>OX419633.1:8555578-9755578 GCA_948473465.1 Lithophane ornitopus
CGAGACTTGTACCTACCTATCCATATCTATGTTAACCAAGAATATTGAAGATGTATGCACAACTTGAAAGTTGAAATCCTGCGGTCCTGTTGTTAAACTGTCAAAATGAATGCGATAACAAACCAGACTGCCTTTATATGGCAAGCAAAACAGCAACTTGATTAGGAGGCTTCAATATAATTTGATTACCGATTTGTAATAGCGGTACAATTATTAGTTAAAAACATTACAGGGATTATAGATTCCATGTTACTGTTTCCGTGAACTTCATAAACATGCATAAGTAAGTTCTACATTGTGTTTTCACGTCCATAATGCAACGGGCTAGGTTTAAACTCTCTAGCCAATCCAAAAACTTATCCGTTGGGCTATTGAAGCTTAATTTTAGGGAACGAGATGGTGTATCCACATGAATAAAAAGTAGTTATACTGCATTCGCGAATTAGTTTCAAACGTGTAAACAAGTATGTGTTTTTACAAAAACAAAATAGTTCATGCATGAATTTCAGTTTGCGCTCCAACTTCAAACAATTTTATCAATAGCACTTACTAATACTTCTGAAATCAACTTAATTATTTTTTTTTAATTATTATTATAAAAAAATATATCATCAATTTGGAAACCAGATTTTGAATAGACTTTAAGTAAACACTTTTATATTAGGAACAAAATTCCCATCAAACCTTTACTTGTATTAAAAACTGACGTGCCCAAAACGATTTATCATTCCCCAAGTACCAACATGTTAATACAAAAATATAATTATGAAACATTGATGAAGTACGTTTCATCAGTGTTTCATGATTATATTTTTGTATTTAAACAAAATGGACGACGTCAACGTATAATCTAAATTACATTTGAATAAGTTCGCTGTAATCACAACATGGGTCCGTGACCTATATCAAACCGCATGAAAGGTCCTCACGAACTTGTGTATTGCGTCAGAGATCGATTTGTTATGTTATTATGATAGGGAATTAAAATAGAAACTTCATGTAAAAATAGGTCAACAGAACTTTAAAATTAATAAAAAAAAAACAAAAATGCGCACAATCTGTCACCACAGAAACACAAATATTTCTAATAGAAACTAAAACGGTTTCTGGTGACTGCACATGTAGTGTATCGCATTCTCTGTTATAAAATATTTTATATTCGTTTTTATGTCCAGGATAAGGCGGTGCTCCACAATGTGGTGTCCGGCATCATCGTCAGCACGAAGTCGCTGGTGCTACAGAAGGTGACGAGAGACCACGGAGGTGACTACTCCTGCAGAGCAACCAACGCGCTCGGAGAGACTGCCAGCCAATCCACACATCTAAGTATACAGTGTGAGTAAAAATAGGCAATTTTAGGTATGTCATACTTATTCAGGCACTATTTTCATTAGACTCTTCCTCTACACTACAGTTTTACATTCGCCTTAACCGAGATTAAGCTCTAATCCTCATTTAACTGAGGTCGGTGTAGCACATCTATTTGCAATTATGATCTCTTTTAACATCATTTCATTAGTCATTTCTGTATTAACGTCCTGAATAGCTATATTGCCTTCATACATTCGAATAATCAACTTTTTTTGATCTGCCTCTTTCCTTAAGCATTCCATATTTTTAGAAAAACTTTTTTAACTAATTTAACTAAAAAAGGAGCTCGTGGGTAAGTAATAACAGCCGCTCGGGTCGATCCATCAGGTTAAGCTACGCTTGCCGGGGTTGATCCGTGGATGGGTGACCATTTTCACATATCGAGACTCCTCCGTGCCTCGTAAAGCACGTTAAACCGTTGGTCCCGGCTGTCATATGTGGATTTTTGACAGTCGTTACGAGTCGTCAGTAGCCCGAAAGTCTGACAACCAGTCTAACCAAGGGGTATCGTATTACCCAGTTACTGGGTTGTGGAGGTCAGATAAGCAGTCGCTTCATGTAAAATACTGGTATTCAGCTGCATCCGGTTAGACTGGAAGCCGACCCCAACATAGTTGGGAAAAGGCTACGCAGGTTGATTTTTAGAAAAACTTTATGTGTCAGTGAATAAAATATCACTAACAAAACGCGAAAATAGTCTCGAACCAATAAGATCTATTTATAGAAAAGTCGAAGATTCAGAAAACTAAGCGCTCAACCACGGCGCCAATGACCTATGGATTAAGTGTCTCCACTTATAAGTCCAGATACACGGTCCACTAGCCAATCAGCCAAAAACCTATATATACATAAGAGCGTTATCACACTGACGATTTGCCAGCGTGTTTCCAGAGAGGCGATTTGTGAACGAGCTCTCCGCGGGTGCGAAACGAGCTAACCGCGACTACGTGACGTATACTCCGCGTTTTTAAAATATTGTACACTCGTTTAAAAGCCTGGCCACGGGACATTCGGCTGCAGCGAATTTTCACACGGTGCGAACGGCGAAGCATATTGCGATTAAAACAAATGCCACCGCACCGCCCGCCGCATCGCCATTCGCGCCGCCTATTCTGTGGCCAGGTGGTAACTCGCTCTCTCTTGTACACGACGAACACGTGGCGCACACGTGGCGTGCTCGCTACGCACACTCAGCGAGCGCGTTGAACAATCGCCTCGCTGATAACTCGCTCGCCAATCGCCAGTGTAATAAAGCCCCGAGTATTTTCGAGCCACGAAAATATAAAAATGACGCGCCACCACAACACATGAGTGATCGTTGTATGTAATAAGTTCACTCAGACAAAAATCATAGTACCTATTAGATAATTAATATAGAAAAGTAGCATACAGAAAGCTATGGTAAGGATCCCGAGGATACCCACTGCTGATACCATGAACTCATTATAGAACAATGATAAATGCGAGGTTCACAAATATCACTGACGTAAAAGTAAACTCTAAAAATAAATGTCCGAAGTATTCGTCCGAACTTACGTATACCATCACAAAGTAAAACTCACTCCATAAATAACCCGCTAAAATAAGGTCGACAAACGACGAAAAAATTGACTGACCTTAAAAGTAAAGCATACCAATAAGTAAATTGTTACGTAGATAACTTCCGGCTGGAATCGACGAGTCCTTTGTTCCCTATTATAAACAGAGTGCTAATAAATTACGTTTCATTTCGCCGGAGGCTTTTCGTCGTCTGCTGACTGCTGTATCAATCATTCTCAGAAAGATCTTAACAAAGATTTGTTACAGTCAACGGAGTGCCACCGTAGAATGTATTGAATATAGAATAATTCCATTTACTGATAAACACGAGCAATAAATTACAATAAACGAGCTTAGGAACGCTACATCTGTCTTCTTGCCCGCTGATGTATGTAATGTACTCGCGAGCCGGAATAATGCCAGGATAATGAGTTCTCCTTATATTCACACAATATGGGTAATTTTTGTAAGAGCACGGGCTGTATCAAGCAAAATAAAATTGTGTAATGTTCATGAATAGGCGCTAATTACATTATGAAACCGTACAAACCGTCCCAACATACGTGTTATATTCACAGACGCGCACGATCGCAAATTACCAGCATTCAGGCGAGGTGTTATTTTTATTCATTTAGGTATTTATACACGTACATCGGTGTTGGGAAATTCTATCTCCACATAAAACCAGAAACACCCCATTTTATGGATGAAAGAATCGTTCGAGCGCTTGCTAATGAGCGTGCAATCAGCTGCTTCACCAAAACATTCTGGCAATGGGCCAGAACACACTAGGATACAGAAGGAGTCTAATATTCCGACTATTACTCTAACTATCGCCAACTATGCCCGAAATGAAAAAGTATTGTTTACTGTCTAAAAGTATGAGCACTATCGATCAATAACCAAATGCTAAACTGCTAACTATTATCCGGAGGGATTAATTTGCCCGCAACACTGATCAATGCGTCTACAAACAACCTAAGTTGTATTAGTGAATAGTGGTGAGGGTGTATTTCGACGAGCAGTGCTCAGAGTCACCGCGCGACCATCAATCATCTCGGAAGCTGCCTCGCGAAGATTTACGTCGCCTCCGTCACCGCGGGCGGCACGCGACGGCCGGCCGATCTGCGACAAATGTACCCACCAGCCCTCCCCTGCTATTTGTTACCGCACCGCTGTTTTACTTTTGCACCGCTCGCTGCCGACAGTTTGTTTCCATTTTATTGATCCTTACCGTCACAAATCTAAGGCGAAGAAAATGTACGTTGTTATTCGCACGCGGTACACGATCGCTGGCGCCGTTGTTACATTAATCCACATACATATTTTCATATTCCCGCTACAGTAATCCTACCGAGGTAGGGCTGCTTAACGCGAGCAAATATTTGAGAGTTTAATGAAAATCTAAGGCAGCTCGGGAGCGCAGTTTTGCAAGTAGATATCTAAATGAATCACAGTCGCTGACTGCGCCTGCTCCAGAGGGGAACAGTTGGGCGATAAAATTTATATATCGTCTAACTTCTGTTATGATTTAACGAACTGTATTCGGGTCTCTTTTAGCTCTTTGTTAATTATGGCATTCTTGCTTAGAGACGGAATCTTTTGTTAAATATAACGGTTGAAGTTGTTCGTTTAGTGCTGAATTACAATTTGAAATATTTTTCGCGTGAAACATTTCGTTTTGCTTACGTGAAAATTCTTGGAAAAATACTGCATTGCAAAGTAGTTTGATACGAACATGCAAGTAATGTTGGAAATTGGAGTGTTGATTGGTTACGTATTAATTAATAGGTTAAGTGGTTACTGCTTCCGCGACGGATTCAATTAATCATCACCTACATAGTACTTGGCTACTTGCGTATTGTTCATTAGAAGTTCACTAATTGCTTAGTTATTAAATTAATAACCAAAATCATGTTTAGGTATTAGAGATGAACAATTATTTACAGATATTGTTGATATATGCCCCGCTTTTTTGTATTATATTGTGTGCGAGAAGTTTAAATAAATAAATAAATATCCCAATTATGTTATTTTTAGGGACCAGAAATCAAAAATACTTAGATCGCTTTTGACCTACTTATTTCACAAATATTATAAAATCTAACCATATTTATTACTACCTCAAAATAATGTAAACCAACTATCGGTAATACCAAAGTTTCATAATATGTCCCATAATATGTCATTTGGCATATTATGGGAAGTGAATAGCTCATAATATGCCAATGTTACTAAAAAGACAGCCAAAAAGCCTTATGTCCGATTTCACAATTACTAGGCGGCACCTACATGAATGCCTACATATTATTACATTGTTGGATTTCAACTCTCGGCGCTGAGCCGAGCGTTGAAAATCGAACAGTGTGCTTTCGTTTTGGCATTCATTTAGGTGGGATGGTGCTGAGAGTTAGTGAAAACGGGCACTATTACTACACAGATGCACCAGTATGCGCCCACCCATCCCCTCAAGTGCTGGGCGCGCAGCTCGACGAGGCGCTGCGCGTGCGCTGCTCCGTGACGGCCAACCCGCCGGACGTCACCTTCTTCTGGCAGTTCAACAACAGCGGCGAGAGTCTCGACGTGTCGCCGCTGAAATTTGGTAAGTCTGCTTTAGAAGATGAGTTGTGAGTCTTATGGTCTCAGTAAATGTAGACCAATGGGCCTGCCATAATTAGGATTGCCAGATTAATCGGTGATCGCAGTGTGTTTTTATTATTAACTAGCTTTAGGCCCGCGGCTTCACCCGCGGCATCGGCCCGTGTTTACATCAGAAATTATCCCACAGGAACGTACTATTGGGATAAAAAGTATAAAGTATGTATTAATCCAGAACAATCATCCAAACATACAAACATTCACATTTATAATATCATAAGGAGGATTACTAGGATTTTAAATCACTAGCAGCGCCCCGCGGTTTCAACCGCATAAGTCTCGATGTGTTAATTCATGTTATAAACTTTTTGTGTGCCAAAATTCATCCAAATCCGTTTAGTAGTTTTTCGAGAAGAAGTAACACACATCCATCCATCCTCACAGTAGGAAGAATATTGCTTGATTTTTAATAATTTATGATATTTATCGTTCGCACCATACTACTCGCAGCCTCAGTGAGAGCGAGACGGAGTGGAGTGCTGGCGGCTCTCAAGCCTCGAATAGATTAGGTAATTGCTTTTTACAGTAAGGCCTAGGAGATAGGGTAGGGCCTTAGTCAACACGTATTGTGGTTTATGCAGGTATACAATTTGGTTTGATTGTTTGAAGATATCGATATAGAGATCTAGATTTACTTGTTGGTCCTACTTTTCATACTGAAACTTTATCACGTGGGCTGTCGGCAAAGTTACTAGAACAATGATCTATCTCTGAACATAACTTTACCTTTAGCTCGGAACAAATTAGCACAAAACTTAATTAGCAGTTCAAACAAGACTCATTGTTTTGAGTCTATATTTCTAAACTAATCTCAACATGGCTTCTAAGACAACTCTCTAACTTCGGTTTTTACCAATTAAACTGAACACGATCAGCACTGTCAACAAATAAACAAACTCACTTTCGCATTTATTATATATTATTTTATTTGGCTATAATTGCGAAAATGCGTTTGTTTATGTGTAACGCTTTCATGCTAAAACAGCTGAACGGATTTGGATGAAATTTGGCACAAATGTAGACCATGACCATGTACTTTTTATTTATATTCTCACGGGATCGAGACTTATGCGGGTAAAACCGCGGGGTTCATCTATTATTCCATAACAATGTTGACACTGACAGCTCTTTAACGCGGTTTAGGTGTGCCGAACGCGATCAGTTTCATTGTGAAATTCTTAGAAGCTAAAATGTCAAAGCGTTTTATTCATCCACCACCACTAAAATAAAGTGTTGTTTTATCATCCCTATAAACATTTTTATTATACTAAATGTATGAAATTTTAATGACGTAGACTCCACGACAAAATAGCCTCCGTGAGTGGCGCATTGGAGATACTTAATTGATTGTACATACATCTGAATAAATTTGGGCAGTCTGTCCTGGCCACCATTACCACCTCGCTGGCTGGTTCATCATTTTACCAACACATGCGGCATGATTATTACGATTGGAAGATGACATTTATACTTTGACAGCTTTTTTAAAGTACTCTTATTCTAATTTATACCTTACCTTACTGAGATAAAAGTTACATTGCAGTGACTAGGTTAGGTAGTAATGGTTTTACGTCAATCAAATTAGATCGTGTATGTCCTACTAAATGCTTCATAATTTGATTTGTACTCCTCATGTTCCTTAGGTACAGCAAATGGCAGCACCAGTGAGCTAAACTACAAGCCTCAGAGCGAGCGCGACTACGGCACGTTGAGCTGTCGCGGCGTGAACACTGTGGGCAGACAGCTGGACCCCTGCGTGTTCCAGATCGTACCTGCTGGTGAGTGACGTCAGAGTACCGTGTTCTTTAGGTACAGCTAATGGCAGCACCTTCTTACACACGGTGTCCACATATCTTTCCTCCTGCTCTGTCTTATCGCAGGTATGCTGGACAGAGATTTCTTTAGAAATAAGCATCACCTTTGTACGTATTTTGTGTGTGTAATATGTATGTTTCTTTCTTCTTATCTGTTTTTTTTGTGTGTACATAAATGGTTAAACAAATAATCCCCGAATATAAACATGCGTAAATTAAGCCGTGAATTCGTAGAAAATACACGATCAGCGAAAATACAACATGAAATACTACGATTCTAGTAAAAATCCAACATAATTATCTTCACATGCATTTATATATATTGGAAATACAATGCAATAACTCTAGTATACAAAAGCCCAAAATGTCGGCACCGAAATGAACACTTCAATAAAAGCATTAATAAAACCGCGTGCACACAATTTGAACCAACAACGAGGCCGAACTTGCTCTACGTTTTATAATTCCAGTTTTCGGATTTCGGCTTTTCATGCCCGTGTGCCAAATCTCATAACTCCTCGCTGATGACGTACAATTTCCCTGAAACTACCATTGGCACTGAAATGAGAAACACGATTTATGTACTCAATTAACTTATTAATTTCGAGTAATTTAATAATTATGTTTTCCACCCTTTAACAGAATCACTGAACTATTTTTGTAAAGAAGAGTCACACCCTCTATTCACAACCACCCGAGTACGTTATAGCGAAACAAAATTAATCTAACAGCACGTTTCAATTAGAGAAGAAAAATACCAACGGTTAAATTGAAACTTTGTTAAAATATATGAAACTACACGCTACACGGAACGAACCACGTTGTGCATTATCTTTTTATTCTCAAATCTCGTTATTTCATAGAACGGTTGCAGCGTGCTCTTATAATTCTGATGCGCACGACTGCAACGGGAAATATGACTTAGCTGTTGCGGGTGCACCGAAATAACCCGAAATCCGCATAGTTTAATATCCTCGCAGTTTGTTATAACATTCACGCGTTAAATTGTCACCCGCCTGCCATAAGTCAAGGCGAAATTAGTGAGTTTAGCGCTCTCTGCAGTTAATTTTCATTTCCACGCACGCACCGCGCCTGTTATGCGAACATTCCTTGCAAGTCCCCGCGCGCTCACTTGACATACAATAATAATGTCGAGTAAGGGGCGTAAACTTTGATTTCTATCACAAGTTACCTTCGAAGAAAAAAATCTTGAAAAAGTTTAAATGGCTTTGAAAATTGTTTAAGTTAGCTCATGTCTAGCCACATTCTTAAAATAAAATATGTGTACGGTGTTGTTTCAAAACTTTCTGATTCTCGAATTATTTTGTTATTTTATTTCTGTTCGTACCTACTAGGTATACTGAAGAAGATAAATATTTAAACAAAAACGTAAATTCAACTAATTCTGTCTGATCGAAAGGTCTGGAACAACTCATTAAAATCGTTTTGTAGGTCATATTTAAATAGGTACATATATAGGACCGCTTGGGTTTAACATCTCAAAAATTAAAATTAACAGCGATCATTATCTTTTGCCAGCAGTCAAACTGAATTAAAAGTTAGTGGTTCGTATTACACAAAGGGTGAAAGGGCAAACGAAGGCCTTTTCATCAAAGAAACCAGATAGTAAACCTAGTTCTACTTTCTGTTCTAAGATTGTTAACTCAAGTGCCATTTGCAGTTAGACTAAGTCAGCATATTACCCACTACTATGATCATTACAATGCCCGCAGGAAGATAACTATTTTGAATTCAGTTAATGTCTAGTTACGAAATTCAATGCGAAACTTAAATTGTTGAAATACTTGAAATCGTGGCTGCACTAACCTAGATTCAAGCCGTTTTCAGCTACATTCGAGGTATTTTTGCCATTAATACAACCTGCACGCGTAGCATGACGCTTTCTATCTCTACGAAGAATAAACATAGCTTTTTCTATACAAAATGACATTTCGTTTCTTCATTTTTGACATCGCACCATAGAAATCCTTCTACAATCTGTCATTTTGTCTTTCGTTTCTAACGATCTTTGTCTAGGTCTTTTTATATGTAGACTATTTCGGAAGAAAGTTTTCTACTCAAACTGTCAAAATCACACTGAAAACTGATATTTGTCTAAGGCAGTGAAAACAATTTGATTTTGGAATCGCCAGTAGAAAACTTTCTACTCGACGGCCACAAAGTATAAGCGGTTATCTTCAAAATCATGATTTTACAAGGGAGCGTTTTGAACGCAAAACTGTGATAATTAATAGGAGAACAAAGCTATCTTCTCCTATTTACATCATTTAGTTAATAGGGCATAAGTACTAAGGAAATAGTGAAGGCCAATATTACTGTAAAATTGTTTGATCCAAAAGAGGGTACTTTGAGAAAAATTCTTGTAGTTGACGTGACTTAAAATCAGTAAAAATTGAGAATCAAACAGAAAAAAATCCTATGACAAAACAAAGAATTCGGAGTCGAATTATGTAAAAGACTGAATTTCGTAAAAAGTGCAGTTGACTCTTTCTACTTTGCTGCCGTCGTACTGTCTACACGAAACGTTATTTTTGTCTTCTCTTCCGTCGACAAAACGGTGCTCATGCTACGCCTGCAGGGTGATGGTTGTGATTTCAGATTTAATTAGTATACTTATACCTACTGCTTACACACTTCTATTTTTTAAGGGTTCCGTACTCGTAGAGTGCCAAACGGAACCCTATTACTAAGCCTCCGGTGTCCGTTTGTCTGTCAGCAGGCTGTATCTCATGAACCGTAATAGGTAGACAGTTGAAATTTACACAGATTATGTATTTCAATTGCCGCTATAACAACCAATAAAATTAAAAATTAAAGGGGAGTCATACAAAAAACGTGTTTAGGTTTTACTAAAGTAAAAAGCGTAGTGTTAAATATTGTAAGGTGGTAAGGAATCCTTCGTGAGCCAATTTGCCATTTTTTTATCTTCTCGGATCTTATTTATAAACGTTGCTTAAAGTTAAGTAATGATTAACGTATGCTTATTTTTTTTTATCTACCTTCTCTTAACTTTAAGCAACGTTTGTTTTAAATCAACCTACTTACGCTTATAGCTTGTGCGAGGCAAGTTACTCTCTTCGTAAGTCTGTCGGCATATCATGTGTAGATTTTTTTCATTAATTTTATCATCTTAAAGCCAAGCGCACATTACTTAGCCTTAATACGTATGTTTTCCGTCCAGCCCGCCCCACAGCACCTCGCAACTGCTCTCTACAAGCTGGCAACACTAGCGCAGAAGGCAGCTCCTGGCTGCGCGTGCGCTGCGTGGCTGGCTACGATGGAGGACTGCCGCAGTACTTCATGTTGGAAGCGCTGGACCCCGTCACTGGCAGGACACGGTTCAATGGCAGTGTTAATGAGACTGGTATGTGGACAACTTATAGAATTCATAACTCGGAAGCTTAATTTCAACATGTTTGCCATTCCTTCAATGTGTTAAAATCAAAAATCAAAATCAAAAGTCATTTATTCAAACTAGGCTGAGAATCAGCATTTTTCGAACGTCAAAATTACATAAGACAGTCCCCCAAAACGCCCACCCTTCACCACTTCCTAGTGCTTTAGCTGGGAAGAAGAAGTGGCGCAACAAACTCCCCAGCAGCACAGCTTTCTGTTCAGTTAGAGAAAAATAGATGCTGGAGCAGCTAAAATAGTAATTCAAAGTTAGCGTCTCATAAAAAAACTAAAATATATCGAAAGCTTTCCGGAAAACTGGATCAGCTTTCATAATACACTGACAGAGAAACAAAAGACCAATAATAACCATATCATACTTTGTAGATGGCCTTGCTGTCTTCAAGCTGAACCTATCCCAGCTGACATCGGCCGGTGAAGCCGCGGGAGCCACCTTCAACCTTCTCATCTACGCGAGGAACCTCAAGGGCGAGTCGGAAAAAACCCTGCTGGAGAACATTGCCTTCAATGACGCTGCCAGGAGAACAGGTAAAAAAAAAAAAAAATTATTATTAAAGCCCACTTGCACCGCAATTCATTTAGTTGATTATAACCTTGTATTCGTTATAATAGGTGCATATTAAGGCATATAAAGTTCAATACTAGGATTTAACGACAGCCATGTTGGAAAACTAGAAACTTTCAATTAACATAATTACAATGCAGTTTGCCAAAGCACAAATCAGCAGATTTTAGTTCACCCAGAGCTCATAAACTCGGAAAAAAATCTTGTATAATTCGATCATAATTTTTTTGCATCAACATACATGGTAAGCTCTAATCGTTTAGGACCTCATTTCTTTTTTATGTGTTTCGTAGGATAGAATTAAATAAAGTGATATATTATGTTATGGCCAGCAAAAAGGAGACATTGGTTCTACGTAACGATGGAGGAGCTCGCGGCTAAGTAATAACAGCCGCTCGGGTCGATCCATCAGGTTAAGCTACGCTTGCCGGGGTTGGTCCGTGGATGGGTGACCATTTTCACATATCGTGACTCCTCCGTGCGTCGGACAGCACGTTAAGCCGTAAGTCCCGGCAGTCATTTGCGGATCTTTGACAGTCGTTACGGGTCGTCAGAAGCCCGAAAGTCTGACAACCAGTCTAACCAAGCGGTATCGTATTATCCAGTTACTGGGCTGTGAAGGTCAGATAGGCTTTCGCTCCATGTAAAATACTGGTATTCAACAACATAGTTGGGAAAACTAGCCTTTTCCAGATTTAGCAGATTGATTGGTTCTACGTAACGATGTGTTGTGTTAACGAAGAATAACGAAATTTTGATCAAGTTTTCCAGCCGGAGTGAGGAAAAAAACCTCGCACCCTCTTGTGGGTGCGGTAAAAACCTTGAATTATTTTGATGCTCTCATGCGGAACTAGTAGTTTTCGGTGTTCAAGGGGTTCAAAATATAACAAGAACTGGGAACTGACTACTGAAGTAATGACCTAAAATAGAAGTATCTAAAATATTTGCTTGAGTTAAGATGTTTGTTCATAATTTAAATACGTAAATTCAACTAAACTCGCGCCAATCTAAGAAGTCCGATTTGATGTTTCGTTCTTGTACATGTAATAGAACGATATACCTTGAGAATCAGTTTTAAGCAATGTAGATAAATCGTCGAATACAAACTCTCTAAGTATTGTCAATCGATACGTCTCGAGAATCAGTTTTTAAGAAACCATTTTTTTTCCCACACTACACAAAGATTTTTTTATAGCTGTCAAATCGGACTTCTTAGATTGTCGCGAGTTTAATAAGTAACTGCACTCAGTATGGTACAGTAGAATGCACGTCTGTGGTACTTAACATTCTATTGAAACTCCGTGGTAAGCCAGCTCAAGGTCTCAATCAATCAACTCAGCCTATTGAAGTACACTGCTAGACATAGGCCACTCCAAGGCTGCGCCACCACACTCTGTCCTCCGCCTTCCGCATCCAGTCCACTGTACCGAAACTAGACAAATCGCTGTGCGTTATAACATTTTTTTACTGATCACAGTTGCACTTGTAGTTCAACGTGTATTCAAAACAAACTATAAAATTATTAATTAATTTTAAAATGCAAACTGTCATCAAAAATATTGTTCGTTGTATCGGGAGATGGATTACATTACCCAATTGTTAAGCTCTGTGTGAAATAACGTTATTGGTGTATTCGTACTTCGTTTGTTCTTGTTTAATGAGACAGAAACTCCGAGCAGAGGTCTTACAGTTTTACGTACGCTTTATTAAACCGCGTTTATCGTTTAATTGCTAAATTTTATGCCGAAGTATAATAAAAAATAATAAAAACCGGCCAAGTACGAGTCGGACTCGCGCACGAAGGGTTCCGTACCATTATATATAAAAACGGCAAAAAAATCACGTTTGTTGTATGGGAGCCCCCTCAAAAATTTATTATTTTTATTCTGTTTCTTTGTATTTGTTGTTATAGCGGCAACAGAAATACATAATCTATGAAAATTTCAACTGTCTAGCTATCACGTTTCGTGAGGTACAGTCTGGTGACAGACGGACAGACAGACAGACAGCGGAGCCTTAGTAATAGGGTCCCGTTTTACCCCTTGGGTACGGAACCCTAATAAAAAACTGCCTAGCTCCAGTCTAACCGGATGAAACTGAATACCAGCATTTTACATGGACCGACTGTCTGTCTGATCTCCACAACCCAGTAGCTAGGTAACGATACCCCTTGGTAAGATGTTTGTCAGACTTTCGGGCTTCTGACAACCCGTAACGACTATCACAGATCTGCGAATGAAAGCCGGGACCAACGGCTAAACGAGTTTTCCGAGACACGGAGGATTCATGATGTTGTAAAGATAGTCACCAATCCATGGACTAACTCAAGCAAGCGTAGCTTAACCTGATGAATCGACCCGTGCGGTTGTTACTACTTAACCACGAGCTCCTCCGAGAAATGAAACGGGCGAATTTTTGTTCATGATTCTAATTGAAATGGTCCACTCTCTAAAATCAAGTGGTAAATACACACGACAACAGTTGGCTTACCTATTTAAATTAATTTCATTTAAATTACTTTAAAAAAATCTAATAAAAAAAAAAAAAAAAATTTTGTTCATGAAATTCCAGAGATCCAATCTTGAAAAGCAAAAGTTAGAAGCTAAGTTCACGAAACTGTTGGTACCCATACCTACTCTATAATTAATTCAAAATTTATAATAGAGTTACCTAACAATACACCTTACAAATAACACCAGTTATTGGAATCGGTTTAAAATAACAGCTGTTGAAGGCCAAACGATGCTTTATTCATTAGCATTACCTTTGGCTTTGTTAGCATAACATTCAAATGATATTTCAATATCAATATACTCATCAGCTTTGTAAGTACTACCTATTTGAAATATGTTTATTCAAACGTTATCCGATATTTAGACTGATTTGAGTATTGATACGAGTATATTTATTCTATTTTAAATTTAATCACTCCGAATTCCCATTATATTACGAATATAAAAGGGTGTTAGTGAGCTTCCCTTTTCGGGTACAGAACTTATAAAACAACATTCACAAACTGTCATTTTAGTCACGAGTCTATACTTTGTTTCCGTTAACATCGGCTCCCAGAGGTCAGGATTATTGACTTTCGCTCTCAAAAATTTTTCCATTTTCATTCAAATTGACGTTTCGTTTTGATTGATCTCATTATTAAACAAATATGATTTGAGTAGGACTTTATTTGCTGAATTTATTTGCTCCTCAATACTTTGAAATATTTTGCTTCTCTCAGATGAAGTAGGTACGGAATAAGAAATTATGGATGAATATTTTGCGTAAAAAAATTAAATTTATGATGGTTTTGAAATGCCAAAAGTAGGTGACAATATTGGGAATACGAGTTGAAAGAAAGACATATTGTAATCTGTTTATGAAGTGCCTACCTAACTACTTAGAAGCAAACATTTGCTAGAGTTCAAGGGACCGCAATCTCTTTTTCGCTTATAGAGGTTTCTACACACGACTACACATCAAGCTAGCTAGTTCCAGTATGACCTGACCTCGCATTGTACGAAAATCCTATACAATGCGAGATCAGCATAAACTGGAAATGTATAGCTTGATGTGTAGCCGTGTGTACAGGAGCGGCCTTTCTCACTTATAGAGGAAAAATACATATTTGGCCATTCGAATAGAATACTCGAAATTGAAGAAAAAAAACAATGATAGAAGTCATTTTTAACCGACTTCTTCAAAAAGGAGGAGGTTCTCAATTCGTCTGTATGTTTTTAGAGTTAGCTTCAATATTACGTATTTTTCCCACTTAGTTTATCTAGACGATGTTTTCATTTACTCCTTCACTGTTATTTACATCAGCTAGTGATATTCGAATTCGTGTGGGGTAGGTACCACAACTAAAAAGTAAAAATAAAAACTGTCAGTGGCAAAAAACGAAAATGGAAAAGCAAAGACACCGACTTCCGAAATTAAAGTTATTTATCAGTATTGAGTGTTTTTTTGGAAGTCGTTTTTTTTTTTGTAAAATGTTTTATTCTATCATTGTTTTTTTCTCTTAAACGCACATCTGCTATATGACTCATTAGCCGCCTTTACACGACACGCGCTTTCACGCGTGAAAGGCCTTTCACGCAGGAAAGAACGCGCGTGTAAAGATATAAAACGAGAACGAGAAAGCACGCGAGTGCCGCCCGCTCGCGCCTTCATGCGTTCATGTCTGTGCGCTTCGAACATAATTCAAGGCACATAAAAATGGATAAAAACAATCACACACGATTGCGCGTACAAGCTTTCCCGCGTTCAATCGTGCACACTCCGATCCCGAGTGAAAGCGCGTGTCGTGTAAAGGCGGCTATTGTCATAAATAACAGATGTTAAATTACGCTCAACTGTCGCTTTTCGCGGTACAGGCAAGTAGCAGTCTCAGTTATACAGTGAAAAACGTCTTTCTCTTATAGAGGTTTCTGTTTCTCACTTATAGAGGTTTTAGAGGGTTGAAATGACGGGCAATTACTATCATTTATAGAGTTTTATCGCTTACCCAGTTCTCACTTACGCAGTTTTGTCTGTATACCATTAAAGAAATAAACGTATCTTTGTTAAATTATGATAAAACAGATGGCAAAGGTAGGATGGGTGGAGTAAGTGTAGGCGTGGCAGTGGCCGCAGCTCTGGGCGCAACGTTAGCGGCCGGCGGCGTCGCGCTGGCCGCGCTGTGCGCCCGCCGGCGCCGCGCCAGCCCCCCGCACAAGCACCCCCCGGGGGACATGCTGGAGCTGAGCGACGGTGGCAGACGATACGTTGTAGCATACACCATCAAACCTTCACCGGATCTCAAGACACCAGATCCACAGCCTGATATACTTAATGCACCAGGTAATTTCTTCTTAGATGTTATATTTTTGGAAAATCAAGTCTCTAAGAATATGCGTAGTAATTTGAAGGTCGCTACAGATACGTTAAGGCGCTGCGCAGGCAATTTTGATCCTCGAGTTTAACTGGCAATCCTTAACTATCTTTATTTGGCACTTTTCAAAAAACTACGCTTACGTAGACGTTGCTGGAACTGGTAACCGCTAAAGAATACCTTAGAAAAATTTGACAGATGCATCAACTAAAGTTGCTATGTATGCGCAAGGGCTAATTTCGTCTACTACTTTAGTCTAAACATGATATTGCACCGCTCCATCGGCTTTTTTTAAAGTAAAACTATATGTCTAGCCACCTTTTCTCGTTTGTGTCTAAACTACCATTTCTAACAATAGTGGTCTAAAACGAAATCGCCATTAACATTACAAAATCATAAACCAATTTCAAAGCTCAATACGACACAATCCTATACGTACTATGAATGCCCCAAATACACACATTTTGAAGTCCCTTGAGTGCCAGTGAAATTCAGATCGATAACTATTCGAGCCGACATTACACAGAACAGAAACTAATGAAGGAAAACTTTACAGATTCTGACAATCAACCATCAGCACCTATAATAGACGAAACAGATGAATGGCCTAGTATAAAAGAAGTGAGAGGTAAGGTTGAAATTATACGCGCTTTGTGCTAACTAATATTATAAATGCGAAAGTGAGTTTGTTTGTTTGTTATACTTTCACGCTAAAACGGCTGAGTGGATTTGGATGAAATTTGGCAAATGGGTAGACCATGACCTGGAGCAGACCATAGACTCGTCTGCGATCCGGATACGTTTTATCCTGGATCGCAGGCGAAGTCGCGGGCAACAGCCTATAAATCTGACAATGACGACACGAAGAATGTAAATTAACAATGACGTAACAATTTCTCTGAAAATGTTACGTTTTCAGGAGATTGGAGTAAAGCTGGCGCGGTCTTCTCAGCAGAAGACTTAGCACTGCTAGACTCTACTGGGCGACCACAGCAGGTGAGTCGGTTACTCAATTAGCAAAGACTGATTCTAAAAGTATTGATCTGTCCGTAACGTGGTTTGTTTCATCAGGACCACCATCACACAACCACAAAAATAACACACAACAACAACACCACACAACACAATACAACACACACACACTTGTGGGGACAATACGATATAATTTGGTTTATATAAAGGCCAGCGCACATTGTCACACGACGGGGCAGAGTATTTCAAAACCAACGTAAATTCGTTCTACTGGTAACAAGATAAAAATTCCAAAGCTCAGAGACCGACCACGGAGCATCAAGGGGGATAACTCTCTGCGTTATTGAAGAGCGCGCTGAAGGATACAGCGGCAGCATGAAAGGCATGCGACGGTATGCGCTGGAGTCCGTTAGCATACTCACGCTGGGGAGAGGCGGTGGGCCATGTCGCCCCGCACGGAGGGCATGCCGCCGGGGGCGCCCCGCCGACCGCTGGTGTGCGTTGGCCTTAACCCTAATTAATAAAATTATGAGTATGTTACACGACCCACTAAATTGAGAAATTCTTGTCATTTACAGCCATTCCAAAATAGTGCAGAAATTTCCAAGTATTGCTCAATTTAGTAGTTCGTGTAAGAGCACCTTTAGACCTATTTGATTAGTGTTTGGTTCCTTGCAGGATTCTAATGACCCTTTTCCTCCAACAGTTGACTCCAAACAGCGACCTAATGCCCAGTAGACAAGACGACGTTCTCAACCAGAACCTACAACCAGTAATAGGAACTAACTTTAGGCCTAGCTACGTAGTTACAAACAGTCCCACGTTGGGCAGCCCTAACTTTGTGTGCCCCAATGGGAACTTAAGCTCCCCCTTCGGTAGCCAGACTCTCAGTGGACCAACCCTAAGTTCAGGGAGCCTCGCTACCTCCACCCTACATAGGAGCAAAGGGAAGGGCAATGTGCGGAGAAGGGAACACGTGCTGGCAGAGAACCTGCCCGGACCAGAAAGTTGTGTGTAAAGTGATGACTACAATAATGTGCTTCACGGATTTGAATATCGAACTTTCATTTCGCCAATGAATTGCATTTGAAGTAAGTGTAATCATTGCTTTTTTGTGTATATTTTTTTACGAAAATTTCATAAATGCTTAGTTTATTTCTAGTCGTATATTTTAGACGCTTAGTCAATTTTACAAATGAATGTTATTTAACGTTACTTTGCTAAAATCAAACTGATCGATTTGATTATATTGTTAAAGCGCGACAATATTTCACTTGTAAATAGTTCTTATAGTTTAAATATACTTAGCTAACGTCTGCTATAAAGGGGAACGCCCGATATATCTTGTACATTGCTGCTATATTGAATTATAAATTAAGCTACGTTGCGCTCTCAATAAATTACGGCCTACATTTTGTGTTACTAATTTGCTCAAAAATCGGGAACTTGGGAAGTGCGAAGCACGAAGTTTTAAATTGTATTTCAAGGTTCCTCATAATTATATTAAGTAGCGGAACAGCTCGAAACTTAGTGTTCCTTGTTTTTATTTTTGTCCCAAAATATACGAGAAACGTTTTTATTGTTTTCTTCCTAATTGGTAGACTATAAGACGTCATTTTAAATTATATCCTATTAGTTTTCAAGCATATTTTTGTCTTATCCTCCATTTGTCGTATGGGGAAATAAATTAATAAGATTAAAAGACGACTAAATGGCTTAAGCTGCGTCCCTACTTGTAACAAACACGTCAACAACTCTCCCAACAAAGTGATCAACCCCACGCACAATGAGGACGGGAATTTTAGAATTACACAGCGAAGATCATATAAGTTCAGTATTATAGCCGATGCATTATTTCGTGGGCAGCGATTATTGATTTATTTACGGATTACCAACATTACAATTATCTTTTATAGTAATAATACTTGTGTAATAAGTACGCTATCCTGTAATGCACACTGAATTACATACGTTATCGAGTACACGTCATGCTCTGAATACATAATTAAATTAAGAATGCATAAACAAACACAAATACATGCAATTATAAAAGACTAGGTATACTAAAACCAAGCAATAACTTGATTTTCAATAATTATGTCTGAATAAACTAATACATATCAAAAAAATATTGTTGAAATAGAAAATAATAGTTTAAAATTGAATTTCAAATTAAATTAAAAGTGATATATATTATTAATTAAATTAGTAACGTTCAGTATGAGTCTCGAGCCGTCGGAGGCACCACTCATGGGCCCATGACTAAGTAGTTCGGAGGACCGCTGAGTAAAATACTAAAATCGCTGTCCAAATTATGTGTAACATGTTGGTCACTTTGTTGGTAGAGTTGTTGGTGTGTTTGTTACAAGTGTGATTATAAAAACTCCTACTTGATTTAATAAAATCGGTTGTGTGAATGTAAATACTGATAGTTGTATAAACCAGACTTGTATGTATAGTTACAAATATTTAAATAAAATAAGGAGCTTTCGTTGTCAATTTGTTTATGTGAGGGTATTTAGTGACATTGTAAATATTGCATAGACCGTGATGATATAGTTGAAGTGCTCTAACGTACGGCTTAAGAGGACTCCCAAAATGTAAGAGAAAAATAAATCTGCTTTGTAGAAACGTGGATCGTTTTATAACATTGACAAGCTACCCGCATGAAATGTAAAATATAAATATGAACAAAATGGTCTTGTAATAAATCACAGTCACACGTCGGTAGCGCACATCCTCGGTTTTCCGTATGGCGCGGTTTGCAGGTGGCAAAATGTTTTTGATAAAATAATCTTAAAGAAGATTATTTTGTAATTCAGGTACAAAGTGGATTGATGTTATTAAACAACTTGTTAAGAAATTGAATCTCAATGTTATCTACATCTATATAATAAGAATTTAAAAAGTATTAGACTCTCTCGCCATTCCATAAGGCGATCACGATATGGGATGTTAGATCATAATTCTATTAATAAGACCTTAATGTACAGGCAACAACCTCCTATGTATTTTGTTGCCTCGTTGGTCTAGTGGTCGCAAGCCGAGTATGTGGACCTGGGTTCAAATCCCGGGTCGGGCAAAGTCATAATAGGTTTTTGGTGCAGCCCCGAATCTGGATTTGTGCCCTGTTGATAGCAATATTACATGGGACTTACACATGTAAACATGACTAGTGAATTGTGGGTATATTATAGGTACACCTCTGCCTAGCCCTTCGGGGAATACAGGCGTGATGTTATGTTATATTAATGTACCATGTTTTTGTTTTAATGCAAATAAATAAACCTATATTATTATATTCTTGTGCCGTACGAGTAGAGCAACTCAGTAGTGCCATTTTATAACGATAGCAAATTGTAAATGTTTCCATTTTGTGTTGATTCTATTATATAGAGTTTAACATTGAAACTGTGAGGTTCATGTGTAAAATACGTCGATCGAACTGTTTGTAGATGTCAGTCAACATTTTATGTGGTCCTACCAATCTGATATGACAATTTTATATTTAATAAATAAATAATGGTTTATATAATGACGTTTTTTTATTTCTTATCTTTCTGAATGCCACCAACAGTCAGGTACTTTACCTCTGAGTTTGCTTCACAGTCAAAATCACAGTGATCTTTATTCTCGTTACAATAAGGTTGCTGTTCGTTTGCTGTTGTCAGAGGTACAATAACTGCGAAAGGTCTGTAACGCATCTAGTGGAACACAACATCCTATAATTATGTCCGTAAAATAAAGGCTGCACCATTTAAGTTATATGAAAGGTATATTTCCTTGACCTGAAACCCTGTTACTTCTTCCACTTTTCTGATAATCTAGCTGACCGAACAGACGTTGTCCTGTCCAAATTTCCATAATTTAAACAAAATTCTCGTAGAAAAAAGGACGTTCTGTTTTTCCGAATTTGCTTACTTTCCGGGAAAATTTTCCAACCTAATTCGGACTATTACGAACATTAAAAAAAATCAATAATAGCCATATCAGTCCAGCCGTTCTCAAGTAATGCGCTTACCGACGTTATGTAAATAGAAATTACATGTTCCAAAATAAACATAATTCAGAATCTAATAAAGTACTTCCCACCTTCTCCTTTACCGTATTATATCCAAGTTTAGTTACTTAGGTCTCTGTATATCGGATTAGCAGGTTTATTCGACGCCACCACCGGGGCAAGCTTAGACGTTCGACGTCAAGACCTTGCTTAAATAATAACATTCACTTTACTACTATATTTTCGTACTTAGGGTCAATAATACTGCCCACCTGAGCCTAAAGTGCAGTAATAGACATTTGGTCGGGTTTGAGTTAAATAAATATTCTGAATCGTCATTTAATTAGCTATCAGTCGAATTAATACTTTTTTTTCTACCGCAGTAAAATTAATACTGCACAAGATTTTTCTCTGTTTCCTAACTAAACTGCAGTATTTTATCATATTTTGAGGCATTTAATATATTAGTTTGTTCTAGAAGATTAAAGAAAAAACTTATTAAAGTGCAGTATTATTCCACGCCATACAAATTTATTACACTGCAAAGTTAAGAAAAAATATTTTTTATATATATTCTTAATTAAAATGCAGTATTAACATTACTTATTGTACATTAACTTGTGGGAGATTTTGTAATCTCTTATGAAAATCTGCCTATTTCAAAAACGGTACAAACGGAATACTTGAATTTGATGTAGACGAGTAAAATTATAATTATTACTTCACTATAAACAATGAAGACAGTTTTTTTTTTTATTTTAGCATTGAAAATTCTTTTTCGATCGCATCAGTAATACCCGTTTTCACGAAAAGTGCGACCCGGTTACCGTCCTCAATTATTAAGATAGAGAAATGAAAATGGTATCAAAAGATGCGTTACTGAAAGGCCTGTAATACCGCAAATTCTTTTTTTATATAATGTTTTTTAATTTAAAAAAAGACGCTCAGTTTTGACAGCTTCTTTTGGGACTATTTTCAACGAATCTTAAACTTCTCAAAAATGATAAAAGATAATTATAGAAAAAAGAAATTTACCCTGGCGAACTTAAAACGCTACAAAATGATACCATTCTGATTTCGATAGGATTATAATTAAGGGTAGTCGCCCCTTTCTGAGACACCTTTTTTAACTTTTCTGATTTTTAAGTGTCTTAATCAAATAAAATCATTTTCAATACAACGGAAGGTCATGCGACCATGAGTTCTGTGGTTTTTTTATCCTATTAATTTTAGTGATATTAATTAGTTTGTTTTGTTTTTTTTAATGTAGGTAAAACTCTATTGGCTATACTGTATTTGTGAGTTGGTCTTCATCTTTTCTGAATATTATTTTTGTAAGACAAGAATACTCATTCAGTAGGTAATTAACTAGTTATGTTCAGAAGCCAGATTTAATTTTTTGATTTTTGCGTGCGAAATACATGTGATAACGTTATATGGTGCATTTACTGGTTAAGATTATCAAAATCTCGTAAAAACTGATAATAATGCTACCCATATATTGTTTTTGTTTTTACTATTAGTTTGTTTTAAGGTAGAATGTTTCAAAATAGTTAAAGTTTTGTTTAAAAAAAAAAAAAATAGAATTAAATGTAATTTTATTTTACTATAAGTGTGGGACTTCGTAATTTGTTCTAAAAACAGATTAAATAGCAGTATTTTCACAATATTACTGCACTTTATTTAGTACTTAACAATAATTAATTTCAATCGTTTTTTTTTTTTCTTAAATGTAGTATAACCGGATTTACTGCATTTAAAAGAGTATTTTTAAAGATTTTGCAAAAAAATTGTGTGTAGTAATAATGGCAAAAAAATAAAAATGGCCATAATTATAGTTTTTATAAAAAAAACTAACGTGACAATGTTTATTATTTTAGTTTTTTATGTAACCTTTCACCTTGCATTCAAGGTTTTATCCAAAAGTCTCTTTTAGATATATTTTTATGGATTCTAAACTTTAACCGCGTTTTTCTCGAATTCGTGTTTTCGCTGTTCTTGCACTTTAGGTTCGGGAGGGCAGAATAGTACCTACATAATGTTAGATACGCTAAAGCTTATTTAAAATGATTAGATTGTGAGTTGTTTTGCTCACTAATGCTTATTTCAAAAACGTAGTTGTTACGATCTGTAAAAAATGTAACTTTATGATCAGCATTATTTCATAAAATTACAAAGTTTGCTCTTTTTATAAATTCCCTTTATCTTGGCTCAAACAGCTGCAAAAACACAACCACTCTATTTAGCTTCCTGCTTTCATTAGACATTTCACTTTACAAAGTGAGTAACGCGGTAGATATCAACTCATTGCGGCACAGAACTCAATTCAGCAGAATAACAAACGTCGGCGTCGTCGCTTCGTTCAAAAACAACGTTTACGTTAGCGAGAGCCGAGCGGCTGAAACTCTTAAAAGCAAGCCGCAAGCTCCTCAAATGTTGACACAAGCCTAACAAATCGACTGCCAGGACCTAAGTAATGTTTGCCGTAAACAATGGTTAATTATAGACCTCTGAATAATTCACGATAAACTCGCTGCCCACGGAAATAAAATCTGGATTGTATTACAGATAAACAAGTCATAGCCGAACTGAAAATTGTATCTAAACGGGTATTTAAGCCAAGTAATTTTCATTTTCCAATAAAAATACTTAAAACAAAAACAAACAAAAAATAATTTGACTGTCTCGGTTGGTTTCGAAGCCACACAGAATTCAAGTCGGGACGAAAATAAATATTTTCATACAGTACCGCCAGGCTTTGTTAGCTAGGAGCTCGCAGTAACTGACAACTGTGTAGCCGAGCCCTGTTCTTGAGGAACGTTGGAAACTATCTGAAACTCTCTCGTCTCTATTTTGTTTATGGTTCATAACGAAAGAATTGAGACTGTTGCTTGTATTTTAAAATTCTGAGAAAAGTAAAACATGACTGTTTGTAACAATATAATAGTAGCGCAGATATTTTTTGTGAGAGAAATACCAGCCATTTGTAAGACCGAAATAAATGCTAAAATAAAAATATCTTGGTTAGTTAAATATAACGAAGTTCGTAAATCATAAGGAAAAACATGTTTGATTCCACCCCGCACTATGTCGTAAACTGACTTACTAAACACTACTTATAACCGTCTTATCTCTAAATTCCCCCACATCCTCTTATTGAAACATGATCGCCACACGCACTAAAACAACACCATAATTTTAATGGCACAAATATACTATCGGTGGCGCGGATACCCGCACCTCAGTATGGAAGAATAACTAACTACCCACATACAAACTCCTTACAATGTCGGTACTCCCGTTTATTTATTTAGGCAGAAGTTAAAGTGTGCCGCTTCAAGGTAGACGTGTAAACTGGCGGAGACTTGAATGAAATTAGAGTAAGAAATAGGCTTATTCCCCAACTACCGGGAGTAAACTAAAAGGCTGCTAAGTTGCAAAAGTTAGTTTTTAGTTATGAGTAGGTAACTTGTTAAATTGAAAATTTATCGTTTCTTTGGTACGGAATACAGGGATATTTTTTGCTGTTATTAACTTACTAAATTAACAAAAACTACCTATTGCCGATCACGCCATACGGAAAAGCCTCACCAAAAAGATTAAGCTATAAGAATGTGAGTTAAAATTGTCTAATATCTATCTTTTATAAGTCTCATATCTATCTTTTATATTCATACTTACATAAATTATAAATTCAAGTCACGTGTCTGTCTGTGTGACCGCGTTGTTCCTCTAATCTGCGCAACAGATTTGATGCCATATTTACCATCATTAATGATGGTAAATAAGATGGCTTACCATCATTAAAGAATATGGCATAATAAATTAATATTAATCTTACATATAATAAAGAAATCTCTATGTTTTGTCAATTCGTAAAATCTGTGTGAAGCAGAGGCAGGTCACTAATTGATAATAATAGAAACAAGAGACACCGCGGGAGAATTTGTAATTCTTTTAACTTAAATTCTTATATCAAAATTAACGAAATACAACTTACAGTTGTGTCAGTCACGGCGGCCCAGCTTATTCCTCGTGATTACGCCTCTTCGCCTGCTTTCGAGGACTGGAATTAAAATGAAGTGACTATGAATGTAACATTATTAATGATTTTAGACGCCTTATTCTCCCGACAGAACTCTGCGTTAATGAAGTAATTGAGTCTGTCGACAGCGTTCGTGCTCAGCAGATTGATCGGAGATTATGATTCTGTTTTGAATTTTTTTATAAGTAAGTCTTAATGAATTGTAATTAAATAAAAAAATACTCATGATAATATTTTTGACACCAAAATGGAAAAAAGCTTTTAAAGTATAATTCAGATATAAAATAGGTAAATAAAAAAGAATTCAATTCAGGAACCCTTTTATTGGTAAAAAACCAACAACCTCTTGAGGAGTCATTGTACTCATCATTATGAACAACTTTTACTATGGTAACAAAAAAAACAGCTGTTCAGTATATTTATGTAAACCCTGTATAATCTATTTACTCAAAAAATGTGGTACCTAGCTCATAATGCAACGAGAGCGCCGCTACAAATGGAACAACTCTGTCGTAGATTCCTTTCAACTTTTTCCGCACGGAATTAGTTTCGAAGTTGGTCTTCAATTTACACCTCAATGAAACAGGAGTAAGTTTGAATACAAATTTTACTTAAAACCAAGCCAATCAAAACTTCAAAAAGATGCCTTACCTGTTGATGACGTCCTTTGGAGGTGGACATTCAGTGAAACTACTCTTTTTTCATGGGACCGTATCAATAGGGCCGTAATAATATGCATTTTATTTTCACTAAATCATATATACAGTAATATAAACCCAAGAAAAGTATTAAAAGTTAAATTCAACCACAAAAACACATTTGAAACTCCAGGAAATTCCTACTACCTACAGTTCAAACGTCCGTTTCTGACGCGGTCAGGATGTGACGTCATTTACCACGTTACTGTTTTGTTTACATCCGTTTTTGTAGGTTTTTTAGCCCCAAATCATATAAATTAAATTATTTTTTGTGCTTTATTCAAGCAGAAATCGAACTTACTTACCTGAGATAATATTTAAGCACTTTGAAAATAATATATTTGATGTCACTTCCGGAATTGTCGGAGACAACGCGTTTTGATTTTGCGTTCCGTTCCACCAAAAAACACAACATAAAATGAATTGTAAAATAAGTAATGTATTTTTTTTATAGGAATTTGTTTCTTGTCTCCTTAATGTATATTAAAATAATGAATAAGTTTTGAATAACGTGCATATTCCCTATTAGCTACTATAGTTGTCTCATTTTAGCATGGCAATAGATTTCTCTCCGTAGGAAAAACCATTGATAGTTGATTGTATGGGACAATCATCTAACAATGGTTTTTCATTATTGGAACATGTTGAATATTACGAGAAAATGTAGGTGGGTCAATGACCACCATTGCCATGCTGTGCCTGATTATTGTTAGTTTTGGCCTCCGAAGGACGTATTTACATGACTTCCTCAAACCACTTCGGAATGCCGGATAAAATGGATGGAGGCAACACCGTCCACTGTTCATCTTACTTTGAACTTTCGTACTTGTGATCATCTGACTGCTAGCTTAGTTCTTCTCACAAAGATCAACGCTGTTCTCGTTGTTTGACGAAAAAAGAAGAATTTGTCTGCCTGAAAATATGTAAAAACGGTTAGAGATGGGTTGTAACAAGTTAAAGACGATATATGTTATCACTGTTACTGTTACAAAAAATAACAGATCCAAATATCTGTTATTAAATAACAGCCTGTTATTTTTGTACGGATGATAAATACGTATTGAAATCTCAATTGAATATCTTCTTTATTTCTTTTCGTTAAAAGTCGAAAATCGTATCCGAAGTTTTAATAGTAACAGCCGCGGTAACAGTCTTGAGGATCTGTTGTTTTAAGTGACACGTATGTTTTATTGTTAGGGACAATTATTATTTGTTATTTTATAATATATTTTATTTCTATCTGTTACGATTAGAGATGGGCCGAATGTGGTTTGAACCGAATCCGAACTTCGGCCGAACATTCGGTTAAAATGAAAAGTTCGGCCGAACTTCGGTTCAATTTCGCGCACTTTCTCGAGAGCAACACTCCAGATGTTTGTTAGAAGAAAACTAAGCTTATTTCATTTTTGTAATAGTATATCTAATTTTTATGTCTTATTAATTAGTCAGAGATTTAGATAATTAGACTAATAAGAAGAACTGATTTAATATAAGGTTTACATTTACAATGTTCCTAACTAAAATAAATGACCGTGAGTGAGTAAAAGACATAATTTTATTTTACAGTAATGCTATTCTAGTTCTATTTAATTTAGTTTCAGTCAAAATAGTGCAAGTAGGTATTATTTTTCTTGTGCCGAATGTTCTGCATCTGAACCGGATTTCGGCCGAATGCCGAAGTTCGGTTCTAGCTGCCGAAATTCGGTTGAACCAAATGTGAACCGAATTTCGGCCTATCCCTAGTTACGATAAATACACCTCACTCCTAAAAACAATCCAAAAATGAATATCAAAACAGAGGTCACCCATATTTCATAGAACAAACTAAAAATACACCAGCAGGAATGTTTCAAAATAATTAGTGTGGAGTTTCCTAATTAATGTTACATGACTGGGCACCATTTTGTAATAGCACAGTGTGGCGGTAATCCGTAACGGATGCTGTTCGAATATGGTCGTGAAGTTATTTCCATACTATATCGAACACATAAATGACTGCAGTAATTTACTGTCGGCCTAAAATGTACTGTTTTATTTGTAAGCTTACGATTGTGTACTATGGGTTAGGCATATTATGTTGCCAAGTATAATAGGGTCGCAATAAATTGGCTGGTGAAACTTCACAAACGTCTTCAGCTGATTCCCGGGTCAACGGCCGGTAGTACAGCTACCTACTTGAAATTAAATTATGAGTTTAGTAAATCCTTTTTAACAGACTTCTTTAAAAACGAGGAGGTTCTCATTTCGCGATTCCTCCGCCAATTATCAACCGAATCGATTATGATGATTTTTTTTTTTGTTTTAAAAACAAAAAAAAGAATAATCAAAATCGATCATGCTTCAGAGGTGGTTCCATATACATTTTATTAACTTTGCTTGCGTAGTTTTTGAGTTAGCTTCAATATTACGTAATTTTCCCACTTAATAATTATGTGGACGAAGTTTCAAGTTACTCCGTCACTGTTATTTACAATAGCAGGTACTGTTATTCGAATTTGCGTGGGGTAGGTGCCACAACTGAAAGTCAAATTTATATTTTTTTTTACAGAAAAATTAAACAATCGACTTGAAAAAAAACCCAAAAAGTGAAAAATTACTTTAATTTCGGAACTCGGTGGCAAAAAACGAAAATTGAAAAACAAAAACACCCACCCGAGAAACAAGAAACGTGTTTTTTTCAGCGTTTTTTGCTAAATATTATACAGTGGTAACCCTTCGTGTGCGTGTCCGACTCGCGCTTTTAAACTAGGAAACTAGAAAATATACTAAAATCCTTATTATTTATTAATCATAGGTAAGCCTGGAATGTAGGTCAGTACTGTCAGTACACAGTCTTAATCCCACAGACTGCTTTGGCTTGCCAATATTATGAGGAGTATTACTGCATATTGAAATGTACCACATAAGTTCATATCTGTGCAGTGTAGCAATCCGAAAAATACTGAAAATAAATTAACAAAAAGCAATCTTTTAACGTAACCCAAAAAATGTTTTATGTGTTATTTGTTCATTCATTTTTATTGAAGCTCTATCATTATTATTTGCATGATAAAGACTACATTTTAATAGATAGTTGGAAAATATACGCATATAAATACTGAAATGAAAATAAAACATAAAACGGCACTCAATTTATAAAGCCATAATTGATATTCAACCCATTTTTAAATAACGAACGAAACGTGATAGTTTTTTGTTTAAAATAATCAAATTACTAGCTTTAGCCCGTAGCTTCGCCCGCGTCGGTGTCGGAAAATATCGCACGAGAACGTACTACCGGGATTGAAATTACCTTATGGGTTAATCCAGGTCATAAACTATCTGTGTCCCAAATCTCGTCCTAATCCGTTCAGCAACAAACAAACATACATCCAAACAAACAGACAAACTGAAAAAAAATCGAATAAATATATTTTTTGCACTGTTTCTAAATATATTTTCCTGTCACTGTTACCCTCGCTGTGAACTTGTGTGGGACCTACCCCACACAAATTTATATACCTACTTATCCATAACTAAAAAGTGAAAAATAAAAAATTTTACTATTAAAAAAACAACTGACTAAAAAAAAACACTATAAAGTGAAAAATGGAAAAAAAAGTAAAAAATAAATTTACAGATTTGACGTCAAATCTGTACATTGTTTTTTTAACTTTGGGTCTTTTACATTGTTTTTACATTGGGTCCGCCTCTTTTTATAATATACATCAATGACCTTCCAAAAGTCACAAAATACAACACAATCCTATTTGCTGATGATAGTACAGTACTGTTCACAGGAGATAATAAATTACACATGGAACTTGAGATAAATATGACTTTAGATAGCATTATAAACTGGTTGACATCAAACAATTTACCTATTAATCTTGACAAAACAATTTTCATGACATTCAGAACTAGAGTAAGTAAAATAGCGAATATGAATATAAATTACCGAAATAATAAGATCCAAGAAGTTGACGTTACGAGATTTTTGGGTATAAAGATAGATAATAATTTGAATTTTAAAGAACATGTCCATACATTATGCACTAAATTGAATACCTTCTCTTATGCATTGTTTAAACTTAAGCAAACCGTCAGTACTTCTACAGTCCTTACAGCCTACAACGGCTATGTTGCACCTACTCTAAAGTTTTGTGTTATTTTTTGGGGTAATTCTACTAATAAAGAAGCGGTATTTAAAGCCCAGAAGAAATGTAAACGAGCCATAACCAGTATAAAAGTAACTGACAGCTGCAGACCATCATTTTTAAAATGAAATATTCTCACGTTACCATGTTTATATATATAAGAGGTTATAATGTTCGTTAGGCAAAATACAAACTACTTTAATAAGTTACAAAGCAAAAGATATAAATTCAATATATGTTTACCAAGCAATAAAACAGCGTTAATAAATTAAAGTATATTATGTATGGCTCCACGCATATATAACCATTTACCAAACTCACTTCTGGAGATAAGTGATATAAATATATTTAAAAACAATATAAAAACGTTGTTACTAAAAAAAGCATATTACTCTGTCACTGAATATTTACAGGACAGACTTATATAATGTTACTCCTAATGAGATTTTTAAATAATGTCTTCTATTGTTAAATTGTATTTTCATAGATACCCGTGTATTTGTAATTTTGCATGCCTTATGGTAGGATGTGGCTAATGGATACTATTGTTTATGTAAGACCTTTTCTTTTGTACCCATATTCGCAAATTAATAAGGTATAGGTATAGGTATAGGTAATTTCAATCCCGGTAGTACGTTCTCCTGCGATATTTTCCGACACCGACGCGGGCGAAGCTGCGGGCTAAAGCTAGTAATTTGATTATTTTAAACAAAAAACTATCACGTTTCGTTCGTTATTTAAAAACGGGTTGAATATCAATTATGGCTTTATAAATTGGGTGCCGTTTTATGTTTTGTTTTCATTTCAGTATTTATATGCGTATATAATATTTTCCAACTATCTATTAAAATGTAGTCTTTATCATGCAAATAATAATGATAGAGCTTCAATAAAAATGAATGAACAAATAACACATAAAATATTTTTTGGGTTACGTTAAAAGATTGCTTTTTGTTAATTTATTTTCAGTATTTTTCGGATTGCTACACTGCACAGATATGAACTTATGTGGTACATTTCAATATGCAGTAATACTCCTCATAATATTGGCAAGCCAAAGCAGTCTGTGGGATTAAGACTCTTAAGTACTGACCTACATTCCAGGCTTACCTATGATTAATAAATAATAAGGATTTTAGTATATTTTCTATTTTCCTAGTTTAAAAGCGCGAGTCAGACTCGCACACGAAGGTTTACCACTGTATAATATTTAGCAAAAAACGCTGAAAAAAACATGTTTCTTGTTTCTCGGGTGGGTGTCTTTGCTTTTCAATTTTCGTTTGTAATTGGCTTTAGCCCGCAGCTTCGCCCGCGTCGGTGTCGGAAAATATCGCACCAGAACGTACTACCGGGATTGAAATTACCTTATGGGTTAATCCAGGTCATAAACTATCTGTTTGCCAAATCTCGTCCAAATCCGTTCAGCAACAAACAAACATACATCCAGACAAACTGAAAAAAAATCGAATAAATATATTATTGCATCAGACTTGTTATCACACCTCGTAGCAATTATTTACTAGCCGACTTCCAAAAAGTAAGAGGTTCTATGTTCGTCTCTATGTTTTTTTGTTAAAGTTCGTAAATTTTCTGCTGATCTTGAAAATTTTGCCTATGTGGATGATGTCTTAATAAGTTCCTGTCACTGTTACCCTCACTGTGAACTTGTGTGGGACCTACCCCACACAAATTCATATACCTACTTATCCGTAACTGAAAAGTGAAAAATAAAAACTTTTACTAACAAAAAAACAACTGACTTTAAAAAAAAACACTATAAAGTGAAAAATTTAAAAAAACGAAAATTCAAAACCAAAGAAACTGACTTCCGTAATTAGTAGTTATTTTTCACTTTAATGTTTTTTTTTTGGAGTGGGTTGTTTTTTTCTTGTAAAAAGTAAAAAAAAAGCAATGTACAGATTTGACGTCAAATCCATGAGAAGACCCTTTGCCTTGCAGTGGGACAAAAACTGGCTGGTATTATTATGCCAAAAACCAGACTGACCTGCAACATCAACAAAAAGTAATAAGCCCCATCGAACTGCAATTTCTGTATAAGAAAACACCTTTGCCCTGCGGTGCGGTGGGACAAAAACAAGCTGGAATTATTACTTACTAGTTGCGCCCCGCGGTTTCACCCGCGCAAGTCTCAATCCCGTGGGAATATCGGGATAAAAAATATCCTATTCCAGGTCATAGTCTACCCCTGTGCCAAATTTCATCCAAATCCGTTTAGCCGTTTTAGCGTGAAAGCGTAACAAACAAACTCACTTTCGCATTTAGGATACTAGGTACTAATGTTTTGATTATTATTACTCAGCTAGACTAACCTGCAATTCCAACAAAAAGCAACAAGCCTCATCAAACTACACCTCAAAAAGCAAGTCCTAGGTCAAGATTGTTTTCTGAGGGCAGGCTTTGAGAGCTTAAGTTGAGTAAACCGCTTCGGCGAGAGTTCGGCTCAAACAAAGGGGATGGCCAACCATCGCTGTGACATCACTTAAGGCCGAGAGCAGGTGAACTATGACTCGCAGTCGCCAGTGCACGAGGCTTAGCCGAACTATGTGGTGCAAGCCGCATTAGAACAGACATTTTAATACTTATTTACAGATGTACTTAAAGAGGACTTAGTGCAGACTGTTGTGCAGTTGTGATAGATGTTAATGTGAGGAGTTTGTGGGGAAAAGTGTATGCACAAATGTATGCATATAATATTTTTGATTGACAGCTTAGATGAACACTTATCTATTCAAGAAGTACTGAAATCATGGTCTGTAAAAAAATGGTATACATTTTCCCAAAAAAGCCATTTAGATAACAAAACCAGACAAGGCTGAAAAAATGCACCATCCTGGTAGATTTTTTAAATAAACATAAGTGCATTGGAGCCTTTTCTCCCAGGCAGTACCGGTTCGTACCGTTTAAATCCGCTTGCTGCTTTAACATTCCGGGGTTAATACTGAAACAGAGTACCGAGTTGCATCGTTGCGGTTCTTACAAGCATACTAGAATATCTTGTTTAAAAACCCTAAAGTAGAAAACTCGAATGACCTAAACCTACTTAATTTTACCAGACAGATAATACAACATAACATCACGCCTGTAATCCCCGAAGGATAGGCAGATGTGTACCTATAGTACACCCACATTTTACCAGTTATGTTTGAATCCCGTGTAATAGGGGCGAGCCTATTGCCATCAACCGGTTGTGTGCGAACTACGCATCAAAGAACTGACATCACACAAAAATCCTGACGTCACATAAAGCCTGCATCGCGTAATTAAAGTTTACCGTGCAATGGACATATATACAAGAACCCAACATCAACCGTTGGGCAGTTGCCCGCCAGACACAACACCCGTCTGGCCCTTTTCTATGGTGGATGAGTGAACTTTACACCCTGTTCTTCATACCCCTAAACGCTCATTAATCCAAACTCTGGGCTGTTACTGAGAAATTCCTGATTGAAAAACCCAAGAACACTTTACACGACCTGAGAATCGAAACCAGGATTCAGGCTCAGCAGGGCACCTTTTTTTTTTTTTTTTGGGTGGGAAGTCATCATATGACTTCTCCCGCTCTGGGCGAAGCGGAAGGGCGTGTCAGACTCTTACTGACTAAAACCCACCCGTGTTGCTTCAGTTGCCTGTTGCCAGGGTCTCGGTATCCCTTTCAGGCTATTCCGCAACCCTGGCAGGCATCGGTCCTAACGGACCCCGTCAGGTGTGCTGACATCTCATTGAGGCGCGCGTGGAACACGACGCGCCATCGACCCGGGCCTGGTCCTTATCGGACGGCGAGCTACCCATTGCTCGCCGTCCGCAAGCCGGCGCCTATGGTGGCCGGGAATCCGCCTGGGATTCCCGACGCCCAGGGTGTCTCCAGCGGCGGCGGTTAGGGGTGTGAGGGCGCAGGCTTTGCCTCTCCCTCACGCGTTCCGCCTCCTCCTTCGCGAGCATCACTGCTTCGCAGCAGGGCGCCTGCGACCATAAGAGTAACAAGGGAGATAGTTTATTTCTGTAAACCCTTTGATGGCATATGAAAGAAGTCTGAAAGTGGCACTGGTGACTGAAAAGTTGTGTGGAAATTGGTGATGCGAAGGACTGAGGAAAATGTAGTATGGAAACTTTTCAGGCTTAAAAGTAGGGGAAGACCAAAGAAACGATGGATGATCGGTGTGAGATGATATAAAAAAGGGGGTGGGTACTGAGATGACGACTTATCAAGAAGAAAAAGAAGACATTTTCCGCAGACACCAAATAAATTAGATAAGGGCAAGGTGATGATTCGCCTTTCAAGGACGGTATTTCTATTAATAGGAATAATTCTTTGTAGCCACAAAGTAAGAATTCCTCCTGTTTCGTGTGCCTACAACCTTTGGTAAATAAAGTAGTAACCAAAACTTTACGATTATCGTGGCAAAAATAAAGGTAAAAGAAAATAACACTACGTTCATTACTGTAATATTTCCTTTTTAGATTCTGTCCACATACGGAATAAAATATAAAAACAAAAACACGATAGGGCCAACATTAACACAGCATCGCATTGAAATCGAAAACAGTCGAATAGATTACAAAAACCATTTTTATATTCCGATTACAGCAAGAACAACATAAGAGACTATGGGGTACCACACCGGTTACAAACATTCTCTATATAAGGTATCATATTTGTAACCGCATTCATTGCGGACACTCGGGGCGCAGGTGTCGGCCATATTAATGTGTGGAGACCTTTGCTTCCTGCCCCGACAGAATATTCAAGATGTATTACGGGGTCATTTAATGTGCCTCCGTTGGACCGACGTCGTATTAAATCGCTTTTTAGGTGACTGCTGTTATCCCTTTTCCCCTGGTGCTATATTTTTCCTTGAATTTTCGTATCAGGGTACCGTCGTGCATGTAAATAACTAAGCATAGGTTGTGTTTGTGATAATGCAAGTACCTTCCTACTTACAGGTATAACAGCTAAATATATTTGTAAATCTGGAGCAGACCGTATTTCAGCCTCGGCGGCCAATCTCAACGCCAATGCCTTCGGCGCAGGAGATATTATAGTACACAAGTGTGTGCGCAGACACAGGTGCACTCTCTCTTCCCTCACTCTCATAGTCCAATGGGACGGCAGTCCGACCGGAGAGAGATCAGGCGCAGGACCAACGGCTTAACATGCTTTCCGAGGCACGGGGGTATCACACCGCCAACTTCCAAACTACGGGCTGTTACTAAGAAATCCTTAATGGAAAAACCTAATAACAGGACCCCACGCTCAGCAGTCGCACTTGCGACCACTAGCACTCGAAGCTTGAGACGGTCACCGTCATCGGCACACTCACCGTCATCGGCATGCGGTAGCGTGAAGGGTAGGCAGTATGTTCAACTACAGCTGCCCCTGCTGCAACAACAAACAACAGCATTTCTAAAAAATATATTTTATTTATTAAACTGCCCAAACGGCAATTTATAAGTATATTTCATAGTTTTAAAATATATTGTTTACTGTAATATTTTCAACACAATGTATTTTGTTATGAAATAAATTACTTATGACTGAAAAGGTACTATAAACAATATATTATACAACTAACTACTAATTAAATCCTAACTTATGTTAATTAAAACGTATAAACTAAACTAAATTAAAAACTAAACTATACAAATAAACAATTTATAAGTAATTTTACATATTAATTAACACTCGTTTAATAATATTATCCTGTAAATAGGATTACAAAGTCGCTTTTGTTTTTCTGTGAGCTGTAATGTCAAGCAATTAGTATTCAATTAAAGTTAACACTCGTTATAATGGCAGATTGTTTGGAATTGCTTTATTGCTATTATTTATCAAGCAATTATTTTGGTTCCACGTTCTACCTCCATGGACATAATTGTAATTTGTTGACACCGTTTTGATTTAACTTAATAATTTAATTAAGCTGTCAGGTTAATATCATACATACGTATCAAATCAAATCAAATCATTTATTTATTTGCAAACATGGGTAAATTTGTGATAGGTGTTGTCATAAAGTAAATTTTCCATGTTCTGCTGTCACATGGGCTCGCAAATATTATTCAATTAAATAACATTTTAAAATAACATTAGAAATATCATTATAATCCCATTTTACAAATTGAATGTCAAATCATTTGAATTACAATAAATAGAAAATGTCATATTAAATATTACATCATTAATGTCATTGGCTACATTAATAACTTTGTCAACGGATACAATACAAGTACGTCAATTTAATTAAGTAAAATAGGAACAGAAATAATTTATTTTATCAAAAATGTCAATACAATTACATTTAAAATTAAATTATTATTTCAAAAAAGCATGTCAAGAATAATAAACTGAAAACAAGATGAGTACCAGGAAGTCATTTAAAATGGCAACAACATCGATACTTATGTCCCACAGATTTTTTCCGATATGAACTCCGAAATATTATAATACGATTTATATAGAAAGATACTTATGAGAAAGTTTATTATCAAAATTAATTTACAACACAAAAACCCTGTTAACAATTCAACTCCTTTTTTTTTTTTGGGTGGGAAATCATCAAATGACTTCTCCACTCTGGGCGGAGCGGAAGGGCGTGTCAGACTCTTACTGACTAAAACCCACCCGTGTTCCTTCAGTTGCCTGTTGCCAGGGTCCCGGTATCCCTTTCGGACTATTCCGCAACCCTGCTAGGAGGCATCGGTCCTAACGGACCCCGTCAGGTGTGCTGACATCTCTTTGAGGCGCGCGTGGAACACGACGCGCCATCGACCCGGGCCTGGTTCTTATCGGACGGCGAGCTACCCATTGCTCGCCATCCGCAAGCCCGCGCCTATGGTGGCCGGGAATCCGCCTGGGATTCCTGACGCCCAGGGTGTCTCCAGCGGTTAGGGGCGTGAGGGCGCTAACTTTGCCTCTCCCTCACGCGTTCCGCCTCCTCCTTCGCGAGCATTACTGCTCCGCAGAAGGAGGTGACGGCTTCCCATGCCCTCTCGCTCCGTACCATGGCCTGAACCAGGGCCGGACGCGAGAGGTCATTGCCGCCAATCGCCTCCACGAGGACACGGCGGTGCTCTGCCCAAGCAGGGCACACCTCCACCGTATGCTCCACCGTGTCCTCCGGACGATCCGCACAGTGGTGACACCCGGGCGTTTCCTCCCGCCTAATCCTACACAGGTACCTTCCGAAGCTGCCATGTCCGGTGAGGACCTGCGTCAGGCGGAAGGTGAGGACGCCGTGGCGCCTCTCCAGCCACTCCTCAAATAGGGGACTTATCGCCGCAATTGTGGCGTGCCCAGAACAATTCTGACGTTACAATTTGCGCTTTTACCAGAATTTCACACGGAATTTTCGCAACCTTTTTGCCGCAGTTATTCCGCTAAAAATATTATCTTTTATTATACCATCTCTCAGGCACACAAAGAATATCAACACTCATATCAACTAAATAAGAAACCGTATTAACATATTTGAATATTCCAGTGGAAGTCACACTATTGTGTAGGATATACAATATACCGACAAGTATAAAGTAAGTAACATGATATCGTTAAAATACACGCTTAGCTGAATAGATAAATATTTATCCTCAGTACAAAAACATGGAGGAAGTCTTATAATTTCACTACTGAAACTCGTTGCTAGGCAGAATTTCTGGTCGTATTTTTTTTGGAGTATAACTATAAAAATATTATCTTCTTTGAATACAATAGCGTTTGTGAGAGATATGGGTGAATTTTTTTCTGATAATGTTAGCCACAAAAACGTTATAACATTTGTGCGGTTCATCGTCTTTTGAATCATAGCGAAGAAAGCATGGTCACCAGCTTGTAATACCTACCACTTAGAATCGAGTTCTTACCACAAAAACCTACAAACGATAAATAAACAAATTGTCATCTACAATGATCGCTCAAAATATTCAGGGTCTTATCTCTAATTGAGAACGATCCCATCGTTGAGGGGATTCGGGTCGGATGCGAGAATCAGGGAATCAGATAACCGGCCGGGTGTACCGACCTACCGAACACTTGTTTGATTTGAAGGCTTTGCTCGAGCTCGCCCGATCTCGCCGGAGCTTACAGCCGATCACTTACAGGCCGAACGCCGAATCGCTGTTGTTATTAAACATCGAGCGGTCGCTCCCACGATTCAGCGGTATCGATTGGCGATTCGTTTAGATTAATTACAGAGATACGCTAGAACCTTGAATAGTTTAATCTATATTGCTAAAGCTAGCCGGAGCTCGTGATCATAAAATGTTAATACTGTTTTATATAGCTTTATTTATAATTCACAATGTTATTGCTTTGCGATTCGGAAATATCATCACGTCAAAAAATATATAAAGTACCAACTTACATTAGCTAGGTATGCGTTAGTGCCTATGGAACTTGAGACAGATGTTGAGATGATATTGTGTCCATATTATTTATTCACAAAATTACATCATCACATAAATTTTCACTATCCCTGTAAAATCTCCACCTCACAAAGACACCCTAAAAAACACTCAACATTAAAATTCTTCAACAATGGACGTCTTTGGCCGTCGCGATGCGTAGAACGTTCTCCGACGTCGACGTCGCGTCGCCGGCCGTCGTAATGGACTAGGGGAGATAACAGATATAATAACTGACATTGCGGTCCGATAGGGTCCTGGTACACCCGGAGAATTTGTTCAATTGCCTCCCAGGATATTTGCTTGCACGCCACACTGGGTTTTCTGTAGGCACGCGTTTATTTTAACGTGGCACTGAATTTGATGACACACCAGAGATGCGGATATCTTATCTCGGTGGTTGAACATCTTTTTGTAACGTTGTTTTATAAGAAACAAAGATGGCGGATGATAAGTATTATTTCTCGAAAATTTTGAAGCTTTTTTAACATACCCGTAGGTATGCTTATCACAAATTTTAATTAGGTTCAAGACACAACAAAAAGAATTTACGTAACATGAGTTAGGAACATGTCTCTCACATTCGATCAGAATGTTCTTAAAAAGTTTATAAATCTAATCTTCAAGAACACGAAAATACGTCAAACGTACGAAGATCACGTAACAACTCGGAAGGAAAGTTATTAAAAGTAAAATTCTTCTGTTACGATCAAACAAATTCAAAAGACGTACCTACATTTCTAGCTTCCCGGTGTGCCGCGCGCCAGAGCCTTGCAAGAACGCGCCCTAATGTCTATGGAGGCCAACAGATGGTCTCACTGCCGGCAGTCATTACCCTTTTGTCTTATATCCTACAAGCAAAAACGCATTCTGAACTCTAACTTCAAACCTCAAAGTCCAAATTCCCGTGCAACAAACGCAATCAGCGGCGAACGAGTATATTATTGAGCTGGAAAATGTTTCAAAACTCAAAACTGCACATTTTCTTTTCATGCAACTTAGATATCTGGGACGTAATGCAACAACATGGTACGTCCGCTTTGAGGTGGGTTCACTAATATTCCCAGGAGATTTTCAAGCTGGTAAATGAGCTATTGTGGTTTCACTGGAACTGACTTTTCGCATCTAGTACTGGAGCGTGTTGTAAAATGTTTTGAGAAATAGGTACCTATATTATGTATTATGATAGTTTTATAAAATACTGGCATTTTCCCGCTGCTTCGCCTGCGTGGATGTCGAAATATCCCACGGGAAGGTACTACCGGGATCAAAAGGAATCGAAGCGATGATCGCATACCTAATGGCCGAGAAAAAGGTCATTGACTCCTGTCAACTGTAATTATTTGTTAAGCGTAATTTTCAATCTGTGATACCTATTAAAATTAAAAAAATCATATAGATGATGTGAGGTCACGGCATATTTTAATCTAAATTAAATGCCCAATTTAAATAATATTTTATTGGATAAGGATTAATAATATACCGGTCAAAATAGTTTCGGCTTCGAAATTTGAATGAAATTTTTGTCAAATTGTAAAAGATAAAAATGGTTGTGTACAGGGTTACTTGTAATTCGACGTATATCCGTCAGGAGCTGATAGGAGCTAGAATGCAACAAATTGAACCCCCCATATTTATCGCCGAAATTCAATAGTTTTCGAGATATTTGAATTTTAAGGGTTTTTCGATATTTACCCAAAATTTGACATTTAATTCCAAATAAAAAAGAAACTACACATTGAATGGGTACTCAAAAAGTTAAATTACACACAAAATCAAAACGAATTTTAGCAGTGGTGTAGCGGAAAATTAATTTAATTTGCCTGTATACCAAATACCTTGTCCGACTGTACCTACATATATTCCTGTAGAGCTTTAATTTTATGTATCTCTTCACTTCCTATATTACTTGTCATTATAATACATTCACGGCACAAGGTGTCGAAGACACGCATTACCAAAAACACATTCTTAGCTCCCAGGACACAGGAACGATGTTCAGAAAACCATTTACCACGTCCCACCCTTAAATGGGTCACAAACAACCCCATATTATCCCAAATTGGTCTAATCTTTAGTTATGGCCCCCCACAGGAATTCGCTTTTCAACAAGACTAGAACCCGTGAAAGCGTAAACTTTACTTGGCTATCAGGATAAAGGGGGATATTCCCATACCGATAGAAATGTATTGTCACACTAACTTTGTATAAGCAGATACAATAAAATGCGTCTGTTTCACGTTTGCCGTCAATTTCTCTCGAGGGAAAACAAAAACACGAGCTAAAGAGATATTCGCAATTTTTATTCTTATTTGAATTCGCCATGTGTAAATAATGATTTTTTGTGCGTTATTTGTAACGGAAATCGGATGGTACGGACGGATTTCCGCTCTAGAGGTAAATAAAACTGGGATACGCGTTGTATCCGTCAGTTCGGACGCACTTAGGATCGTTTCCTCTAGTAAAACATAAGAATACGCACGATCATTGCCAACCCTCAGAATGTGTACTAACTCTGAAACTGCGGGTCCACCGACTGCGTATAAAGTCGCCCATACTTATGTACGCATGTTAATACATATTATGTTGTAGGCATTTTTGTAATATCATTGTATTCAAATAGCGAAAATTAACACTTTTACTATCTTATATACCTACCTTTGGACAAAAAAAAAAGGTAAAAAATATATCTGTATTTTTTATGGTGTACATAATAAAGAGTATTCTATTCTATTCTTTTGTACTTACTCAAATTCTTAAAGTCGCGTCGCGCCAGTCTGCACGAGGCATTAAACGCTTTGGTACTTAGTGATTGCCATCACCTAACATATCCCTCCGCTCCACCCCTAAAATAATAAGACGATATCCTTTATAAAATCAATGCCTAAAACATATTTTTATAACCATAAAAGTAGGTATACCTATCCATAGGAATGCAACACAGCGTCAGCGAAAGACCGCGACATATAACGCAACATTGTGGTATCGAGAGACAACGCGATTTCACGTCGCGCCCTAGGGACAGCGTGACGAAAATACGTTTTAAACGTGCACTGATGTACGCAGATAACTTTTACACGCATTTCACGCGGACAGGAAAAACGAACAGTTGAAATAACAACCCTGAAACTTGTAACGAATTCATAGGTTCTTGTAAAAATTTACATGGCCTTTTTCATTACTGAATCGTCAAGTACCTAACTAAACAAAATGAAAGAAGTACGTAGTCTTCTAAACCACCTTAATGCTATTCATCTGAATCCAGCAACATAACATAATATCTAAATAGCTCCGTGCCTACCCCGTACCCAACACATGCTGAAGCCACTAAAATTACTCTTTCAAAAGAAAAAGAAATCCTCATTCATTAGCGAGTACAGAACATGTTTCAACAGCTCCAGCTAACCGTCGACGCTGACAACATTCCGAGACTCAAGTTATTGAAATGCTGAAGTATTTCTAAGTTTAAAGTGGCGGTAGGCAAGTCTGGTACGAGCAAGGCACATGGGAAATGATTACCATATTCAACGCATTTCCTTCCACGCCGGAGGTAGGCTTGAAGGAAATTATTTGTCATATTAACGTCACTCGGCTCGAGTTTCCACGTCGAGATGTTAATATATTAAATTATCCTCGGCGGCATTTTGAAGAAGTAATTCTTTATCGATACTGTTTGACAAATCGATGTTTGTATTTCCAACGCTTTGTCATCAGAGTTTGCCAATGTTTATGTAAAGCGGGACGCAATTAGAATTGGAAAGTAAGGATAAACAATATCACTCAAGGGAGAGTTTGGGCATGAAATAATTGGACAGTGAATTGTGTTACCTGCGGGACACCTATTAGGAGCAGAATTACTTCACGGCAAGATTTTTCTTTTTAATTAAACCGCAGTTGCCACACCAAACAAAAACCACGGAGCCAACAAATCAATTTCGCGTCAGGAAATTACTTTGTAAAGTTGAAAAGGGTTGCACGATACGGTACCAAATTGAAATTCTTTTGTACGCCGCGCCTTTACATGTCCGAAATGTTACCTGACTCTTTGAATCATAGCGTAACAACATTTTTCGATCAAACTTTGGAATACATACACACTTTTGCTGAGCAATACCGTATAAGTGATATCAAACGCGCTAACTTTTTAACAATTATACTGGAACGTACAGCGAGATATAGAAATCCGAGCTTGTAAGCTTTCCTCCGCCTCGAGTGAAACGTAAGACATTAATATATAAGTCGAAGACAAAGGCTTTACATTCTCAAATAAACGTGATCAAAACATTAACAATAAACAAACTTTTCCATTGTGCGCTGATTTGTGTAATCATTTTATTACATTTAAGAGATAATTTTAAGCTATTAAAGAAACGAAAGCAAAAAGTTTTGGGCACCGAAGTTCATTAACAAAATAAGCAATCTTGCTAAAAGCACGCGCCCACCGAGGTAAAAAGCAATTACAAAGTTATGGAGTGTTCTTGACGATTATTTACGTATTATAGAAGAGAAACCTGCGGCTGGCTATTAAGCTGAGAGGAATTTCAGTAGTCAATGTATTGCGGCCACTCCGAGACAATATTACGTGAGTTCGATGAAAATTGAAACTTGTGCCGGCGGAGCCAATAACCACACCTCACGAGCATTACCTACTTCACTCCATATTGCGCTGGTAGACGCTTGCAAGCCTTTTAAAACTTACATTTAAAATAATGGGAAAGACCTTGCTCGTACATTTTATGTTTACTTACATTAATGGCAAGGCAAACGTTTAACTGCTACCGCATGCCTGCTAGTAGAAAATAAACAAATCATTTATTGCTCTAGATAGTCGAACTACTGCATACTTTATTATTGAAACTGTTGCATCATGTTAGGCATCTATTATTTGTTTTACGGTAATCGCACCAATGTTTATTTATTTATGCAATGCCTAGTTTGCATAACTCTTACGTAGGTACATAAACTCACGCTTTCCTCCCATGGGGGTAGGTACATACTACAGAACGCCACCTGCTACGATCCTTACATACTCCGTTTGCTTCGTTTACGTTCATACATTTGGCCATCCACGCGCTTTTTCCATTTTAAAATGGTAGACATTTTGGAATCGAATCCATTTTTTTCCGACAATTTAAAAGATAGATTTTATGTATAAAAATATAATTAGTCATACACGGATCGAATAATTTATAGTCACAAGGTTTACCGATCTATAGTAGTGTAAAACGCCATCACACAATGAAAGTTCGATCGACACGGCACAAAGCAGCACGCGAGACTAGAATCCGTTACAATCAGACGAACACCGGCTAATATGGCACACACACGGAATACTAGGAATGATCTTGAAATATTGATAAACATCATGTTATCGCATGAGAGGTGTTCGCTTTGCGTGTTATTAAATAGAGCTGTATGTACAACGATCTAACGGCACCATCTTGTTTTTCCCAACTGCCCCAGAAGGAGGGTAATGTTTTTCGAGATTATGTATGTTTGTATGTATGTATATCTATTTTCTTTGGCACGCTCTGTAGCCTAAACGGCTTGATGCGAGGTGTCGTTAGGTTCGTCTTAATTGTGGGAGTGACATAGGCTATTTTTTTATATATTTCATCTGCAAACAAAAAAAAAGGAAGGACAAGATTTTTTTTTATTAATTTGCAATATTGGTATCAAATAAAAGCTAGTAATGAGTTAATTCCAAATATATCCTAACTATAATATTATAAATGCGAAAGTGAGTTTGTTTGTTTGTTTCTTTGTTACGCTTTCACGCTAAAACGGCTGCACGGATATGTATGAAATTTGGCACACGGGTAGACTATGACCTGGAATAGGACATAGGCTACTTTTTATCGACATACCACGTGGGCGAAGCCGTGGGCGGAAGCTAGTAAATTTATAAAACTAAAAAGCTTGAAATTAAACAAATTATGTAAAAAACAAAAAAACCGCCTGTAAAAACGCATAACTTAAAAAAGAAAAACAAGCATTATATCAAACAAAGTTTACACCATTTTTCAGGTTATTGGTTTGTTCCCCGCCTGTAATACCAAAATTCTACAGATTATAATGCTTGTTTTTCTCTTCATGCGTTTTTGCAAGCGGGTTTTAGTTTTTTTAATAATTTGTTTTATTGATACATTTTCTTAAAACAATATCACAAATGTGACCGTCAGCGCCCCCATGTCAACGTTATTCAAGGTCCAAAAGATAACGCTGTATTGAGATAGTAAATTGTCATGCTCATGCTAATAACGTGTCACGCAAAGCTTCTCACTTTCCTGAGAAGCTTCTGAAAACTGAAAACTGGGAACTGGAAACTGTTTTCATACAAATATTCACACACAGCCGTTAAAGACGGTCACAATCACAAGCTCAAAAGCTTGGCAACCGTTCCAGCCTTAGGAAAGCCGTTTTGCCCAATAAATGGGTGCTGAAGGCCAAATGCGAGTCACTTTGACTCCAGAGCGGAAGCCTACATAACTGCCTAGACAAATAAAAATGTGATATTTTCATAACTTGGTTTAAAAAGTAACCATGGAGATTCTTGCTTGTTCTTCTCCATAGGAATTTCTATTTCGGTTCGGATAGTCAGCTTCAACTTTCTGACTAACTAACCAACTTATTGACAGTTGCTTTTAAATGGTTTAATTGAAATAAATTCATAGCGAAATAAAGGTGTTTTATACGTACAGTTCTGCCTATCCCTTTGGATAATACCGGTGTTATGTTATGTATTGTAAATTCTTCGAGGTAACCCCTGAATACTGAAATCAAGCATACACTTGATACATCACACTTGACTTATCTGATCAGAGGCCTGAGCCCTGAGCTTTCAGTATTACGGTGAAGTCGATTTTGGCTTAAATTAACCTATTAATACGAAGGTTTATACTAAGGTTCTAGTTGCTGGAACATAATGATTGGTTCCTAAATTAGGTGCAGTAAGTGCATCAGCTAATGCCTCGGAGTTGTTCGTGTTTCGGTTAGTTACTGAGTTTCCACTGATCATATTAACAATTTACACCTACTCCGAGCTCCGCGAGCTAAGTTGGTGTTCTACCCATGGTTTAGTTATAATGTATAACTTGTATAATCACGCATACATCTATACAGTGTGTAACAAAAACCCTGTCCAATCCGTGAAGGTGTAGTCAAGAATCATACTGAGAGTCTATTCATGTGGTTTTTTTTTGGGAAAAAGAAAAAAACTATCGCCCTTTTTTTTTTAATGGAGAATTTTACTGGGTTTTATGGGACATGGGGCGCGGGCGCTCGTCGTTTAGCGGGTGTCTACAAGTCTACTTATGACCTCTATAGAAGAAGAATGGGCCCCTGCTTATGGGGTTCTGCCCTGATGCCCAATATAAATAAGATATATACCAATGGAAAGAGCTTTTCAAGGGGAACCTTTCCTACTAACACGGCTTTTGCCAATTGTTAGTCAGTTCGGAGTAAATGACCTAAATGGGTGTGAATACTTGGGCATCGAAGTTAAGGAATTTCCTTGACCCAATAGCCATAAGATATACATCAATGAAAAGAACATTTCAAAGAGAACCCTAGCTTGTAACATAACTTTTGCCAATTGTTAGTCAGTTCGGACTTAATGACCTAAATAGGTAATAAATTGCGCACCGAAGTTAAGAAATTTTTGGCGTCCATTAGCCATAAGATATATACCACTGAAAAGAGCTTTTTAAGGGGTAACATTTGCTACAAGCACGACTTTTGCCTATTATTAGTGAGTTCACAGTTAATGACCTAAATACGTGATCAATTTCAATAATGCTTAATTACTCACATTTAGAGCTCTGTAGCTCCTTTCGTACTAATAATCGATAGAAACGTCATATCACGAAATATTACCTTTGGCATATATCTTAACTCTATTGGGGGATGTGGCAGGCTTAACGAAGGCTTAACGATTCGTACTGCCGATCGACTCTTATAAACATTGTTCTCAAAACGGCATCTCGGAGGCCAACGTTTTAAAATGTTCGTTTATAGGTTTGCAAGAACATGTTTGCAAGTCTCAAAGTTTATAAAAGTCATTTCATTGTATAAATACCAGAATTTCACATTTAGAGCTCTGTGGCTCCTTTCGTACTAACAGAGAGAAGAGAACTAGAGCGTCCTATCACAAAATATTAGCCTTGAAGAGATCTTTCCATTGGCATATATCTCAACTCTATTGGGGTACGCGTCAGGCTTAACGATCTGTCCGCTCGACCAACTCTTAAAAACATTGTTCCTAAAATGGCATCTATTGGAGACCAATGTTTTTAAATGTTCGCTTAAAGGCTTCAAATTCAAATCCATAAAAAGTTATTTAATTGACGAAATACCAGAATTCCAATAATATTTAATCACTCACATTTAAAGCTCTGTAGCTCGTTTCGTACTAACAATCAAGAGAAGTCTTCAGAATAAGAAATATTCTTCTTGAGATCTTTCCATTGGTATATATCTTAACGCTATTGGAACGCCCAATCTCCTTTGCTAATTTAAAATGAAATTGAGGTAATTTTGGTACTAAAAACGTGAATTTTAAATAGCAATAACTTCATTATTTTCACATTTTTTTTTTTTTTTTTTTACTTTTTAGTAATGTTAATATTGGGGTACCTAGGCGCCCCCTTTCGGATCAGACAGGGTTTTTGTTATATGCTGTATATGATACCTACATATAAGCCTCAGCAAAGATTGAATTTCGTCATAGGCCCAGCTTATTATCAGATTGGGTGCCGTGTGTTCGACTACAGTAATTTTTTACCCACATGCTTAAATAATGAGTTATTATTTATCAATGTGTCCCATGCCCGGTACAAAATATTCCTAGTATCAGGCCTATGTTTTATACTTCGTTATTTTTCCAATTCCTTCCAACATTGTTCTCATAGAGGGATAGACTGCGCATGGGCTAAATGTTTTTGAGTGTGAGTTGTCACAATTGTACGATGCGATGTAGCGAATATGAAACCCGTTCACAAAGTGGCCGTATACCGAAGCTGTGAAACGACGCATTCGATTACTGCTAACATTTGCACACTTAGACTAGACGCGACTAGTCTGGAATCGCGAATCAGTGTAAAAGCACGTCTCGGCAAGTCTACTTTTACAGAAATAAATAAATACACTCTTACATACAAATTTTGCACGTTCTTGCTAAGAATTTTCAGGAGATAGGTACTGACAAACTTTCGGTTCCGCACTCAAAAGTCGGATTGGTGATCGTATTTGAGTTGTCATAAAGCTACGGTTCCCTAGAAGAGCGGTGGCCGCCAAATACAACGTGATACTGACCTGAAAATTGCAAAAAACGTAAGAAAATTTGAATTTCGCGGGCCACCTTAGCGCATCCCTTAAACAGAAACAACGTTACTGCCTGTACATTTTACTTAATCCTTTTTCTTCTACAAAATTTCTGACCCACTTTCAACTCAACTCAACTCAAAGCATTTATTTCAATTAAACCATTTACAGGCACTTTTGAATTGTCAAGGAGTCAGTCAGTCAGAAATATGAAGCTAGTTGCCCATTCCAAAGCGTAGTAGGTACCTATGGAGAAGAACGGGCAAGAAACTCCATGGACACTCTTTTAAATCAAAATATTGTTACAATACTACTTTAATAGCTCAATGTATGTGTGTTGTATTTATTTTATCTTCTGTAATAAATCAAAAAGAAATACTTACCCCAATAACTTCAAGAATATTAAGCGAAGGTTTTACAAAAAAGGCAAAAAGTTTTAGGTTCGTTACTATGTCCTATAAAATACAGGAGGATCCTATCAACATTTTCGGCAACCATATTTAAACAGAACATTATCCCAAAAAACCTTCACAACAATAATCCAAGCTGCTTAAAATTACGGCATAATTTTCAAAGTATACTCGGAATAAAAGGTAATTATTTGGGTTCGAAGGTATTCATATTACGTACATATAAAACGGAATGCTTGACGGATTATCCCCGGGCACAAAAGGCTTTTGTACGACCGTCACCCTTAATTATACTCAAATTGTTCTTGTTATATCTTAATCCTGTTGAACACAGCAACAAATTGATATCTTTGTTTAATATCAAAGCTTGTACGGAAAGACATGTGTTAATTCACCTTTCAAATGCTGACTAAAATCATTTTGAAATACTTTGTGAAACGTTATTAGTACTTTTATAATCTAATACCGAAATGCCACGATCCGTGATTTTGCGGACGGACACCGACGAGCCCGGACGACGGACCGTGGGAAAGTGTACGTGCGTATCACAGACATCGGAAGCTCCTCGGTGCGCGGTGCGTGGCGGTCTGTGGTCGTGTGCCGTGCGTGTCCGTCTGCAATATTGCCGATCATGGGATTCCACTATAATGTGTATTCGCATCGCTTTCTGACGTTTTTTAGTTTTAAAAGTCAATGGCAATAAGTTCTTTCTTCATTGTCTTCTATGATAATAGCACGAAATATATTACGTACATGAAATGAATAGCAGCATTTATTTAAAACTAGGTGATGCCCGCGGCTTCGCCCTCGTGGATGTCGGTTATTATATACTAAAACCTTCTTCGAGAACCACTCTATCTATTGGTGAAAACAGCATGAAAATCGGAGCAGTAGTTTTTGAGTTTATCGCGAACAGGACGACAGACAGACACGGCGGTGGACTTTGTTTTATAATATGAAAGTAGTATGTAGGCATGCAGTAATCCTGCATGCCTACATTCAATATCATTCTTTACCTACAAAAATAGGAATTCCCTAATCTTTTTTTAGGTTTATTTTAGTTTTACAATTTTATTTTAATAATAACTTCACAAAAAAATCAATGTAAGTATAAAATATTTTTTAAGAAGTCAATGATAAAAGGTTTCTTCTTCATTTTCTTCTCTCCTATTGGCACGATTATTATAAATAATTAAAATAACATCTCTTCACTTCTCCCGACCCGGGAATCTAACCCAGAACGCCACGTTGAGAAATTGCGCTTGCGACCGCTACACCAACAAGGCATTCTTTATGTAATAATGAAATAAAAACACTATATATATATCTATACTAATCTATACTAATATTATAATGCTGAAGAGTTTGTTTGTTTGTTTGAACGCGCTAATCTCAGGATCCACTGGTTGAAATTGAAAAATTATTTTTATGTTGTTTAGTCCATTTATTGAGGAAGGCTATATATAGGTTATATATATATATAACATCACGCTACGACCAATAGAAGTGGAGCATAAATAAAAAATGTTGCAAAAATGGGAAAAAATATTCCTCTTTGAGAGCTTCCGTTGCCTGCGTAAACGGTTTAAGATACGCGAATATCATGTATGATGGAATTGTTCCTCTTTAAGAGTTCTAAAAAAAAATCCGCGACAGCATATGTCTATCTTTTAAGATTGAGTCACTATAATCTTTTTTATGGTAATCAAATTTGTTCGAAATTAATGCATTATTTGCGAAGGAGTTTTATCAACATAAATATTAATTCTTATTCAAATAAATAGTTTTAACATCAAGGGTATGTATGTAGCAGTAAAATACTTTTTAATTCATTCCAATCGGACATTTAATTTCGAAGTTATCACGAGTATTAAAATGAAATACGCGAACCGTTCGACGCCGGCGCGCGCCGCGCTGCCGCGATGTTTCCTACTCTAGAGAGGAGAGGATGGGCACGGGTAGACCATGATCCTTTTTTTTTTTTTTTTGATTGGGAAATCATCATATCGGCACTTCTCCCGCTCGGAGCGGGCGGAGCGGAAGGGCGTGTCAGACTCTTACTGACTAAAACCCACCCGTGTTCCTTCAGTTGCCTGTTGCCAGGGTCCCGGTATCCCTTTCGCACTATTCCGCAACCCTGGCAGGGTAGACCATGACCTGGAATAGGACATAGGATACGTTTTATCCCTATATTCCCACGGGATCGAAACCTACGCGGGTGAAACCGCGGGGCACGGCTAGTATATATATATATCAGTGCACTGTATGTATATCAGAGCCTTGGCGCAGATTTTACTCAGTGAGTTATTTTTATTACGGAGCTACTGTAGGACCATTGCAAACGAAAATATCATAAAAGGAAGAATCCTAAGTAAACACAGAGCGGCTTGGTCGCTGCCTGCGCCCCTGCGGTGCACCACATACAGCTTTAAACTCCAACCTAACATGTCTGTCGGTCATTTGGTAGAATAACAATGTCGGAAGTTCATGTACTCAGACAATCGAAATTAGACATAGAGAATTACGTATTTTTTAAAATTATCGATTTATATTTAATTGGTACGCGCTTCATGGGTTGAAATCCGTTGCGTTGAAAATTATAAAGGACTATCAAATTACTTGACATTTAAAATTAGCTTTTGATGTAGGAAGTCCATTTATAATCATCAACACCATCCACTGTCCGACTAGAACAACTGCCTATTTTACAAAAAAAAAAAACGCCCTAAAAGCGCAAATTGTTACTGAATTTTAATCCAAATAAAGTATAAAATGTACTAATAATATTAAGGAATAAAGCATGCAATTTCACAACATACCCCATTAAATTCCTATTTAATAGAAACAAAACAACTCCTAACTCCATTAAAAATACTTAAGTAAACTCATATGAGTAATTATGTACACTGTGTTGCGAATTAGCCCTCTGCAACATTTAGCGTGATCTTATGTCGCTTCAAGCGCTCCCCTGCGCAAACAGCGCTTAGTAGCCGTTTGTGGCACGTACCTTGTACACATCTTATGAGGGACGGATTCTTGATTCAGGTACGTCAGTTAGTGACAGATGAGTGAGCTCTGTTTGTGTTTAATTAGAAAGAGACGGGATTATGGAGTACGTTTAGTAAGTTTTAACTTGTACAAAAACTTGTGTTTCGTATGTGAATTTATATAATTAAATCTCAGAACCAATAAAAAATCAACACAGAACGTTGTCAACAGTGACGTGAGGCCGGAACAGTTCAGAGCATTTTTTATCTTTTCCGTATGAGATTTGAACTGTGATCTAAGGGAACAGCTACTAGGTTAGCCAATCACGACATCTTTCAGCTGTTTCTTGCGGAATTTAAAAACGGAGGTAATTTTTAAACACATATCATGACAACGCCTTGTTTCCCCGAAGAGCTGAATATTTTTTAATTTCTTTCAAAAAAATATTACATGGAGATGTCATTTTCTATTCGATATATTTATATCGAATAGAAAATGACATCTCCATGAATAAAATATTCGTACATTTGTACGTATATTTAATAACTACACCGTCTATTTTTAAACCAAAACAGTAATTCCTATCATTATTACCAGGAAATAGTCGTAAAAATTGTACTGTGACAGGACTTACTCGCAACAAAGGTAATAAAAAAAATCTCGGAAATGATTATTCCAATAAACCAAGAGGAAAAAGGTAAAGTTCACATCACTCCGGCCCCTGAACCATACAATTTCAGTAGGAGGAGAGGCTTACCGGTCGCTTTAGTGGTTCTTTTTCTATTATTTGACATGGCTCGTCTTGACATGTTGTTACGTCGTATGACATCAAAGAAACCGCTCCAAGGACCGAAAGACAATGTCTCGAGGTACCTCGAGACTGCTCGTGAACCCCGAAATGTACATAAAAGTGTATGTAAATGTAAATAAAACATGAGATATGACCACTCACGCTCCATTCCCCTTCTAAATACGTTAGAAAGCCGCAAGCCGTCCTTATGGCGTCCCTTATTACTTAAGTAGGCTTATAAATAAAATTAATCCGCTCAATTTGGCACCTACATGTTTTATGTAAGTGCCTCTCACAAGAAGATCCTAGAAAGTGTGTCGTCACCCGTATTCTCAGAGGAGGTTGAGATGTACTGTAGTGTTTACTGTTTTTCTCACACGTGTCACCTTTGATGACGTGACCTAGGTATACGTTCTATAAGGTTCGCTCCTGTTTCATCAAAATCGCGATTTCTTAGTTATATGTAACTTTATTATTAACGTAAACCTTCCGGAATAAATTCTCTAAATGATGGTGAAAACCTCATCAAAATCTGTTCCGTGGTTTAAAAGAACAACGCGGACATACAGATAAACACGAAAAGCGACTTTAATGTATATCATCATCTGCCTAGCATTGAGAATACTAACAGAAACACTTTTCTAGACCTGAGAATCGAGCCCAGGACCTCGAATTCGACGGCCGCACTGGCTAGACATTGCAACAAAATTCGCGACGAATAATTTATTTCCTACGGAATCTACAAGAACGTTAACAAAGTAAATCTGAACGGAATTAAATCTAGATAGGTACTACGTGTTCAAAAATGCAATTACCATAGAGTAAAAGGTTCCCTCGTCTATTTTTCAATCGCCGACGTTTGCACTAGCAAAATTAATAAAGGTGAAGAACTAGCGCCGACCAATTAAAAATTGAACTTTAGTAAAGTTCCACTCTATATACAAGGTGCAGCACATTTTAGATCCATAATTCAGTACTTTATTACGTTTTTAATTATAACTTATTTCAATTTTATAGCTTTTCTGTTAACTTGTTTTAATTTCTTAGTGTAGATATTACTTTTCTTTACTCGGCTACTATGTATAGTGTGAGTTTATCCATACTAGTCCATAATTACTTAATATTATAAATTCTAAAGTAACTCTGTCTGTCTTTCTGTATGTTACCTTTTCACGCCTAAACCACTGAACGGATTTCGACATTTCGACAAAGTTTGGCAAGGAGATCGATGGCATTCAACGGATTTCGACAAAATTTGTATAGGGGATGAAAGTTTATATAGGAAACCCATCATTTCTTAAGTATCCCGGTAGTACGTTCCCGTGGTACGATATTCGGACTGCCCCGTTGGTCTCGTGGTCGCAAAGGCGACTGCTGAGTGTGAGGTCCTGGGTTTGATTCCCGGGTCGGGCAAAGTGTTATTGGGTTTTTCAATTTGGAAATTCGTAGTAACAGCCCGGGGTTTGAAAGTTGGCGGTGTGATACCCCCGTGCCTCGGAAAGCACGTTAAGCCATTGGTCCTTCGCCTGATCTCTCTCCGGTCGTGTCGGATTGCCGTCCCATCGGACTATGAGAGTGAGGGAAGAGAGAGTGCACCTGTGTCTGCGCACACACTTGTGCACTATAATATCTCCCGCGCCGAAGGCTAGTCTCCGTTGAGATTGGCCGCCGTGGCCGAAAATACGGTCAGGAGGACTATTATTATTGTTATTCGGATCTACGCGTTCGAAGCCGCGGGCAAAAGCTAGTCTGACTTATAAAAATTATCTACATTAGGATTAAGTATAATGCAATAACCCGCTTACAAATTGGCTGATATACCTTGTGTATACATGGTAAAATTTAATTCATTCACGGGTTAATTCATTCATCCGTTTAAGGGGTCATTGTACCAACCCTGAAATCGCGGAAAAAAAATCAGCTGTTCCCTACATTTATGTTCACATAACTCGTCAAGATGTAGGGAACAGCTGATTTTTTCTGATCTTACATCTGATGATATACGGGATCGAGGCTTATGTGGGTAAAACCGCGATGTGCAGCTAGTCATCATTTATTATAATGTGTAAAGATAAATACTACGCAGTCGTAGCACAGACCAAGCTACGCCGTAGTTACAGGCACCATGCTACGCCGTAGCAACAGGCACCATGCTACGCCGTAGTTCTAAACGCGCTGCTGGGAGACGCGGGGCGTGCGAATTCCTATTTTACGACTATGTCACGGTAGTATTTAGAACTAAAACCCTTAAAGTTTATTTATTTCACTATCTATTTATGATTAAGGATAAGTACAATGTATCGAAGCAAAAACATTAAGGCTCTTATACGATAACAGTAAAATGTAGCTGCATTTTGTGAGTATAATAACCAAGAAGCATGTTAAATGGCAACGCAAACCTATTTCAATATAACAAATGGAACAAATTCTTCATTCTTCATCCGACATGGTTGCAAAGGACGCCATAAAAACTGTAAACAAACGAACACAGTATAACTAAATTTATTTCGTCAGCATTTTTTATTTCAGTTCTAAAACGTATTCGAAACGAGTTTTGCAATCGTAAAACGGCCATTTGCAAATTCACGTACAGTACTCGGGCGTTATTATATGACACATCGGGCTTTAACAAAAGTTCGGGTTTGTAGAACGTTGTCTCTATCACTCATGGCAGTATGACAGTCACTTTCTAGCACTCTATGTTTCATATTAATGGGGAGATACACACAGCTCTGTTACCAACGTGTGTACCCATAAAATTTTCAAATCTCGCACTTCATATTAACAGAGTCATCTTACTGCCGTTAATGTTTGTTTCCGGGCGCCATTTTGTTTGAGTGTGTCGTCAAATTGGGGGACTCAAATCTCAATTACAGTTTTACGATGAACGTCTCGAAAACGATTTGCGATACTGCAATTTGATGTGCAGATTTAGTAGCGTCGAGAAGGAAATAATACTTTACGGGTATTCCCATAAAATGTTAATTAATGACCCCAATTGACTCTTTATCTTACTTTACTTCTTCATCAACTGATAGTAACATATATGACGTCAGCGATGGCTGAGCGATAGTGCCGTCATCATCTCGATTCGGTGGTACGGAATCCATAGTGCAGGTTTACAATAAAACACGTTGATACAGCAAATCAGTTAGTATTTCACTTTCAGAATAATTATCACAGTAGTCACAATACTAATAATGTTCACGCACTATTTTCTACGATCGGGCAAACCGACACTTTCGCATAGGAGAAGTGGAGGTCTGCCATCCGTTCGTTGCCCTCACAAGACTGACTCGTTGCTCAGCCACTTCCCTTAACACGACTCTGTCCACGTGACGCCCCACTCTAGCTTTATTTATTTTTTCTCAATTGAGAGACTATTATCGCTCAACTTTTATAATCTGCGAAATATACATTTATGGAATTATGCAATGGTATTGGTAAATAACTATATCACAGTCCAATCTTTGTCTTTATTCGGACGAGAATTTGAGACATCATTAAGTTATTAATATTCACTTTGTTTTTTTTTTCAAAACGAAGATAATTTAAATTCTAGAGCAACAGTTCAGCCCACTTATTAAACAACTACTAATAAGTTTCCTTTGTTTGTTTCATTGAAAACCAACTAAAACAGGTATCTTACTTATGTAAGCAAAGTTTACAAAACCAGATCCACGCTGCAGCAGATAGTTTAAATCTTTAACACAATGTTATCTGGTCGAAAACCGCAGAAGTCGCGCTAACCAGCTTCCTGTCCCGAATGGGGCAAGTTGGGGCAAGTCAGCCGAACTCACAAATAAGGCCGAACTGTACCACCGACTACCTAAAGCTGTCCACTTGCCGTAAGGGTACCTACGATATTACTGGTACAACTACTATGAGGGAGACAATGGCGGGACGAAGCGATATTGAGAGGTTTGGCTGCGTTTATGGGTGCTCTGGGTCATTGAGTTGTGAGTTAAGTGAAATAGAGTGTAGAGACAGTATTAGACAGTTATTCAACTGTGTAAATCATGTATCCCTTCCCCAATTAGGTACAGTATGTACCATGCACATAAAAATAAAAAATAATTTAACTTACAACAGTTATGAACGTCTCTATTAAACCCCGTGTTTTATTAGGTATCGTAAAAAAAAACATGGGACAAACACGTCATTGTGTCGTAAATATAAAATAAATAAATATATTAAAAATATGATGCCTCGAATGATATGCAGCTCGCAATATGACCAAACAAACATAAAAAATACATAAGAAACGAATTGATAACCCTTCTCACTGACGTCACAAAATATTACACAATGGGGACAGACGACCCCCGTAATACCGTTTTTATTATTATTTGTTTTTAACACGTACTTTTGATGCAGAATTTCCACGTGGTTAAATTTTATTATTTCATCCTTTTATTTACAAATATTTTATGCAGATAAAGTAAAGACGCATATTTATGTGCACGCGAATAAAGTAGGAGTTAAAATCTATTTTATATCCACAGCATTTACTACGGAATATGGGTCATCTATTCAACGTGTACAAAACCAGGGCATATTTTCGTGACATAGAATTTCGACTTTATTTATATTTCTTCTTGCTCAGAATTATACGCGTAAAGATAGAAGCAGACCCGACTATATAAGTTTAGTACAAAACCGTAACATAAGTCCGAGCACAAGTAATAAAATGCTAATGACGACTTCTCCCAAAATACCTAGGAACATACTTCAGACAAACCAAATTGTGAAGGGCATTTGCAGTCTTCAGGCTTGTTAAGTATAACAAGCCTGAAGACTGCAAATACAATGATGTCCAACTATTGCGACGCCGAGAAGTCTCAAGCCCACTTGTTTCTTATTCACTTTTAATAACTTCCCAAACCACCAACAAAAACAAAAAGGTTCTTTTGGATGCACTCGGTTTTCTTGTTTGAAACTGCCTTTTTATTCGAAGGATTGCTATGATTTTATGAGCTTACTAGCAGATTTTTCTGCGTTAAACTTCTCTCGATATTACAGGCCATTTCGACGAGGACCTTCTGCGATGCTCGGCGGAACTTTTTGTATTAAAAACTGTTGAATGTATAGAATGGAAATGTTATACGCGGAACTCGGATTAGATGAGTTTATTTTGGTCTGAACTCAGAACTACCTCAGAATTACCTCGTAAATGAATAGAAGAATGAATAGAAATTAATACTGCGGTCAATGTTCCATTTTTCTAGAAGAATGTTGAAAGTTGTTGTGTCAATATGTGTCTCGTTCGTCTGTCGTCGATGCTTAATTAAACTTGTACTCTGTGAACTCTTCTTTCTGCTGCCCCGAATTACTTTTTCTCCTCCTTAATCGAGTTTCCTTTATCCTACCTGAAGACAGTTGCTAAGTTTGTTGCGGCTGCCGACTTTTCAAGATAACTTTTATCTCCTGCTCGAAGCTAAACAAGGCTTTCGTTTTACTGAGCGCGGCACTGTTCACTGTTGTCACAAACTTCACTAAACTTAAATTAGTTGTATTAAGTATCATCGACATTAACCTCAACGCCAGCAGTGACATCATACAGTAAGCCAGGAGGCTTACTGTATGATACACGTTCTGACGGTTATTAGATAAGTAGACGTCGTCGCTTGCTTCGTCTCATTTGTAACACAAAAGTCGGCTTAGCATTGAATACGTTGAGCGCAAATTATCATACCTGAACGAGGAAAATGGGTCGAAAAAACGAATATAGGGAATTTTAATCAACACCCGTGAACAGAGATTATCTCCTGTTTACTACGACAGGGAATAGCTAGAAATGTTAAAAAGTTTTATTTACAAAATTGAATCAGACCAAATCGAATAAATAAGCAACACGGGGTTTGCGAAATGGGTTTTTCAAATCGCATAGCTTTTCACAAATTTATGAATATCGGCTTTCATACTTTTTTTTCTTTAGAAGCTGATCCCGTGCGGAGTGGAGGGGGGAGGTCTTGTCGACCTTTATGTTCGATCGAGCGCACACAATGTCTGTAATGGCTGCCATTAGGAACATCAATTTGTTCAACCGTGACGCTACACTTGTCGCACGACTTTCGTTCACATACTCTGTTAGCGCATCGCACTTAACCACATGATTTAGAGTGCATCGACAATTTATTGAATTGAAACATTTATAAATGAAGATACTAATTAGATACCGACAACACATTAACAATACGATCACAAGTCTTAATGAATTCCTCGAAATTCTCATTCAAACAAAGACAGCGAAGCGCTTACTTGCAAAAAATGAGCATTCCGTTTCAAAGTACCGCTGTATGTATATTCAATTATGGCTGATTCTAATAAGAGCGTCACCCCTCCCTCCAATTACACGTAACAGTGAGCAGCCTTTGAATAAACTGAATTTTCTTCTTGTTATTTACAGATTGTGAATCACAATTCAGCGACCAAATGTGGGTTCGTATTTACCCACCCGCAGGTAAACTTCTCTTGCAGTTAAAAAGGAATTCGGGGGAATTTTATCGCTCGTTAGGGAACCTTTAAACGCTGAGAGCGTCCGGGCAGGGACGAACCAGACCCGCAAATGTTGCTCACCGCCGACCTGGCCGCTTTATACTTCCTAAGGAAATCAATGGCTAATTCTTAGCGCACGAATGTAACGCCACTCGGCCGCATCATTTATTTAGAGCCCCTGGATAAAGTTTGTAACAGTTAATGAAATGTGATTGGCCACGTCTAATTAGCGCAGTGGATTGAGATTGCTTGTTAGGTGAATTATTATAAAGCATTATTTAGTATTTTGCTGTAATTTTTACCCGACTACGGCAAAGCCAGTGGGTTATGATTTTAACAGGCTATATGTATCTGTCCGCTCATAACTCCTAAACTACTTGTCGTAATTTTGACAAACGATGAGTCATTGGAAGCGTTATGTTGTTCGGCATGTTAAAGGCTACATGGCGTCATATAAAATCCAACATGGCATCTTATAGCGGATGTAGTGTTAGAGATTTGTATTTTTTATTTATTAATATTATGTATGTATGTTTAGTATCAATAAATGGTCTTAAAGAGTACTTTGTGCAAATAAATGGTTATCTATAATGATAACTAATATGTTTTTACCTAACCACTCTATCGGCCAACTAGTTGCTTTGGATAGTGTACTATCCAGGACGTATGCTGCGCCTTGTTTTAGGATAGTATAGTATCGTTAGACGTGTGAGTGGTATGTTGTATGTTAACGATTATTCATTCATAAATAAACCCCAAATAATAATAAAACAATTACTATTCACTCTTGACTGTTTTCAATAACACTAAATACCCACACGTAATTACTATATATAAATAGCATTGATCCTACAGATTATATTTAACTCCGGTTACACAAAAACTTATTTTTTTACGATGCATTGTACCTTTTTAGCCGGCTTTTTGTTGTAGTTGGGTTAAAGTTTTAAAATTTATTTTTATACTTTTTAAATTCTGAACTTGGTTGGGATCTGCCGGAGAAAGATAGGACATGGCTGGTAAGCGATAGCTGATTATGAGCGTGGCAATCTTTTGGAAAACCTGAGATTTGAAGGCATGCTTCCAGTATGTAAACGTTTATAGTTATTCCTATAGTTACGTAGTATGTTGATCTAGGTATTTGGTTGCCACGTTACATCGGCTAGATCGTACTTTTGTAGTACCTAACTAGTCTTATTTGACACTTACTTGTGACATAGCAGTGTACAGACGTGCTCGTTAGCAATATTTAATAATTACCTAATTTTAAAATAGTGATAGGATGTAATTGTGCATTTGTAATTTTGCTAAGTGTGTAGTTTCAGCGAATAATGGACGCGAAATAGTGAACTTATGAAAATACAAATGGATAACAGCCCCTTTAATACAAGGGGGCCAATGCACCCCTCCGCCTCGCGATGCAAGACGATGACGCAAAACCCAGCCCTTGAGTCGGAGACCGTTGAAGTTGTTTCAACGCCTGAGATTCAAAAATGGATGTCAGCCATCGAACAGAACTTACATGATGTTTGCGCTATTGCCGCGGAAGGCAAACTCAACTCGGAGCAGAAAATGAAAATTTCTACGCTATGCCGTAAAGTAGGATCTGCAACCTCACAAATGGCAGTCCTATACCAGTCCCTCAAGCAAAAAGCCATTCAGGCGTACAACACGGTTGATGCCCTTCAAGAAAAGCGCGACCTGATGGAGCAGATTTCGGAACTCAAGCAGACGATTCAGGATTCTGGTTCTGCGGGGAAAGGTTCGTTTGCCGAAATGGTGAAGAAGGGAGCAAATGATTTCGTTCGACCCAATAACCTAAGCTCTATTGCTATTTATCTCAATGATAAATTAAAAACAAGTGTCCAAACAAAAGAACTCGTGCAAACAATCATACGGCCCGAGCAAATGAAGCTCCATGTTCGAGGTGTCCGGAATACAAAAAATGGAGGCGTAATTATCAGTACCGAAACGAAAGATGACGCTGATAAACTGAAGCATGTAGTTCACCTCTCTCTATCTGGACCTTCCACCGCCGAGCCCAACAAGCGCAAACCTAGGATCGTGGTTGTAGGAGTGCCGACTTCCTTGGCTGAAAATGAGGTGTTCAGATGCATTTTCGAACAAAACGTAGCCGAAATGTTACCAGGGATGTCCTTGGAATCCTTCTTGACCTTCATAAGATTAAACCACAAATCGGGGAAGAAAGATGCTACGACCTGTAACTACGTTGTTGAAGTTTCAGCCGATATACGGAAAGCCCTAATCCCTCAATCAAGGCTTTTTACACATTGGACTTCCTGTCCTGTCAGGGACTTTACATTGGTAACAAGGTGTTATAAATGCCAACAATATGGCCATGCAGCAAAAACTTGCCGAGAGATCGTTTATACGTGTGGTCACTGCGGTGTCGCAGGCCATTCGTTATCCGAATGTGCAAAGAAAGCCGACAGTCCGAAATGTGCAACTTGCTCCCGCTTTAAAAAGCCCAATGATCACAAAACGGGAGACGCTGAATGCCCAGCCAGGAAAATAGCAGAATACAGATACATTAACTCCATCGATTATGAGGGCACCTAGTGCGTCATACTCAAGGCCTGACTTCCGTAACTCTTGTTTGCTGACTCAACATAAATCCCTGGCCAATGCGCTGTCCTACTTACCTAGCGATTTGTAGCTGTCTAAGCACATTAGACGATCGCTTCAAAAATCTAATGTAGCCTTGATTGATTTATGCAATATTTGTTTTAACCCAATTAATAATACTGCAGACGCAATCGTAATCGTGTAACTAAGTGCTAACAACTATTTATCTTAATTATTAGTGTTTAAGTAAATTATAACATACTAAATTAACTAGTTATCTCACTATTCTTAAAACTTATATTAAATATTGTTAAGAAATCAGTTGTCCTAATAGTAATCGTAAGAACTAATGCCGCCTGTGATACAGGTTTATCCTAGTACAGGCATCATACTTTATAATACCTACATTATTTCTAAGCTTTACCTACACTGTATTTTACCAACTTTTATTTTTGAATAAATTTATTATTTATTAAAATTTATTATTATTAATTCCTGCTCACCTAATTTCTACAACCACTGATAGTATCAAATCAAACATAGTTGTTCCTTGCCCTTATTCTCGTGAATGGATTGATGTAAGTATCCAGGGCATTAGGGCTCCATGATCGGGTGAAGTTCGTCCTATAGTGCCGTATGATAGATCCGAGCGATAAGCACTGATAGATCGCTCCGTTGGCACGCCATACTGACATTTGTTACCGTTTGTTACATCGTTCTCATTTCAAACACTGTTGGTTTTAGTGTATCGATGTCCAAGAAAAATGTTGGTTGTCTATGTATGTTTGAGTCCTGTCAAACATTAAGTGGAATTTAGTGATTGATAGTAAGCAGTGGTGGCCCAGTGGAAGCATTGGTGGCCCAGTGGTAACGGCCGCGACTTACAAGGTGTAGGTCGTAGGTTCGAACCCTGACAGGCGTTCTACTTTGTGTAAATTCTTTCGTCACCTCTGCTCTCAAAACGTTGAAGGAAAATATCGTGAAGAATCCAACATGTTCTAGAATCAAAAATTCGAAGACATGCGACATCTACCAATCCGCACTGGGCGCGCATGGATTACATTACAGCCCTCTCACTCTCACAGATAGGAGACCTGTGTCCCAGCAGTGGGAATATTATAGTCTGATTATACTCATGCTAGTGATTACTAGGTAGCTAGGTACCCGTAGATGTAGCATAAACGGCTTTTATTTTGTTAGATATTAACAGAGGTTTTTGGGAGAATTCTATACTAAGATATATTATACTTTATTCTATTGCTATGTAGGTAACGCAATCAGTGTAACGAGTATTTGATTGCTGCTAGAACATTATTGTGTTACGTCGTATGTCAGTTTCCATCAGTAGGAAATTACAGGACTCGTAAAAATAAAAAGCAAGGAGGTATGAAAGTACCTGAAAGGACCGCCTTTCGATTTCCCGAACAAATGTGTGACATATGTATGAACGCATAGTCCTGCGACCGATCGTTTTGGTTAGGACACGGTGTTACACTTGTGGCTGCACCTACATCGTCACATGCGAACTACCATCACACTGACGTCACGCAAAATCCTGCATCGCGCAAGCAGGGTTTACCGCGCGACGAGTATTTAAATCACCTCCCGACATCAATCCTTGGGCAGATGCCCACCCCACTAGATACGACACCCGTCTGGTCGGAGGATCCTCCCTTTTCTATAGAGGATGAGTAAAATTTACACCCAGTTCCTCATACCTATATACACTATCTCTCAGGTAGTCTGTCACTCTTAATTATTCATTTTTCGTATGACTTGATTATAATTATAGATATTATTTCAGTAGATTAATATTAATTAAAGTTGCACTGTCCAAGATATTAAACAAACACTAAATTAAATATTCACAGAGATTAAATTTTGTTAATAAGTTTTTAATTTCGTATCTATCGGTATTTGTACTACAATGCAGAGAAAATGAAAATATTAAAACAATGAGCTCAAATTGGTATTAAGATATTCATTATTACCAACATTTTGTAATAAATTGTAGTCATTAAAATGAATATTAAGAAACAAAGTAAAAATTCAAGCTGAATTCATGGATAAATACAATCTCTCTAAAGGTTGCAGGTTAAAAAACTTGCAAGAAGGCACCGATATGACTTTTTAAATTAATTTATTTAACATAGGTATGCCAACAGCGTATACATTGTACATTAAATATTAAAAGTAACAGGTATGGTGCACTATCTAGTTTTTTTTGCACAAGTTGACTAGTTTTGCAGCCGACTTGCACTGTGTAAAGATACACAGCAAGTGGACTTACCTACTAATAGTTTAACACACCAACTTAAATTTAAATTTTTTAAACTGTTAGGATATTTTATATTTATTAAGCTAAGTAGATATTTAGTAAAGTATCAGAAGCGATACTTACCTAATTGACACGGTCACTATTCGATAGTGCCATCACTAAAACCGTTCGAAAACAAAATAAAACTCGTAACTGTCCGCTACGAGTTTGCTAAACGATTTCGATCACGACAAAGTCAAAAGGACCCAAATCACGTCAACGGCCACACTTTAAACAAGACAAAACCACGAGTTGAGCCGTCCGTGAAGAAGCACTTACGAGGTATTAGCGGGACCGATGCCTAAGAATAATAAATTCATGTAGAAGCGAAAGTCAAAAATTGTCACACAAGTATGAGTGATATGAGTAAGTGTGAGTGACATCAAGGAATATAATAAGTACTATGAACAATATTGTCAAACTTTTTTATTTTTTATTGGTTGAATACGGGGCTTTTGGCTACTTTTGTTTATGTGAATTTTGTCTTGTTTTTGTTGTGTGTGCGTTTTGTTTGTGCAGAATAAACAATTTTTCTTTCTTTGATATAGACGACGCTCTAGAAAACCGAACTTTGTACCTATTTAGTAGAAAAAAAAGTTCTGCTTTGTAGAACGTCGTCACCATTACTTTCTTAAGCTCAATCTGTCATTACGACCGGGACTGTGGTCATGTTTGTTCTGGGCCCGCGTGGTGGATTTTGGCCCACCCTCTCACAGAAAGAGGAGGCCTGTGTTCCAGTATTATTGGCTGATTATGCTAAATGACATTCAACCTTTGGGTCGTATAGCAATTACGAGGTCTACTATACCTATGTCACATGGGACGATACTTGACGGGTAGTCAAGTACCTGTATTGAACGTAACTTACGCCCCAAAACTTTTCCGAGATGTCCCTTCTATACATTCGTATTCTATGTCCGATACCAGTCCCCGTGGCCGAGGAAACAATTAGTTTTAGACTAATCATCCGTGAGGACGGGTCACTCTCCGCAGGTCATCGGGTGAATAATTTGCCAAAAGGCCGAGTTTCAAGGGGGCAAGTTGAGCGGTAAGTGCCGAGATGTTTGACGTTTACGTCTTATTGTTCCCGTTAGTGATTGGTGGTGAGTTATGCGCTTTGGATCCTTTGTGTTCCTTGTATCATGTGTGTACTTTGTATCATAATTAACAGTTTTTTTTTTTTGTCCTTCATGAACTGTTTCCAAATAAATGTTAAGTATTCTTTCTTTCTTTGTTTTGCTCAGCAATGTTTGGTAATAACAACTTGAACTTAAGATTTTTCGAGACTTCAATGGACAAGTCTTTGGCGTAATACAGGTGTCAAATGGTGGTATACTGTTGACTATCGGGTAACATAATAGTGTCGTGTATCACTACTTATCATAAAAAGATCATAACCGTCCTTTTTTCTTCGCTGTATTCGGGCAAAAACAAAGTTCCCCCGCCGCGTTTGTCTGTCTATCTGAACGCGATAAACTCAAAAACTACCGAACGGATTTTCAAATGGTTTTCACCAATAGACGTTCTGATTCTTGAGGAAGGTTTAGTGTATAATTAATTAAGGTTTTGTGTAATTTGGCTGAAATATGACGATGATTGTTGAAGATGTTGGAAAAATCATGCCAGCGGATATGGCATAGGCATATTATGCTCTGCTACCCGTGCGAAGCCGGGGCGAAATGCCAGTTATTAAATATACTAAAGCTATTACATAAACATAGTAATTATCAATAGCAAACACTATCGATCAAACATTCTGCAACCAACCTAATCTAAAGCTACCAACATAATAACTAACACGCACTAACCGTGCTCGTATTAAATTAATTATCGCGCCACACAACTGCTTCCCATACAATTCCGCACGTAATAATCCCACGTAATGCCCGCTAATTGATATGAGATAATCTTTACGCTGAACACAAGCTGATAGTACTAATAACTTGGGTTAATCGAGTAACAGGAGTGAAGTGTCGTTGAGCGCTGGCCGTGAGGGCGAGGGCCCTCCAACCCTGAGTGTGGCTAAAACACTCGACATCGCTCACTCCCGTCACAAAGCCCAGCACTGGCCGCTCCCCATTTTCCCCAACTATTCGACTTCAATGGAATACCTTAATAATTTAACTTGTCCACTTTATATTTGATTTCAGTGCTAAACTTTTAAATTAAAAGTGCTGGAGTGAAGTTTTCCTATATATTTTGTGTTTTATTCGGTGTTGGATATTGTTAGCTATTTCGTGTGCGTTTTCACAATCAGAATTTTAATAAACTGGGTACTAAATACTTGAACACATACCTACTGCATAGCAAGTGTATAAACAAAATTATTTTGTGTAGTGAAATCAATATTTTGTTAAATTAGATTACTCTGTTTCAAAACAGACATTATTATAGGTAACTCTATTATAAGTGCCATTACGCTATTGTTCTTTCCTTGCCTTAAACACTCTGTATGAAAATGCCAGCGTTATGTACTTGAGCTTAAAACACCCTGTCGTTCGAATTCAAAAACAGATTCCATAAAAACAATAAAATTTCTCCAATATTTAAAATAATTAATGAATTACCTAATAATACCAAGGTCATCAGCATAACCCTTCACATAACGTTATCTTGCTAATTAGTATCCACAAAGGAAAAGTTGATTGTAAGCACAACATGTTTTTAAAGTCTGTAAAAGTTAGTCATAAGCTCCGCGCGGGGAAACTTTTAATTGTTTAACCATTTCATAAGATGGAGACTGGCCAAATCTTTGTTGGGTCGGCATAACTATGTATATCTATTACTGGTATTTAAGGCTATTATTGTCCTGCCAGGGTTGCGAGAAAGTCCAAAAAGGAAACCGGGGCCCTTGGCAACAGGTAACTGAAGGAACACGGGTGGGTTTTAGTCAGTAAAGTCTGACACGCCCTCCCGCTCCGCCCAGAGCGGGAGAAGACATTTGATGATTTCCCTTCCTCAAAAAAAAGGCTATTATTGTAATATATCTTCGCAGATGTCGCTTTGTTAATTGGTTGGGTATTAAAATAATTTATAGGTATAAAAATGGAAAACAGGATGATCAATGCTCATGCTTCCTCAGTATCAGACGAGCCCTTTGCCCTGCAGTGGAACAGTAGATAATAGACTGGTTTCATTGGTATAGGTAAGGTTTTACGCAAAACCGTGCTTCTAATAAACAAATGGTATTTCTACAACATTAGTTTTTAGAGTTCCGTACCCAAAGGGTAAAACGGGACCCTATTACTAAGGCTCCGCTGTCTGTCTGTCTGTCACCAGGCTGTATCTCATGAACCGTGATAGTTGACTGTTGCCGCTATAACAACAAATACTAAAAATCAGAATAAAATAAATATTTAAGGGGGCTCCCATACAACAAACATGATTTTTTTGCTCCTTTTTGCTCGATATTGATAACGGCAACAGGTAGACGCTTGAAGTATTCACAGAATATTTAGTTATATATTCACTTTAAAAATAAATAATTAAATTAAAATAAAACAAATATTTAAGGGGGGCTCCCATACAATAAACATGTATTTTTTTGCCATTTTATAGATAATGGTACGGAACCCTTCGTGTGCGAGTCCGACTCGCACTTGGCCGGTTTTTGTTTAAGCTAAACTCGAAAAGGAGAAATTGTACTCATCATTTTGAACAACTTTTTCTATGGGACCAACCTTGAAATCGCGAAAAAAAATCAGCTGTTCCATACATTTGTGTTGACTTAAATCGACAAAATATATGGAACAGTTTATTTTTTTTTCGCGATTTCAAGGTTGGTCCCATAGAAAAAGTTGTTCAAAATGATGAGTAAAATGACCCCTGTTCGAGTTTAGCATAAACAAAAACTAATGTTGTATAATCACGACGCTTAGCAACTTGGCGGTTGATGCCGACTCGCCAAATGTAGACATCATGCAACTATTTTTTATTAAGTTCTTTTCTTGAATGTATATTCAGCTATCTGAGAACAAAGGACTCCTGCAACTACTAACAAAAGAAACATAATTACAGTCCTTTTTGCAAAAGGTACCTTAGTAGGATCATCGTTAGCGAAGCATAACCAGCATCTGTCGAAGAAAACCAAGTAACTTCGCCATCACAACGACTTTAACTCCGAAAACTTAATAAAAACTGAAAAAATATATAATATTTAAACTTTTCTTATATCAGTAGCCGCAGTCGACGGTATCATTTTATTTCATGTACTTACATTTGAACGGGCGAAGCAAATGTCGGTGATAAATGTCTGAGTATTTTCTTCGAGTACCCTCTATTTTTAGTGTAAACATATGTATGGGTAATACAGCTCGTTAACCGAAAATATTGTATGTATCTTTTCTTTGTAACGGTGCTTCACATATTCTAGGTTAGGTGTAGGTTAACAAAATAATATTTTTTTTAGGCTGTGCACTTGTATATTGATACTTTTTTGTTAGTTTGTATTCGAACTCGTGGAACATTGTGGTTTGATGTAAAGTCTTCAGTGGTTTTACTTACACAACATTATTTTTCTTACTATCACACAATTCTTTTGAAGCCACTGACTGGTCTTTTTTTTACCTCAACAGGGAAGCTCTTGGCCTGCATCTCAACTGATGGTAAATGATGATCAGGCCGAAGGTGCGAACTTAACCCGGCTTAACCTCAACCACAGAGGTCTTTCAAAATCATTTCGATTGAATAGCATATTTCTATGAAGGTTGGTCATGACGAAATTACCTACATCTGGACTCACTTTGAACCTACAGGTTCCAAGTTATACCACGAAATCCAAACATAAAAAAATCACTTTCCAATATAAATAGATTGCAAAAAGTAAAGCAAAGCTAGTCTCGTAAGTAATTTCATACAAGACATACCTAACTGCAAATGTTCGATTCGCGTGCTTGTAGCGAACGAATCTACTCTACACTTAACATTATAGGTAATGGAATGGATATCTATAACGTATAATATGTTTAGTAATTTCATAAGATATACCAAGGTACTCGTATGTTGTAAATTAGATTGAGTCGACCTTGAATCTATTACAACAATGACCTGGAAATTAATTTCAGATTGATTTGAAGACTACGAAGCTCATCTGTGCCCATGTCCTCTATATGTGTTTTTTTATTTCTTATACTTATTATTGTCTTCTTTATTTCATTTTAAATACTTATACAATATATTTTTAAATATTTTTATAAAAATCATTTAAAAATATAAAAAATAGTAGCCCACCAGTATCGGGAACAGAGTCCAAGCTACCAGTGGTCAGGGCTCCTGAGAGAGGAACCTCCTAACTATACGCGCTGTGTCCAGAAGTACTACTTTCTGGACTTATCCAGCCGCCCAACGAGAACCTCCTCAGGTGTTGGTCGAGCCTCTTGGCTATTATGCCATTAGCCGTCATGACTATAGGCACAATGATTGCTGTATCCACATCCCACATATCGACAACCTCGCGTGCCAGGTCAAGATACTTAACCTATTTATCTTTTTCAGCTGATATGATTAGAATTATTTACAGAACAATATACACAGATGGTCCTTAATAAAAATGTATGATCTACAATATCTATCTAAAAATTCAGACGAGTAATTTATCTATTTTCATTTGATATTGAAATGAATACTATTATTGGTACTGGCCATTACCAATGTTCCGATAAAAACATAATTTAATTTCGTCCGTAAGCAATAGCTACTGTCACGAGAATTTTCAATTACTCGCGAATGGCTATTTATGATATAGGCTATAGATAGCACTCGTTACCTTTTTTTTTGTAGAGGACTACACCGCAATATATTAGTACCTATTAGTAACAAAGTAATCTTTGTTCCCAAAATAAATGTAACTTTCAAATTAAATGACACACGAAGCCATTTAGTCTGCCTTTTGCGTAAGTAGCAATAAGATGCACGATCTAAACACTGTTAAGGCTCTGCAACTTTTATTGTTGCTGCAAATTATTGCATTCAAGAGATGCTCGATTTTTGTAAAATGCTGTCTTCACCCTGGACTCAAACGAGCCATCTCTAGGTCTCCACCGCCACTTAAAAAACTGCATTTTCTTTCTAAGAAAATTACTATTCTCATCATTACGTTTCTTCGCACTCAGCTATCGACTTAGCGAAAACTCGGAATCCTTTTACCCGGAAGTCCATTTCTTCATTTTTTACTTACTATGACAGTAAACGACTTTCTTTTTAACGTGAACTGAATACTGGGTACCTGGAACCAAAGAAAGCTTGTTTTATTCATAAACATGCTGTACTTAATTAATAACTAGCTGTTACCCACGACTTCGTCTGCAATCCAGGATGAAAAGCCTATATCCTTCTCCAGGTCATGGTCTACCCATGTGCCAAATTTCATCCAAATCCGTTCAGCCGTTTTAGAGTGAAAGCGTAACAATTAAACAAACAAACTCACTTTCGCATTTATAATAATAGGTAATGTTTTTTACACACCTTATTTAAAATATTTACAGCTAACCTAGCGCGCTGTCTAGAATATTTTTTTCAAATCGTTTCTGAATCCTACAATCTGAGAACCATCATACATTTCAGATATCATCAGACAGTACATAATATACACAATCAATCACAATAACACAGCGATTCCTCATCCACCTGCTCGTAATGCGGCTAAAAACGCCACTCAATCTGCTATTAAGATAAGTGTAATTAATCAAAGTGCTCGTTTCAGTCAACAATATAACCGGCCCATGCGCACTCATGAGGAAACAACTAAGCCGCGCTCAACTTTACGTCCAGCCCATAAAGAAATGTGTTCTTGTTATATTTAATAGGCAATAACTCATTAATACGCCGCTAAAACGTTACAATTTTCTCTGCAAGAGATTGTGTTGAGACATTACAGAGGCAGTTAACTGCTACGAGCTATCATTTGAATGGGAAACCATTACGCGTTTATGTTTAATGATTATTTGAAGCTCCTCATAATTTTCCGCCATTTGTAATTCCGCTACTCGAATGTCTGGTCGTTAAGGATTGTTGCTGCGGTTTAATTGTTTTGTATTTTTCTCCCGTAGGTATGCTGTGTGTCGGACAGTATAAACGCAGCGATGAACGGGAAAATAAAAAGTTAATTAACGCTCACAAAGAATTATACTGGTGGTCAGAGGACGTCTCATTCGCCGTTTGCGTTCCCGACCGTACTCTCTCGCACAATGTTTTAGAAATCCGTTCGCGAATATTCATTCCCGTCTGTATAATTAAAAAGAAACATGTATTTTTCACTCTTTATCGCAGTATCTTAGTTCGCCCGGGAGGGAATTAAATCGAACGCTGTTAGCGATAATGTAGCAATTCGTCAGTGACTGCTTTAAATCCAACATGGAAGTGAACATCCGTTCGCAATTCCTTTAGCGCGGACAGAACAATAAGTAACGCTTAGTTCCACGTCCTCGCACAGAGCACAGACAGACTAGAACCGAACTCGATGTACATATCTTATTTGCTTCCAGCGACACATCGGCCGGGACGTTTGAGTGTGACATATTGGATGCAAATTAATGGGAGTGGAACAGAAGAGAGGAGAGAATTAATGTCGCTACTTAACGCGATAAAGTAAGGAAAATCTGAACCTTTGAACATAAAACTGGAAGCGGTGAATAATTAAAAAGATGTACACGAAAAACTTGGATATGTTGGGTTGTCGCAAGATGTGAGTGCGGTGCCGAGCGGGTGCAGTGACCGCTCGTAACTCATCGGAGCCGCTGCTGCCCGGCGCCCGCACCTCGCCCTCCGTGGTAGCAAAACACATATTTCTACGTCTGAGAGCAAGCGGACTCCTTGGAGCGGAACAACAGGAGTGGACACAGAAACATGAGTGGTGGAGTATAATAATGTGTCATCTCGTGAGCTCACTGGGCTTCAGTAAATATAGTACACATTACTGACTCACAACGGGAATGTCGACCGACGATAAGCTAATTGCAGTAATTATTTCTTCAACTGAGTTAGGTACAACATAGCATTTTTCATTTCAATTCTCAGTATACGGCAACTTTGACGGCTTAAAATGTTTTCAATGTAACGGTCACCTTCATTGCTGGTCAAGAAACGATTTTTAAAATATTATTAAGCTATTTTTATTTTTAAGTTCCACGACAAATTAATAATAACATCTACAATTCGTATCTAAAATCAATTTTCTTTTAAAAGTCCAAGGAAAATCTATTACGATTACAGAATTCATTCATTTGTTTCGGATCGAATAATTCGTAGCTTTCAGAAGAGATATCTATATTTTCGGAATTCTTATCTGTTCTATAAATGGTTTTTCTTCGAAGTTTTTTCTATCTGAAAGCTTTTAACCCAATTAAAATCGTCATTCCAGCCGAAATCGCCTCCACCTCCCAATCGAATATTATCGACAAAGTCACAAAATGATCTGAAAAGAGTGACGTAGCGTAACGTGTAAGAGTGATAACATCGTAGAACTATATGAGTCAGATAGTAATATATTACGAGCGCGCGGGGAAGCAAGGTGTGAACTGATGTAATTAATAATAGTGCCTAGGTGAGCACACGCCGACGCTAAGAAAATTTAATTAAAATGCCTTATTGTAAAAAAAAGCAGCGATGACGACTAAACGCTTTCAGCATATTTCTTACAGGTTTCATAATAAATGAAGCTTTTAACGAGCAGTTTTAGGTGAAATTTAAACGGTAACATGTAAAATGAACATAGGAAAGACAAGGGTTGATGCAAAAAGTTTTGTACAGTTTAATTTAGAAAATCTGTTGATAATGAATTCCACATATAGCTTTATTGCCGCAGCGGAGAGGAGAACGCTAAGTGGCTACATTATGCAAAGCTGCGCGCGGTGTCGGCGGCGCGTGTGAGGCGACTGCAACGCGACGCGGCGAGCGGGGCGGGAGCGGGACGGTGGTGGCGCGGTCTGGCGTTCGCGCAATTTTGCTTCCACAGGGAACCCGCGTCGGCATTTTAAATTTCACTGCGATATCCGTCCTTTCGCAGTCGGAAAATTTAAAGTGCGTCCCGCGAAACGAACGCCAGTGGCACTCTGTCGCATTCCCCGAGATATCGCCGGATTTACTGGGTCGAAGGCTTTGTGGGGCTAAAATAAAACGGCCCGTGGAGAAATCCACCGCATGTTATTAGGAGAACGCTAGATTTATATCTTGTATTCAATTTGCGTGAGAGCTATTTGTTTGCGTCGGGGACGCGATGTCGTTACGACAAGCTTAACGCGATAACTTTGTTGTGATTAACAAATGATAACGAATCCATTTCGGCTATTATGTATATAATAAGACTTGGGACTTGCTGTTTAGTCTGGAATTCAGTAGAGTCATTATCTAAGTAAGCACTCAGATCTGAAAACTACGGAGTCAGCCGAAAATCCTAGCGTTTTCTAGGTTAGTCGTTTGAAGAGATAAGCCGAGTAAAGAACTTTTTTCAGCTGTTATCTTTCATGAAAAACCGTATTGAGTCTATTAGTCTTTTAAAATCAACAAAAATAAAATACACAGCACCATAAAAATAGTATCCGATTCGACCTCAAGTCTTCGACGTCACCTATCAACATTATCTCTAAATACTGCTTGCTGAACTTGCTTCATTATTCTTTTACGTGACACGAGAGAAAAAATGACGTGTCAGCGTGTTCGGAACACGGTGAGAGCGAGCTGCGAGACAATGGCACGGAGATCTGATATTATTAATGGGTAAATAAATATGAAATTCAATTTTATATTTCATCTCGACTGAAATAGTAGTAATGGCTTAGTCATGTTGCCTGCGCAGTCGTATGATAATGCGCGAAATATTGCCTGAAATAATATTCATTAACGTTTTCTTTTGTCTGGAAATAAAATGGAACGTTAATTATACTATGTTTGCTTTTCTTTACATGTAGTAAAGAGAGTTCTTAAGACATTGATTTGAATATCAGACTACAGCATTAGTGTGTGTAATTAATTTCTCGTGAATATTTATAATGAGTAATTCGTAAAATTATTACTATCATTGTCGGAGACTGCAGCATTTATGACAAGAAATAATGTCATAATCACATTTAATAACACTTAGCAAATGAGTCGGTAGTCGCAGTATGCTGGTTATACCCGTCTAGAGGAGATTACTGCTCATCTTCAAGACTTGACACCACGGAGTAAGGCAGAGTCTGCTCCGGGTAAAGCCAGAAACTGACCAGAACTTGAAACAGCGCCATTAGCATCCAAAGTAACTGTCTTGTACATAAAAGCAGATTCATCAATATAGAATATCCTACTAATATTATAAATGTGAAAGTTTGTGTGTTCGTGTGTTTGGATGTTTGTTACTCAATCACGCAAAAACGGCTGAATGGATTTGGATGAAATTTGGCAAATAGATAGTTTATAACCTGGATTAACACATAGGATACTTTTTATCCCGATATTCCCACGGGATCGAGACTTACGCGGGTGAAACCGCGGGGCGCAGCTAGTAGAAGAATAAAACTTTGAATAAAGGTCCAAACTTAATAGGGAAATTCCTTTTACACAAAATATTATTAATACTATTCTTTAGCTATTCCTACCACAATTTAAATGGGCCCTGAAATGAAATAAAACGTTTATGAAAACATTTAACATTAATAATGTGTCTATAATTTAAATGTAAATAATAATCTATGGAACATCTCCAGAAACATTCTCCCCTATCAAGACACAATGAGTGTTATAATAGAACATTAGTGCTGCGTAACGATGGCTCGGGGGAGAGTCGGGAACTATGCACCGACCAGGGGAAGTCTGTTTCCTCACAGATATCGCCACTTTCGGGGTCGCCCAACGACTTATTAATTTAATACGATATCGTTTATGTGAGGGGGAAAATATGGCTCAGAATGAATCGGTGTATTCATTCCTTTCAGATAATTGTATTCAATGTTACTTGTTACACAAATGGAACCCACACAATGTATGAGGAAATTCAGAACGGTAAGCAGATTTCAGTTAGCAGATTCAATATAAACTGCTCTCGTTAAATACGGCTTCAGATTCTTTCTCTCTCTAATGTCTCACATATATCTGCATTGGAATGTTACTATTACCATAATGTAAACAAACCCAAAAGTGCTTCGTACGAGAAAGACTAATGTGCATACCGTACTTTATTGGAAGTAGCATCAGAGTGCGCGTCGAATCACTGGCGTAAATCCTTTAGCGTCTGCAAAAATACAAAGAATTAAAATACAGTGAGGATTTCTTAAAAAATAAAGCAATAAAGCGGAGGCTTGAACGCGTCGATGTACATGACAGTATATGACAGGCGTGCCATTCTGCGATCAAGAGGGCGTCATTCCCCGCATCTTTTCCGCGTCATTTGCGCGGGTCGCACGCCGACGCGCCGCTCCCGCCCCGCCGCCGTCCCGCCATCGCCCTGCCGCTGAGACGCCTCACACTCGTGGATAAGAAACGCTCCTAATATATGTCAGTGGCGGACCGTTAATGCGTTCTCGCCTCACTGGAGACTCAGCACCAATTTATGCCAGCGACGCTTTTTCTTATCGACATGTTATTACCTAATTCAGCATTTTCACAGTGTATTAAGTTTACCTTTCATATTTTTATCAGCACACCCACATAAAACTGAACTGGGTTAATTACACATATTTAAGCAATCTTTTCGTCATTTTTGGTTATACCTAATATTTTATCTAAAATAGGGATCACATCAGATCGACACTGCAGTTTCGTCTGGAGTGAATGGAGTAGGTTTTACGAAAGTGAAACATGTAGATATGAAAATAATTAATGTTTCAAATAAAAATGCAGTTATAATTTAAAATAACCGCAACCTCAAACTAACCTACATCATGAAACAAATTATCCACCATACCGACTACCCAAAGTGGCACATCAGAATAAATGTGAACACATTTGCCCGCAGCATCTAATCCGCGACTCAACTCAAGCTGAAAATAATTTCATCGCATAGTGCAGAGCGGGGCATAAATAATTCCTTTCGGTGTCACGGTAAAAGGGCGCAGCAATCGTTAGGTGCTCACATCAGTTCCGCGTCATTTGCCGCGCCGCGCCGCGACCCGCGCGTCCCGAGCCGCGTTTACACATGCCACTCGAGCCAGCGGGTGAGCGAGTCAGTGCGAAGGTCGTTAGTGCGCCCCACCACCTCCGTGCGACTTATTGGAAAGAAAATTGTGCTGAATGATATCTTCGGCTTTTATCTCGTTTGTGACTGACTTGTTATGATTTTGTTAAACAAATCTAAGCTTATTGTGGAAACTTTCTTTGTCAAGATTTTACTGGCTTGAGTTTATTATGTTATTGTTAAAAACATATAAAATCTCTGTAGAGTGCGTTTCATCAATTAGTTCCTATGCCGTATTGTTGGCTCCGCTGTTGTAGCACCAATACGAATACGCTACGCCGCTACCTGATAGGTACGGTTTTTGAAATTTAACAGTAGAGTCAACATTACTTCTAAAGACCTATTTGATGAAACGCCCTCTAACACAGCTTTTCTTTACACATTTCGTTTATTGCCACCATTTTCAGATGTCACAAATAGTTTTATTCCTCTCATTTATACCGAACGTAAAAAAAATCTGGGGAACGTCTTGTTCCCCAGATTTTTTTTAGTTTCACCATATAAGAATATGTAATAATTAAAATCATGAATTTTCATCTTTTCTAAAAAAAAACTAAACGATAAGATAGGCAAAAATCAATCCCGAACCTACACCTCAAGAAAAGATATAAAATTAATAGAACGTAGAGATTGTAATGTGTTTCTAAACACTTTCGCTCCAGCTGACCGCGTTCACCGCTGCTTCAGGCCCGATAGTGTTGGCAACACTACCCTCCTGAATATTGCATACGTTTAACTTGTTCAGCGTGCAAAATGAGGACGAAATACCCTCGCCTAGTCTCTCATCAACGATTATTTTAAAACATTTCTCACTTTAAAACTACACAATTAACAAAATTAAAATTATATTTAACTGAATCAAATTATTCAACTAAGCGAAATAAATTAGATGTACAAGTTCAAGTCCAAATTCTAGGTCAGATTATCTTAAAAAAACCTCACAATCTTCAGCCGAATCGCTTTATTTCTCAAGATAAAGCCTTTGAAATACCACGTCATGCTTGCGGGTTCAAACAAATGGCTGAAAAATCCTTCTCATTTTTGCTTTCTGCACTGCAAATAACTTCTAGAGCTTCTAGAAACATAAATATGTCGACGAAATTAAATTGTTCTTCATTAGTCTGCTGGGAAATTGAGAGCCTTCGTCGCCGTTGAGTGAAATGTATTAGAAGTTTGTATTCATAGACTATGCTAATATACATGTCATTAGAGACCAAGCTATACTTAGAAGCAAGGTTGTAAATAAGTGGCTCAATAATATATAGCCTGCAATGTAAATAAGCTTATTTTAACAAGACCCAGCGGAGACATGCATATTGTTACCGCACAAGAAACAGCGAGCCATAACTCTTGCGAAACAGAACCAAATTAGTGCACTATCACACTAGCAAAAAGCGTGTTAAAGTGCGAGCTATTTAAAATATTTTAGGTGACGACATGCGACGCAAAGCGCGCTAAATAAAGCCAAAGTGTCGCAATAACTCGCCGTGCACCGGTTTGTTTGTTCTGCTTTAAGTTTAAATGCGCTCTTGACATAATCCCGGGACAAAGGGGCCTGTGCTCATCTGCCCACAATGGGTGCAGCTATTAATTATTTGCCGACAAAAGCCGAGGCGTGAGAACGCGCCGACTCGGAACGATCATCTTCGCGATCACACAAACGACCTAGTGAATATTATGTTATGGGTTATGAACAATCTCACGCGTAATGTCCGCTATTATGGGCCACTAGATAACTTCGCACTTGTAGGTATTGTGTGCTCAATAGTGAATGTTTATTTATGAGATGGTTGGATAGTGGAAATGCTTATATCTCATATTTTTTCAAGACAATTGCTGTTGTAAAACTATCGGTCGGTGTAAACTAATTATTTTATGATGTTTGACACTCAGGATAACACAGCAGGGTACGTAAAAATGCGTTTCTGTCAGCCGCTAGAGTTGCGTAGCCGCTGCTACGTCGCAGCCCGTAGCCGCTGCTACGACGGCACAGCTACGTCCGCTACGTCGTAGACCCCTTTTTAGGGTTCCGTAGTCAACAAGGAACCCTTATAGTTTCGCCATGTCCGTCTGTCCGTCTGTCCGCGGCTTAGCTCAGAGACCCTTAGTACTAGAAAGCTGTAATTTGATATGGATATACATATAAAAGACGCTGACAAAGTGGTAAAATAAAATTGTAAAAAATATTTTTTTAGGGTACCCCTACACGTAAAGTTGGGATCGTTTTTTTTTTCTCGGTAATCCCATATTGTGGTATATCGTTAAAAAGGTCGTTTAAAAATAATGTGACTTTGTGAAAACCATTTTTGGATTAGGAGATCCGTTTGTGAAATATTATATTAAGCCTTAAAGTACTAATTTTCGTTAGAGCCATGTGCCCCCCCCCCCCCCCTGCCAGCTAAATGGTTGGGTTTGGATTTGTGAAAAAATTCATGGCAGTACTATATATAACGAAATTAAAAGAAAAACTATCACCGCTACGTGGGCTTCACAATCGATTATTACCGAGTAATAATCGACCAACTTAAATTTGCAGTTGTAAAAACATGTTCTCCTATACAGAATGTATGGGAGAACATGTTCTCCTATACAGAATGTATGGGAGAACATGTTTTTCAACTACAATGTTAAGTTTGTTTTATAAATTCATCCCAACTACGGAACCCTTCATTGTGCATGGTACGACATGCACTTGGCCGGTTTTTATTTTATTTTTGAGGTGGGAAATCATCAAATGACTTCTCCCGCTCTGACACGCCCCGGTAGGGGACTAAAACCCACCCGTGTTCCTTCAGTTGCCTGTTGCAAAGGTGCCGGCATCCCTTTCGGACTTTCCCGCAACCCTGAGACGTCGAGACAATTTGAGATTACAATACTTTGGTAGGTTTCATTAAATACAATATCCATAAAATCTAACATCAACTGAATAAGCTTTTTACTAAACAGGAGCTATTTACTAACCTAACGGGTGACTAGAAAAATTCAGATTGAATATGCTGTTCAATTTCATTTATACACATTTTAGTAAAAAATAAAAATAAAGTGCTCGCTGTGAACGCTATGTGGAGCGTATCCGGTTGACCGGCACAACCTCCGTGCAATGTTGCAATGTTCTATTTTGTACCTCTGTTTTATATATTTCAGTTCTAAAACAATTACAGTCATCCGACATACTTTTTCGAAAATAATAAAACTTAAAAAATCTTCATCACCAATAAAATTTAAAAAAAAACAATGTAATTTTATCTTGGCGATATTATTGTGTACTCATAATTATGCATTTACAATGAATATAAACATTACAAAAAAATGACAATTCGTGTCATTTATCGCGTCTGTAGTTCTAAAAAACGGCATTTACGTTTAAGAATTCTCATGACACACTCTCATATTATCACGTTTTTCAAGTCAGTTAAAAGATTTTATTAAATCATAGACGTAGTTGCTACGTGTACACATTGGTACCGATATTTGGTACAATTTGCATACAATTTAGATCGTCCGATGTTTCCCGTCGATGTCGTCCGTCTCCAGGTATCTGTTGCTGGTATATGTTGGACTTCAGCTTTGCAATTGGAAAGTCTTTGCTAGACAAGATTCTCTCAGCCAATTGGCTGAATTCAAGAGTGAATCTTGTTTTTGAAATTGTCTAGCAAAAACTATTCCTATGTTTGAGTTTGATCTGACTTTGAAGCTACCAGTACCTTTTTTTTTTACATACGATCCAAAAGACCAATCTCTTTATGGCGAAAGCGTCAGGGCAGCCCGGGAAATTCAAGTTTTTTGCAATTTGCAAGTCAGTTCAGGTTGTATGTTGATCTAAATATGATTCGGGGCCGTAACAAACAATTCTTTCAATCTGCCTGCCTTTTCCCAACTATGTTGGGGTTGGCTTCCAGTCTAACCGGATGCAGCTGAATACCAGTATTTTACATGGAGCGACTGCCTATCTGACCTCCACAACCCAGTAACTGGGTAATACGATACCCCTTGGTTAGACTGGTTGTCAGACTTTCGGGCTTCTGACAACTCGTAACGACTGTCAAAGATCCACAAATGACAGCCGGGACCAACGGCTTAACGTGCTTTCCGAGGCACGGAGGAGTCTCGATATGTGAAAATGGTCACCCATCCACAAACCAACCCCGGCAAGCGTAGCTTAACCTGATGGATCGACCCGAGCGGCTGTTATTACTTAGCCACTACCTCCTCACTTAGCCACTAGCTCCTCCAAAAAACAAACATTTGCCAAAGTAACAAACATTTCCTTATAGAATTATAACCATAAGTGTCAATACATGTCCCAAGTTCATATTACACAATTTGAATGATTCATGAATCATGACATTTGAGCCCAATGCTAACATAAGGAGTTGTATCGCTGATTCTAATGATTATAATTCTCTAAAGTCAACGCTACCTTAGCGCATCTCCCTAAATTGGTTTGTTTTAAGAAATAACATCTAAATGTCTCGTTTATTGTACCACTGAGACCTTCTTCCAACTTTAATAAGATCTTCTATCTTTCGAAGTTTTCTGTTACATTACAGGATCTCCACTTAAATGAAGACCTCTACAATTTATTTACTCAAACCTATATAAACTTCTAAGATAGTTTTACCATAAATGCCTTTCTCTTACCCCCTACCATAAATGTCTTTGTCTTACTCCATTGTGAGCTTTTATAATGTCTAACCTGACAATATAAACGTTGACGTCAACGTCAACGTCACGGCAGCAGCATCACGATAACACAGGGAAGTATGGAAATATATGAAAACGCTTTTAAAGGACCATGCAAAAAATCGTACCATACCACCAACAGATTTCAATTAATTCATCTTGGCAGCATGGTCATTTTTTATTATAACGACATCACCGTAAGTCATGGGGATATCGCGCAAAAAAATAATTCTTGTACACATTTTTTGGTACAGTTAATTGTAAAAAAATGTACAGGAACACAATTTAACTATAAAAAAAACTATTGACAGTGAACAGCCGTGAGATGCACAGAAAAAAAAACGGTCTTATCTTCCCGCACCCTCCCCCCTTGCTCTGCTAACTCCCTGCGCGCGCGCACCTCAGTAGTGGTTAGTACGTTCTATGGGCCTAAAACGGTCACATTAGCAATTCCTCTAAAAGCATTTCATTTCCTGAATTTCCAGCTGTCATTCCTCTGTTAGCAATTCCTCTGATTTGAAAAAAAGAAATTCTTAAAGTGGACCATTTTACGAATCTCCATAGAAAACTGTCAAACAGATGAATTATTTTGTAATATGAATCGCACGCAGATCATATTATGAATTGTCACTTTGTGACATTTTACGATGATTCATAATATTTTCCTATTATGATTCTGCCAAAGTGACTGTTTTAAGCCCCCTGTTCTGTTGCCATAAATATGTATGTACATGAAAAATAACAAATGTGATTAATACTAACCCAAAATATTGTTATTTTATAAATATATATATACTTATACATGTTATTCAAACCTAAAATGTTTAGTTGAACTTTTTTTTTTTAATTACCTCATATATTTACGGACTAAAAATTTTTATTTGTGTTTTTATGAGACTTCATAATAATATTGAAACAAGACCCATGTCTGTTGGTGGGTTGGGGCAGCGCCCATACAATCTTTTGCATGGTCGTTTTAGTCCACGATTTGCACCGATGTTTTATTTTTATTTATTTATAGTTCAGACAACAAAATCCATTTTTATGTAAAATAGTGCTTAAAACTATTGTAGTTAACACATAAACGCATTCAGTGTTTAAATAACGGACAGTCATACAGCTGTCCGCTATCACACTCAGGATGCTGTTACTACTCACACGCACTTTGTGCAGCAGTGACGCCGCTTTCATGCGCAAGAATGCCGCGAAACCATCTGCGCGTGCCTCCATGAACATGGTGGACGCGCTGCAAAACGGAGGGAGCCTCAGCAGCATCGCAATGTGTTATTGTATTGGACCCGCAGCGCATTGCCAGCCCTTTGCGTATATACTGTCCACAGGCTGCTGGAGAAATTAAATGACAAAATCTTTACCGCTCTTGTGCAGCGGATCTCCGGGCCAGCATATTAGCCCTGACCGTCAACGCTCTGTGTTCCCTTTCCATGTCACATTCGTCGTTCAAAGAGTCCGTGTCTCAAAAATCAATCTGCCTAGCCTTTTCCCAACTAATCGGCTTCCAGTCTAACCGGATGCAGCTGAATACCAGTATTTTACATGAAGCGACTGCCTGTCTGACCTCCACAACCCAGTAACTGCGTAATACAAATAATACGATACCCCTTGGTAAGACTGGTTGTCAGACTTTTGGGCTTCTGACGACCCGTAACGACTGTCAAAGATCCACGAATGACAGCCGGGACCAACGGCTTAACGTGCTTTTCGAGGCACGGAGGAATCTCGGTATGTAAAGATGGTAACCCATCCACGGACCAACCCTTGAAAGCGTAGCTTAACCTGATGGATCGACCCGAGGAGGCTCCTCCAAGAGTCCGTGACTATATGATGTTTTAACATCAACGGTAAAATTGTAGACGTCAACGTCCACGATACGACGACGACGTGCATAATGAGGGTGCAGTTGCTGGAATCTCACCGGCACGTCAACTTCAAGGCGTTCGTGGTGCGTGTACCGAACTGTTATCTGCCCCTCGTCATTTGAAGAAGACTTTTGGCCGCAGGACGTGGTGTACCGTCGCTTCCGCGGACAAGTACCACAGGACCGCACAAAGACAAACTAGTGCAAAGTGAAGTGCTACTAACATAGTCTTAAGCCTTATTTATTAACACAAGTTTTTTTGATTTATAATAATTATGTCTAGGTTAAGGTATTTTTCTATGGGCCTGTGTCGCCTGAAATAAATGGTATTATTATTATTATAATAAATAAAAGCGCACATATTTTGATCTCTTCTTGTATAGATACCTTTTCAATAGAAGGGCAAGCAAAAAACATCAGAACTAGACTGATTGGGTGCTAAAAGAGCACCAACTCACGCCATAAAAACGTAAACCAATCAATCTGACCTTCCATCATCCAAGCTGGCGACCACCTGCAAACACTTTCATCTCCAACTCATCACGAAGTACTATAAAGTTAAATTAATCAATCAAGACACTTTATGGCGGCCGTACAAGCCCGTACACTTTATAAGTGTCCCTCTAAGATTTCATTACTCACTATCGAAGCGCAGTATAAATTCCGATAGGATTCAATTAGTTCGTACCTAGCGTCGCGCGGCGCCATCTACACAGATGTTGAGAGAAATGACGCGGTATTTTTGTATTGATATAGTAACTCTAAGGTGTGTAATACGATCTGGATATATTTGCAGAGAAGATTTTGTGAGAATCTATTAAGATAGGGTTTGAAAGAAATTTCCTTACGTGGGGTAGGTATAGCAAAAATCCTAACTTATTATAAATGCGAGAATAAGTTTGTTTGTTACACTTTCACGCTAAAACGGCTGAACGGATTTGGATGAAGTTTGGCACTTATGTGGACCATGACCTAGAATAGGATATAGGATACTTCTTATCCCGGTAATACGTTCCCGTGGGATGATTTCGGACCTCCTCGCGGGTGAAGCCACAGACAAAAGCTAGTAGTTTCTATAACAACAAAAATAAATTTTCCGACCGGCCAAAGGCTTGTTACAAAATACTGCTTTCTGCAACAAAGCATCGTGGACAAGTCATCTATATTCTATATTAAAGAAATAATAATAAAATTCATTATAGACTGTCATTAAGAGCAGAACCTAATCACCACAAGAAATTAACGTATACATTTATGATGTTTTCAAACCGTGAACTAAAGAGGGTACATTAAACTTTGATTGGCTTTTCATAGTCGGAGGCACCGTAAGAGTGCTATTAAGTTTAGTGGTGCCACAAATCGCCAGCTCATTGCCAGCGCAGAACGCCCATACAGATGGACATAAACCTGCACCATACAACCCCAGCTTCCCCTGTACGTTAAACCCCAGTTTTATCATTCGTTCACTGAAGTACGTACAGTACGACACAACTTAGATGTAGCATCGGCAAAATTCGTAAAACCGATCACCATCCGAACTGAGTGCACCTTCAAAATCTCCAATCTTTATTACTGCTTTAGGTGGAAATGATCTTTACAAAACGCAATAACTTCTAAAATTATATAACCAAAGACATTCGTGAAATTGAAATGAATGAATGCATATTTTCAAAGGAGATCATTCATCGTCCATACATTTTTGGGCTATATTTGTGAAAGTGCCGGCCAACCAAAAAAATGCTATATTCCTAAAGAGTACGTTGTTCTCTTCATTTTTTATTACTTTAATAAGATAAATATTAATTATTTTAACTAAGTAAAACATACTGAAAACAGTATTTTTCCAAATCGTATAACAGCGCAGGAAATTTCCCTACAGTTTTGATCCGATAGTGAAAAGTGAAGAAAATAACATGTTCTAACAGAATATATCATTTTTTTTGTTTGGCTTGCCGGCACTTTCATAAACTTGCCCAAAATGAATGATCTCCTTTTCAAATTTATGCTACATCTAAGTTATGTCGTACTGTACCTCGGACGCGAAAACGTATTTCGTGCTCAGGATAATGAATGCTTTTATCTTAAACAGATCACCTATTCTAACACGTGGGCTAAGGAGGAAGAAAAATAAAATGTCGGGCCAAAGGGATCGATTTTCCGCAGAGTCTCATTACATTGTAAGCGACCGTATAAATCCCCTCAGAATTCCGAAATTCTTTGGAAGGATTACGTTTACCAAATCTAGGTATACATTTTAATGAAAGTTTTACGGGGTTGAGTCTTTTATTTATATAAAATATTTTGGTTATCTTGTAAGTCTAGAATCTATACTTAGGTACAAGATTACTTAGAAAATTCAAAATGTGTTTGTAGTGCATCTAGAACTCTAGCTAGATGCACTACACACACACATTTGATTTTAGAGACGGGCTTCAACGGCTACAAGATGACCATTTTTTCCCACTGCCACACCCTAAATGGTAGGTATGATCGTGACGTCATTTAATGTAAATGATTATTAATTTAAGAACCATCTAAATCCACCTGAACGTTTCAATTATAATCACAAGTCAGTTACATAAATGCCTGTCTTACTTTTGATGTTACAAAATCATCTAAAAATTACTTCCTCCCAAATGGGGCTTACGTTTTTAGCGAAAAATAAACGAAATTTTAATAAAAATAACAAATTAACCTCACCTCTATAAAAAATAACGTCGGGTACAAAATTATCTCGTCGTCTCAAGCAACTTAAACTAACAAGAAACGAGAAAGGAAATCATCTAAATTAGATTGAATGTTATAGGCCAATTTTCAATTTAAAAGCCGCGGGAGGTTTTATTACCTCACTGTATAACGTTTATTTTATTACAGGTACATTTTCTACCGTCGCCGGTTTACCTTTGCTATGTTTATTAATCTGGAACTAAATAATTTGGGAGTAAAATTTTAGGTGAACTAATTATGCTGCTGACTGTGATAAACTGAGATTAGTAGCGGTGTTCTGGAGTTAGAACCGACCATTGCGCTGAATTGGAGGCCGAATGTTTACAGCCCTGTAAAGTGTACGTAACCTGAATTTTAGGCACTACGATAGCAGAGTTTTACGATAAATTGAAAACTACTAAGTCACAAATGGAAAGGTAGATAAACTGCAGAGATTTTTACAGGTGTTTTAAAAACATAAAAAAGAAACTTTACAAACCTGAAGACTTCATGAGAGTGAGTGAGTTTATATGAGATACTGTGACCGAGTAAAGTATATAAAGAGACTCCTTTTTTGTATCTGTTTGAAGCTAGGATATACTGTCATCTAAGCCTCAATCACTGTTAACATCGTTTAATTACCCAATCAAGTTCTATTCACTTTTACGACGCAAAAAACGACGCGACGACACTATAAAACAGAGTGCCGATGTCATTCCGATACAACCGACCAATTAACATAAATACAACTGTGCAGAGTTCCCGTAATGCCGTAAAAACTTAACCGGCTCCTGATTGGTCGGCTCCGGGCAAGCTGGGGCAAGTTAGGCCAAGCCAGGCCAAGTTGAGCCAAGTTGGTTCCTTTCCACAACTCCACCTGGTTGTAATCTTTAATAGAGTTCTCTAACTTCATAATACTTTGCCTAGCGACTGAAACTATTAATTTTCTTTTCGCAGCCGGAAAAATGTCTGAGTGTGACTCTCAGCCAAAGTTAAATTAACTTACTGAAGTGAGGATTCCGTATTGTGGAGACAAAACTATAATTAATTATAAGTAAAAAGAAGTAACTTAAGCCAATGCACGTGATAGACCTAAGAATTTATGAAACTAAAATATATACGACAAACCCATTTCCGAGCTACAAATGCTGGAGCCTAGAAACAAAAAAAATCTAGCATATTTATGAGTCCCACAGAATATGATAACCCAGTTTCCAATTTTGGAAAAATCTATCTCCATTTTGGAATGCTTACACGCCTAAATCTACTCAAAATAAAAACAAGCTCTCACAGATAGCACTTTCGCGGTTCTGCGCCCTTCGCATGTAGGTCATATCGCCAGGCCACCTGCCCTCCAGCTATTTGAGCTAGGCAAAAATATAACGTGCACTTTTTCCACTCCCAACAACAAACATGGTGGTATTTTTCAAGTTCATATGAGCTCATAGCAGCTGTTATTTCCAAAAGCTGTTTAAGAACAGAAAGTTAATATTCATAAGCTCGGCGCTGCCTAAGTGTGAGAGCTCGTAACACTTTATTTTACGACGTAATAATATTTTGTCCGCGACATCATAACCAATTTATTATTTGTAACAGAATGGCTACAAACTTTCGCTATTACGTGTAGTTGACATCGCTTTATACCATTGGGCCAAATTCTATCCCCGAAACGTGGAATATTTCGTCGGAATTCTGCTTATTGGAAATAAATCCTGGATGAAATAGGATCATACCTATTCTGAGGTAGCCTCGCGTTCCTAAGCCTAAACGTTCTCACAACAAACCTGTCGATCCTCAGCTACAACAACTTTACGCATTTTAATATTACAGTATTTACATCGTCGTAAAGAGGCTAACTAAGAATGCTGGTGCTTTATCAGTTTACGGGAGATGAAGAAGCAACAAGTTTAATAAACTTAATTTAAATGCAGTGGCTGTAACTCGGATATTCAAATCCCTTTACAACGAGGAATCTACATAAATCTGCTTACATTTATATGCGTTTATTAAAGTATCATGACAAAAGGACATTGATACTGTGATGTAAGCAGGGATAAACTGTGTTTCATAAGAAGTAACGTGTTTTTAATGTTTATAAACACCAGTGGAAACATGAACTTCAATGATTTTGAAGTCTCTAGTTTTGTCAAAAATTGTATGGAACATTGACAGAAAATAGAGATTTCAACATGTTTTGTTGTGAATGTTTCGCCAGTGCAAATGCACAGTTTGCGTATCGATGGATAATAGTTTCAACATGTTGGGCCCAAAATTCAGCTGCGCGATCTCCGGCCACGTTGAACTGAATGGTTGAAAAATTACCGATAGTTAGCATTTATTGTAGAGTACCTTCGGTATACCTACCCGTAACTACAAAGTTCAGTCACGCCTGTCACTAATATGTTATCATAAGTGAAGACACTGACAGTTATTATTGATGCTAGTTGCTTATATATGAGGAATGTGGTTTCTTTAAAATATTGGTATTGGCATACCAATATTTTAATAGTCCGTGGCGAGACATGTAGATCATAACCCTATTATTAGCCGCCTTTACACGACACGAGCTTTCACGCGCGAAAGAACGCGCATGTAAAAAGAGAAGGAGTAATCACGCGCGCGCCGTCCGCTCGCGCTTTCATGCGTTCAAGTCTGTGCGCTTCGAACATAATTCAAGGCACATAAAAACGGATAAAAACAATCACACACGATTGCGCGTACAAGCTTTCCCACGTTCAATCGTGCACACTCCGATCGCGAGTGAAAGCGCGTGTCGTGTAAAGGCGGCTATTAAGACCATTATTGTACCACGTTTAAATGCAAATAAATATATTATATTCTATTCTAAATGTTGTAGATAGATCGTGTATCTGTCCGACAAACAAGTTATACTGCTTTGCTTTTTAGTAATACGGCTCAAAATGGCCTCTGAATAGCAAAACAGTATAACGCTGTAGATACCTGCAATGAATAAATAACTTGTAATTACATTTTCAAAACATGCAAAAATGTAAAAAGCGCCATAAATAAATATAATGGTTTTATTAATATAGTTAAGAATACCTAGCACTGATTCGTGACTAGTGACTAATAAGTGCGACACACGTTTCTAGGTTTTATTTCTTACTTTAATTACAGACTATAAAGAAATTAACTACCTTACATACGTTTCAGTACGAAATAACAACGATAGGTATACTTACAGGCTGACCTTTTAAACGAGGGAAATTATTGGAGGAGGGTTTTCAGCATGTTGTATTTCTTACACATTCGATTCTCAACTTATTGTTTCCTAGATATATTTGAACTTTATGATTTACCGTTTTGTCTGTGGTCAAATTACAATAGGTACCGATTTTTCGCATTTTGTCGGTAAGATGCCCAGATATCCTAATTCTTCCTAACTATCCTAGTCCTAATTTTAACTAATATTATAAAAGCGAAAGTGAGTTTGTTTATTTGTTTGTTACGCTTTCACGCTAAAACGGCTGAATGGATTTGGATGAATTTTGGCACATGGATAAACGATAACCTGGAGTAGAACATAGAAATACTTACATAGGGATACATTTTATCTCGATATACCCACAGGATCGAGATTTATGCGGGTGAAACCGCGGGGCGCAGCTAATAGTTAATAAATTTAAAATCATAATTATTACTATTGCACTTATTGCTCAAAATAAAGGTAGGGTTTCATAGGGATACTTTTTATCTCGGTATACCCACGGGATCGAGATTTATGCTGGTGAAACCGCGAGGCGCAGCTAATAGTTAATAACTTTAAAATAATAATTACTTATGCTCAAAATATTTACACATGTTACATCTGATTGCTAATAATTCTACTACTGAGTCATTTTTTGTCGTCGGAGATTTCAACTTGCCCGATATAAAATGGTTGGATTAGGGTAATGTTGCAGTGGCAGATGCCACAACATCTAGCGGCCAGCTAATATCAAACTTCATGTCATTGATTAACGGTTCACAATACAATAAGACTAGAAATAATCTCGGACGAATACTTGATTGGTTTATCTCCAACATTGACTGTCAGACTGTACCCTGTACGTCACTTCTTCCGGCTGACACACACCATCTCATTTTTCTCGGTTTTTTGATCTCAACATGCAATTTGCTCCTATGAAATGCCGTTCCGTACCTAGGTACAACTATCATAAGGCTAATTATCCCGAAATTAATGCAGAACTCGCTTCTATAGATTGGGATACAAAACTCGCTCATCTGGCTGCTGAAGCGGCTGTCAACACGTTCTATGATACTTTGTATGGGATAATTAGACAACACGGTCCACTAACGCGAGTAAAAAATTCACATTTTCCTGTTTGGTTTACACCCTCTCTGATCCGTATCTTTAAAAGTAAGGAACGTGCGTGGATAAAGTGGAAAATTTATCAAAACCTGTGCGACTATAATCACTTCTCAAGTTACCGTAAATTATTTCAGGATGAATCTGGTATTTGTTTTAGAAACTATATTAATTCAGTCGAAGATAGTATACCTAAAAGCGTTAAGTATTTTTGGACATATGTAGCCAGCAGAAAGGGTAAGATTAACTACCCAGCCAGTATGTATCTGAAAAATACCCTGTCTGATAGCCCTACTGATATATGCAATTTATTTTCTACTTTTTTTACATCTGTCTATGAACCATCTACATTTGATCCTGACACTTGGGAACCATCGGACAAATACCAGGATAGCTCTGTCTGTATACCTGATATTTACCTCGCAAAAGAAGTAATACACCGAGCAGTCAAATCATTGGACCCTTCTAAGGGAGCTGGCCCCGATGGTATTCGACCGGTCTTTTTTATAAAAACAGCCGATAATATCTATGCTGCGTTGTACTCAATTTTCAACAAATGTCTACAGAAAGGTGTCTTTCCCACCGTGTGGAAGCGAGCATTTGTTACACCTGTTTATAAAAGTGGAGATAAGGAGAATGTGGAGAATTATCGTCCAATATCAATTATTTCCACCTTGTCGAAGCTTTTTGAGAGACTTGTGCACAGTGCTCTTTACCCTCAATTACATAGCCTTATTATACCCGAACAACATGGATTTGTTAAACGGCGATCGACAACTACCAATTTAATGATATTCACTAACTTTCTTTTTGAAAATCTGGATAGGAGAGTCCAGGTAGACGCTGTGTACACTGACTTTCGGAAGGCTTTTGACAAGGTGGATCATTCAATCCTTTTGGAAAAGCTTGCCTACAACGGTATTCGAGGCAATTTACTTCGATGGTTTGCATCATATATTTATAACAGGTCACAAAAGGTCGTTATTAATGGGTTTGAATCTGAAATTGTGACTGTCGAGTCTGGCGTTCCTCAAGGGTCAATTTTGGGTCCTTTGCTTTTTATCCTCTTTATAAACGATATAAAGCAGTGCTTTATTCATTCCACCTTTTTGTTGTATGCGGATGATGTAAAAGTTTACAAAGCCTGCCAAAAATTCGAAGACTGCCTACTGCTCCAAGAGGACCTGCACAGACTTGATAACTTCTGCAAAGAAAACAAACTCTTTCTTAGCCTTCCGAAATGTCATAGTATATCTATTACTAAAAACAAAAACAAACATAATTGTTCGTGACGACCCTCTACTTTTTTGCTACTATATAAAGCGTTGATAAGATCTCAATTAGAATACGCGATTCTTATTTGGAATCCGTTCTACCTCAAATATAACATTAAATTGGAATTAGTACAGAAAAAGTTTTTACGTACTGTAAACTATAATTGTTATCATTCAAGGATTTCTTACACACAATTGTTACAGCAATTTAATATTTTAAGTTTAGAATCTCTGCGATTACTTTTGGTGGCCATGATGCTACATGGTTTGTGTAACAAAAGATTTGACTGTATTGAAATCACGAATAAGTTGCGCTATACAGTGCCTAGAACTGTTATCAGACGGGCAGCGCGCGTGCCCCGGCTTTTCCACGTAGATTCATGCAGGGCTAACGTTGGGGCACGAGTGCCTCTTCGTCAACTTGTTGAAACCTATAACACGCACTTCATGGACATAGATGTCTTCTCTCTTTCAAGTAAAAAATTACACTAGCTATAAATACTCTTTCACCACAATCTTAACCTATCAATCATTTTTAAATTCAGTTAAACATTATAAGATAATATTGTAAATACATTTCCGTTCCTGATTTATTCATCTATTAACTCGTGGACAATGGTGTAGGTTATATGTTTACCTATTTGTGTTACGACTCATAATTTTTAACCTTAACATGTAACTGTTTTTTTTGTCCCTAATAAATAAAATTAAAGTTATAAAAACTAAAACCCAACTATGCCGGATCCGGATTTTTAATAAGTCTGTCTGGGGTGTCTTGTTTATACCGTTTTAGTCGTAGTTGGGTTTTAGTTTTTATAACTTTAATTTTTTTTTAATTATTTTGGGGTTATAATATTTTTTTTTTGAAATGTGCTCATTAAGCCCTTTCATTTGATACCCAACATGGTACGATAAAACAATTTTTTTTTTTAGTTCCTGACTTTATGTCCTCTAGAGGGCGCCATTTCAATTCAATGTGACGTCACATAGCCTATAACCAGCGGACGATCAAGACACTTCCAACGATACCTCATTTGTCAAACTGTGATGAGTGGTTTAGAAGATAGGAGGGAACAGATGAACATACATACATACATACATACCGGTCAAAATCATAACCCTCCTTTTTTCTTCGCCGTAGTCGGTAAAGTAAAATTTCTCAGTAGTAGCACTTGCAAGCAGTAGACTAAAGGGACAGTAACTATTATTTAAGTAGTAATATTTATGGCGATGCATCCAAAACACGTGCAAAAAGGGCCAACACTTTTTCTTTGAGTTTCCATTGAACATTAATCACAATGCAAAACTGTCAGCTTTCCTGTTATGGATACTGTCTCGCTTAGCTAAGGTACTTTCCAAAGTGATTCTTCACTTTTCTTATTTAGTAACCAAATAAATCGCACCGAGATTCCGACTATAAGGAAATAAAAAAAAAAAGGTTTATTACAGACTATGAGGTCCATATTTTGTTAGTACTATATTATCTTAAAATATATTAGTCATGAGGAGATCAAATTAATGGAACCTAATTCGAAACAGTTATTAATGATGGCAACTAGCTTCATCTTTCTGACGTACTCATTAACAATTAAAAAATGCCTGTAATTTATTTAATTGAAATAAATGCTTTGAGTTTGAGTTCACACTGTACTTACCTACCTATGTGTTTTATTTTAAACACCAAGGGCCTTCCCACAAACTCTTAAACACTTGTTCAACGCGTGTTTAATGTCAAACTCCATACAAAAATGTCATGTTAAAAGGTGTGCTGATAAACACGGTTTGGTGGTAATAAGGCAAGACCTCGAAGGAGGCAGGAGATCAGTGGTAGCCCAGTGGTAACGGCCACGACTTACGAGTTGTAAGGCGTAGGTTCGAAACCTGACAGGCGCTTTACTTTGTGGAAATTATTTCATCGCCATTGCTCTCAAAACGGTGAAGGAAAACATCGTGAGGAAACCGACATGTCCTAGAACAGATGTGTAGCATTCGAAGATATGTGAGATCTACCACCCCGCACTGGGCCCGCGTGGTGGATTACGGCCCGGTCCCTCTCACAGAGAGGAGGCCTGTGTCCCAGCAGTGGGAACATTATACGCTGATTATGGAGGCGACCTTTAACTTTATTGATACTATCGTACAGGTGTTTGCTTACCAAAATAAGACCTGCAAGAAAACTAAACTTTACAAATAACCATTAACGTGTGTAATATATATTTGTTAGCGTAGCGCCAACAGCGCATTGTCCTCGCGCAACAAGAAATAAAACGTCGCTGTTGCATTGTAAAATATTCGCAATAACTTCCAAACAAACCGGACCGAGCTACACTCATTTCTTCGATACGAAAACAATAGCAACGTTACACCATTCTTCTTCGGGAAGGAAAATAAAATGTCGTTATGAACCAACAAATTCTTTTTGCGAGTTAGAAACGAAAACAAGAGGAAAATACACCACGTTCTGACAGTTTATTATGTTGCGGACTATGTGTCATATCATAAAAGTGATACTTTGTAGGTATAGTAACACTTTCGGCTCATTGCGAAAACGTAGGAACTGGAAAGTATGATATGTACAACCCTGCTCTACAGACGGTGAAGGAAAACGTCTTGAGAAAACTGTTCTAGAACCTTCGAAAATTCGGAGACTTGTGTCGTCCACACATTCGCACTGGCCCGAGTAGTAGATTAAGGTCCACTCAAGGAACATTATTGGCTAAAAACCCTTACAGTTTATTCATGTCCGTCTGTCCGTCTGTCCGTCTGTAAGCGGCTTAGCTCAGAGACCATTGGTACTAGAAAGCTGTAATTTGGTATGGATACATATAAACGACGTCGACAAAGTGGTAAAATAAAATCGTAAAAAAGATTTTTTTTATGGTAAAGTGGGAATAGTTTTTTTTTTCTCGTTAATCCCATGGTGTGGTATCGTTGGAAAGGTCGTTTAAAAATAATGTGAGTTTGTTAAAACCATTTTTGGATTTAGGGATCCGTTTGCGGAATATTCAGCTTTAAACTGCAATTTTTTGTTAGAGCCAAGTGTCCCCCCTCCTGCCAGCTAAATGGTTGGGTTTGGATATGTGAAAAAATTCACGGCAGTAGTATATATAACAAAATTAAAAGGAAAACTATCACTGCTACGTAGGCTCCACAAGTTACCGAGTAATAATCGATCAACTTAAAGCAGTTGTAAAAACATGTTCTTCAATACATTCTGTATCGGAGACCAAGTTTTACAATGTTAAATTTGTTTTATAAATTCATCCCAACTAACGGAACCCTTCATTGTGCATGGTACGACATGCACTAGGCCGGTTTTCGAAGTCTTTTCGCCTTAGACGTTTTTTGTTTTTGTAAAAATGTTTTATTTTTTACTTTTTAGTTGTCGTACCTACCCCACACTTATTCGAATACCACTATCTGTAAATAACAGTGACAGGAACTTATCATAATTATGATGTTATGATATGTTCAGACAGGGTAAGTGAGGAAAATACCTACGTAGGTATTATTGAAGCTAACTTAAAAACTACGCAAGCAAAGTTAATCAAATTTCTATAGGACCACCTCTGAAGTATGACCTACCAAACTAAGAAAGAATCATCAAAATCAATTCATAATTGGCCGAGTAATCGCGTAACAAATATACAAAAAAAAAAACATACAGTCGAATGGAGAACCTCCTCCTTTTGAAGTCGGTTAAAAGTATGATACGCAATGAGAATAATAACGATTATTATATATATATTAGATAGGTACTGAGGTCGCTTCATAAAAATAATGTGTGAAGGGAAGAGAGATAACCCTACGCACATGAATTTAAATGTGTGTTTTAAACATTTATTATAACGGTAAGCACATTTTAATAACTTGAAATCTTCCCTCCATTTCTCTTATTCTGACCTATCGTGATCGTTAAATCTTTTATAAAAGGCTCGAGTCAATATGGACTCGTTATAACTCAACAGTGCGTGAAAACATCAGCCTTCCAGTAGGTTAAACTAAATTATACAATGGATTATGAAGAAGCGACTGAATTCTTTGTAAAAATGGCTATAAATGTATTTTTCTGTGGTCTACATAATTCACAAGACGTGTCTTCTTGCAAATTAGCAAGCTACAATTATTTATTAGCAATGCGAGACAATACCTTCATATACACATTTTTTTTATGCCCGTATTTTAGGTCATATCTCTTAAAACCCTAAGATTGATTGGTTTCGGTGAAATAACCTAACAAAATAAAAACAAACACCCAATCTCTAATAACATAAAATTAAGCATAGTGGATTACGGCCCACTTTCTGACATAAAGGGGAGGCCTGTGTCCCTGCAGTAGGAACGTCACAGGCCGACACTGCAATTTAAATACAATTTTTATATAATTTTTGTGCCATTTGCGGCACAAAGAAATTATATAAAATTTGTATTTACAATAATTTTGCATGTTATGGGAAATCAGAATTGAAGCCTCTCAGCTTCCTGAATTACTAAAAGGTGAATCGATTCAAGGAAAGGTTATTCTGTTTCGAGTCACCTATGTATAATATTGCCTAGGAATCAATGACATTGAAAATATATTATATTCAACAGTATAAATAAAATCGTAATTTATGTTAGAATTATTATATTTTATTACTTTTTATTAAATAAATATTAATCTGTGCACTTTGTACACAATATATTTTTATACAAATTAACTCATGGACGTAATCGGGACTTAATGATATGATTTATCGTTTAATTCCCTAATGAATCGATACGATATTATATGCAATGAAATAAATAATTGAATATTTTAACAATTAAACGTGAGATGTTTTATTGAAATTCTCATTTAACGAACTGAAAAATAACTAAAGCCTTTGTGCCCAAGGTCTGACTTTACCAGACGTCAAAAGCATCGCACACAAAGAAAGAAAACAGATTTTTCTCTCCCACCAAAATGTCAAGAAGCCTATTTTTCAGTCGTTATTTCGAGCAGCAATTAAGTCATTAAACGTGTGAGCACGAGAGCGTAAGGGAAGCTGAACAAAGGGATGCTTGGCGGCGAGTCACGGCGCGCGCTCCGCCGCCTCTGATCTGAGCGCAGAGCAAGAAACGAGCAGTTTATGAACACTCCTGACAGAAAGACGCAATACTAAGATGGATGTTCTTTTAAACGGTCACAAATGAAAGGTGCGTAGCCCCGTAGGTTGACTAAACACATGATAATTCCATGATACATATAAACAAAGCTATGCAGGGAGAAATGAGCTAAAGAATAAATAAAGACGCCGACTGCTCACACAGTAGAAAATCGTCAATCCAAATTAAAACCATAAAGACTGTCCAGGTAACTCCCATTATGAAATGACATCACGCTCTCTGCGTGTCAGTTGGTATTGGCGGCACGTTTTAATTCAATCTCCGTCACGAAAATCTTTAACCCAATTCGTCAATTCAACACGCTTACGTAAAACATTTTTGTATCGATTCCTCCATTTCTATAGGGCTAATGAGGGGTAGATACGGCTAGAGGCGTATGTGAGCGACCGCGTGTTTACCGCCCCTGACGCGCGTGCAAATCGAATTATCACTACGAACGGACTGACGGTTCCAATGATAATTGTTCGTTCAAATAATCATTATGGGGGACAGTATTTACAGAAGAGATTCGAAAACATTCCGTCGACACACAATTTTGTATTTTGTATTTATACTAGCCAGTGTAAAGATTTGTTAAATCGACTTTATTCTATTTGGACTCGTAATTTTATTCGGACGTTTCGCGAATAAAATTAGATTTCTCATAATCTTATTCGTGCGAATTTCTTTTCATTCAACAAATTCACGTAAAGTTGTTTACTGTCACGGCTCTTCATTTGCTGGGCCGTCTCTCGTTAGACGTGAAAACATCCCATTTGTAAGGATAAACGTTATTCGTTTCGCTGCTGAAGCTGTATTTTATCTGGTGATGTACAAAGAGGGAGTTTATTTAGTGAATATTATAATTACACAGTGGCACAATGTAAGATGCAGTGCAGACAGAATGCGACGCCGACAAACGATTCACAAATCACAGTCAAGTTGCGCGCTGCTATAAAGTACGGCGCACTTAATGGTTATGCATAGTGCACACTAAAGACGATGAATGACCTCGCGTTTAAATGCACTTTACTGGAGACATCTTAACCGCGTGTAAATCAATAAAGCTGCCATGTTGCTTTACGACAGTTGTATGATAATGTGGCGATGTACAATATTCACTTTGAATAGACGTCCGAGTCGACTAACGATGCCGATTATCTTGAAATATTCATAGCGTTAGATGTACAGTGTACCACACAGGTTGCACCGGACCAGTTAGCGAGTTAAAACAATTGAATTTAGGGAAAATCTGATGACGCTAGTAAAGATTATCCGTAGTAAAGCGTAGGTACACTAATGACTAAACTCAACATCGGGCCAGATTAACCTCCTTAGCCAGTTAACTAAGAGGGTAATATGTCGACAAAATAAACGGCAATCCGCTGCGATTCGTCTCCCTGATCTAGTTTGCGAGGACGATAAACTGACCAACAGCTAACGAATCCCGCTTAATACATGCTTTCTATTTATCTAAGACTTTGAGCACATTGCCTCGGACTCGCGCTTCCTCGTTCTTTTTCAGATTGTAAAAGAGAAATGCAGCAATTATTTTCGTGACAAAATAAATTGTTGTCCTTTTTTTCACATTATTTCTGATAATCTGCAGTGTTCGTCTGCTAGAGCATTAACAATCCTAGCTCTAAGCCTCTGACTAAGACTACGTACATTTGCCAACAAGATTTCACGGGAATTACTATCATCGTAAGGTATCAAAGTCTCTAGAAATTGTGTATTAGGTATATAAGACAGTAGCAGAAAAATCTCCGTCATACAATACAAAATATACACTCGAAAAGCCTCTCCCAAGTAAATGGCATAATAAGTAGAAGAATGTGTGCGAATGCGTCATAATTTAACGCTGACACATCGCGGCACCGCGCGCGGCGTCAAGTGCTAGTGTTGTGACTCAAGTAGTGCTGTACGCGGCTCATTTGCACCGTCTCGTGGCGAGCAATGAGTGATCGTCGCACGAGGATGCGGAAGCCGCTCGGAGAAGCGACGCCATGCCATTATCTGCACAGTTAATGCCTTTTGTCAGGGCTTTATTCACATCGGAATAATTAATAACGGCGTGCGATTGTGCCTCAACACCCCGCGGCCGAAGCTCCTAGATTACGTTAATGTTGATTTCTTAAACGTTTCTTTAATTCTATTGTTTGTGGTTCATTGTGTGGTCGCAGTTATTGAAGAAAATGTGGCTGTTACTGACGTATTTAATTATTCTTAGTCGAATTAGAAAACGGATGCTATCCAACACGTCGCGTCGGCTTGTATGAACATGAACTTTAGAGACGAATTTACGATTTGTTAACAGCAACAACTGCAATAAACAAAAATGGTGTTACATTCACCTTTTTGGAAGCACAGATCAAGCCATAAATCGACACCGGTGATGCAAGTCGCTGACACTAACGGAGACACAACTCAAAGTTGTATGTCAGCGGTGACAACGGTGACGGCCACCCAAATGTAAATTCGGCGAAATAAATCGGTGACGGCGATACCTATCACCAAACTCCGCACGAATTGAGGAAAAAGATCTATTTAAATGTAGATTGTCTCCGGTAATACTTCCATTTGTTTTTGTCTCGGAAGCCTGAGATACGATTGTAACCCAAAAGCAGTTTCGTGGTCTCGTACGACTAGCGAGTAGCGAGTAGCGTCGTAGATAGGTTCCACGTTTTATTCGGTTACTTCCCGTTAAACTCATAGACGTAAAATCTGAGACGGCGTTTTCATGGTTGCAGCTACGAAAGGGAGTAACAAAATGATTGGTTGGAAGTTTACGAATTTACGTAAACGGTTTAATATCACCACACTAAACGTTTCTGACCAATAAAAAGTTCTAACTCATAAAACTGAAATATCAGGCATCGACATCGAAGGTGCGTCGTAAAAACTATAACATTAAAGGTAACAATGAATTCTTTACACATATGTGCGCGATATATGCATTACATAATATTAGATATGTTTAGTGGATATTCTTGTTATGCGTGTGGGAATAGACCATTATGTCCACGATGGCTTTTTAAAAGGCTTTTAGGTACCAGTTGTAAGGAGGCTCATTACCAGAAGACAAAGGGGGATCGAATACAAGCATGATAGCAGTATTGATTCCTGAAAATTCAATTACCTACATATTCTATATTTAACAATTCAGAATACGTTATTCACATTTGCTTGTTTAATTATTTTTTTCTGGGGGCAATCGCCTGTAATGTAACGTTACAGAGTCGACAGTGACGGAGGCGAATCGAACATTAAAGTGCGCAACCTACATTATACTGCGTTATGATACAATTGGAGCATTGCATCAGTGAGGGAGGGGAACCAAGCATTACAGTGCGCAATGTCTGTAATATTTTAATACAACTTGCGCAACACTCGTTACATTACAGACGTACGCTCGTATTGTATTGTAACATAATGCTCAAAATCGAATCTATAAGGTTACATTACAGGTGAATGCTCTCGGTAAGAGAGCACCTTTAGAACAATATTTGTCCAGTACAATAGAAAAAGATACCAAAACAAAAAACTCAGTATTACTTTCTGTTAATTAACGTCTGCACGCGTAGCATGACGCTTTCTATCTCTACGAAGAATAGACATAGCTTTTTCTATACAAAGTGACATTTCGTTTCTTCATTTTTGACATCGCACTGTAAAAATCCTTCTACAATCTGTCATTTTGTCTTTCGTTTCCAACGATCTTTGTCTAGGTCTATATACATGTAGACTATTTCCGAAGAAAGTTTTCTACTCACACTGTCAAAGTCTGACATTTGTCTATAGTAGTGAAGACAATTTGATTTTGGAATCGCCAGTAGAAAACTTTCTACTCGACGGCCACAAAGTATAAACGGTTATCTACAAAATCATGATTTTACAAGGGATCCTTTTGAACGCAAAACTGTGATACCCCGTGATTTTTTTAGAGCCGGAGGCGCGCAGTGACAGCACCTTCGACGTGTTTTTTTATGGAATTTTTCACAATATATTGTATGGAAAATAGGCAAAAAAAAATACCAACATGTTGAGCCTCAGGGGTTTCCTAAAGGGGGTCGAAATGTTCATTATTTTTGCGATAGGACCCACCATTTTCGAGATATAAGCTAAAGAAAAAAAAAAAAACAGTACTGTTTTGCAACTGAAGTCGAGGTGTTGGTACGAATTTTAGTTCATGACATCTAATTTTATTCCACACATTTGAAAGAATTCTGAGTCGAATTATGTAAAAGAGTGAATTTCGTAAAAAGTGCAGTTGACTCTTTCTACTTTGCTGCCGTCGTACTGTCTACACGAAACGTCATCTTTGTCTACTCTTCCGTCGACAAAACGGTGCTCATGCTACGCCTGCTGGTATTGAAATTGATTGAATTGACAAAAGATTAAATAACAATCTACCCTTTCTTTTTTTATTTATTTGTATAGTTAGTAATTTAATTTAGTACCTATCTAGTGTAAATAGTTATTTGTGTAATAATTGTATAAAAGCATTTTCATGTTAGTAATAAAATAAAGTACACTGCAGCCCTAACCACCGGTAGCTTGGACTGTCCCGATACCGGCGGACTGCAATTTTTTATAAATATATTTAATGCTTTTTGTAAATAAAAATATAAAAAAATATATTTAATAAGTACGAATTTATATAAACGAGAAAATAAAATACATTATTTATATAAATAACAAATCATTCTACATAATAATAGGTAATTATGTATTTATTTGACTAAACAAACTGGATATATATTTGTTTGAAGCTATTTCATTTTATGGAGTCTGAAAGAACAAAGAACACATCTAGAATTCTCTTTAGACTGTAGAATCCTTAGATTGGAGATACAGTGGAGTTCTCTTAACGTGTCCCCACACCTTATAACTCACAATGAAGGCGACAAAAATAAATATCAATCTAGGATCATTGAAAATAATGTTTCCATTGCAATGGACGCTCTTCGATTCTTTCTGTTTTCACGAACAAAGTTTTAAATTAATGTATTACTTTATTTTTTTGTTTTATTTCGACATGTATAGCTGTAATATTTATGGTGTACATATTATATTATATTCTATTATACTTTATGTCTGGTAATAAACTCCGTCACGTCACCCGTCATGCAGACTATCCATCTCTTTCGAATATGATATTTTCGTTAACTGGAGAAGAGTCATAAGATTTGAAGAACTAGTTACTCTGGCAAAGGTTATAGTCATAAGGCTTATTTATTAACACAAGTTTGTTTTAAAAATATGTTTGTTTAGGTTATAGTATTTATTTATCTATGTATGGGCCATGTCGCCTGAAAATAAATCCTACTAATATTATAAATATGAAAGTTTGTGTGTTTGTTACTCAATCACGCAAAAACGGCTGAATGGATTTGGATGAAATTTGGCAAACAGATAATTTATAACCTGGATTAACACATAGGATACTTTTTATCCCGATATTCCCACGTGATCGAGACTTACGCGGGTGAAACCGCGGGGCGCAGCTAGTGAAATATAATTATTCAATGTAGAATGCCAGATTCCGTTTTTGTGAGGAAATGGAGAAAAACTCTCCTTCTGGGAAATTGGTAGGGATATAATAAATCGCTACTGACTGAACTACACGATGAATGTCTTCAGCGCATGATAGAATGTTTCAGAAGGTCCGAAAACCACGAATAAGTTCATGACGTCATTCAATCAATCTGCCTAGCCTTTTCCCAACTATGGTGGGGTCGGCTTCCAGTCAGTATTTTACATGGAGCGACTGCCTATCTGACCTCCACAACCCAGTAACTCGGCAATACGATACCCCTTGGTAATACGATACCCCTTCTGACGACCCTTAACGACTGTCAAAGATCTACGTATGACAGCCGGGATCAACGGCTTAACGTGCTTTCCGAGGCACGGAGGAGTCTCGCTATGTAAAGATGGTAGGTTCATAACGTCATTATGGACATAAAATAACCATATTGTACAGTAACTTTGTTTTACAACATTTTCGTTCTGTTAACCTAGCATTTGGAAAACCAAAGCAAAACAGATGTGCCATATTTTATTTATTGAAACGTGAAATGAAGAAATTGCTGAACATTATAGGTAGCGCGGCTGCATTCAATCTATTTGGAACTAAATTGCAGTTCGTTCGTTCTTGTAATGAGAGCGAGCGGTTACAGCAATGTACTGCGTGACTCTAATAGACGGAATATTATCGTTGCCCTGTTAATTTGCCCACATTTAAATAGTACCGCAGTTTAGTTCGTATTTTTCAATGTTTGTAATTTACTATGTGGGTTAATTTAAACTGTAATGGTTTATTGCTCAAAACAGTTTGTTACATAAACTGTTTAGAACACTTTTCAAATTAAACCTGAATACAAAATTAAAGCAATTTAATCAAGTTTCATGAGAAATTGCGTATTCAAAACCCAAAACAAACAATAATAAAAAATATGTCGTTGGGCTTGAAAGTTCAGAAAACCTACTCGTGATAACTTCGAAATAAAATGTCCGATTTGAATGAATTAAAAAGTATTTTATTGCTACATAAATACCCTTGATGATAAAACTTATATTAACTTGATATTTATTTGGAAATGAATTAATATTATGTTGATAAAACTCCTTCGCAAATAATGCATTAATTTCGAACAAATTTGATTACAATAAAAAAAGGTTATAGTGAGTCAATCTTAAAAGATAGACATATGCTGTCTCACACTTTTTTTTAGAAACTTAAAAGAGGAACAATTCCATCATACATGATATTTGAATAACTTAAACCGTTTACGCAGCGCACGCAACGGAAGCTCTCAAAAAGGAATAATGTTTCCCGTTTTTGCAACATTTTTCATTTATCCTCCGCTCCTATTGGTTCTAGTGTGATGATATATAGCCTATAACCTTCCTCGATAAATGGAATATCCAACACAAAAAGATTTTTTCAATTCCAACCAGTAGTTCCTGAGATTAGCGCGTTCAAACAAACAAACATACAAACTCACATACAAACTTTACTCAGCTTTATAATATTAGTATAGATAATATAGTATAGCAAAGTGTGAACGTCTTCTAAATAAATGTATAGCGAGCGATATTGTTGTATTATGAACTATAATACTATATGCTATTATAATATAGCGTAGTCTGAAATGAACTTCATCGTCCATCACGAGGACAATAAAACTGAAGACTCGCTTGAAACAAGTAATGCACAGGCATTATTACATTAAACGAGAAAAAAGTACTTTCAATCACGTCATCAACTAAGGAAGTTTGCTAACGAATAGGAAAACTCTTGAAAAGCTCTTAACCAGCGTGGAAAACATAAACCAGGCACACGGGCGCATTTTATAAAGTTAACGGCAACTCGATTAAGGAAGCAGTCAAAGAAAGTTGGCAGTAAGAGCGAAGTTTGAGTGGGAAGAGGCTGATTGAATTGTACGCAACTTAACGTTACATCGCATGCCATCCGCCAGGGCACCAGGACTCTATGGGGCGTAAACACTCGAGTTTAACTGTTATTGGAAAACGCTCGCGACGGTGACGCGTCATTATGTGTCCCGGAACATGTGACGCACTGGTGCTCGCTAGACCTTACGCTAGCTCCTCCAAGATGGAATTTTTGTAACAATCACAATAAGAGGAGGGCTCGATTTTCTTGTAATAACAAACATTTTACAAAAGTGCTTTTGTTTTATGGGATGTCCTTAGAAAACCGGGTAGGTATTAACGTATTACCCCGTAACCGGTTTTCTTAAAGCTTGGTCTCCTATAAAAAATCTTCTATCGAGCTTATAATAACAAATGTAATTTTCACCTCAGCACCTCAAACAAGCAGGTTTTGCTGTCTACAGACAGTGTGCAAAATTCAATTTTGGTGCGAGCGTGAGACAAAGTTACTTTTTAATTATTTTTTTTCTTAATTCCGAGAACATGTCATGGGTCTACTCACAAAAGTCGAAATCATTTAAATTTCACTTTGTTCTGTCACTTTTACTTCGATACGAAAAAAGCGAGAGATAGAAACAAGTCGATTCGAAGTTCGATTTTAATTTCGATATCTAGTAGGCCCAAAAAAGAAACAAACAATAAAATGTTCGGATACACATACAGGTTTTAAATGTAATAAGTAATTTAACTTTTTTTTTTTCTTTTTTTTCGTTTTACAAATATACATGTGGTTTGTTTACCATGTGGTTTATGTTTACCATGTTGTATTTTTTACCTTTAGGCAATAATATGGGTTTAAATATGAAATGGCCGTTTAAACGTACTGGCCACTTTGAATTAAAATTAAACTTGCAGCACGGTGTGAGATTCCAGAGTGAAACTTTTTTCACAAGATTCGATAACTACAGTACGACACAACTTAGATGTAGCATAAAATTAAATGTGAAAATTTGCATTCATTAATTTCAATTTTACGGATGTATTTGGTTACATAACTTTACAAGTTATTGCGTTTGCGTAAATATCATTTTCACCTAAAGCAGTAATAAAGATTGGTGATTTAAAGATTGGTGATTCAGGTCGGATTGTGATCGGTTTTACGAATTTTTCCGATGCTACATGTGACTTGTGTCGTACTGTACTTATATTGAAAATTAGAGTAATTTTTGAATACAAGTTCCGACGTGGAACTAACGCAGCGGAAACAGCTCGCAATATCAATATTGTTTGGAGAGGATACGGCTAATGAACGCACCATGCGTTTTTGGTTTAATCGCTTTCGTAGTGGAAACTTCGATTTGAAGAATGAACCCCGAGAAAGACCAGCCTCTAATGTAAATAACGATTAATTAGATGTGATGGTAGAAGCCGCTCCATATCAAACTACCAAGGAACTAGCGGCACGGTTTGATGTTAGCTTAAGCATATCCAAAATAATGACCAATTTGCATCAATCGGTGAGAAAAAAAGCTTGCAAAATAGGTGCCCCATGATTTGACTAATCTGCAGAGAGAACCGCGTGTTGAAGCTTGTCTTACCTACTTTGTTGAACCTGTACAGAAATGAAAGGGTTTCAATACAAAATGCCTTCACTCAGTTTGTTGAGTCCAGGTTCCCAGAGTTCTACCGCAAAGGCATAAATGACCTTCCCAGGAGATGGCAGAAATGTGTAGACAATGGGGAAAATACTTTGATTAAATAAATATATTTTACCTCAGAAAAAAATGGTTTCCGTTCTTCAGTACAAAACGGCAAATTCATATTTAAACCCCTAATATGTTCTAATATCTCATATGTTCTCGCTGCTGAGGTGAAAAGTTGTGTGTTACACGAGACCAAAGTTGATTTTTGTTGTGTTGATTTTGAATCCCGAGTAAGCGAAGGATTCTATAATTGAATCACGAGCGTAGCGAGTGATTCTAGGTTAGAATCCTGAGCACAGCGAGGGATTCAAAATCAACACTCGCAACAAAAAACAACTTTGCTCTCTTGTTGCACAAATAACTATTCTAAACCAACCATATTTAAATTGACAGTTCTGATAACAATTAAATTTGTATAAACCTCAAATATCTGAAGAAATTAGTGGTAAAAGAATCGGATTCCAAACCTAATTTGATCAGCAAACAATCGGCATTTATCGGGCTCTCTAGATTACAAGTAAGACCTTCCTGATGAGCTCTAATTATCCTCAATCCGAACTAGTTAGTCCTTAGGTGAGAACCGTCCCTATTATTATTGCAGACCTTACCACCCCCTTTTATTATTTCAGACTTTACCACCCGAAAAGTCTAGGTAGAGGCAAGTAGGTAGAATCCATTTTATTTGGGATGACTAAGGCTGAGTCCTGAGTGACGGCGCACCGCGCAGGCTGTTCGCGGAGCGGATTTATCAGACGGGGCGTCCTGATTGACGGCGCACAGCCATTGTTTGTTGCTATGGCACTACCGTTGCCATAGCAACGAACCGAAAGACATGATATTGTAATAGCGTCCTGTCAGAATATTAATCGAATGATACTCATTGCTATAGTGTATGGATAACATAGTAATTAATGAGGATTATGAATTTGATTTTTCGATCTCATACGTATACGTTCATAATAAGTTATCGCGGCATCGGCATGTATAATGAGAAACGTCAAATGCGCCGTGAAATGCGCGTGCCCGCTCGCACTCCGGACATGTTCGACCATTTGTTTTATCCGCCGTTCATTCCGCCTGCGCGGTGCGCCGTCACTCAGGACTCAGCCTTAATATTGTTGTCAAATAGGTGTGTCTGACCAACCTACCCAGCGAACGCTTAAAGAGAGACGCTGAAATTATGGTTCATGCAAAACAAAGTCCATTGCGTGTTATGTTTGAAAGATTTGTCTTCCCAACAGCCAAAATAGCGCAGTAAGTATTGTTGAATTGACAAAATGAAATGGAATTGTTTGTAATTACGAAGGAGGACTAATTATTTAAAAAATTTCGTAACCGATTTTTCAGTTTAAGATCAATAAAAACTCCGTGAAAGCTTATTTTTAGAGGTGTCACCCAAACCATCATAAAATAAACAAAGCATAACACAATACATTCCTCGTATATTTGTATCGTAACACAGAATCGTGACGTCAGCTATTATCTCTGGCAGTGTACCCTTGAGTGCCGTATTTTGGTCTCGAGTGTTATGTTGCCATGTTGGTACACCCGGCGTTCGTTAATGGAGGCAAGTGATGTTAAATGTTCTTAACTTTAAGATGATAGTAATCGGTAGAGCCTTCGTGGGTACGGTGTTAAGTTTCACAGTAATAGTCGGACAAAACAGGCATGTAATATTTAGGAAAGTATATAAGCATACCTATAGTCTGTTCCAAATGTTTTGATAAAAGTATAAACAAACCCTGTTCTGGTAAACTTCTTCCCCAACACTTACTAAACAGAATTATTAACATATTCATCGGTATTTAGAATGTTTCTTTTTTTAGCTTTAAATCTTACTACTTTTTGAAACAATTATTGTTTGAATAACATTATTAAGTAATTGAAAAATCAAAGACGTAAATTGTGGTTATAAAATTAACCTCAGCTGTCACCTCTATATAGTGTTAAATAATTTATTAATTATAATTTGTTTATTTAGATAAGAAGGGACACGTTTACAACAAATACAATAACCATTTAAAATAGAGTACATACAGTTGCTTATTTGCCTGAACTAGGTTGAACCTGTGCTTCAGGCCAGAAAGTGCATAGATACTTATTTTAATAAATTAACAATGAGTACAAAATTAAAAACTACAACAAAACTTAAGCATATAAAAGCAAAAAGGCATGGTAGCGGTTCTATTTCCAGACAACAAGTAGATCTTCCGTCTGTGCATAATCTAGGGTTAGTAAATAATTAAATATAATTTTTTTTACAGGTAAATTAATTTAAATTATAGATACTAAGTATTCTATTATACAAAAATGGTCCTAAAAATGTAAAAAATCTTTCTACAACGACATGCTTTGAGGTTGCATTTGATGTGCACACTATATCATTCCGTCTCTTGTTAGTATTGTCAGCTGTAAAGGTAAGCATGGTGTGCTGTTTTAATACTAAGTGCATAATGAAAAGCTGGCGAACCGTCAGTACGTTACAGGATCTATATAGCTGATCTGTGGGAAAGAAGAAGGGATGGAAGTTGGCTACCTTTAAAATTGCTCTCTGAGCTCTTTCAAGAGGAAGTAAATTAGTTTTGGGTGCTCCACCCCAAGAAGTGATACAGTAATGAATTATTGATTGACATAGGGCCAAATAAACTTGTTTGATTAATTTTGAATCAGCAAATGATCGTAATTTTTTTTAAACATATATTAGCTTGCGCACTCTTTTAACTAAACTGTCGATATGTTTTCTAAAAGAGAGAGATAATCAAATCAAAGCAACCATATTGTCAGTGCCAGTACAAATTAGCATCCACAAGTAAGTTTTTTGACCCATTTGTTTACATTTTTATCACATACTTTTAAAACAGACCATACATTCTACCTACGCTTCGAAAAGATGGTTTCAAAATAGTAGCTGGATGGGAACAAACAAGAAAGGCTGATCTTTAGTTTCAATTTTTATTTTTATTTTAGCCTACACTGTCTAGCAAAGGCCACCCCCAAATCCTTCCAAGCATCCTTTTCCAGGGCCACATCAATCCAGCCCTTGCGGTATCCGTCTAGATCGTCTGGCCACCTCTTCCTGGGCCGGCCTTTGCGGCGCCAAATATAATAAATTATAATAAAGTTTCAAATATAATAAAGAAAAAAATATAACGTCTTGAGAATTAGCTAGGTACAGTCACGGACTTTAATTGATGAGCCACCTTCAAACTTTTCAATTTTACAGTTTCATACATTCCCGAGTTTACACGATTAAACACGAACTCAATCCGCACGCTCGTAAACAAGATGACAAATAAATTACTTATAATCGGAAATAGTCTTATCCATAGAGGTTGACTAATAAGTTCTCAATGATAAAAATTAATTAAGTTTATCCAATCTATTTGACAAGTCAATGCTCATTAACTCGATTATTCTGAAAACTTATTTGAAGACAGTGTCAGATGAAATGTCGATGTCAGAGACGTTAATTTTGAAGTTGTCGAAATTGTATTAATATTTCTCCGTACGCTGACGTTACTATCGCTACGCTTAAACAATCGTTGCTAGGTTACTTATAATCGGAAATAGTCTTATCCATAGAGGTTGACTAATAAGTTCTCAATGATAAAAATTAATTAAGTTTATCCAATCTATTTGACAAGTCAATGCTCATTAACTCGATTATTCTGAAAACTTATTTGAAGACAGTGTCAGATGAAATGTCGATGTCAGAGACGTTAATTTTGAAGTTGTCGAAATTGTATTAATATTTCTCCGTACGCTGACGTTACTATCGCTACGCTTAAACAATCGTTGCTAGGTTACTGTTTCTAGACCTGCAATTGGTTGACTTTGGTTAATCACTCTGCTGTCAAGTTTGTATTTCTGGCTCTCAGGTTAGCCAACCGGTAAAGTTATTAAATATAATTTTCTTCTACTAATACGAAGACATTATGACTTTCCGTGTCGCGGGAACCGAATAAACCCGATTTGCATTACACGGCTAAAATACGCACAGTGCCAGGTGGATCATCAATTAAATTCCGTGACTGTACATAAATACTGGGTTATTCCATTAATGAGTCGTATGTGCGTGTAACACACTCATACTCCCCTTAACTGTGTTTAATGTAATGTCATATTCAATTTGACATAACAACTACAAATTGCAGTACATCACACGTAATTACGTCGTAACTGCCGTGTAGTTCCGGCACATATCATTACCAGCTAAACAACCTCTTTGGGAGTACACCGAGTACACGCCACTAATTTCTATTAATAACTATCTATCGAACACTATAATGTCATTGTTAACTTAATTACATAAGCCGTGCCTGAGTATTACATAATTTGCATGTGCTTATATATAATGGAACATTGTGCAGCCGTTCTTGTTATTGGGCGCACAAGTTCAATTAATTACCCCTGTCCAAATGTTAAGCTGTTGTGCACAGAGCCTATAATGGGCCACAAAACAAGCAATATACAGGTGAGCTTACATTCAAATAATATTCCATTACCGAAGTTTTGGTAAATTGCACGTGAAATCGATGATTGAATATGTCAGCGCAATCCGTATTGCGGATGTTTCACACAAACAAATAGCTAGTAATCAATCGTATTATTTGACTGTCGCTTTGCATTCTGTGCGAGTAACTGTAAATGAATGTATGTAATAACAATGTCACATGACAATTGTGGGACAACTGTTTGCTCCGCGCATTAATTAATACGCAGGCACACGTGAACGGGGCTCGTGCTTACTTTGTATTTATTGACACGTTGCAAATACAATGGCGTAATTTAATTATTGGACGAATATGTATCTTCGATCGTCTATCTGATTTGTATGCTTTTGATTATTGGCTAATAAGTCTGTATTATTTAAGTCGCTAAATGATGGTTTAATGAAGAAGTGTTACTGAAAGCCAGTAAATTAATGATGGCGACCCTCAGCTCAAAATAAGAAAATCTTATTAAATAATTACATAAATCAAATATCACGGGACCTCGATAGCTGAATGTCTTTATCCTTTATTCACAATCCGAATACATAGGAATACATTGAATATACAGGCATAGTTATTAGTCGTCGTTATCGCTCAAATTACCCAATACTTCAGTATGCCAGCAAAAATTCCAAACTATGCCAAATTTCAGCGACGTGTACAAATAATATCAGAGCTCCGTTCGAAGCCATAGAGAGCGCCACTTGATCTAAATATGGAAGGGTCGAAACTACTTCAATCCTCGGCTGTCGAGAGGAAGGATAGATCCACTTATGATGGTAGCAAACAAACTTTATGTACTTGTAGACTATACCAGTACCTATGCCTTCAAGAATTTTTAGTAATTTGCTTGGAAGATTTTGCAAGTAAAAACTAAAAAGGTTATCTTATTTCGGTCCGTTAAAATGGGTTGGTACCATCTGATGGCCAACTCTAGCACCGCGCGCGCTCATTGGTCAAATCTAATAGCACACGCTCCCCGACTTCCTGTTACACACTTCCGTCCCTTTTCACGAAATCACACAAAGCGACAGGATAGATGTTACACATCAAAAACCATTTATTATTAAGAGGTATACCATATCTGTTGCTAAAACAAAGTACGTACCTAAACTTAAAAATAGAAAAACATAAGAGCTAGCATATAAATCGCTAAAAAGACACTTGCACGCGAGTGATTATCAAAACTCGTAAAATAAAGTGAAAAGTATCTCCACCACGAGTGCTTTCTTAGGACCTTCAAATAGAAACAATGATTCAACTCACACAAGATTACATTGTCAATATTTTAAACAAAAACAATCTTCTTTGATGGTAGTTCAACATTATTATAATGCCTTCCATTTTCTCATGAAAGTAAGAAAAAACTTATGTATACGGTTACTCTTTGCTTATTGCCTTGCTTAGAAGACAGGCAGGTTCTTCGAGGCAAACTTTTTCATTTCAATCTTAATATTGTTATGGGATCAGGATGGAAGAAACCTCTTTTACCCTGAAAGGAGACAATTTCTAGTTAATTATGTGATGTCAAACATTAAAGCTGTCTGGTACATACCTCAAAAGACTACCTCAGTCCTACATAGTGAGGTACCTACATGGTCTGCATACGATCTGAACATTACAATGTAATTATTATGGACTTTAAAAGAGACTTTGGCCTCTGAGTTTGTTGCGGTGTTTCGTCTCAGATTAGTTGGCTAGGAATCTTGGTATCGCAGGTTGGGACAAATCAATAACCTGAAATATGGTGTAACTTTTGTCCTCCACCTGTAATACCAAAATTCCATTGATTATAATGCTTGTTTTTCTCTTTTCAGTTTTGTGTTTTTGCAGACGGTTTTGTTTGTTTTTTTAATTAGTTACTTTTTGTTATTTTCAGCTTTTTAAAACATTTAGAGCCACTGACACTTGCGCAATAGAGACAAATATAACGACATTTTATTCATCAAAATCGTTTCAGCTGTTTAGTAGTTACGAGGGAACATAAAGACGGACATACATACAGGTCAAACACATAACCCTCCTTTTTGGCTTCGCCGCAGTCAGGTAAAAAGAACGTTCATGCGTACACAAAAATAATTAAATTCTCACTTAATTATTCGAAAGATACCGTAAGTAAACTAATATAACCACACACAATGCATGCCAATGTCCCGTAAGTGGGCAATCCAATAAAGGTTCGTAAGTAGGGGTAAAAAGTTCGTAAGTAGGGGTCATCGCCTCATATCCCACCATCTGGACCAGCATCGCAGCTCATATTGCACGAGAACTTTCTATGAGCTCATATCTTAGTAATATCTTAATACCGGAGCTTATACTACAGTCCATATACCTATACCTATTTCTAGTTGACATATCAGAAAAGGAGGCGTATTAAAACAACCTAAAAGACTGCACGAGTGGCAAAAAATTGAGCAAGGCTGAATTCTCGAGTTGCCGCACTGTAAGCCCATGATAAAATTTTCATTTGAACAGCAAAGATTGTCCACGAAAAAGTCAATCAAAATGTATGTGTGTACATAATGTATGTAATACCTAGTTTCTATTATAATATTGCGATGCCAAGTCAAAATACAAACTAAACATTACTCTTGAACTGAACAAAATATGTTTTCCGCACATTTTGCACTCGTAAGTTCAGTCTAACCGAAGAGTAAGTTTGAAACTAGCAACTACAAGCTAAGGTGTGTAGCGCAGTTAGCTACATTTTTATGCTAAACTTCTTTCACGTACTTCTTGGAGCAAAAGAAAAATGTAAACGATGCTCATCTTTTCAGCTGTTTGTGGTTTTACTACGCAGGTTGACTTTAATTGCCTTTTTAACTGTTTCAGATGCTCTATCTCTCATACAGACGACTTGCGCTAAAACCATATTTGCTTTGTATAAACTCGATCTTCTTTGTAGTAAATAATTATAAATTCAACATTAATGATGTAACTACTGTAACTAATATTTTGTACTTTAACAATATAATTTAAAAGAGTATCCATGGAGTTTCTTGCCAGTTCTTTTTTCAATAAGAACCTACTACGCTTTCGAATGGGCAACTAGCTTCATCTTTCTGAATGACCGACTCCATTGACAATTCAAAAGTGCCTGTAAATGGTTTAATTGAAATAAATGCTTTGAGTTCGAGTAAATGTTGCTGCAGCTATAGTCACTTACTACTATCAGCCCACGCACACATACAGTGCTCCTTTAATCTTCATACAATATCCCTTTAGAAACGTTTACCAACGCTAATAAAAAATTAAATAAAGCCTTGTAACAATTTTAATTCTATAACATGAAAGCTTTTTTTTAATTTGCTTAATTAATATTGCTGTATAAAATCACAGGCTTGCGTTATACTTCGTGACTTATGACGCATAGTCACGTTCAAATATAGCAGTGCTAGCTTCGGTCCGCGGCTTCGCCCTCGTGGTATGTCGATAAAAAGTAGCCTATGTCCTTCCCCAGGGTGCCATCTATCTCCTTGCCTTTTGTCGAAATCCATTCAGTGGTTTATGCGTGAAGGTAACATACAGACAGACAGACAGAGTTACTTTCGAATTTATATTACTAGTATGGATAATTCTGCTTCCCACGGTGTTTAAGACTTGACAAAAAATCGTATTTCTTTATTATAAGTAAGTTAATTATTATACACATAAAGATTCCGGAATAAATTCTCTAAATGTTGGTGAAAACCGCATCATAATCCATTGCAAACTTTAGAAGAAAAACGCGACAGACACGAAACGCGACTTTAATTTAATGTACAAATTATATGCATATATAGAGAGATGAGCTTCTTGTAATATTTGAGCGAAGGATGGTGATTTTACATATTAGGTATTACGTATGAGGTCAATGTTCAGTAGTTCATATTAATTGATGATATAAAGGTACATTTGTGTTGTTTTGTTTATCTACCCCAGTTTGTCTTTATAGGTAATAGGTTCCATGGAAAAGGGGTATGGCTTGTAGTCATTTACCGGACACCTATTACAACCCCAGGGTTCTACTAAAAGGTTTAATAAAAAGTACCGAACATTTTGTCCTACCTAGAAATGAATGAAACGATATTATAATTTAACAATATTAAGTAAACCCTAAACTTTGAAGCCATGATTACATTTATTTTCGCAAAGCATAGCTTTTTAATGTCGTGATGGCTCAGTGGTTAAGGCCTCGCCTCTCATGCACGTTGTGGGTTCAAATCCGGGTAAGTACCAATGTGACTTTTTCAATTTATATGTAGTTTCTGAGTTTATCTTGCTTGGATATTGCTGACATCGGTGAAGGAAAATATCGTGAGGAAACTTACCCTCTTATTCATAAAAGTTTCTTAATGTTAAAGAGACGTATAAACGTCGAAAATGTATGGTTAAACAGTTGCTAATTCCTAATTTAACTTTAAGCAGCGTTTATGAATAAGGCGGTTAGACTTTAGTAAGTATTAGTCTGAAATCGCCAACCATTGAGCAAGTTTGGTGAATTGGTGATCAATGCTCGTGCCTCCTCTGTATCAGAACAGGCCTTTGCCCTGCAGTGGCACAATAATAGGTAAAAAGCTAAAATAAATAATAACAATAGCCGTATTATTATTATTATTCGCGATCTACTCTCGTAATTTCGGACTATCATTACCGACTTGCACCTGTAATAAACATATATATTTTAGTTTTAGTTTACTTTTAGGCATTATTATTGTAATATAAAAAAATCGAAATCTTACTGTTGACTAAATGTACACTTTTTGTAATCGGTTTATTCAATTATTATAAAGAATTTTAATACCTAGAAATGATAAGCCTACGAAAAATACAGAAGTGTATTTAATTAGGTTGGTAAAGCAGTATCATTTTGCAAAATAAAATTTTAATTTTTCTTTTTCATTTTTTTTTCATTTTCATTTTAATTTTTCATTTTCATTTATTTTAGCTTTTTATACTGCTAGCAAAAAAGGGAGTATCAAGAGTGCTGATAGGGTATAGCAACGCTACGACCATATTGTGTGTAGTATTCTAGATAATTATTTATATACGGGGTGTAATGGTCAACACCGTTGTCACTCAAACTATGGGTAGTTGACTTAAATATAAAAATAAATGGCCGAAAACAACAAAAATAAACGTTTCCTTTGTTTTTCATTAAAAGTTTTTTTAAAGTTTCGTGCTTGCTAGCGAAACAGCTGACTGACTGAGGGAGGGGTCGGACTCGCGGCCGATCAGGTCATGTCCCGCACCCCCCGCCCGTATTGAGACGCAAGTTCGTTGCCCTAGCGCATAGGGCAACGAACTTGGGTCTCTTGTGGTAAGATGTAGATTCAAAAAAAAAAATGTAATTTTCCATTGATTTTACGTTCTATAAATGAAACCAAACCACTGGTTGCAAGGATAACGGTGTTTACCCTAACACCCTGTATAACTAGCGGCCCGGTCGCGCTCCTGCTTCGCACGGTTTTTACGACTTGACAAAACATCGAGATTTCTTAGTTTTATGTAACTTAAGATTAACGTATTATACACATAAACCTTCCGGAATAAATTCTCTAAACGGTGGTGAAAACCTAATCAAAATCTGTTGTGTGGTTTAGGAGAACAACATACAGACCAAGACAAAAGCCGACTTTAATTTATAATATGTATAGACAACCATTTTCACGCTGTAGACCAGAGATCCATCAGTTTCTAGTCTTCCAAACTTGTTTGTTACTTGTTTTTAATATTCCCATTAGATTACCCTCGCCGTTTACCCAAAGTAATCGAGTTATTCCTTTTAATGGGACATAGAACAATTTTAACTTAGGGTTGACAGTTTGCAGCTCCGTAATGTAATTTTGCATGTGTCAGGGCGTCAGTGACGTTTTGTCAGCCGCACCCCTGCCAGTCGGCACATGGGTTGACATTGCCAAGTATTTGGCATAATTGTTTCGGGATATGTCTTCCGCCCCCATTAACTATGTTTTCTGCGCGTATTCAATTTACTGGTACGTCTTAGATGCTATTTTGGTGGTTTTATCTCGTTGTAGACACGTATTTGGAAAATAGATTTTCAATTTTATGTGTATCACGACATAGTTATTATCATCGTGTTATTTTCTATTTTATGTCAACAAATATCCCTTTATTTATTCTACTGTTTAGCTCTCTGAAAATTATACACTTCACGTAGTAGGTACTCATCTATCACTTCACCAACCTACCCAACAATGACGTAACAAAGACTCGCATTCTACCTGCATCGAGGCACATTCGCCAAGACTCACAGTGCAGTTATTATCCCTCGTTTGTGTTAAGTGGGTGCTGCAATGATCCGGCTTAGCGCTTTATAATGAGCTCCCCCGGCGAGATCGTCTTCCACCACATGTCCTTGTCTGAGCCACATAAATATAGCCTTGTATCATAATATTATTATAAAATAGATACATACAGAAGGTTGGCGGCATTCGGCAGCATACAAAGAGCGAAAACAGGTAGGCACGTGTCCCATCGTCGATAATTAATGAGAAGCGAATAGAGCCAGCAACTACAAAAGAATTGGCGAGCAACAACCAGCGAGTGCGCAACGGCGACGAAAGATTACTCGCTGTTATGCGTATGTACCAAGCGTGAGTCTCTCAGAGAGTATACTGCCCGTCAAGCGAGTTTCGCTGAGCGAGTAATCTCTTTAATAATAATAATAATAACTTTACCGGAGCGGGTCTAGAGTGAGGAACCAGACCAAGAGAGATACAAAAACCCGCAGGGCAGCATGTGGCGAGCTGTTGGGCAGTTGCGTCCCCACGGACCCGATCTCCCGGGAGAAGTCTTGTTCCTCACCTCTGGCTTGCCTTTATTGGCTGGCTGGAGTGAACACTGACGAGGAACAGAGCTCCCACCTCATTCTTGCCTTCATTGGCCGGCTTGAGTGGAGACTCGCAAGAGCAAACGTGCTCGGAGGAAGGAAGTGTTCCAGTAAGTGCTCGTAGGGATCTTGACCATCTTCCGGGCTCTGGGATTGTTCTGAAAGCCGTGGAATACCTCTCCACTCCTCAAGCACCTCAGGAAGTGTTGCCCCCTTGTCGCTACGTCACTATGTGCTAGCGACTGTTTTCGGGGGCCCATTATTGAGTGTGCAAGCCACCCCCGCCATTTTATCTTTGTATTTTATATTTAAAAACATTGGTCAGGCAGGGTCCATAGTCTTCCCATAGTTCAAAATTACCAGTTCACTAAGCCACCAAAACCCATAGCCCAATATCTTTGTTTCCATGTTCTGTAATAGTCCTACACCAACCGGGGGTTGCCGTTGGCTGCACTTGCACAGGGATAATCGTCGGTTGGTGCACCATTCCATTTTAAAATTGTCTAAGGGGCCTCTGCAAGTTGGCTTCGGCCCCTCGCACGCCTTCCAAAGATCCGGGATCCCAGGGTCCCGAGATGTATAAACATGTATAAACAAATAATAATAATAAATGTATTTGTTAGAATATTGTTGTTACATAGGTGTTACACATAATATGATGTCCATAATATTCTGCTGTTTCCAGCGTACAAATATTTCGTTAACTGCTATCAAATACAATGTCAGGGGTTATCAATTATAATGTCAGGAATTATTAAATACGATGTTAGGGGTTATTAATTATAATGTCAAGAATTATTAAATACAATGAAGAAAACTTTGATAGCTCTTGTCGCTGCGACAAATAAGTACTCGCCGGGACGGTGTGAAAATTCAGCGATCAACTATTACTATATTTACTTACAAGGGACCTATTTTGTACATTTCTTGAGCGAGAAAACAGTTGCTTCCTCGTCAGCGGTGGGACAAGTGTCCTAAGCTACGGTTACCTAGAAGAGCGGTGGCCGCCACATAACGGCCACAGTGACGGCTGTCATGAAAATAATGGGTTTGACTTTACGGTGTCAAATACGCTCCGTAAGAAAACACGCCAACTTACCTTCATAGATAACATTTCAGTGACGTCATTCGCCGATAAATTACGGACACTATGTAGCGACCTCTTTTAGGAATACGTATCTTTAGACACGTGCCTATGTTAGGAGATTTAAAATGATCTCAAATGAATGCAAGTCGCCAGTGCGCTTGCACTTGCATACATAAACAGCTATTCTATTTGTGCGTGCGCCTGTTTTCGTTCGTTATTGGCGCCGACCTTCTGTACCTATCTACTTTGTGATATTATGGTGGAGGTGCCGTGAGTTGTGACCCATTTTGGAGCGTTTGTGATACTGTGACAACGTTACACTATTAGTTGCTTTAGGATTCAGGTTGAGGGGTTCATGTATTATGTGATTCAGATTATTTTGGTAAGTATTAAAATTGTTAGGTTCATGTTCCCAAATTACGAAGTAGGTACCTACCAAAGCGTCCTATTAAATATTTGTTCTTGAAAAACTCTGCTGGAATTGAAAATGGACCAATTAGCAGACGGATTAGTGGTTCTGTTTAGCACAATAATCAAACCAAATCACATAGTCAACGTCATCGAGTCACTCTCGAATATTATATGGATACGTTGTACCTACCATCAGCCCGACAAGCAGCAACTTAGTGTTGCTGTCATGTTCTGTATAACCTAATTAAGATAGTGTAATCATTACATGCTATCTTAGATGGACGGATTAATTGTTTGATTACGTCATAAGTTACCAATTAACTAGGCACCTGAATTTTCACACATTCACAGGCAATCAAAATGCATATGTGCTATGTACTGAATTGAAAGCTTATCCTAAATTGAACAAATTCCAATAATACTAGCGCTTTTCACGCAACGCGCACTTCATGCGGGCATAAAAGTTTAGGTTACTGCAAAAATATACGCAAATATCGCTCGTAACATAACACAGCCTATCCCGGAAATATAACACAAAACTTAAAATCAATATAATCATAAAATTCATAATCAAATTCAAACATTTCATACAACGCCCGCGTTCCGTCGATCATAAAAATATATTAACTCCTATAAATTTAGCATCGTCAGCGATTTATTTGTCGCTTAAGCGATACGCTCTCGTCGCTCGTAAACAGGGCTCATCAAACCGAGCCGGATTATTGCCGACATGCACGACCGTATAACGGAAGCGCTCCTTTATAACACTGGAAAAGAAATGGAACCGCAAAAGAACTAAGAGCCACTCCAACGCACAATCTTCGCCAACTGCTACTCGATAAATCAGTTTCCATTTAAAACGAATGTTTTTGACATGAATAATTCTAGGAGAGTAGGTCGACTGCCGGCTTACCGCGATAACATAAAGTTACCATCCGATGTCGCCGGGTATAATCGATTAGTCAAACCAATTCGTCCCTAATAACCGACGAAACTCGAATGTAAATTTGCATTGAAAGATATTCTATTTAAAAGAAACGATGAGAAAATATTCTTGTGATGGATGGTGCTGTCATCCGGGCTTCGATTACATTTGACGAAATGTGATATACGAACCGAAATGCATTAACATTCACGCTGACTCACCGCGGGACCAACAACACGTCGAAGATTCGAGATAAAATATGTACTGCGGGTGTTTGATTAACCACTATACACACAGAATGACGTAAACAGTTCCTTTTCATGGGGCACGGGCTTTATGTGTTTGGAAAATAATAAAACTTGTAAGATAAATATCCCTAAAATATGGTATGGATATATATAACATTGTCTAACTCGGAAGTCTGAATTCACGATCCAGCGTAAAACTTTCGAACTTGAACGAGATGCCGGGGACTAACGACAGTTACTCTAATAAAAAGAAGAAATTCTTTTAATTCAATTTTGTTCATGTTCAAGCATATTTTTCAAACTTAAAACAATTCAATCTTGTCAAGATTCTATTTGTATTGTCACTAACTTTTTAATTTAGTGATCATCAAGGAATCATTAATTATTTTTCTTCTAATATTACATTTTAGCGTGACAGACATCATAGCAGTAGGTACCTATAAAAGAGATTTCAGCTTCATAAACACAAAAGAAAATCCCAAGACAAGTACCTACAAATTTTTACTAGGCAATAAACCAGTGCTTTGTTCTGAGCTAACTATAAAACATCGAGCTCAAAAAACATTTCCAAAAAAAATACTAGACTATACAAAAGCTACAAAGCAACACTGTAAAATTAAATAACTCTTCGTTCCAATCAGCGCAATATCGTAACACATCCGACAACTATGTCGCTTATGTTCGTCATAAACATAGATTAAACATTAATCCCAACAAGCCATTATTTTGTTACGTACCTAATAACTTACCTGACAAAGGAGAACGACAGGTTTACGTCCCCGTACCCGGCTTTACCCACTAATTGTACCAAGCTTTTCGTAATCATCTACAAGTACTCAAGTACTTGCAAGAAGGGTTGGGAACCCATTATTAATTCAAGCGAATCATTTCTAATATTGGTTTGGAAGAATGTGGGGTGATCGTGTATTGTCGAGCCTCCTGAATTTCAGATAAACTCTAAGCGGAATGTCGGCTCTAAAACTTTATAATTACTTAGCAAAGATTTGTGAAACGATTGTGCGGACGTGAACTAGCTCGGACGCTGGCCGAAACAATAATGTGTATGTAGAATTACCCTTTGTCCTAGCTGAGCGACAAATACGATCACACGCGATGCTATCGTACATATTGAGATCAAATAAAATTCGCTCTTTATTTTAACTACTGAGCATTTGTCACAGAATTTACGACAGCACTGAAAAGTAGGATGACGCTTCGCGTTGTATAATTGCGACAACGTATAACTGCACCAAGCACGTATAACTGTATCACAATTTCGTATAGCGTAGCACGTTCTCGCATTTTCCGTCCATCTAGGACGTTTGGTTGGAAAGCAAGACTCAGGCTGAGGGACGTATCTCGACACCACTCGCAACGTCTCTTATCTCTCGTGATATAAGCCACGTTGTTAGCGCACTTGCTACTCGCGTATTATTCCTACGTGTAATTGTATTATTACGAGGGGTGTACATTTTGCTGCCAGTTTCGCTTGACAGAATGATACACGTCCCGGAAGAAGTTTCGGTAAAGTCAGATGCTACTTTGTGACGTCATTCCTCGCTACGTCACTCGGAGAAGTATGGCGGAGTTTATGACGCAGACGTAATCAGGGAGCTCCACGTATTTACCTTAAATCATGCGGTATTGTCTAAAGTAATGGCAAAATAATGTGAGTGGAGGCTGATTGCCGACAGGTGCACGCTTCGCCTGAATACTAAATACGCTACGCTCCTCATATATTAATATATGCGACATTCAGTTCAACATTCATTAGTTAGCGTTTCATTTCATTCGAACAGCTTTCCCGCAGTAAACGATGTTTTGTCCCACCATAATGTATTCAGCACTGAAGCATTATTAATGTTTCTATAGAACAGGAATAGAATAAGGTTCTCGTGACTACATTCAAACGTATTGACACAATATCGGATCAGTATAGGTATTCGATTGACATTCCTAATTATTAATAAGCTTATAAGGTATTGAGCTCTATTGTGATTGTGCCTGGTTACTCATGTTTTATTATGCAAGTATCCATTTCCATACTATTGGGCCTAAGCAGTATCCAAGTTTTTCCAATTATTGTGAGGCTCATAAAAGCTCGATAGCCCACCCTATTAAGGTAACTATAATCCGGGCTGTATAACAACATACCTAGGGGTGAAGAGTTACAAGCGAAGAAACTCGAAGCACCGCGCTAGAGGTGCCCCAATTTTTGTAGAATCGTAAACCCGTAAGATTTAGTGAACGGTCAGAGTTTTAACGAGGCCCGTGTCCTCCGTCCTCCATCGTCCTCAACCCTCCTCGCCAACGAAATATAGTTTTACGACAATCGCTAGTGAGCCATTAAACAATTTTCACCGGCGCCCGGCTACAATGTTTATGCTTTACTGCTCCGCTTTGTGTTAGAATAATGAGAACTAGATGCATTGTGGGTTCTACGATGTTTTTGGTTATGTTCAATCATTTTGAAAATCAGTGTAGCAGGAAGCTATAAGTACCATATATGTAGATGGAATCCTCCACGCCTAATCTATAGGTTCAGTCTATAATCTACGAAGCATCTGACGTATATAGAGAGCTACTAGCTCCAAGCGCAGGCCACACTAGGATTTTGAAATTCGTTTAGCTTCGCTCATGTAGCTACCGCTTGTTTGCAAACTTCGGTTCACACCGCGAACTATGAAACGAAGTATGAAAAAACGCGGTAGCTATGTATGTACATGAGCGAAGCTAAACCAACTTAGCTTCGTTACCAGAGGCCCTAGACAAAGTGACATTCTATCAGCGATAACGATGATGGAAAAGGCAAAAATGTATAGGACAGACATAAGCTATAGAAAAGCTTATGTCAACTTTGTTGAAAGTCATTGTAGAAATACGAAAAGCTTTCGAAGCGATTGTCACTTGTCTAGGCACTCAGTGTGGCCCGCGCTTCTATTGTTTAGTCTGTAAATAGGAAACCTATCGGAATTACTTTTATACATAATAATTATGTATTTAAAGAAATTAGCTAGATGGAATCGAATTTCCTATCTGACTACCCCTGAGAAGGAATGGCGTAACAAACTGAGGCGTAGCTTTTAAAGTCAAAAATAATCTTGGTCAGATTAAGTGAAGACCATGTAGATTAGTGTCAGAAATGGTATTATGAGGAAAGAACCACACAGATTTAAGTGGACCCGTCCAATCAGTGCAAGTATTTGTCACTAATGGTGTAGCTCAATTTAGAACTTATGGAGCTCAACAACTCGACGAATAACCGTGCGGCTGTTATATAGTCACGAGCCCCTAACGACTCGACAAACAATACCCAAGAAAGGACATTTGGGTAGGCCGCATAAAGTATTCAAATGGCCAGACCATCATTAAAATTAAATGGTAAAGAAAAAAAATTACTCACATATAGTCCTCACATGAATACCTGTTTCTAACCTTAGATATATATACCTTGTAACACACGAACCTATGTACGAGTATATTTTCAAACCACTTATTCCTAGAACTCCTACAAGATACAACAATTGCCATTATATGCGGACCTTTCACATTTAGAACTTCGTGTTTCTATGAGCTCCTGGTACAAGTATATTCAGAACCCACTTTGTAAAACGAAGGTCCTGGAATATGTGACTAATTTGTAAGATACTAATTAACATTCGTTTGTCTAAGTTTCGTTAGTAAAAATGAATTAAGCGGCAGTATTTAAAACTGGAATATTTAAATTACTAAAAAATGTGTTACGACTTTCTTATGCATTATGCATTTTACATCAACTTCAATTTACGCGAGAGTGCAATGTTCACAAAATATTTTCGAGCGACCTTAAATTAGCTACTGTGAAAGCATGAAGCTATTTATTTACATGCATACGAGATGACTAGTTACATAAAAGGTCACGTCTCACGTGTCTCACACTTGTTTAACACAAAAGCTTATCACTTAATGCAGCCTGATGAAGACAATAACTATGAGAGTCGTCGCGACGAAACGGCACGAGATAGAAACCTCTCGTCTGTAACAATACGCTTTGTGTCACTCCAATCTCAAAAGGATATTCGAATGTATTGAACTCGGGAGAATTTCACTCACATTGAACCATTCAAGGGAATCTCACGGAAATTCCTCGTGAAATTTTCACATAATCCAACGCAGTACGAGGACAGCCCCATTGTTTAGAAAAAATGCGGATATTCAGCTGGGACCCTCCGCAAATTCTTAGAGAAAAACTGGGCCGAAACGCTGGGGTTTTGTTAAATGTTAAAAATGGAATGCGCTCAGAGAAATGGATTCTGAGATTATGATTTGAGGACACGGTCTGATGGGGTAACATGCTCGTGTTCTGTGAGCGTTGCGTGCCTCGTGATATCCTCGTCGTAACGCAGTCGATATGCCGAGTATTGCCGAGTGGCGGAGTGTTTACAAGCTTTGCGACAAACAAACGTTCCCGGCTGAGCTTTGTTTAATTAAGATAACTTTCCTACTCACATTAATGCGCATTAACTCGACAAATGTCGGCCACAATTAAAGTAACGCCCTGAACTTGTGTGCGATAAAATAAAGTTGGTGTATGAGACGCTTGAAATTTTCCGCGTAACTGACGTGATACCCGGAGATTTTATTTACTTTGCCGTTAAAAAATAAGCGGCGAGAAATTTTAAATTATTAGCCATATATCTTTTACCACATTGCTTTATGAGATGGATCATAACATAAACGTGTTCTGCGGTAATATCTATAATTAGGTTTATTGGGCTCAGAACTTTGATAGCTTAACCATTTTTAACTGACTTCAAAAAAAGGAAGATTCGTAGTTCGTTGGAATCTCTTTCTTTTATGTTTTATTTTCCCCGATTACTCAAAGACGGCTGAACCGATTTCGAAAATTATTTTTATGTTTGAAAGGTTACATGATATAATGATGGTCCCAATATATTATATTAAGTTTGTATGGGTCGCTTTTTAATTAGCCCCAATACTACGATTTTTTCCCACTTATTTTATGTGGATGATGTTATAATAACTTCCTGGCACCATATTTTACATAGCAGGTGGTATTCTAGTTTGAAAAGTGAAAAATAAAAAGGTTTTTACAAAAAAAAAAAAAACTATTTCGGAATCGTCTTTGGTTTTGTATTTCCGTTTTTTGCCACCGAAGTTATTTTTCACTTTGTAGTGTTTTTTGAAAGTCGGTTTTTTTTTTTAACAGAAGGAACCGCTTTATCGCGTTAACAAATAACTTATAGCAGACACCATGACGAGCTGATGAATGAAGTTCAAACAAAAAGTAATTCTGCTCAACAAACGTTCGCCCGAAGCACTTTGTCGGGAATTTCTTTGTGAGAGTCTGCCATAACAATAGAAGTGCTATTCAAACATTATTTTCTCATACAGTTTTGTTGCGAGATAGTCGCCGACAATTGCTGGCTATTCACGATTCGTTACAGAACACGTTTACAAGTTTAGTTTATCCAGTAAAGGACTTTGGAATATTATGATAGCAATAACGATAATTCTACCCAAAGCCCGATTTATACGTACATCTGTTACTCGAATCCGAATGATGTTTATGAACGTCTGTACCCGTTACACATAGGTAGAATTATTCATTTTGTTATGTTTCAGGGCTCATTTTTTGGCACTACAATGTACAATACTTTAGTTTTTAATCGTTTTTTAATGGCCGCGAAACGGACGACGTTCGAAATAATCATTGCAAAAATATAGTTTGAAATCACGTTGTCATAGTTTTTCATGGGATTTTGGAGATGGACCTATTATTTCCTGACCAGCTACTTCTTCTAGGACGCTATTTTTAGGGTTCCGTAGTCAACAAGGAACCCTTATAGTTTCGCCATGTCCGTCTGTCCGTCTGTCCGCGGCTTAGCTCAGAGACTGTTGGTACTAGAAAGCTGGAATTTGATATGGGTATACATATACATTACGCCGACAAAGTGATAAAATAAAATCGGAAAAACATTTTTTTTTAGGTTGCCTCCCCTACACGTAAAGTGGGTGATGGTTTTTTTTTTCTCGTCATTCCCATGGTGTGGGGTATCATTGGAAAGGTTGTTAAAAATAATGTGAGCTTGTTAAAACCATTTTTGGGTTCAGGGATCCGTATGCGAAATATTAAGCTTTAAAGTGCTAATTTTTGCTACAGTCAAGTGTCCCCCCCCCCCCCTGCCAGCTAAATGGTTGGTTTTGCAGTAGTATATATAACGAAATTAAAAGGAAAACTATCACAGTTAAGTAGGCTCCACAAGTTGCCGAGTAATAATCGACCAACTTAAATTTGCAGTTGCAAAAACATGTTCTTCCATACATTCTGTATGTAAGAAAAAGTTTTTCAACTACAATGTTAAGTTTGTTGGATAAATTCATCCTAACTACGGAACCCCTCATTGTGCGTGGTTCAACATGCACTTGGCCGGTTTTTGAGTTATACGTAATCATTTTTAGGCCTTATTTTATAACACCACTAGATTGACCAATATTTAATTGATTGGCTAGTAAAACCAGAGATAGTGGGTAAATTCATAAATCTATATGTAATACTTATTATAAAGAAGTAAAATTCGTGAGTTTGTATGTACTGGTAATCTTCGGAAATCCTGATCCGATTCCAAAAATTCTTTCACTATGGGAAGCTACAATATTGCCGAGTAATATCATAGGATATTTTATGTTAAAACAAGATATTCCACGCGGACGCAGTCGTGGGCAGAACCCAGTATTAACTAAATTGAATATTATTTGCAAAAATGTGTAGGTATTGTTTAGTAATTTATGCAAGGTTCATCAAAAAGTAATGGCGTCACGAATAAAATAAACATAACGACAATTTAATTAATCACAAGCTTATTATGTTCCATTACCTACATAGTCAGCAACCTCGATCAATCAAGCAAATTAAACAAAATTTTGACAAGTTAGGTATTTTAAAAACAAAATAATTATGTATTTAGCAGAATCGTTTGTTATTACTTCTTTTGTTATAAAATACGAGAATTGAGTGAAAAATCATGAAGTCGGCTAAAAGTAGTTACAAATCCGCTGAGACCAGCAACTTGCGAATCGGTTGGCAACAATAGGTTTCCGTAGTAAAAATTGATTCAATGAACAACAAGTAATAGAAAAGTAACCAAATTAATAATTATGAAAAAGCAATATTTGAAAGTTATCGAGTATTGTAAAGTCAGAGAAATTATACCCCATTTGAAATAAGATTAGACATTAAAACAAACCCTTTTACAGTCCGTTCACTTCCGATTCCGTAGTCCGATTTTGACTTCTATACCGTAGGCATAAGGATAAGCATTAAAAGCAAAAAAAGTTACACAATACCAACTATCTACTGCGGTTGCCATTTGTCATGCCACCAACGCAATAGAATTCAAAATTGGTTGAACGAAATGTAAAAAAGGCTTATCTATACATCTAATCTTATTTCAAATGGAGTATAGGTAATTGTTTAATAGATGGACTTATCAATTTAAATTGTCCGTAGGTAAGCACAATCAAATCGCAACTGTCATCTTTTGACAATGTATGAAATAGCTGTAACACGGCAAATTGGCGTATTATGTTCCTTTTCACAAACAATTAATTTCACTGCCTGTAATTAATCAAACAATAATATTATAATGTTTGTTGAGGTTTTCTTTTCGCCTTTTCAGTATTTAGGTCACATTTCTGTGTTTGACAGACGCCTGGACCAAACAAAATCAAAAGGCATTAATTCAAATTCAAAACAGCACTTTTGAAATGTCAAAATTACACTTTGTTTGTTTAAATAAATTACAGACGACTATTTTACAAAGGAACCCTAAAAATGTAAGCTTTAATTTATAAAACAGACTTATCCATATTGAGAGTTCTCAGACATAGATTATTCGAATAATTTACATCTTAAATAATAATATGATAGCGTTAATATTGTTCATTCTTTACATAAATGTACTTGGTATTAAGTTTTAATTCACAGTAAGCTATGCTAACTATCTTGCGTGACAAATAGGCTACAACGTTGAATAATTATGTCGTTGTTTTAATTTAAGAGGTACTTATATCTAGAATTTTTAATGTCTGTTAAATAAATAATAATTTTTTGCTCCTGTTTTTAAGTAATAGTATCGTATGGTTCTGACAATAAACCAAGCCATAGTTCTTTTCATGATGCTGTTAGCCAGTCGAATAAATTCTAACTTCCTAACTTTATAAATATTTAACCATACTTCCATACTAATAATATAAATTCGAAAGTAACTCTGTCTGTCTGTATGTTAACTTTTCACACTGAACGGATTCCGATAAAATTTGACAAGGAGATAGATGGCATACCGAGGAAGGACATAGGCTACTTTTTATCGACATACCATGCGGGCGAAGCCGCGGGCGAAAGCTAGTTAAATATAAATGCGAAAGTGAGTTTGTTTGTTACGTTTTCACGCTAAAACGGCTGAACGGATTTGGAAGAAATTTGGCACAGGGATAGACCATGACCTGGAAAAAGACATATGATGAAACCGCGGGGCGCAGCTAGTAATACATACTTACTAATATTAAAATGCGAAAGTAACTTTGTCTGTCTTTTAGTCTGTTACCTTTTTTACGCTCCAACGGATTCCAATGGCACACAGGTAGACCTAGTATAGGATATATTTTATCTCGGTAGTACGTTCCCGTGTGATATTTTCCGACCTTCAGGTACCTAGGCCTACCCTTGGTAGGTAAATAATAAAACAATAATTTAACTACAGCCTTCATAGTTTATTTCATGGCAAAATACTATTCATGATTTTCGGGGATTGTTTTACTAATTAAAAATGTAACACAATGTAGACAGCCAGTCCCAAGTCGATGACATCCCTATCTCAAAGCGTAACTACGAGGAAAACTCGCAGAAAACTCGAAAACGTCCCGCGGGTGAGAACTCCTCGATTTACCTAAATAATGTCGGACGTGATAAAGTCACATCTACCCCCTCCCCCCTTAGTTGACTCCAGCAATTTGCAAGGCCTGATAAGATTCACACTCTTAGCTTTTTTTTCGTATAAAAATACGACTCAAATTTTCTCTTCGCAGTATTATTAAGCACTAGCTTCTGCCGCGATTTCGTCCGCGTGAAATTTCTTGTACCCCCGACTCACCGCGTCGCATCGCATCGCCTGCCCGCCCTATACATAAGTACTTCGTTTTCGCTTACGGTTCTGTCTGACTTTTTTTCTTTTTGCTAGGCTCCTAAGGATCTTAGCGTGATGTTAAATAACCTATAGCCTTCATCAAGAATATCTATCAACTGCAAAAAGATTTTTTTGTAAACCGACTGGTAGTTCGAGAGATTAGCGCGTTCAAACAAACAAACTCTTCAGCTTTATTATTATAGTTAAGCATTAAATATAATTCTCTTGGCGAAACAAACGACATCCCGAGAAATGATAAAATAGTAAATTATGTGGAGGGCTGAACACCTGCATAATGTCCCCGTCAATCATACAGGTGCGTGAAATTGAATCTCATGAGCGCAAATCACACAACCCTCTATTACCATACGCGATGGTGTCACTCACCTTAACAAAAACCAACAATGTAAAACAAACCATATTTGTATCGTCATAAAGTCTGTTTTATATTTACTGAGTGGATTTCACTGTATGATAAACGGACCGTATTCGCTCGTAATATATTTCATTTTTGTTTAGGGCCGCAATTTCGTCTTTAGGTTAATAATATACAGTATAGTCTGTGTTTAAGCTGTGGTTATTTCTTATTTACTTCACCTCATTCGTTCATTGCTTTCATTCAAATGTGATTGCCACATCACTAAAGTACGGAGTTTAATTAAGAATTCATTAGGTCTCACTACGGATTCTGTACCTAAATGGAACTCATGAAAACCAACAAGAGAGAGATGTTTCAATCTCAAATTTGGTTTGAGATGAACCTTGAATAATTTGAATTGTTATTAGTATCAAAAAACTTGTCTGTCAAGAATAGAAAATTCGATTGCCTAACTAAAATAGGTATAAGTATTAAAAAAGCATAAATTATTGTGCTCTTAGTTCAGTCTAATTCTCTATTACTATTTTATTATTAAGTATGTCACAGCTTACATTCATTGGTCTGGATAATTATGAACAAATCAGGGTTTTCACCTCCAAATAAAAGAGAGTTGAACCCAAAAATTAAGGGCTAGTGTGAAACCAGCCGGGTAATTGCATAACACACTTACAGTAGCAATGGCTTTCATTTTGACAGTTCAACAATATTCATTGCGTTATTTACGTTGTTAAAAATTATGAAACAATGAATTAGCAATACCCTTCAAAATCATTCAGATTGTGATTGAACGTGTGTTACGCAATTAGGGTGCAGTTTTATTGTTTTGTACAATACTCTGTCCACTCTTATTTACCATATTGTCAATACCAACCTGTCTGATTCACCTTGGTAGGAATAATTCGGTTTATGAAGCAGATCATTAAATTAAATACGCTTTAAAAAAATCTCGATTGCATAATGAATACGTTCAAATTAGCTCATTTATACTGCGCTACAAAATTTTGTCATTCATAAGAAAAACCAAGTAGATCGCCGTTCGTCCTCACCCGCGAGCTTCTTGCAAGTCGCACAAATCTCGGGCTAGTGACCATGCAGATTTAATTAATAATTTTATTATCATCAGTTGACCGTCACGAACTGCCACGGTAAACACGACTTGCGCGATTTTTATTGCACGTACTCAGAAATACAAAGAAAAATGTACATAACTAAGCGTCTAAATAAAGTAGAAACTCGCTTAATAACGTTCGGCGATCCATTCAAGTGTAGTTCCGAGGTGATTGTTGTTATAACTGGGAGCCCGGGAATACCTGAGTTCTACAGAGAGTTTGCAGAGCAATTGCATCGTTGTACTCAACTACCCGTCTGTGTAGTCGGTAAGCGATTTTGATCCAGACATTATTTGGAACCTCTTTGTATACATAGTTAGAAAACCAATAAGTTTCGGGCGCATGCTGGCCACTTGTATAACTGGAAAGTGCTCTATGTAGTAATGTTGACGAGTGAGATTGTTGAGTAATCGAAATTCGAATCGCATCATAAAATTAGGTCAAGTGATGTATAAAATAACACGTTATATTGTTATGATATTATAAATGCAGCTACATTTTACTAGCCCGATATAATACCAGTAGGTCCATCCAATTAGGTTGCAAGTTTATTTACCATCCTCCATAGACCATTGAGTGTGGGAAATCATCAAATGACTTCTTCCGCTCAGTAGTGTGGGAAATCATCAGTGAGTGGAGCGGGAGGGCATGTCAGACTTTTACCTTCAGTTTCCTGTTGCCAAGGGCCCTTTCGGACTTTCCCGCAGCACTGGCAGGAGACCATAGACCCTACTCTCCACAATCTGAAGGGTTTAAGACACGCTTATTTAGTAAGTATCTCTGTTTTTACATTTTTCAGGTCATGCTGGCCATGACGACATCGAAAATGAAAAATATCCACGAATATCGACCTTATACAACATAGAAGGTCAAATAGAACACAAACTGGAACTGTTAAATAATTACTTTGATAAGAAGACCAAACTGCATCTCATTGGACATTCAATTGGAGCTTGGATGCTGACGGAACTCCTGCACAAGAACGAGTACCTAACAGAAAGAATCTCTTCAGTAAACTTATTGTTTCCAACGCTACAAAAGTTCTCAGCAACCAAAAATGGGAAACTCGTAAACAATTTCGTGAGATACCTGCATAGAATTATACTTTTATTCTTGTTTATTATTCAGTTAGTACCAACAATTCGATTGCTCGCCATTAAGTTGTATTTATATTTAAATTCGTTGCCTTCGAATTATGTGAAGCGGGTGACGATATATCTTAATCCGATGCTGCAGGAAAAATCAATGCTGTTAGGTTATGAGGTTATGGACCGAATACACGAGCTAAATACCGCTGCTATTAACAAAGTAAAGCATATGACTAATGTATTATACAGCGAGGAAGACGCATGGGTACCGATGCATCATATAGAAGATTTAAAAAAGTTCGTACCACACGTTACGTTGAAGCGAGTTAATGTAGAACATGCCTTTGTGTTAAAATCCTCAGCACTAGTGGCTAATGTTGTGGGCAATTTAATTAACAACGGTAATACTGTGATGCCCAGTTAAAAACACAAATTAATTCATTGAAGTTGTTTTGTTTATAAATAGTACTTTTTTTTAAATGTATTCTTATTTTGAATTATTCTGCTTTCAAAGGCTTTCTACTTGTTTTTGTATGTTTTGTTAAACAAACAATTTATTTTTTAAATAATTAGATCGGAGAATAAAAAAGTCTTTTTTTTTATCACTCACTCTTCACTTCTTGTTTTGATTTTACCTGCAGGCGTAGCATGAGCACCGTTTTGTCGACGGTAGAGTAGACAAAGATGAAGTTTCGTGTAGACAGTACGACGGCAGCAAAGTAGAAAGAGTCAACTGCACTTTTTACGAAATTCACTCTTTTACATAATTCGACTAAGAATTATTTGTATTGTCATAGGCTTTTTTTTCTGCTTGATTCTCAATTTTAAGTCACGTCAACTACAACAATTTATCTCAAAGTGTCGAAGTACCGTATTTTGGATCAAACAATTTTACAGTAATATTGGCCTTAACTATTTCCTTGGTACTTATATACTAAATGGCCTATTAACTAAATGATGTAAAATAGGAGAAGAAAGCTTTGTTCTTTTATTAATTATCACAGTTTTGCGTTCAAAACGCACCCTTGTAAAATCATGATTTTGTAGATAACCGTTTATACTTTGTGGCCGTCGAGTAGAACTTTTTCTACTGGCGATTCCAAAAGCAAATTGTCTTCACTACTTTAAACAAATTTCAGTTGTCAGTGCGATTTTGACAGTTTGAGTAGAAAACTTTCTTCCGAAATAGTCTACATATAAAAAGACCTAGACAAAGATCGTAAGAAACGAAAGACAAAATGACAGATTGTAGAAGGATTTCTACGGTACGATGTCAAAAATGAAGAAACTTAATGTCACTTTGTATAGAAAAAGCTATGTCTATTCTTCGTAGAGATAAAAAGCGTCATGCTACGCGTGCTGGACCTTCATGCAGACGGCGGCTGGTTAACTCTACTCCGCTTATCTTAACTCAGAGCTCCTAACTCAGAAAATCTTAAGGGTCCCCGAATCGATCAATTACAATTGTAAATTTTTACGAAATTGATACACACTGATGCGCAAATTCATCGTCTACCAAATGCAATTGACAATATTACTATACCTACCTAATTCCAATTGATCGTTTTGGGGACCCTTTATAAAACGCTGAGAATTAAGTTACAAGCAATATTTTATGCGCCTGCGCTTGGCAAGGACAGTCATACGCAACTTTTCTCGTGCGCTCGGTGACAACAGCTGTTGTCGCGGCGATGACCTCGAATATTGTAAAATGTAGTTCGTGCAACATTGTTATAAATGAAGTGCTTACGTTCGTATAACAAAATATCTGTTATGGATAAAACCAGTTTATCAAGGATATGTGTTACGGCGTTTACTGCTGAGGATATATTGATAGCAAAGAAGCTATTATTTGAAGCTGTTCCAATGAAGAAATTGATTAATAGAAAGAAGGAGGACAAATCACGAAAGGATTTAGAAGATATCGTCGATATGCTGAAGCATATAGATGCTACAGACCCGGAGCGACTACCCATATTCATGGCGAGGGAGCTGCATAAATTACCTCCTGTAACCTTCGACCACTTAGATGCGACACGTCTGTTGAAAGACATTTTGAAATTGCAAGATCAGTTGTTGAGCTAACAGGCCGAGATGGGTGGACTAAAAAATGAATTTGTTACACGGCAAGAATTAAATAAATCGCTTAAGTTGAAGCAGTCAAACGAAATGCATTTCAATCCTGTTAATAAACGACTTGGAGCGTGCATAGTTAATAGTTTTGAGTGTGACAGTGGTCCTATAGGCTTAGAATATGTACCTGATATGACAATTACCGCTAGACAAGATACGTCTACCGTGAACACATTAAAAAATAGTGCGGTCATGAGTGTACAAGGTCAGGATGTTATTCACGTGGAGGCCCGTACCCCGGTTTCGATAGTACCGGGCAAGCGAGCTAAGACATCGCTAGAAGACAAGCTTCGCGTGGCGGCCCCTACAGCGGTTTCAAACGAGCGATCGGTTATTGGGTGCATGTGAATAATACGGCTGTGTACGGGTATGCGTCAGCGCTGGCGGCGAATGTAAATCGAGCAACTTTGCAAGTTGTGAAATCAAGTGAGGTAGTAGGGAACAAAAGTGACGAAAGGACTATGGTAACAAATAAAAAGAGACTACGGAATAAGTTTATTAGTAACACGGGAAAGGCAACCTATGATTTAAATGCGAAGTTTAGGGCAGCGTGGACCCAGGAAACTAGTGATGATGACATTGTAAGCTATATTCGTGATAAAACCCAAATAACTGTTAAATTGGAAAAAAAATGTATCAAAGAAGGAGCGTAGTTATAATTCTTATAAATTCTTTGTTGATAAAAGCAAACTACCGTTGTTTTTAAATGATACTCTTTGGCCGGAAGGTATTTACTTTCGACAGTTTGTGCAGTTTAAAAGTAAAGACAGAGGTAGTGTGAGCTCTGATTCGGGTATCGTTCAGAAACAACCGTAATGGATAGTAACTTGAAACAGGCCTGTTCAAGCAGATTTGTTACATTTAATTGTAAATCTTTAAAGAGGTCAATAGATAGTGTTCGAGATTTGTGTAAGCTTGCGGATGTATTGGCGCTTCAAGAGACTTGGCTCCTCCCCCATGATGTGCACATTCTCAATACCATACATAAAGATTTTGAATACACGGGGAAGTCTGCGGTAGATATATCCGCAGGTATTCTTAAAGGGCGTCCTTATGGAGGAGTTGCTATTTTGTGGCGCAAAGGATTGTTTAAAACGGTGGGTGTTATTAACTGTAATAGTAATAGGCTAGCGGCCATAAGAGCGACACTAAGTGACAATCGCTCTGTAATAATATTTAGTGTCTATATGTCTATATCTCCTAGAATACTCAAATTGTTTAGGTGAAATCAGTGCCACTGTCGAAAACAATGACACTGAAACTATATACATTTATTCATTCTCATCCACATCAGCCGTTTTGGTCTGAGCTATGTAACCACTGTCAAGATCATCAGTGGATATTCGCTGATGTGGAAAAATTTAGTATTTACTCGGATCTTTTTACATATGTTAGTGACATAAATGGTAGTCAGCGATGGCTGGATCACTGTATCGTTACGACAGCGGCGTGGCACACTGTAACAAATGTCAGCGTGGATCACGATACCTATTGGTCAGATCATCTACCTTTAATAATTGAGTGCGATTTAGATATAATCGTTCCAAAACTAGCGCAGGAAACTAAAGTGCGGGGTAAAGTTTTATGGCGGGAGCGCAATAAGGTGGAAATAGATAGGTATCGGGATCTATGTAATAAAGAGTTGAGAAAATCCACTATCCTGAGTTGTTTGAGAAGTGCGGAGATAGTATGTGTCATGTTGATACTACTACATACTCAACTCAATACAACAATACATACTCTCCAGCGCACGCTTATGTTCTAACATAAGCGTGCGCTGGAGAGTATGTATTGTGATATTGTAAATACTTTGTCTGGGGCTGAAGTGCAGGCCTGGGATAACAAGCAACCCCAAAAGGTAAGACAAGTGGCAGGCTGGAACAAACACGTTCGGGGTGCTTATGGGGAGGCTCGGTCTAAGTATCAGACGTGGCTGTCCTATAATAAGCCAAAATCAGGTGGAATTTGGGAAAACATGCGACGGAGTCAGAGAATCTTTAGGAGTGGGCTTAAATGGTGCCAAAACCACCAGGATCAGATTAAGATGGACATATTAGCGTCGCACCGAGCGTCTAAGAATTTTTCTGAGTTTTGGAAGTCGACCAATAAGCTGAAGGTTGGACCGGGCCGCCCGGTGAGTGTTGGGGATTGTGGTTCGCCGGATGACATAGCCCGCATGTTCAAGGAGCGTTTCATGGTATCGTCTCCGCTCGGGCTGGCTCGGGGGGTGATCGATGATGAGACTAGTCGTGATTATGAACCGATCCGTTTCTCTGCCAAGCAAGTAGCTTACTTAATAGAAAGAATGGCTAAGGGAAAGTCTCCGGGTCACGACGGTCTCAGTATTGAGCACCTTAGGAGTGCTGGGGTACATCTGCCTAGACTGCTGGCGCTGTTTTTTACGCTATGCATTAGTCACGCATACCTTCCACCCGATATGCTGAAAACAATAGTGGTACCAATCGTGAAAAATAAGACTGGGGATGTATCTGATAAGGCGAATTATAGACCGATATCCTTGGCCACTATAATTGCTAAGGTGTTGGACTGTAATTGCTAAGGTGTTGGACGGTCTGCTGGACAAGGAACTTGACAAATGGATAACTTTACATGACGCACAGTTTGGGTTTCGGCCTGGACTTTCCACTGAGAGTGCTATCCTCTGTTTAAAGCAGACGGTCCAATACTATAAGGATAGAGGTACTCCTGTGTACGCCTGCTTCCTTGATCTCTCAAGGGCATTTGACCTTGTGTCATATGTCCTTTGGGATCAGCTCAGGGGAGCAGGTGTACCACCTGAGTTGACGGGTTTGTTCCAGTACTGGTACTCTAACCAGTTAAACCAAGTTCGTTGGGGAGACGTACTTTCTGAAGCGTACAGGTTGGAGTGCGGGGTGAGACAGGGGGGGTTAACCTCACCTAAGCTCTTCAACTTGTATATAAATGAGTTGATCGTTGAAGTCAGCAGCAGAACAGTTGGGTGCAAAATAGGTGGTGCGAGCGTCAATAATTTAAGCTACGCTGATGCTATGGTGCTACTGGGTCCAACGGCTGGCTCAATCAGGGAGATGCTGAGCGTCTGTGAAAGGTATGCGGCAACCCACGGCCTGTTATACAATGGTATGAAAAGTGAATACCTGATCATTGCTGCTCCTGGGAAACATCTAAATCTATGAGCCCTTAATATCCCTCAATGGACGAGCACTTAAAAGGGTTGCTCAATTTAAATACTTGGGACATTATGTCACCGAGGACCTCAAGGATCAGGTAGATATAGATCGTGAGCGCAGAGCACTAGCAGCCAGATGCAACATGTTGGCCCACAGATTCGCCCGTTGTAGTAACGAGGTTAAAATAACTCTGTTTAAAGCTTATTGTCAAGGGTTCTACACGGGCAGTCTGTGGGTCAATGGTACGCGGAGGGCTCTGGATGCTCTGCGAGTGCAATATAATAATGGCTTCAGGGTGCTGTTGAGGTTGCCCCGGTTCTGCAGCGCGTCTAACAGGTTTGCTGTAGAGCGAACTGATGACTTTTATGCCATTATGAGGAAGAAGGCTGCATCCTTAATAAGCAGAATGAGGGTCAGCAGCAACAGCATTTTGAAAACCCTAGCCGAACAGCACGATGCACCAATATTAAGGCACTCTGTCCGCTTGCTCGTGTGGCAGGGATGAAAATTATTGTATGTCTGTATGTACCTACCTACCTAGTTAATTAATAATACTAACCCTTAGTTGATAAGTTTATTGTTGTACTAACCAATGGACCAATGTTGTCAAATTAAATAAATAAATAATAATATATAGGTAGGTAAGACAACTTTAAAAGAGATTTGATATTACATAAAGCGTAATAAAGTTGCTCTGTAAACATAGTTACTTGGAGATGAATAAAAGCGTTTGACAAAGTTGGATCGCAACAGGTCCCTTCCAAGAGAGCATATTGTCAATTTCCCATATTGTGAAGTTCCAAACAACAATTGAATCGGGGTCTCGACGTCTCGCCTTCAATCGGATCTAAAGGACTTTATCTTCGATATAAAACAGAGGTAGTTCTGTCACGTAAATCTACTATAGGTACCTTTGTATGTACGAGTGGCGAATCCAATATATTTTCAGTATATAAATTGGTTAGGTACATACATATAGCGGTAGGTGTTTCTTTTTCTTTCAACCCTTGATCAGATTGGTTATTTGCTGCTTGTGTTTTGTAAGGGCAATCCAGAGCTGAACAAAATTTGTTGATGTTTACGGAATCACTACTTTCCTAAAATTATGCCAGATTGTCAGTTTAGATGATTATAATGAGGTCACTCTTGATTCAATGTAGCCGATTTACTTTACAATATCTTGAACCAATTTCATTTTGCTTTTAAATCGAGTTTTTGTTTTGTAAATATTCACTTCAAAATCTGCCGGTCTATTATGTAAACAACTCACCGTGAAAACTTAGGTGAAGTGAACTGTCAATCCGTAGCGTCAGGTCGAGTGACAGCTCACTTTAACCTCACTTCACCTAAGTTTTCACGGGGCGATTTTTACTGAATGGCACTAGGTACTGTGTAGTGGTATTCTGTAAAAATCGCCCCGTGAAATTTAGGTGAAGTGAGTTTGAGCGGGAATCCGCTGGATGCGAGAATTAAGAACCGGTCGAAGTGGTGGTGCTTGGGGGAGGCCTATGTCCAGCAGTGGACGTCTTTCGGCTGAAATGATGATCAGTTTGAAGCGAGCTGTCAAACCTTAGATTCCCTAGCTAGCGTCAGTTCACATCAAGCTCACTTCACATTTTCACGGTGAGATTTTTACAGAATGGACCGGGACTCGCAGACATTTTACACTATTCGCTTAGTTCAGACTACCTACATCGTCTTTCGCCACAAACAGCTGTGGAAACTAGAATCAATAATGAATACAGTATTCAATTGACCAGGATCCCGGCCAGTGTTGGCGGACGCTCGCTTACATATCGCAATGGATATGCTAATGCTGTATGTCCTGAGCCGATTACACGCAAACCCACTTGCTGGTCCGTCTTGATTGTTAGCAAGCATCCTGTGCCAGCCAACACTTGACTGTATACGTATGTAAACGGAGCATGGTAGTGATGTGAAGTGACGGAAATGCTTTACGATAAAACTGTTTGGAAATGAAAATGGTCGTGTCGTTATATTAAGGGTAATGTGTTGTTCTTTACTCATATGTATATGTCCATGATTTTTATTGTTATTAGAAACAACAAAATTTGAATGAGAAACGTACTTATTTCGAATAATTCAATTGCTACACCTAAATACTTGGAAATGTGTATTTTTATAATAAGTATTTTAAAATGTGTTTTTGTTGTATTATTATTAAATATTTGAAATTGTATCGTCATTCGTACTTCTCTGGAACGTTTTCCTTTTATATAACAGCATTTTTTTTTACGAAGCGTTATATGTATGGTTTTATGAACAGTGAGTTGGATATTATGTTGACTATTCGTTTTTCCCGCCGTGCATCGTACCACGATGCGACATGACACGCCGTAGATTTCCACGACACGACATGGCATCGTGACACGACGTCGCAACGAGCTAAGATGAGACGTCGTATCGTGTAGGTATGTGTTTTGGCCCTTACTTCTCACTAAGAATTCTAAATTCAATCTGGTTAACAACTTCAATATAAGCAAATACTTTCTAGGTTTAAAAATAGAATATCCAGCATAACTTTCGCTGTATCATAAGTTTCGTGCCAGTGACCGCCAACTATATGAAAAGTTTAGTCAGCAAAGAGGCGAGTGTGGTTTTCATTAGACACCGTCATTTGCATGTTATTCATTAGCTGGCAGAGGGCGTTGCGCTCGCCGACGAGCACGCCCTCTATGCTCGGAAATAGTCGGAAAAGTACAACGTTCTCTGTTTGACCAAGCCACACTGGCTTTACTGTGAATAGAGGAACAATTCTCTTAGTTGATAAAACTTTGTTGGATTATGTCATCACTACTTTCACCATACAATGATGAATGTAGGAAGTGCCGTAGAGAAGGATGAGGAAACAGTCAGAGATTGATATTTGACAAAAAACTTGCGTGCAGGTTCTGATCTCTATCCCGAAAGCAACCTTCGCATCGTAGTTTCCGGCATATCACTCTTTTAGGGGGAGTTTCACACTCGGCTGATATCGTCCAAATCTTAACACAGTTAAAAAGAAAAACGTAGATTAAAAATTTAAAAATTCAAATTCCTTAAACAGATACCGCCCGCATTCAGTTCTCGGTTCTGCAGATTCTCTTTATCTCGCAAAAAAATCTCGCATTTCACTCCGGAATGTTTTGGAACGATTAGACGAGTGAACTAGTTGCTCAAACTCCATTCCTAGTGGGTAACTGACGGTTAGGCATCGCAGAATGCAATAACAACGTATACGTGGTCTGTGGCAGTAAGTTTGAGAAGCGGGCTGCTTGCAAATGACCGTCGGCGACCTCGGCAGGCATCTCATGAAACTGTCATCGTAACAACTTGCTCTGTTTGCGAGTACCTACGTTTTGGACTACATTTTTGCGTACACTTACCTTGGTAAGCTTATGTATGTAGGTAGGTAGAGCATTTACCTATGACTGGACCCTGTTATTTCAATAAGTTTGGGGTGTGTACATTATAGGTGTACATACCTAAAATGATCATTAAATTACAAACATTATAAATGACGTGTTATTTGAATATTGATGTAACATTGTCATTGAATAGCAAATAATTTAATACTACGCAAAGTAATTAATTCCTAAAAAAAATAACGCTTTATATTTCATCGTTTTCATTCATCACCTATAATTAGATATTATTCGACGACATTACTATGAAAACCTAATTATTTAACATTGAAATGTTTAAAAAACACCCTCTAATCAAAAATGTCACGTAAATAACATTTAAAATAATTACAGTACACAATAAATCAGTTTCTTTTCAATTTTCAACTATTTTGAAGGTTTTGTTAACATGAAACGGTAGCTGTTTTAATGATTTATTTATGTTTCGAGACCTACTATTATATTGTACTAAATTATAATTATGAATGTCTGTGACACGCGATTGAATTTAAAAGCCGAAATTAAAATAACACTAGGTTACGGCTAGTTTTGTAAAGATGAATTAATCAAGGAGCGAATTATAATATGAACTAGGTGCGCCACGCGGTTTTACCCGCGTAAGTCTTGATCTCGTGAGAATATCGGGATAAAAAGTATCCTATGTCCTATTCCAGGTCATGGTCTACCCCTGGTACCAAATTTCATCCTTTAGATCCTGGATCACAGACGAAGTCGCGGACAACATCTAGTATATAATAAAGTAAAAATAAAAGATGGCTGCCTCATGTCAGCGTTGGGGTTGTGGTTAAATAGAAACAGCCAAGCAAAGCACTAGGAATGTATGACAACAACCCTAAAATTCAATATCGTTTATTTAATTTACCAACGACACAGTGTTGCATCCATACCCGTTGCATTCACAAAGACAGAGAACGTCGGGTCTGATAACCAATTCCACGGATTCCAATTCCGACGCTATTCATAAAAAACTTTTTACAAAAAAAAACAACCAACTTCCAAAAAAAACACTAAATATGAGAAAAATAACTTTATTTCGGAAGTCGGAGGCAAAAAACGAAAATTAAAAAGTAAAGACACCGACTTCCGAAATTTTATCACTTTTTGGTTGTGGTACCCACCCCACACAAATTCGAATACCACTACCTGCTATGTAAATAACAGTGAAGGAGTCTAATAATATATTATCTACATAGACCAAGTGGGAAAAATACGTAATATTGAAGATAAGTAAAAAAATACGCAAGCAAAGTTAATAAAATTTATATGGGACCACCTCTGAAGCATGACCTACCAAACATAAAAAGTATCTTCAAAATCGATTCATAATTGGCGGAGTAATCGCGTAACAAAAACAAAAAAAAAACATACAGACGAATTGAGAACCTCCTCTTTTTGAAGAAGTCGGTTAAAAAGTACAGCAACATATAATCGCTAATGGAAACTTCTGCAAAATGGAAGAAATACTCTTTTGATTTGTAAGACTTCATTTGGAACTTGAGCCTTAATTAAAATGACTGCCAAAAAGAAGCTCTGGGACACTCGAAGGCTTATAGGATCAGATATTTATTTGAAGGGTTCTGGTGGAATGAGCAGCGCTTTGATTGCGTCGGCATCGCATCTGCATCACAAAGGCTACTCTTTTTAATTAGGTGACTATTTCGAAGTCGCCCCGCATACAAATGAACGAAGATTAGAGCGATTTCGAGGGCAGTTCACATTCTATTTTTCCTTTGACAGTAAATTTAAAGGTTCCGCAGTTTGTTTTTGTACATAATTGAACGGAAGGGTCGATTTGCTTTTGGATTTTCGAACTCATTAAGCGCCTCATAAATCCTCTTACAGCCTACCGGTATAGGGATATGTTTGTAGGTACTAGACGTACTGTAGTGTTCAGCACCCGATGCAGAACTTTTCGACATTGAATCCAATTGGTTACCAACAAATTATTGTCATCGATTTTTTAACTAGTTGTAAAATAGATTACAAATTCGTCATCATCGTCATCATTCCAGCCGAAAGACGTCCACAGCTGGACATAGGCCTACCCCACTTCGACCGGTTCTGTGCTTCGCGCATCCAGCGGATTCCCGCGGCCTTCGCCAGGTCATCGGTCCACCTTGTGGGGGGCCTTCCAACGCTACGTCTTCCGGTACGCGGTCGCCACTCCAGAACCTTTCGGATCTCTTCATTTCTGATTCGATCAGGAAGGGGAATTCCGAGCATAGCCCTCTCCATTGCCCTTTGGGTTACTTTCAGCCTTCTAATGAGGAGGATTTTGAGCGACCATGATTACAAAGTACCATAAGTATATTAGCGAATAGAAGATCATATTGATCTCTATGTGAGTAATCGTGAATTTCTGAATTGGGAGCGTAGTACATATTTATCACACACCTAACCAGAGACTTACAATTTTTTTTTTGCGAACTACAAGAGTGTTACGTTACCAATGAGTTGTGGACCAGTGGTGCCTGCAATGGGAACTAAAAACTATACAACCCCTAGGTAAATGTTTTTGTAAATGGTGTTGCCTTCTATGAATAATATATTTTTTAAGTACTCACATTGGTTTGCCCGAAAATCCCTTCAACTGCTACACTAAAACAAACTACACGTCGCTACATTAGGTATCAGTATGTTATGTACCAACTGCAAAGTTTAAATTCCCGGAAATCAGCTCACCTTTATAAATTCCATTTCCTAGTTTTCGCGTTTGAACAACATAGTTGCTATTAATTTTAAAGCAACGTCCAACAAACAGACTAACTTGTGTACTTTACAACTATTCATATTTTCACTAGTTAGTAACCATATTTTACTAACGCCATTTGTTTTTGTGTATCAAAAGTTTGTTATATTGCAAGTGGTTTGAAACATAGTAGGTTAGGTACTAACACTGATAATATTGTTACTGAGAGAACGAACTTCTTTTATAAATTATATTTAAAACTTAGGTTTGGTTTAATTTGATGTTATAAAATATATAAATCTGCCCGTAATTGAGACTGTCAATTGACAATATTATTTTGATATTCACGTTGCAAAATTATGAGGCGAACAAATTTAAAATCTCGTGTTATTTTTGCCATCTACGCGCCAAAAAGAAGAATATTATTTCAAAGAATAACGTAATATTTCAACAAATTCCCAAACATTGTGTCTTAAAAATCACGAAACATTATTTAAATAAAATTTTATATTCTGGCTCTTAGGATCGTGCGACGGAATGGCGAAGAATCGGGGAAGAATCAAAGATAAAACCTGTCAGTTGTGGGGCTACGGAGTGAGGAAGATTACTGTCACAAAAGAGGATTCGCCACTAGAATTCGCATTTCAAGTGTTATTTATTTACACCGGCTTGCGACGACTCCGTACCTAACACTTGGGGATTTTTGCGGTAGATGCGTTTCACGTGATTCTGTTCGTTTCTATGGTGTAACAATGTTTATCCTATCTAAACTTAGGTACCTACTATTATAGTAGATTCTTAGGCAGGTAGAATCGATTAACATACAGGCTCTTATATCCTTAATTCGTATGGTGTACATTATAAAGTATATTCTAAAATCGAAAAATCAATAAAAAGATAAAATCAGAAACCTACATACAAATCACAATTTTTAGGACACACCAATAAAACCTAAAGGTCATAGGAACCTATCAGTTACTCCGCTTCAAACGGATCACTTTGATCGGCTACAATATAAAAAATCAATAATCACACAATATTATTGAAGCAATTTCATATTTAAATTGGAACTTATGCAAGCCACACGTGTCTCGAATGGGACTGTGCGAGCCAATTAGTGATGTTAATGTGAAGACAATATCGAGCCGGGAAAGTAAAACATAACAACCGGGGCTGATGGTTACTCATTGTGCAAAAAACTTTGTGCTCGCGAGGTCTACTGTTCGCAGAACTACTAGTTTATTCGATTTATTTATGATGTTATTCTTATGAAAAAAGGTGTATGGTGTTTGGAAAAGGAGATTAGGACAGTGTGTCCTATACTTTTCCTAGCACCATACACGCTTTCTTTAGAATTAACTGGAATTCACGTGCAAACGGATCTCGTTTTTATACGAGGAAATTTAAGGAACTATACTATGGCAAGTGAATTGGCTGTGACAGACGGACAGACAGACAGCCAGCCAGCCAGACAGACAGACACACGAGTGATCCTATAGGTAAGGGTTCCGTTTTTTCATTCGGACGTACGGAACCCTAAAAACTTCTATTGTATCTCGTTTAGTGTCCTTGAAAGCGTTAAAGCCCAAGTATATAATAGTAATAACAAGTTTTTACATAAAAAATATCAGTGAATTATTTTTTTTAATGTGTCATTATATGTATTTAGGATAGCACGCAAAATCCCTCATCCCACAAAAGTAGCGACACAAGGTTCTTGAATAAATATTTTCAAGCATGCGCACGTTTCGAAATTCCTCAATATGGTTTCAAAAATGTTCTACCCCTTTGATACAAGTGTTTGTTGTGTACCAAATCTATGCTTTCGAAAAAACTCTCTGAGAACACCTACGCTCACAAGTTACATTTTTCAAAGCCAGACCGCAACCGCACTTCCTAAAAAGACTAGTTGGAAAACCATCCGACGCCAATATTTCGTAGCAGCGAGATTACTGCCCACCAAGTTGTATACGTCAGTTTCAGCAAAAACTAAATTTACAACGTGTGCAAGACGGATGTGTGTTCCGCCTCTCTTGGAATAACTTTAAAAGATTAGAAAGTTTGCCTCGCATGCGGTGTTGTCCTGTTCTGTCTCTCCGCGGACACATTACGTTACTACCAACCTAATGTTTACACATAAAAATAAAGTCATAACATTTGTTAGTTCTAGAAGTGTCCTTTTACACAGGTACGTGACTTAAAACCTTCTACGGTTCGTACCTAGCCGTATACTTACTTAGTTCGGTTAAGTTCGCTTTTACGCGGATGTTACGATAGTGGAAAAAGGTGTTTCCGTTTGACCTTCTCGAAGATCCTGCTTTTAGTTCATTGTATTTTTTTTACCGTACAATCCTACAGTGTTAATACTAGACAAAGGCAACACTCTCCCTATTCACCTAGCAAAGTGTATTCCTGCTCTTACAACCTAACGTACGTCTAAGAGTTCACCTATTATAAACGGAACTTCAAAATGAAATACCTCCCTACTCTATATTACACTTCAGCAAACTACCGAACCAATTTGAAGCATATTTTGTGAGGACACTTCATCTTAACCTACACAGTCTAGAACACAATTTGCCTAAGTGAGCAGTACTCTCACCCACGTGCCATTCCAGCAGTATTGCATCTTCGAGGAGCATGCAACCTTCATGGCACGCTAGACTTGTTCATAATATTGCAAAGTAAAACTCCTTGCTCATAAATTGACGTCTTCAGAAGTTGGCGAATGGGCGAAGATTCCGTAACTGTGATGCGTGAGAGCGGTGCACTATACCACTAGACAGGAAAAGGAAAACTCCAGTTTCTATTGATTTTAAAAAGTAATTCTTATGTTTATTTATTTTAATTAAAGGTTTAAACCACTTACAATAATTAAAGACACAGTTTTTATGTATAGTACCTACATAAACATAGACATAATAGAAATGAAATCATAATAAAGTTAATGAATACATCCATGTTTCAAATTATAAAAATATGTTCCTCATCTGATGTTTTATTCACATTATCAAGTTACCAAAACCACAGTATAAATATGCCAAAACGGTGGCGGAGTTATGTACCCTGAGAAAATTAGGTACATAACTCGTTCAACTTACTTAAAATAGTTCACCAATTCAAATCATGGAGATCTTTTATGTGGAGATGTTATATTTAAAACAAACTTTATTTTGATTGATTCGGAACTCAGTAAAAAAAAATACAGCACTTCTGAAGTATTTTTTTGGAATGACTTCCACTCCCCGGTTTTTATGTTTATGTTATTCGCAGTAGGAAACGATAAGAAAGCTCTACACTGTCACTGTATCCTTATTTCAGCTCGGTTTATATTTCATAAATGCCAATACAGTGGCGGCGCTTTGAACATCTCTACAAAGTCAGAACAGTCTCTACAAAGAGCGGTTCATTAAATTGCCTTTCAATATTTATTTGAATGATTTTAAAATGTCGGCTGGCTTTTTACTACGAATGAAAGGAAGTCCTCTAACCACAAATTGTAGATGACTTTAATTCGGAAAACCTGTTGTACCTTATAGTTAGGTAATTGATATCGGGAGGCTACACGTAAATAAAATATAATAATAATTAGTCTCGAAAGAAAGCAAATAAATTCTAATTAATCTTTTAATATTGTATTGAAATTATTTACCTAATATATTCGCTTTTTAGAGAATGTTCTTCGACATGTTTCTGCAATAAAACATGATTCAGAATTCAGTGGGTAAAAATATGTCATATTTCACTGGCACAAAAAAAATACAAAAACAGTCAAAACTACAATAAATAAACAACTTTTACCAATAACAATTCATTTATTCAATTCAGAATCGTATATTTTCAGTCATTATTTATTTTTACCTGCACGACACATCGACTTCACATCAAGAACCGACGTCGACTATAAAACCACAATAACATCGTAAATCAAACAGTGTTCAAGGAAAATGAACTCCGACGACACCCGAACATGCATCCCTCCACGGCTCCACCATATTGATAACAACGATCATGCCCCATCACGGGAATGGGATTCATTCCAATAATGTAACTTGGGCAATAACAGCCAAGTGAGCGGATTACCGTTACGCACACATCGCCCGCGCATATATCAATATGAAAGATAAATAATTGCCTTCTTCCCCTAAAATTGTCTCCGCGGCGACGTTTATTGGTTTGTTTGCGAAGAAAGTTGGCGCCACATTCTACCTGCGTTATTATAGCTAAGCGAGTGCTACATTTATCGACAGGCGATATTAAATTTGCCTTTTTTCATTCCCTTGGCTATTATTTTCTCGCTTGTTTCGTTCGCTGGAAATGACTTAACGTTGTGCGAATGCAAATAAACTACACCTTTGTGTTTTGTTATTCGGACGTGAAATAATTTCTTTCTCTCCGTCTTTGTTGTGTTTTTCGCATCTTATTTCTTACAAGACAATTGGTACTGACTGCTGAGTTTATTATTAACAAACAGGCCAAGTGCGCGTCGGACACAATGAAGGGTTCCGTAGTTGGGATGAATATATCCCAAGAACAAACTTAACTTTGTAGTTGAAAAAACGTTTCCCCTTATATCGTATCTCATATCCGTCACGGTCATTCTCCAATGGCAAATGTAAGTTTGTAATCGCAAAAAAAAAATTTGTTTGCTTGCTTCTTGCTAAATTTCATGATTCTAGGTTTTGATTTTTTTGGGAGTATCAAGATAGGTAATGCGCATAAATGGCCGTATTTTTGTATTGCGTTGACTTAGATTGATTTTTTTAAGAGCTCCAGGGGACCGTAGACCTACTTTATTGATAAATTAATTTCAACATGATACATCCACGCGTTCTTGAGAAAAAGGGTCTTGACAGACTGACAGACAGACAGACAGACTGACAATGAAGTGATCTTATAAGAGTTCCGTTTTTCTTCTTGAGGTACAGAATCCTAAAAATACGAAAGAACTGCATTGCATAACACAGCTAACTGCTATGGTAACTTACTTGTTGTATAAAGTCAAAAGGTTATATTTTCTGTTTAGAAAATAAAACCTATTACATGAAATAATTTGTCTTTCTTTGTTCTAACTTCACAAGCTTTTCTCATAAAACTCTGATATTGATCGTAACAATTTAAATGAAAACAAAAGAAACTAAAAGATTCCAAGTCAAATAACAAACCATAAACATGTCAAAAGAAAAATAAATCAGAAAATGGCCATTTAATTATGTTTATCGGAGTAAACTGAAACTACGGGACGGAGTATAAAGAAGTTAAATAAAATAAGGTTTCCGTGGGGAGGTGAGTACAGAGACGTCCAGAAAGTTCGGCAGGTTAGCGATAAATCGGAATTTATGTGGGCGCCGCGCCCGCGCCCCGCCGCCGCCCCCCTCACGCCCCGCCAGCGTCGCGCCGCGCTGCATAACAACACGCGCTAAAAGCATTGCTGCTCACCCTTTAACTTTACTTACCTACATCACAATAGTTTAGATACAAGCCATTTCATTAATTGCTTTACAACATGAGCTGTGCCGTATATTTAATGAAAAGCTGGGAAATCATTGTTAGGTTTATTGTTTTGTTTGTGAAGTGTGGGTTGTTACAAAACTTGATGGTAATAATATACGCTATGCGCTGTTGCTACGCCGTAGACATGAATTGACACGGCGTAGTACGGCGTAGCAACAGCAGACTGTTCTGCCTACGCTGCGCGCTGTCATAGTAGATACCCAAGTCACTAGCTACGCGTAGTCTTCATTTCATTTCTGAAATCTTTGTTGTATGTGCAAGGTCCGTCTGTCTGTATGTTACCTTTTCACGCCTAAACCACTGAAAGGATTTCGATAAAATTTGGCAAGGAGATAGATGGCATTCCGGGGTGGCACATAGGCTACTTTTTATTGACATACCACGCGGGCGAAGCCGCGGGCGGAAGCTAGTAAAATCATAATTCCTTCGAATAACAGTAGGTACGATTATCCAAAATTCGCAATTTTTTATTACTGATACTCAACTATTCGGGTTGTCAACTTTGTAACAAATATCACAGTGCGAGTAATGTACAGGAAGTCAGGAACAAAATAGTAATATCAAGATGTCGCGACGTGCCGGCCTGACCGGAATCAATTGATCACAAAGTAGCAAGTAGCCACTGAAAACAATAAAGCCATCGCTAACGCAACCGGGTACGCAGACCGGGTACTAACTCGCTCTGATACTTACATTGTTCGTATTTCCAACTACCTGCGATTCACTCTCTGTACACAATGGCAAGATGGATCAAGTCGACACGCAACGGGTTATGTTTCTGACACAAACGAGTCCGCAAAGGAAAGTTCGTAGGCACCTACTACAGGGAATATTTGATCTTGCAATTCGATTTTAATTAAATAGCGAGTAATATATTTTTTCCTTAGGTTTTGTCAAACAAGCCAGTGTATTGTGTGCCTATGTAAATGCGTCGGCGTCGTCGTGATTCACACCAGTCGAGGTGATATCTAAGTTGTAACGGGGAAGGAGCCGTTGTTTTATGTATGAGGCCTTTTCAATTCATTTGGACGATATACTCTTGTACCTTTGTCCCTTCCGGGTCAGTTATTTATTGCTGGTATTTCGCACTAAATCTACCGAGTGCGTGTATTTTCATGAGAATCCTCCGGTCGTACGTCGCAACCAATACAAACGACAATCTCGTGGCTATTGTCCGCGCTCAGATTCCTGAAGCGTGCGAATCTACATAACTAACGCACGCCCCTTCGCGAAGCCAAACACAGATGATACCGAGTGTACTTACTTTTACCAATCACGCGCCTGGCATCGTGTGAGATTAGAGATGTAACGGGGCGAATAAATTGAACACCTTACAAGAGCCGGCATCTAACACCTGCCCTTGAATTATACACGCGTTTGCCGCTCCATCGCACGCGCTCCGGCGCATAAGAAATTACTGAAATCGGAGATGCGCGCCGCCGTTTATTCGTATGGCACTAATAAAACGCTTCATTGTTCAAAATTGACATTCATGGCAGCCTGCATCTAACTATAAAGCAATATAAAATATTGTGCGACATGAAACTTCATGGTAGTACATAATTTGAAATTCATAACACGTGCAATCGTGAGCGCCGTTCAGCAAAATAGGAAGTGTAATAAAATATTTCTGACTGAAATGCTATAACTGAAATAGAGTGCATGCGCCGTAAAATTCACAACACCGTGGCATCCTCACAATACTGTGATATTTTTATTGCTTTACAGCTCTTCATATTAATAGACCGTATTTTATATGGCTACGTGTACACCTAGTTTTGAAACGTGATCGAATATATAAAGAGGATTCCGTCGGCTTCGTTTTATATTTCCGCACGTTGCGTAATATGAACATGCCCCATTCAATAAATAGTATATATTGAAGTAGGTTGAGTACAGAATAAAATCAATTAAGTAACGTATAATATAACTATAGTGCACGTCGCTCGCTCGGTAGCAGTAGTTGGTACGGTGTGTACCTACAGCGACACGACGTCTGTAGTACGAGAACTTTATTTGAACAGATGGAAGTGTACACGTAAGGTAAGGATTCCCTTCCCCGCCAATATGTTTCAATTTAAACTAAGCCGCTTGTCGATACGAGCTCGCTCCGGAATATCTTCCGATTCCAACTGGATTCCACGATAACAAAAATAATGTTGGAAAAAACTACCAGATGACGATACCTACACAGTATTTGTAAATAAAACAGTGGTGAATAAAAGATGACTGGAGCGACGGTTGTTCCGTTTGTGTCACACCTAAATGTTATACCGAGCTTTCATGTTCCATAGCTTTTCAATGGAGTTCGTTTCAGTAGAATAAGTAGAATACTTACCTGAAAACTTCAACGATGCTAAAACTGTGTGTGTGCTCAATCGAATCGTTCGGTATATAGCTTGAGATCTAAATTGCGAGGCTTTAACGGTGAACTTTGCTCGAGGAAATAAAAATTTCGTACGACAAACAAGCAATCAGCAGCATTTGCGAACTCGCGCTAAGCAAACACGGCGGCGCCCTGCTCCAATTCTTCTACTGTATTTTTTTAACCAAATCGTATCGGACCATCCTTTAGAATCTTTAAGCACCTTTCTTGCTTGTAAGGAGAGAGATAAATTGTTCTAGTGGTCACGTTGGAAGCTGGATTTTAAAATCGATTTTCTACGGATCGTCAGTCGGCAAATCCAAACCAAGGATAGTGTTTTGTTCCGTAATAAATGCTAAAATACGGGGCAATTTCCTTATTTTTAAGAACGTTCACATTCGCTTCTCAATTCGCAATCTAGCAAAAAAAAACATCAATTTACCAACATTTTTGATAAGTTTAACAGATTGCGACTTGAATGTGAACGTTTATACGTAAGAGAGTTGGCCCTCTGATGTTTTGCACGTGAAATTGCTCTCTCCTATCTAATGTACGTTTTATAACACAACTTTTCAAAATTAGAACACCATGATGACATTGTTTCAACACCCGCGCTCCAAATTGAAATCCAGGAGGTCGGCAAAGTCGGTATACATAGTCAGTAGCTCACACAAAAGATTGTTCTGCTTTGACTGTTTTGAACGAAACTTTCGGACTTTATCGTACAGACTCAGTGAATCAGTCGAGTGGGGACTATTCATGCGTGAAGGTAAAAAGGATTTGGTAAACAACATTTCTACGATAAAAGTGTCGAAAGATTGTATTTTTCTACATTTGACTCGGTAGAACTTAACGGTTTCGCTTTTGAAACTATCGAGATTGAAATAGAATTGAATAGGAACACATTTGTTCGGTATAAAACACAATCGGCACAATGAAAGAATTAGAAGCAATGATATTATATTAACAGATATGTTATACACTCACAAAACCACCGAAAAGTGTTCCGCGCAGCAGCGGCAGCACACATACACACTTTTCATTTATTTTACATTTCACTACAAGTAAAAATAATAGAACAGAGATGGCTTTATTTACAAACAAGAAAAAAGAGACAGCTAGTGTTGTCAATTCAACTATACTCGCGACAATCTAAGAAGTCCGTTCCGAACGTTTTATTACAAGTACGAGAACAAAACGTCAGTTTTGTTCTCGTACTTGTAATAAAACGTTATGCCTTGAGAATCAATTTTAAGCAATGTATATAAGTCGTCGATTACAAACTCTCTAAGTATGTTTAACCGATATTTCTCGAGACTCTGTATATAACAAAAAACCAATTTTATTTTTCATCGCTACCCAAATGATTTTATAGCTGTCAAAACGGACTTCTTAGATTGTCGCGAATCTAAGTGTATTACTCGTCGCCATGCGTGTCGCAGACTTAATGTCAATACGTCCCAATTAAGACGTTTTCGAGTCTTAACGATTGCGCGCTCACAACATATTTGTTAATATAATATCATTGATTAAAAGAATATAATAAATGGCAGAAAATACAAATACTTAAGTACCCCTAAAGACTCATTTAAACGATGTAAGTTTCTTGCCTTTGCATACAATAAAATTAACGCAACAAATGACTTTAATATTCTAATCACTCTTTAGATGGTGCAACTTATAATGCTTATAATGCTTCAAGTTATGGACAGATGATTGACCATTCAATGAGGGTTTTCCGAAATAACGTTAATTAATAGGTGGTACCTGTCAAAAGTGTCAAAGCGCCTTTATTTTCTTTAGTCGTGACTGAATGACGAACGAATGAATGAAACGAATGATGAACGTCATCAGAAATTATAATTGTCGAAATGGGTGAAGCCTGATTGCACCGTGTACGGTGTAAGGCGTGGGTTTAGGAAGGAAAAATACATCACATTGCACAATGGCATGTCCCACATGTCCATACAAAAAGGGTCACCAACCCAGAAATGTCCCAAGTATACCTTTGAAAATGTACCGTAGTATAATGTTAGGTATTGTTTTGAATTGCCAGTTCATTAAACAAGCATCATAACTCATAATAACACATTACCCTCTATTTAGCCTCTTGGGGGTAATAAGTTTCGTTCCCCTACTCTTCCTTTGCTGTTGAAACAACAGCAACAGTTAGATCAGACCCCAATTACGTATCTCACTTTCTTTCACAATCCAAAGGATTTTAAAGGAAAAGAGATTTGGCGTTTCTGCCCTGGAACCCAATAGCGTTAAGATATATACCAATGGAAAGATCATCAAGAAGAATATTTCTTATTCTGAAGACTTCTCTTGATCGTTAGTACGAAAGGAGCTACAGAGCTTTAAATGTGAGTGATTAAATATTATTGGAATTGTGGTATTTCCTCAATTAAATACCTTTTAATGGTGCCCTGCAAACATCATCTTTGAAGCCTATAAGCGAACATTTTAAAACATTGGTCTCCAATAGATGCCATTTTAGGAACAATGTTTTTAAGAGTCGGTCGACCGGACGGATCGTTAAGCCTGACGGCCACCCCAATAGAGTTGAGATATATGCCAATGGGAAGATCTCTTCAAGGCTAATATTTTGTGATAGCACGCTTCTCTCGATTGTTAGTACGAAAGGAGCTACAGAGCTCTAAATGTGAGTAATTAAGCATTAGTGAAATTCAGGTATTTAGAAAATTTAAGCCTGCCGCATCCCCCAATAGAGTTAAGATATATGCCAAAGGAAAGATCTCTTCAATGGAAATATTTCGTGATATGACGTTTCTCTCAATTGTTTGTACGAAAGGAGCTACAGAGCTCTAAATGTGAGTAATTAAGCATTATATAAATTCATCATCTATTTAGGTCATTAACTCTGAACTGACTAATAATAGGCAAAAGTCTTGTTCGTAGCAAAGGTTATCCCTGGAAAGCTCTTTTCAGTGGTATATATCTTATGGCTATTGGACGCCAAGAATTCCTTAACTTCGGTGCGCAATTTATTACCTATTTAGGTCATTATCTCCGAACTGACTAACAATTGGCAACATTATGTTAGAAGCAAAGGTTCTCATCTAATCTAGTTTAAAAAAATGTGATTGACGTGTAAAAGTGTTTGTACAAACCCACTTACAGAAATAAATCATTTATAATTTATTTATTCTCTTCGAAAAGCTCTTTTCATTGGTGTATATCTTATGGCTATTGGGCCAAGAAAATTCCTTAACTTCGGTGCCCCAGTAGTCACCTATTTATACCATTAACTCCGAACTGACTAACAATTGGCAATAGTCATGTTAGTATAAAAGGTTCCCCTCAACAAGCTAAAGCCATTGATGTATATCTTATGGTTATTGGGCCAAGAATATTCCTTAATTTCGATGCCCGAGTATTCACACCTATTTGGGTCATTTACTCCGAACTGACTAACAATTGGCAAAAGTCGTGTTAGTAGGAAAAGTTCCCCTTGAAAAGCTCTTTCTATTGGTGTATATCTTATGGCTATTGGGTTAAGAAAATTCCTTAACTTCGATACCGAAGTAGTCACCTATTTATGCCATTAACTCCGAACTGACTAACAATTGGCAATAGTCATGTTAGTATCAAAGGTTTCTCTCAAAAAGCTAAAACCATTGATGTATATCTTATGGCTATTGGACCAAGAAAAATCCTTAACTTCGATGCCCAAGTATTCACACCTATTTAGGTCATTTACTCCGAACTGACTAACAATTGGCAAAAGTTATGTTAGTAGGAAAGGTTCCCCTTGAAAAGCTCTTTCCATTGGTATAAATCTTATTTTTATTGGGCTTCAGGGCAGAACCCCTTATGCAAGGGCCGATTCTGCTTTCTAATCCATTGCTTCATATGATTGGGAAATTCGTCTGCTCGACAACGTAATTGCCGCAATGAATGTTATCGAATTGTCAAAATAAATATAAACGTTAATTGCTGCCCCGCTGATTTTTTTTTTTTTTTTTTCAGTAATTGTATGTATAGGTGCCACAAAATAAAATAGAAAATAAACAATGCGTCGATACTAAATGCCTTTTTTTCTGTGTTATCATACATATTATCGGCAACAGGGTCAGACCAAATAAAAAAGCAAGATAGGAGCGTTGTCAAAAGTGACGTGAGGCCGGTTTTTTTAAGCATGTGTGCACTGATTGAGATGTATTTTGGTTGTAAATACTTATAAATGTGTGTAAGTGGTATGCTCAGGGCGGAGGAGGTGTAGTTTTAGCATGCTTCATTATATTGTTCGCAGCGCTGTCTTGGTTTTTTATTTGATCTGAGGCAACAGGTAAGTATTACCGCGCAAATGGCGTTTACTTATTAACTTAAGTCTGTATTTTTTTTTTACTATAATAATAATGTTACCCAGTAGTCAGATAGGCAGTCACTCTGTTAAAAACTGGTATTCAACTGCATCCAGTTAGACTGGAAGCTGACCCAAACATAGTTCGGATAAGGCTAGGCAGATTGATTGATTGACACGGTAAGACACTCCGACCCCAAATTAATTGGGATAAGGGCAGGAGAATGATGATGACGATGATGAATAATGGTACTCAGTAACTACTTACATAACAGGCTCACAGCATGGCATATGACGTCACATAACAGGCTCACAGCATGGCATATGACGTTACGTAACAGGCTCACTCATATGGCATATGAAAGCGCTATAGCCCAAACATTATGGGTCTTAAAAATAATGGCCTATCTTGATCTAACTTCAATACTAATAGGTATCGTATCGTCGTACGTATGTGTACAGGATTCTCATTATTCTACCTTTTGTTTATAGGGTAGGTTGATCTCAAGGTACGACTATCTTACACAGAATGAATGCAACCTGACTTCTACAGCGCAACAGCGGGCATATCGATATCCATACCTAAGTTGGACCAGACAGGCTTCTATATGTAATTCATATACATGCCTATCTCCCAGGTTTCGTGTATTTCTTATAGCAACATAAGGTCAGGGAAATTAATTGTTAAGCAAATTGACTACTAACTTAAGTTGTCGTTTTATGGAAATAACACTGTACTGTCTTTCTTTGACAGTTGAAGTCACATAACAGGCTCACAGCATGACATATGTCGTTACGTAACAGGCTCATAGTATGGCATATGACGTCACATAACAGGCTCACAGCATGGCATATGTCGTTACGTAACAGGCTCATAGTATGGCATATGACGTCACATAACAGGGTCACAGCAAGGCATATGACGTCACATAACAGGTTCACAGCATGGCATATGACGTCACATAACAGGCTCACAGCATTGCATATGACGTCACATAACAGGCTCACAGCATGGCATATGACGTCACATAATAGGCTCACACCAAGGCATAGGACGTCACATAACAGGGTCACAGCATGGCATATGACGTCACATAACAGGCTCACAGCATGGCATATGACGTCACATAACAGGCTCACAGCATGGCATATGACGCCACATAACAGGCTCACAGCATGGCATATGACGCCACATAACAGGCTCACAGCATGGCATATGACGTCACATAACAGGCTCACAGCATGGCATATGACGTCACATAACAGGCTCACACCAAGGCATAGGACGTCACATAACAGGGTCACAGCATGGCATATGACGTCACATAACAGGGTCACAGCATGGCATATGACGTCACATAACAGGCTCACAGCATGGCATATGACGTCATATAGCATCTGAAAACGCTACAGCCTAAACTTTATAGGTCTTATAAATAATGGCCTATCTTGATCTTACTTCAATACTAATAGGTATCGTATCGTCGTACATATGTGTACAGGATTCTCATTATTCTACCGTTTGTTTATAGGGTAGGTTGATCTCAGGGTACGACTATCTTACACAGAATGAATGCAACCTGACCTCTACAGCGCAACTCGTGTGGCATATCGATATCCATACTTAAGTTGGACCAGACAAGCTTCTATATGTAATTCATATACATGCCTATCTCCCAGGTTTCGTGTATTTCTTATAGAAACATAAAATCAGAGAATTAATTGTTAAGCAAATTGACTACTACCTTAAATTGTCGTTTTATAGAAATCACACTTTACTGTCTTTCTTTGACAGTTGTACGAAAGCTTAACAATGAAATTCCTTGACTCTACATAAGAAGGTATAGATGCTGTTTTGAGATAATCTAAATAAACATGATATAATACATAATTATATCATATATGTTTTAATTTATGACTCACACATAATTCTCCAATTCCATCAGCAACAATGAAGCATATAAAATTCTAATTCCGAACTCATAAATCCACAAAATCTAAACATACGTACCTACACATATACACAGGTACATAAAACCGAATAGATTACGGTTCCATCGGACGCGAATATTTCTGGCGGTGGAACGCGCCGGCAATGCGTCAAACGGCAATAACGTATTTTTTTCAATTACGGTGCAATTTCCATGAATCATTTTGTGCCGTTGAGCATTCTGTGCCGAACCAGCCGCGATTCGCTGACCCAGATTGGAAATGTTTGCGTACAGTGTACACCTAGCACAACGCCAATGAATGTTCAGAAATGCATTTGCCGTCTTAATTAGTTATTGATAGCATTCCGTTGCGTCTGTAGCTTTGTGGTAACGGAATGGCTGGTGCTGGTAACTGGCATTTTATTAAACTAAACGCGGGATTTCCCATAGGGCAAAAATAAAAAATCCATCTTTACTTCCATACAAACTTTCCATCCCCTATTTAACGCATCCCTATTTAAAGTGTATTTTCAAAAATCGTTTCTTTGTGTTCACCTTCTTTGGGAACTCGAGCTTCTATAAATAGCATTAGTCTGCCATGTTCGTTGTCTATCAATGAATTTAAGATTATATTAAGGATGACCTAATTTAACATCATCATCTGCCTAGCCTTTCCCCAAATATGTTGGGGTCGGCTTCTAACCGGGTACAGCTGAATACCAGTATTTTACATGGAGCGACTGCCTATCTGACCTCCACAACCCAGTAACTGGGTAATACGATACCCCTTGGCAAGACTGGTTGCCAGACTTTCCGGCTTCTGACGACCCGTAACGACTGTCAGAGATCCACAAATGACAGCCGGGAACAATGGCTTAACGTGCTTTCCGAGGTACGGAGGAGTCTCGGTATGTAAAGATGGTCATCCATCCACGGCCCAACCCCGACAAGCGTAGCTTAACCTGATGGATCGACCCGTGCGGTTTTTATTACTTAGCCACGAGCTCCTCACTTAGCCATGACCTAATTTAACAAATCCTTAACTTTAAATCATAATCTACATATTAACCAATTCTATGATTAACCTGATAACACCAAGCTGTATAACCAGAGAGCTTCAAGCATACACTAATAAAGCTCATCAAGCCTAAAGTAGATTGCCGAACCGTAATATTAATATAGCATTAATTAGGAAGGCAGCCGCGCGATAGCGATGCATCAATTGTTATCAACAAAGCAACCGCGCTTAAAGCACCCGATCATCCCGTGTGGAGGAGCCAGCCAATATTTGACAGATATGAGCGGTATCTCCCACCATCTTATTGAATTAATTTCTCATTTCACAACCACTTATCTCCCGAACCCGGAAGTTATTGTAAACAATTACCCATAAATAAGTTTCCACCTCGTAAGTAAGTTGGAGGTTCGAAACAAAGAAAATCGAGTTTCCCACCAACACAAGTTCAACGCGTGTAAATGTAATTTCCCAACAAAGCTTTTTACCGTAAACAGGTAGGTAAGTGAAAAAAGGTTGTCTTTTTAACTCATACTCGTACGACAATAAGTTTGGTTGAATTGGCCTGAATTGCTTACTAGTTATAAAAAAGATAGAAATAAGGTTTTACATGTTTCTAAGATCTTTCGTGCTAGTACAGATCCTTTGAAAGGTTTTTTCCAAGACACTGCCGAAACCAAACCTATTTCTGTGACCAAGCAATCAGACTTGGAATATATGGCTTCTGCACCCTAATTATATACACGATCAATCAGAATTAGAAATCTCTAATCCATTGCTTCATAAGTTCGTAAGTTACGTTGGAGCAGTTTTTTTTTTCGAACTGATGAAGCATTTGGTTAAACCTTTGGTGCGAACCGATTCCAATTCTGTCCTGTCGTGCATTAGGCAATTAGGGTCCTGGATAATTTATAGTTACAGGTAAAACACTATTATAAGTGTAACCAAATAAAACAACGACCATTCGACCAACCCTAAGTGCTCATTCACGTTGACTCGCGGGCGCGGTGGCGGGCGCGGTCACGAAATATCAAACATATGGCGAGCTTGCCCGCTACTTAAACCGCACGCGCGTTTCGTAGGTGAACACTTGGATATTACGCCATATCTATACTAATATTATAAAGCTGAAGAGTTTGTTTGTTTGCTTGTTTGTTTGAACGCGCTAATCTCAGGAACTACTGGTTGGAATTGAAAAATTTTGTGTTGGATAGTCCATTTATCGAGGAAGGCTATAGGCTATATAACATCACGCTACGACCAATAGGAGCGGAGCATAAATGAAAAATGTTGCAAAAACGGGAAAAATTATTCCTTTTTGAGAGCTTCCGTTGCGTGCGCTGCGTAAACGGTTTAAGTTACGCAAATATTATGTATGATGGAATTGTTCCTCTTTAAAAGTTCTAAAAAAAAGTCCGCGACAGCATTTGTCTATCTTTTAAGATTGACTCACTATAACCTTTTTTATGGTAATCAAATTTTTTCGAAGTTAATGCATTATTTGCGAAGGAGTTTTATCGACATAATATTAATTCTTATTCAAATAAATAGTTTTAACATCAAGGGTATTTATGTAGCAGTAAAATACTTTTTAATTCATTCGAATCAGACATTTAATTTCGAAGATATCACGATATAATAAAAACTTTTTCCAAAAAAAAAAACAACCGACTTCCAAAAAAAACATTAAAAAAAGTGAAAAATAACTTTAATTTCGGAAGTCGGTGGCAAAAAACGGTTTTTTTTTTTGTAAAAAGTTTTTATTTTTCACTTTTTAGTTGTAGTACCTACCCCACACAAATCCGAATACCACTACCTGCTATGTAAATAACAGTGAAGGTGTCAAACAGGATATCGTCTAGATAAACTAAGTGGGAAAAATACGTAATATTGAAGCTAACTCAAAAATTACGCAAGAAAAGTTAATAAAATTTATATGGGACCACCTCGGAAGCATGACCTACCAAACAAAAAAAAATCATCAAAATCGAATCATAATTGGCGGAGTAATCGCGTAACAAACATACAGACGAATTGAGGACCTCCTCCTTTTTGAAGAAGTCGGTTAAAAATGCTATACATGAACCGTTCGACGCCGGGCGCCGCGCCTCCGCGACGTTCCCTACTTTAGAGAGGAGAGGATGAGCACACGGGTAGACATGACCTGGAATAGGACATAGGATACGTTTTATTCCTATATTTATTTATTTATTAAAACATTATGCAAAAGCAAAAAAAAAAAAATTGTACAAAGGCGGACTTAATGCCTGAGGTATTTTCTACCAGTCAACCTTAGGGTGGGTTTTTTAATATTCCCACGGGATGGACATCTACGCGGGTGAAACCGCGGGGCACAGCTAGTGTTTGATATTTCGTGACCGCGCCCGCCACTGCGCCCGCGAGTCAACGTGGTTGAGCACTAAAGGCCGGTTTCCTATCACTCGTTATGCTAGTCTTCGGCAGTGATACACTCTCAATAAGTGTGAATAATACCTACAGAAGTATGTTATATGCATTTATAACATAACACATAACATCACGCCTGTAATCCCCGAAGGGTTAGGCAGAGGTGTACCTGTAGTAGTACCCACATTTCGTCAGTTATTATGCATTTATGTAGGTATAAGCATTTTTCGCCTTTTATCAAACACGCGAGGTGAGACTCAAAAATCAACCATCTCGTCAAGTTTCCATCTTTTATTTCCCCAAACTTTGAAGAATTTTACTGCACAATAAAAAACCTGCATTTTTACTGCGGTACTTCTTGCAGCAACTACAGCTGTAACCACGTAACTTACATTTTCTTCGACAACAAGGTTCTTGTGATAAATTGTAAATAATTTACATAACACAATGTTGGAGGTAACGAAGGAGGAGCCGTGGACACAGTTATGAACAGAATACATATAACTCGGTATAACAGCACTCAGCTAGAAACTTGTTTCATTAAATTTAAATTTACCGTCTGCTTATAAATTCAAAGAAACGCTCGTCGTCTCTCGGATTCAGGAGGAGGGAATAAACTTCTTCCATTGATGTCTTATTGTTCAATTTTGGGAATCGCGGATGATTTTTAAATAGCTCGCTAATGTATTCAGAATACTTATTCAATAAGTTCTTTCTTTTCCGACGTATTGTCAGAGTTGTTCTTCTTTTTTTACATAGATTTGAAAAATGAATGAAATTAAAGAAAGGTTCCTAAATTACTCTCAACCGTATGTTATATCCCGTCAAAGAAGAAGAGAAATGTCAAAATTTGAAAAATACGGAAGTAATATTTAGATTCAGCCAATCTTATCAAGCATCAAATCTTTTAATTATTATCTGCATCAACGTTGCAGATTTTGCCATCAGCACATTTTAATGTTTCTACTTATAACCGAGCTAACTCGGTTATTTAAAAGTCCCTCTTGGTTCCTCCAATTAATTTCGAGACTAAGTAAAATATATTTTTACATCGAAAGGATCTAGATTGCCCAATTAAAAGTTTAAGCTTATTACTTCCAACGCCCGCTTTTTGAATACGTTTAATTATTTTGCCTCTTACAAGCTACTCTGGTCTATATTCTGCGCAATCGTTTTTGGAGCAAATTCTAAATATTGTTTTTGATTTTTTCAGTTTTAAATACTTATTTGCTAAATATTATTAAGGCTCTTTAAGGGGCGCCGTGACGCGAAAGAAATATTTCATATTTCTAATAATTGAACTGGAACTTATTGTTAAGCCTTTACTTATCTTCCTTTTCTGTCACAATAGGGCCATATGACACTTTCTTTAGCTAACTCATTACCCAATTGGACAATGATACCATCTTCAAAACAAAGTATACTTTCGTTATTTTTTCAGTTTCGTCTCCACTCAAAAGCACATTCCAAATGCAGCTCAAATAATTTATAACATGTTTTCTGGTCGCTAAAACGGCAATATTCAACAGTTTATCAGCGGGTGGGTAGTCACAAGTGCATTTCCCGGCGTGGGCGTATCGGGGCTAATCGCGGCTCGCTTCCTACCGATGCAGACCGGAAATTGGCTGCCCCGACTCATCCGCTGGCGAGGACATATGATCCAACTAGCCTTGTTTCTTGCATATTTTGCATCATAGGAATTAATTTGGAACTGGTCCATGAGATATGGATGTTCATCTCCGTTGACGTGAGTTTCTGAGAGTAAAACTTACACTTTTGGTCAACAATATACATTTGGCTACAAAGAATGTTCCCCATAGCATTTTCGCTGATATCGCATCACCATCACTTCAATCAACCAGTGACGGTATGAAACCAGTTTCATAAGTAGTGGCGTAGAACACACACCAGCAAGCTTTGGGTCTTGGAGCTTATGTCCAGAACTCTTTAATGATGACGATGATGGATGATGGGTCTTGCAAATGGAATACCCACTTTTCATTTCGTTCTTGCCTCGTCACTGCCTACTGATATGAAAATAAGTAAGTAGTATCTACTCGGGAAAAAGATCTGTTCTTGTATCAAGCAGGTTCTTCATCTTTATATTTACAACATGTCACTTATTATTCCATCGTTCCGTCGTTCAGGCAACATTTACGAGCTCACCAGAGCTTCCCGAAGTCGTCCCTCGAAGAGCGAATAGTGTATTAAGTTTAAAGTCTATAATATGACATAAGTAGTGGCAAGTTCCGAGACCGTCGCCGACATGAACTAAGCAAACCCATTTCCTTGACAACTTACAAGGAGTTGCTTTCTAAGTAGCTTCGAAAGCACACAAATTGTGAGACCTACTGATTGTAGACTATGAGTCAGAATTATGTTTTAAATAAATCATTTGACTGGCTGTGACGATGCTTGGGGAAGGCCGATGTCTAGCAGTGATCGCCTTATGGCTTGGTTTAGGCAGTGACTCAACATAGTTTAATATGCAAACCCATTTATTTGATAACTTACAAGGGAGTTACTTTTTTACTAGCTTCAAAACCACACATTTTGTGACGCTTATTGATTGTAGATCACACGTACGTCGTTTTGAATACCTCATTCGACTGGCTGTGACGATGCTCGGTGTGTGCCTATAGTGCTTATGTCCAGCAGTGGTCGTCTTTCGTCTAAATGATGATGATGGTCATGATTTGTCGAAGATGCAGTCTTAGATAATGACGCAACATGTCGGGTTTGTTATGCCTACCTCTATCAAACTAGTAAGAGACCGCGACAGTCATATCAGGTCTATCTGCTAAAATAGGAGCTTCTTCTCGCATAAGGATTTTGTTTTCGTATTTATCTGTTTGTCTTTCTATTTTTATTATTTTTAGCTATGCCCGAGGAACCTTCTATTTATTTTAATTTGTTTTAAACATCTGCTTAATTTTTTCGAAGATCATAATTAAGCCTGTCATCACTCTAAAAATAACATTATATTTTAATTATTATTAAAATCATTTCATAAAGCTGCACCAGCCCAATTGATTACGTACTCAATTTGATTTTGCGTACGTCAAATCTTCTATCGATTGGATACCCGTAATTAGTTTCGAATGCATAAACAAGTGAACGGGTTTAGTAGTCCAATTAGCGTCGATCGTGTACATACAATGATTTCATTAAACATGCAAATTTGCGTCCATAGTCACGTATGGCATCGTAATCGGGTGCCTGGCTGTGTTATTGGTTAATAAACAAGGGTTTATTTCCATTACAGGTTCCTCTTGGTATGCACTAGAGTCCTTTGTGGTGTCCGTGTCGATTCACTGAGTCAGCTTCGATCAGTATGCAGTGGGTTTCTTTTTTTCGAAGAGAATAATGGAAAGTATCTCCTACGTATGTTTAAAGGATTCTATTTACGACCCATTATGTTACGACCCATTATGTAAATAAAATTCTGAAATTAATCATCATCTAGCCTTTACCCAACTATGTTGGGGTCGGCTACCAGTCTAACCGGATGCATCTGTATATCAGTATTTAACATGGAGCTACCTATCATGACCATTGACATGACATTAACAACCCCGTTAGCCGTTACTTTGGGTTTAGCAAGGGGTATCGAATAACTTGGTTGTCAGACTTTCGGGCTTCTGACAACTCGTAACGACTGTCAAAGATCTACGCATGTCAGCCGGGACCAAAGGCTTCACGGGCTTTTCGAGGGACAGAGATGCCTCGGTATATATTCGCAGACCAACCTCGTCAAGCGTTGCTTAACCTTGATGATCGAGCCGTGCGGCTGTTATTACTTAGCCATAAGCCCAAATAAAATTCTGAAATATTACATATGAAACTGAACACTTTTGCTATATTGAATACACAATAAAGGCTATACCTACTGTAAATAATAAAAACTAAAACCCAACTACGACTAAAAAGGTATAAACAAGACCCCACAGACAGACAAATTTAAAATCCGGAGTCACACGTGTTAGGGCATAAATCGAACAGATTAAGTGTGACTCCGGATTTTAAATTTGTCTGTCTGTGGGATCTTGTTTATGCCTTTTTAGTAGTAGTTGGGTTTTAGTTTTTATTACTTTATTTTTTTTTTAATTCTTTTGGGGTTATAATATAAATATTTTTTAAATGTCCTCATTAAGTCCTTTCATTTGATACCCAACATAGTACGATTAAACAATGTTTTTTTTTAGTTCCTGACTTTATCACTACTCTAGAGGTCGCCATTTTTAATTTAATATGACGTCACATCCTATAACCAGCGGACAATCAAGACGCTGCCAACGATACCTCATTCAAATTGGGATGAGTGGTTTAGAAGATAGGAGGGAACAGATGAACATACATACATACATACATACATACCGGCCAAAATCATTACCCTCCTTTTTGCTTCGTCGTAGTCGGGTAAAAATAAACAGAGCGCGAAGGACGAACAACACTTATCTGTATCCAATGTGGTTATTGTCTTCGATAAATTATCTAGTCGGCCAGAACAGAAGGCGTATGGTAACCAAACGTAAAATTTTCGATTATAGTCCCTTTAGCCGAGAAATATCTTGACAAATACCCTAATAAAAAGGCTCGCCGCGCACCCGGGACGTTTGGAAAACCATTTACAAGGTTTATCGTCGCCATGGAAATAATAACTGGAGCCGTTATCGTCCTAAATTGATCTAATTTAAAATTATTGTTATCGCGAACCTTTTATTTTTATTAGGTAGGATCATAATATTTTATCAGTGGCCACTCACAAAATCTTGTGTGTAATCTGAATGCGATACATTTATGAGTGTTTCGGTGCTCTTGTAATGTTTATTTTATAATATATTTCGTTTGTAAGCTGCATATTTGAAAATATTATAAGACTAAGTACATAAAAGCTCTATACTCAGTTACACAAAGCAATCATTCTTTGAAAACCCTATTACCAAGAAAAACACCTAATATTATATGTAGTAAATTGTAAGTACATAATACTTTTAAGTTCTCAGAAATAACAACATTCGTAATGTGATTTGCTAGAAAAGAATAATTTGTGGGTTGGATTTAGGTGTTATGTGTTTTACGCCTCACGTACATTCGGCATCTCAATTCTTAACCTACACAAAAGATCAGTAGGTGGTACGTTTTGCTGCCAGGATTTAAAAGGACCACCCGCGATCGCATTAAATAATATTAACACAAAAGTAATTTATAGTGTCTAGACTCTCAAACTCTTTGCGAATTTGGAGAAAGAAAACATAATAAATAGTTTCCCTTTAGAAAAACTCATACTCATTCATATAAGATTTCAAAATCGGGTCGCAGCTATAAATTTAATCTTTGATACTGGAGCAAAACTATTTCTATATAAATGTTAGAATAGAAACGGAAATGACTCATAAAAGCACCTATTCTATTTCAGCTAGCCTTTTATAATGTATCGTCAGCGGAGCGCACAATCATCGAGACTCGTGGAAAATCGGGAGAGTTCGGGGTCCTTCGCCATCGCTACGACAAGCTCCTGTGCGCTTCAATAGCTCCTTTGATTGACGCTGAACTTGCGAGCCGCGCACCTAGTGCGAGCAATAATTGCCTTTTGAGACGAGAAAACATAGCTCCAGCGATAAAATATTATTTGTGTGTGACAGGCTTTGTAGTAGAATGTGTACCAGCCATATCTCAAAGACACCCGTTGTAATTAAGTAGACAATGAGAGTTCATATTTGGCGGTGGGCGGGAATGGAGCCGCCATTGTGCTCAGCTCGTTATCTGCAGACCAGTCTTTTTGGCTTTGCACAACAAAGTGGCAGCCCCGGTTTGTCTCTGAAACTGTTTATTTAATAAGAAAGCCTAACGATTAGACAATTGGCTACAGAGAACGTAAACAAGTGTATGGATGACAGGTGACAATAATGTACGAGTATGTGACCAGGAAAGTAATTCGTTAGAAGTTATAAACTTTATCCCAACTGCAATACGAATTAAGGCTATATAGACCACAGTTAAACTAAAACGAAAATTATAAAATTAAGGCGAGTCCAGAAAGAATCCAGATAAGGCTTCTTTCAGCTGAGTAGCTAATTCTAAAGGAAATAAAAACTTTATTTCTTTCATAAAAACAGATACAAAGGATGAGATTATCCGGATTTTAGGGCCGACATCGATTCAACGGCGCAGAAGGCAAACAATCGTCTTTTGTTGTCCGTACCTATTGAAGTTTGGGTAATTAATTATACCGGGCGGCCGTCATTTTGCAGATTCACTTCTCCTATAACGTTCTCCGCAAGATTGACTGATTAGCTACCTCACACCACATACTGTCGACCCTTTCCGTGTTACTGTGTTGCGAAGCTGTAAGGTAATGTTTTACACGAGTTTTCTATACCCACCTACATGATATGTATTAATGGCATATTGTGTTACAAGAAAGGATGTAAACTTTAAGACGCCGCAAGTGTTCTTGAAAGTGTGACTAGCATTTTAAAACGTTTCAACCAAAAAATATAAATATTCTCTTAATTATAAAGTCAATAGGTCATATTCGAATTTCAATAAACTCTACATACAATTCTTCCACCTGTATTCAGATATGCATACTGTAAAAAATACACACCAACAAACTTATCAAATTCAGGTAGATACGCAAAGGAAACAGAATATTGAAAAATACAACAAAAAAAATACGGAAAATGCGTGCTAGCGGCGTCCGGGGCAATACCTCACTGGCGCAGATACAAAGTAATTGGTGAAGAGAAAAATTACACCAGAGAGAAAAGCGGTGTGTTTAAAAAATAATAGAAAAAAAGGAATTGCTTCTGTTATAGTAGCAGGGAACAAAAGGCTGGTTTCATCTATTCCCGACAATGACGTGCCCGTCCAGTCGCCGCCACGCCGCGTCCGGCTCGTAAACGGCACGTGTACACCGACGTTTTGATCAACCTTAGCGACGACGCTTTTTTAGTGAACACTCTTCAAATTGACTTCCGAAAAAGTCCAAACAAAAATATTCACAGATTTCTACGTTTTTAAAATAGTTCAAGCTGCTAGAATAATTTAAAATTACTCTTAGTTCAGATATTCGACAAATAAAGGCAATTTCAACATGTCAAGTGTCTGCAAGATAAGATCTTTTTCTCGGAAGCTGGTCGCCGCCTGTGAGGTCGTTACCAAGTGTCTCGCTGGTTCTACTTCGCTCTACTGAACTTTGATTATAACGTAACATAATTTCGTTAAGTGACCGTCTTGAATTAATTATTGTGCAATGTAGTGTTTCGTGTCTTGACTTGTTTTAATTTTACAACATGATTTGGAATGAACTATACAAATGTATGTAGGTAGATTGGTACCTTTCCAGAAATTAAATCATTTAGAATATTTTTTATGGAAAATATATCAATACAATAAATAAAACATAAGTATTTCAAATCTTTCAACATTCTCTATACGGCCATTTAGAATCGCCACACCTGCACATTCATTGAATGACCCGAAGTTTAAAAAAATCTTTTTCAGCAATCTTTGGCTACTTACAGTTATTTTCGGGTACAATATTCCAGTTATTCCAGTTTACATAGGTAGAAACTCCATTTTATGAATTCGCTAGGCGGGGCAAACGGTTTAGTGTCGACTTCGCACTTTCAAAGTTGACGACAGCTGTTCTCACTGAACGACCATTTAAAAGTAAAGTCTACTCCCAAACTAAAAATGGGTAGGTACTTACTCAATGATTAGACCAAACAAAGTTTTATAAGTAATAAGCTAATTGAAATCATTTGCCTCTTCCCGATTACAAATTCAGGGAAAACTAATCTCCTTTCTCATAATTATTGATATTATGGCTTCACTGATATAAGTGATATTTATTATCTCTCATCCCACATACCGCAGTTTCTCAAGACGAAAGTCTTTGACCAATGCGTGTTGCCAGTGATGACCTATGGCACTGTAACGTGGTCGCTCACAATGGGCCTTATTAGAAGGTACCCAAAGGGCAATGGAGAGGGCTATGCTTGGAGTTTCCCTACGTGGTCGAATCAGAATTCAAGAGATCCGCAGGAGTTGGTTCTCCTGCGGATCTCTTCATTTCTAACCGACATAGCCCGAAGAATTGCCAAACTTCAGTGGCAGTGGAGGGAGGGCACATTGCTCGCTGAACAGATGGCCGATGGGGCCGAAATGTTCTGTAGTGACGACCGCGTACCGGAAGCCGTAGCGGTGTGGTAGTTTCACATTTCATTAATAAATAAATTCTTCTTTTGCGCATTGGATATAAAAATACGTATCAAATACATTCTTTTCATTCTGTATCAAAGACATTCTTTTCCAGCAATTTCTTTTTTATCAATTTCCTCGAATCACAGTAATGCCGACAAGAATTTAAGTCTAATAATAATCAATTTTCTGATAATGTCTCTTGAAACAGCGTGACGCTCCTTGAAAAGATAACTCCTTAAAATCTTGAACGTGGTGAATTTGCGTCTGTCGAAAATATGAAGCCAAGGCCCACATCAAAACAGATTTGAATGGAACGCAAAATGAAGGCAGCAGCGCCGCGTCCGAGATAACGGCTCTTCAAAAAGGGAAATGTTAAAAACAAAATTCAAAAGGGAAAGAGGAAGTAGGTACCTAAGTAAATTATAAAAGTGCGACGAGAGCCTTTTGTTTACGAGCCGCTACTGTCAGTGCTCCGCCATTTTGAGCCAGAGCGACCGCATTCACAAACAGACTGCCAAGTTATGCCTCTAATTCGTCGCTAAAAGATGACATAGTTAGGTGTTTTTGTCAAATCTCCAGTGGCACGAACAATACTGTACGCCACTTCTTTTATCTAAAATAATAAAGAAAATATTTTCAAGCGTCTTTTTCCCTGATAAGGAAGTTAAAAACTCGCTTAAACGTTACCTATTTACTTGTCGGTATAAAATATAGGTGCTTACCTAACACGGCAGTCGTAATGAAAGCTAACTTGGTCCCCAGATACTAAAAAGTTTACGACATAACGTAGGCATATAAATATACACTCACCCGCGTTTTTATAAAACTTTGTGAAAATTGTAATGAATTTGTATACAGCGGCTGCAAAAAGTAATATTTAAATTGTATTCCTTAGGGAGTAGTCATAGATATGGTAAAGCGCTTTTTATAACTAAGCGTATTAGCTTTATAAACGTGCTTATAAAATCGGTCCTGAATGTTACGCTAGACGAGTAGCCGCGAATTCAAAGTAAAGCTTATTGCCATTGAGCTAGACTGTCGCTTTCAGGTTCACTTGCAATGCGATCCGTAGAACCCCGATGAATAAACGGGGTTACCGTTATAGTTTTAAAATTGACTCTGAATATGTCAGCCTAGTGTAGTGGAACGCCATCCAGCCAGGCAGAAGACGACCTGCAGAAGCTCTGAGATGGATTGTATGAGTTTGGTGAAGGTCCACCATGACACCCAATTAGCAGATGTTGGTTAACGCGTAAGCGCCAGGTAACCCGCGGAGTACCAACTTTTTTTTTTAACGCTTGTTTCAATTTTCAGGACCGTTTCAGGTTGTATCGGAGCGGGAGAAGACATTTCACGATGTACCAAATTTAAAAAAAAAAAAGTATTAGTTTGTATGTTGATTCAAAATATGATTCGCGACCGTACAAATATGTATTTACAAAATAATAATCATTAAAATCACCAATACAACTCTCCTGAATCTTGAATTTCGCAGGCTACCTATTATGTCTAAAATTTTTGAAAAAGCAATGCTTATCAGGTTAAATAATTTTCTCTATACACATAAAATATTATGCAAAGAGCAATTTGGTTTCCGTAAGGGTAGTTCAACTGCTCTTGCAATCTTTAACTTAATTAAACTTGTAACCGAAAGCATTAACAATGGCAATCCACCGGTGTGTCTCTTCTTAGATATGAGCAAGGCCTTTGATTTTGTGAATCATTCGAAGCTCTTAAACAAATTGGACTTCTACGGCATAAGAGGAAAAGCTCATGAATGGTTAGCTAGCTATCTAAGAAACAGGAAACAGTGTACCGAGATATCCAAAGTAGTAAAGAAAAATTACAAAATTTATACCAAAGAGATTTTTACTTCAATAGCAATAATAAATAAGTGTGGTGTGCCTCAGGGTAGCATTCTCGGTCCTTTACTTTTTTTGCTATATATAAATGATCTTCCGGAGGCCATTTTGCAGAAATGTATCCTATTTGCAGATGATACTACAGTTATTATAAGATGTCACGACAAAAAAGATTACAAATCAGTCACCGAAAAGACCCTATCAGATATAATAAGCTGGATGGAAAGTAATAATTTGAATATAAACATTAGTAAGACGAAATCAATACAATGTAACTCCTATAATACCAAACAATTACCTTTGGACATTAATTGCAAAGATGAAAAAGTACATCAAGTGGATGAATTAAAATTTTTAGGACTTATTGTAGATAAACATCTAAATTGGAAATGCCATGTGGAACATATTTGTCAGAAACTTGATAGGTTTGTGTTTGCGTTGAAAAAGATAAGGCAAAATGTATCTGTAGAAGCTGCTCTTTCGGCTTATCACGGCTATGTGTCATCTGTCCTAAGCTATGGACTTATAATGTGGGGCAATTCGACCGATTCTGACAGAGTTTTCAAGCTTCAAAAACCTTGCATCCGGGTTATAAACAAAGCATGGTTCTTAGATAGTTGTAAACCTCTCTTTAAAAAATGTAACATTCTTCCACTACCCTGCATGTATATAAGAGATATCTGCGTTTTTACCAAGAATCACTCGCATTACTTTAAGCAACGTAGTGAGGTTCTACCAAGACAAAAAAGGGCTAACTTTCGCAACTTATTGTATCAGCCACCAAGTCATAAAGATATTTATAAAAAAAATGTGTTTAATATGTGTATACTGATTTATAATGACATTCCAAATGATTTAAAATTGTTGCTATTTATAAAAAAATTGACCGATTGGCTACAAGAGAGTTGTTTCTATAGCATTAAAGAATTTATGGAATTTAAAAATTAATGTTAGGTATGTACTATTGAATGAAAATGGATAATTGAGTTTAGAATAATTGTAATAAAATTAATTGCATGATAATAATTACATTAATAGACGTAAGTAAATAATTTGCACGCTTGCTTGCAGGCAGAATACAATGACTTTTAGGACATAAGATCTTTCCTTGAATTGGTATGTATTTTCTAGCAAATAAACATTTTTGATTTGATTTGATTTACCTTCATGCCTTCCAAAATGTTCTCTGCTGGAAGACAGGAAGCTTATCTGGGGGAGTTCCTTTGCTTTTTTATTTTCAGCTCTCAACACCGCAGTGATAATTATGTGGATCTGTATGTACCTACCTACATATTTTCTGTTGAACAAATTAATACGAAGCAAAGTCAGCTCATGATTCCTGAGTCCTAAGGGTGGCGGGGGGAGGGGGCGGGCCACGGAGCGGTTTTCATTAGAGACCCCATTTGCATGTTATTCATTACCTTCCTACATCATATATATTCATATTATTTCAGGATACTAAATGTTTTTTTGTCCTATGTTGTGCCTTTAATAGGTAATTTAAGTGCACTTCATATTTTTTTGACGAAGCTAATATAAAGGGGTGAAAGAATGTCCCTATAACATAGCTGTATGTCTGAATATTATGGGGACCATTTACTATTGTCTATTAACTTGATCGCGTCTTGATAGTAACTACTTTCTCTGACAGTCAGGGGCATCCATGTTGGCAATCCAACGTACTTACTGACTTTTTGCATAGTGGTGGAGAAACAGACTGGCAATCAGAATTCTTGGCACATGGATAGAAAGTTTGATTTATTACATGGCAATCATGTCAATTTGTTTAAATAGGTTTTAATTTTTATTTATCTTATAGGTAAATAAACTATTTTGTGAATGTGAGAACGTTGTAAGCGTAGTGGACTATAGATTTGTTGACACTTTTCTATTTGATTAAGTACTTGGTATTGGTACTAGTTGAAAGGTCTACACTGTCCTCCCATACCTATTAACACTGTTATTTTAAAATATTGTAAAAGCCAATTATTTTGAAAAGAGTAACCGTGGAGTTTCTTGCCGGCTCTTCTCCATAGGAAACGAACGACCAATTGGAGCCGCGCACCTAGTTTCTGACGTTTTTTGGACTTATTTTAAAGCAAATAAAATCTGATAATCCAAAGTTACGTCCAAAATAGGCTGGAAAAAAAAAATTTTAGGCTTGTCTTTATTCTTCTACATTTAGGATTACCTGTGTGCCCATGTAGATTTATGTGAATTATAATATTTTTATTTTTATTTGATTACGCAGCAATTAATATGATAGTACCTACAGGTAATTAATTAATTACAATAACAATGATGGTCCAATATGTGGAAATATATGAATGTATCCAAAATGATTGACAGCAACGACTGCAAATTTCATACCTCTGACTGTAGTTATTCATACATCGTTTTAATCAAATAGGTATTTGAATATTCTGATAGGCCGTGTGCTAAAATATCAAACACTCGCAATGTAAACACAATGATCGAATACACACAGCTATCCATAATACCTATTAATATTAATTTCAATTTGCACAAACACAAGCTCAGGATTACGTTAAGTAAGCCCGCAGTATTAGCTACTACGACATTTTATCCAAATAATATATATTAATATGAAATGCCTACTGGGATATTTATGTAGGCGGTACAACCCACGAAAGTTAACCGCTGTATTTTCAGAAGAAAACCGGTTGAAAGAATCTTTTATGCAGAAAATAGGATGACGGAGGGAGGCTTTGTATATAACCTAAATAAATGGTTATTTAGCGGGAGAAACATTGAGAATGATTTTAATATTAATGAAGCTCAATTTATTATCTAATTAGTCATTGTTAGGCAATTTAAATAATACTTACCTAATTAAATTAATTTTTAATTTCGACGCCTGAGTGTCCTTTTGTTTTTTTATTGATTTGTATAGTTAGTCATTTAATTTAGTGTTAGATTATATCTGTATCTAAGATTGTCTGTGTATAAGATTTGTTATCAATGGTTTGATTTGTATTCTATATCATAAAAATTCACACGTTAGCTGATAAAAAAAGAAAGAAAGAAAATGCATTTATTGGCATACGTGCTTAGGTGCAAATAAAATGCCATAAAATAACTATTAGTATTAATGTGGGTGTACCTATAGGTTCACAACTGACTAATCTTAAGGGTAAAATAGGCGAGATTTTAATTATGTGAAACTTATCATAAAAATAGTTTGAGAGCTATTTTAATTAAATAATAATACCTAATCGTAAAGTTTTTTTCTATTTAAGTACTTAATGTTCTAACAATGTACCTATAGATGCTTCTTTAATTAACTTTACAGTGCACATATAAATGGGAAAATACAACGGAATACAAGTCTAAATACCTCTTACATTCTCCTTTGCCATTTTCTCGTAATCAAGGAACCGACGAGTTTTGCTAATTCATTACATTTTTCCATTAGCTTGAGAGTAATATTAACATTTTACACTATTGGCTAAGTCTTCGCCGGGACTTGCTTCAAATATATTTTTTTTAAGTCTATTCCTTAGGTATACGTTGGAAAAACATATAATGGGGCGAGTCTTTTATTATTTTAGATTTTTGTAGATCCTGTCGCACATTTTGTCATAAAAAATCATCACGAAATATGTTTGACGAAAATGCCATTTTATATCAGTCAAGATCATTAGATCACTATGGTCGATACATTTCACCTATACATAAAGATTGCTTAGCAAAGAGACTTGTTAATATTATTGTACTCCAACATACAAAGGAAACTCATTTTAATTAGCAAGGTAGGTATTTATTTTCACATTTGTACAACAAATATTTCATAAAGGCCCTGTTTCAAAATGGTCAAACTGCACTATCTGCCTCATAATTTGAAGAAATCATAATACCTGCACTCTAATTGCGTAATACACGATCAGTCCCAATAGGAATCGGTCCGAAACAAATGTCTAATCCATTTCATAAGTTCAAAAGTTCATCCGTTTCATAACCTTCATAAGTTCGTAAGTTACGTTGTTGAGTAGTTTTTTTTTTCGAACTTATGAAGCATGGATTTGACATTTGTTTCAAACCGATTCCAATTCTGATCGTGCATTACGCAATAAGGGTGCAGATAATTGGACCAAAACTGAAGAAACTGTCAATAAATAGAGAAAATTATAAAAATTAACAACAGATCCATCAGTCATTCATCTTCAGAAGATCATTCGGAGGAAGCTTCAGTAATGATGATAATGAGGCACGATGTGATGGGTGCTGTGCTTTACCGTCGCGTGGAAACTGGAAAACAACAGAATCTTAGTACTCTGTTTATAGTCACCCTGTTCAGGTTGCATCATATTGATCTGGTTTCCAAATGGCATCAAAAGAGCATAAGGTATACGACAATATTGAAATAAGGTCGATGGTCTATGTGGCAGTCCACTGATTAGTATACGCAGTGAGTCATTAGTGTTGCCAACACTAATGACTCACTGCGTATACTAATCAGTGGACATGCATGCATGGAATCAACTGCAGCATGCAAGAAGAAATATCCACTGGTGCAGTACCCGGGCGTAAATATAGACATTAAGCTTCAAGAAGATACTGTCATGAATGTATCATATAATTTAATTTACATACATATAATTTAAATAAATGACACATGGTAAATGTGTCATTTATTGTCGGACACTGTATTTAGTGCCGGACACTGTACCAACCCAGACTTCCTTTCCTTCTTATACTGTTTGTCACTAAACTCACCCGGTATGATCGTCGCCGTGGTAGTCAACATGTCTGAAGGAGCCGTCAGGTTCCTGCAGGGAGTAGTGTCCCTTGACGACGTCACCGTCGCGGTGCTCGTGCTGTGACTTGTGGTCACCAGTGTGAGAGTCCTTTACTTCGTACCCGAACTCGTACTTAGGGTAGGTCTGGAAAAAAACTTTAGTTTAAAAAGGGTTCCCTCGAGATGAGAAAAACATTCTAGTTTGGAAGTTTCCTTCACAAAATGTAGTCTATTATCTTTAACTGTAGGTAAGTTAGGACCAGAAGATCTACCAGTTTCTCCTTTCAGGATATAATTTATGAAGAAAATACAAGTTTCAGTTCCGTAAAGCGATCAATACTTACATAGTAGTCATGATGATCATGTCCATGATATACAGGCTCGTGGTGGCCGTCGTGGCGGTGGATGTACTGGGAGGAGTGGCCGTACCCAGAAGCTACAGCAATGGCCACAGACAAAACACATACCACCTGGAAATAGGTTGGGATATCAGGTTTATGAACTTGGAAGGTACGTGACACGTGTGGACTAGGTCCTCTCAGCGTTCCGAATATTGAGGATACTACCAAATTCTACGGTAAACATATTTCCCGTGGACTGTATTCGGATCATCTGCTTTTTTTTTTTTTTTTTTTTTTTTTTTTTTTTTTAAAAAAAAAAAAAAACGTTGCCCCACACTAGGAATATCTTCCTGTATCGTGGGTGCGTTTACAAACATAGAAACTCACATACACTAACACCCAGACCCGGAACAACTACTTGCAGATCATACAAATATTTGTTCCGTGCGGGAATCGAACCCACGACACGTTGCGCAGCAGTCCATTGCTCAGCCACTGCGCCAAACGTGTCGTGTTTATTAAGGTAGTCCCTTTACTGAATCACAGTGATAATAATGTTGGTAATAGCAATGATGGAGCGGTTATCCAAGAACAAATCTTAGTATGTGGTATTCAAGACTCCACATTAGAAACTTCCAATTTCACTTCAAACTTTAACACTTATTACTTTACATTACCATAAATTAGAACTATAAAAATAGAAGTAGGTAAGTAACTTTCAATACCTTGAAGAACATTTTCGAGTGTTATTGTTTTAGAACTGTTGTCACTATTGCAATTCTAATACCACAAGGGAACTGATACATGCTGACAAAATGTCACGTCTTTTATACAACTTAAAATAATAAATCCAAGGTGATTGATTTCTCTCTAATTATATTGATCATAAAATTCTCACGATACAGTTGTTACGTTAATTTACGCATTGACATTATTTTCGGAAAAGTTGTGACTTGTGACTGCATAATGCGTGTTCGCGTGAACTAGGTAAAGGTCATTGGTAACACGCAACTTGCATTGTTTTTTTAACTTGTATGTTTAACAGGTGTGGTTGTTATGTGATAGTTCTGTAACGTATTCAAAATGTTCATGGCTGAAAATCGATCTTCCAGCTGAAGGATCGAATGTGGAAATGCCATAATCTATTATTGAATTTGGCAGATGATTTGAAGATCGTAGTTTTTCGTAAAACGGAGAGTCGAATTTTAGAAAAAGTTGTTTCAGTTTTTTTAAAACGTTGTCGCTGATAATCAAACTCAAATGTCATTTTACCTGGACATTAATTTTGTACTTTCGCATTCTGGCTGACGTGGATGGAGAAGGAAGATTTCTCTATACCAAGAAGGGTATTTTAGTAAATCAATGACCAAGAACTACACAGGAGACACAGAATTATGTCATGTTATAACATCATTTCCAAATTCGAATGGTGTCGAGGTGTGATTGCGAGATGATTAAGTAGGTACTTCAAAAACAAGCGAATCACGTCACTTTAGAGAAGTTAGAAGTGAACTTTACATCCATATTTCTTCGTAAAACGGTCAGCTTTAAAAATCCGCTGATTCGGTTATTGTGGTCAATAAATGCCAAAAGCGTTATAATTATTATTATGACGCGCAGTATGGGTATTCAAGCAGCATCATTTCACCCCGTGTGGTGTATAAATTAATTGTGCCATCCGCGAGGGAATTATAGAATTTCGCATATACTCGTAAAACCAAGCTTATGTTATGATCCCTGGTGTGGTGGACAGAGTTATAATTAAAGCTGAGCTTTTGCTAAAACCTCATTTGAAGTTAATTTTTAGACATTCTGAATTAGTCCGAGATGCTTTAATTAAGTATCCAATTTGGCTATTACAGTTATTTTTGGTGACCGTTTTATGATCTACCAAATTGTGGTGTAATGTATTTAACTCGATATAACTTTAATGTTCAACAGTAATAAAATTATCAAAACGTAAGAACAATAACTTTTATTCTAAAGACCTCGGTATCAGTAGTCTCATCAGTGGTGGTGGTGCTGTTCAGGGACGATGTGCTTAGCGTGACCCTGGTATTTCACGTTAGCGTTGAATCTGTAAAGATAAAACTATGATTAAATATAATTTTATAAGATTTTATATGAGGCCCGGGCATAAGTTACTACGTTCACCAACATTTAAACAGTCTAGTTAAAGCCTTACAAAAATTACAGGCCTCACCAACCTATCTTGTGCATACGTACTCGAGTCGTCACAAAACAATACTTAGGAAAGACATAGCGGTGGGTGACCAGTATACGTATATACTATCTAATGTATTGGTTATACTAATGTATTAGTATATACTAATACGAATACTATACGTATATACTATCTAATGTATTGGTTATACTAATGTATTAGTATATACTAATACGAATACTTTTTAAACTTTTTTGTTAAAAATAGAACAGTGCAAAAGAACAGTTGACTTTGGTTGCTACTTTTGATGAATAAACTGACCGTTAGTCATATTTTGATATTATTCGATTGGAAAAGCCATTGAACGATGATCACCTTTGACGGATGATTGAATTATATGATGACTAAAAAAAATCGCCATATTATATTTAGTTTGATTACATGTATCATATACACTTACGTTGAAATGACGTCTTACGTCAAACGAGTTGTTTATGCTTTAATTCAGTGATAGTTACCCAGTCTTCTTGTCAGCGTGGTACTCAACGATCCTGATGGTGCCATCAGGCTGTACACTACCTTCACGACATGTCCGTCGCGGGACTCGTTCTGTGACTTCTTGTCGCCGGTGTGACGGTCCTCCACTTTGTACGCGAACTCGTAATTAGGGTGAGACTGTGGAAGAACGTTGAAGATGTTATAACTAGGCCATGAGTTTTTTTAAATACATACAATACTAAATCATCATACATCATCATTAGATATCCGATAAGCAAGCAATAAGTAATTTTTGTATGTTACTAACACTATATGGATATTTTGTGTCCGAAATAAAGAGTTTCAATTTCAATTTTTTCAATTTCAATTATCATCATCCTCCTACCCTTATCCCAATTTATTTGGTCGTTCGGCGCAACATGTATTTTTCATCCATACTTCTAATTAGTCGTCATCTCGGTAGTCACCACCTCTCCAGCCATATCTATCGCATACAATACTGAATACCTACCTACATCAATTATTAAGTATTCATTATTTTCTTTATTTAATTACCAGCGAACCGCTCCTGCTTCGCACGGTTTTTAGGGTTCCGTACCCAAAGGGTAAAACGGGACCCTATTACTAAGACTCCGCTGTCTGTCTGTCCGTCTGTCACCAGGCTGTATCTCATGAACCGTGATAGTCAGTCAGTTGAAATTTTCACAGATGATGTATTTCTGTTGCCGCTATAACAACAAATATTAAAAAACAGAATAAAATAAATATTTAAGGGGGCTCCCATACAACAAACGTGATTTTTTTGCCGTTGTTATAGATAATGGTACGGAACCCTTCGTCCGCGAGTCCGACTCGCACTTAGCCGGTTTTGGACTTGACCAAACATCGAGATTTCTTAGTTTTTAACTTTAATATTATCGTAGGTATTATACACATAAACCTTCCGGAATAAATTCTCTAAACGATGGTGAAAACCTCATCAAAATCTGTTGCGTGGTTTACAACGCGGACATACAGACAAACACGAAAAGCGACTTCAATTTATAATATGTATGTATAGAATAGAATATAATGAATTAATAATTATTATCTGTCACTATAAGACTGTAGTGGCCACTGCAGAGCAAGGCCTCTCTAATAGATATCCGGCCTCTCTACTCTGTTTTCACTTTTACTCTTTCTACTATTTGTCTATCCTAATCCTGACTAATATTATAAATGCGAAAGTGAGTTTGTTTGTGACGCTTTCACGCTAAAACAACTGAACGGATTTGGATAAAATTTGGCACAGGGTTACACCATGACCTGGAATAGGACATAAGATATTTTTAATCCCGATACATTTATGGATTCACAGAATTATAAACATTAGAATCAGCAATACAACTCTCTAAGTTCATGTAAGTGTACTGACTGACGATTTCATGAAATTTTCATTTCAGTGCACGCATGCGTTTCGATAACTCTCTTAACCACTGTCACACATATCGTAACGATGGTGACAGCGGGTATGGAATTTACCACATGGTGTTCCTGATAAAAAAAAGCCTATATTTGCTGGAAGTCACATAGGGAAAAACATTTTTCTCAATCCATATGACTAATTCTTTTAGTTAAAAGGATTATCATTGCCAAAAGACAATGCCAAGAATCGGCACGAATTGTATGTAGTGTCCGACAGACTTTCTATAATAATTATAATTCATATTAAAAAATAGGAAGAATTATACAATATAAATAAAATGTGTAGAATCACACCGTTAAAAAGTAATTTTCATTAGTTATTCAATTTAACAACACATTTCATAGCTACATTTTCAATTAGAAATGTTACCAATACCAAAATATAATAATATCGATACGAAATTGCACTTGCAAATCGATTACAATAATATCAATATGAAGATACGTAAGTGAATTTATTACTTATAAATCATAACTCGTAATTATGTTAATAAATAGCGTTTAGTTATATTTTTAAATAAGTATATTATTTTTTATAGTAATGTAATAATTAAAAATAATTTTTAATTCGATTAGCGATATCGTTTAGCATAGTTTATTCCTAATAATAATGTAATTATAGTGTTGGCAACATTTGATGTAAATCTCTATCTGGCATTTGTCAATGTCAAAAAGTTTGACTTCTCCCGCGTGATAACACGTAACACGATCAACGAATTAGTTTCGTATTTTTTTGTGAGTATTGTGTTGTTTACTGTGTTTCTGGACCCCGATTTTTCTACCATTTACGACTACCTTGGCTGTTGAAACTGAGGATAATGTGCTAAAAGTCATTATTTTAATTAATCGTTTATTAGTTTATTTCATGTTATTTCAAATCAGAAGTATCATCAAGTGGTCAACTTTAAAAAAACTATATAATCTTTTTTTGGTTTGCTTCAAATAGATAACTAATTATACTATCAAATTCTATATTTCTTTTCCTTTTTTATGAAATATAGTTCATCTTTGTCGGTTCTGGCCGAGTCTTGTGGGAGACCCTGGCATTCTCCTATTCCCACTAACAGCGAATTTTTCTATGAGTTCTTCCTGTTATTTATTTTTCCTTAAATACCTACTTGTACATAATCTTTCTTATATATAAAAATGAATTGCTGGTCGTTTGTTTCGCTAAAATTCGAGAACGGCTGGACCGATTTGGATATAAATTATTTTTTTGTTGTGTTCGTTATTCTCAGGGGAAGGTTTGTACGGTAGGTGTAGGTAGAGTAGGTAGGTATGTATGTAGGTATGCATGTAGGTATGTAGGAAGGTATGTAGGTAGGGTAGGTAGGTAGGTAGGTAGGTAGGGTAGGGTAGGGTAGGTACTTAGTGTTACCCGTACGAAGCCGGGTCGGGCAGCTAGTGTACTTATATAGTGTTAGATTGTACTTATATTATATTTAAGATTTGTCAAATATAAATAAAAGATGAATCCTTATAGCTAATCGAATAAGTCTAGGTACATCTTCGCACAACCGTTCATTACAGCGCTCGCTATTCCTAAGTTCCGCAGTAAAGGTATATGATGATAAGTACCATAACTTAATACTTACGTAGTACACAACATGGTGGAGTTTGTCATGGTGTTCCTTATGCTCCTCCTTCTTGTGCCCCTCGTGCTTATGTTCCTCGTACTTGTGGTGAGCAGGCTCGTGTTTAGTCTCATGTGTCTGGTGCAAGACTATGCTCTGAGAAGACACTGCGTGTCCGTGGTGGTCATGACCGTGAGCCTCTTGCGGCTGTGCGCTTGCGGCGGCCAAGATGGCGGCGAGAAGGAAGATCTGGGGAATGTGGTGGTTTTTGATAATGGAAATATAGTAAGCTGTAAATTCTATACTACTTAAAGAATGCCTATAAGGACATTTACATTAGGCTCTAATGTGTTTTTTCACGAGCACCCATATGTATACACTTAGCAACTTTTAAAAGTGATTTTCTCCTACTGTATTGATTGTAATTTTATGTTATAACGAACATAGTATTTTGAAACCATAATATTATTATGAAATAGGTATCATGTGAAAGTTGCAATTGTTATTCCACGAAAAAATGGTTTTTTTATTTAGCCAAGTGTAGGTACATATTTTTGCTCGTGACTGGACCTGCATTGCTATTCTGTAACCATCTCACCGTGAAAACTTAGGTGAAGTGAGCGTGGAGTGAGCTGTCATTGTCATCGATACGTACTGATGCTAAGGCAGCGACAGCTCACTCCATGCTCACTTCCCCTAAGTTTTCACGGTGAGATGGTTACAGAATAGCACAACTATTGATTATAGAAATATGATCTATTGATTAATCGTGTTGACGTTGATTTGATAACCGTAGCTGTTAGTAAAAGTTCACTTGAGTAACAAATTGACCAACTCGTACCTTAACAAAGTCTAAATACAAGGTACCTATTACTATATTCTCTTCGTAGCTTCGAAAGTAAAACAAACAAACTCATTGAAATTGTATAATCAAGATGGATAAAGTAATTAATTTTTTTATGTAATACCGATCAGGAACCCATCAAAAATTAAAAACTTACTTTCGCAAACATTTTTCTTTTTAAATTGTTGTTTACAGTTCCAATATTAAACGGAAACTGATGATCTGATTATGTATTATTGGTTTTATACGTATTTAAAGGTATATAATGAAAAATGTTGCAAAAGTGTAAATTAAGAGAAAGAAACCTGTTCATTATGTGCATTCTGTGAGATATGAGACCTTTGTCAAGGCAAGTTTTTTTTATATATCATTCTTCACATTCAAACTTTAGGTCGGTAAAAGGAACGGCGCGGGGCGGCGTTATGAATGACTTTCAATTTACCGCTAAGTAGGACCAGTTCTTGGATCGCATTTATCGTAATAAATCAGTTCTTATTTTGATTTTTATTTTTCCTGGTGATTGGTCAATTATATAGCAAATTCTATTAGATAAACGATCGTGACCGTAGACCTACGTATTTTTTATTATTTTCAACTTGATACCTCCACGCGTTCCTGAGAAAAAGGGTCTTGACAGACTGGCAGACGAACAACGGAGTGATCCTATAAGGGTTCCGTTTTTTCCTTTTGAGGTAGGGAACCCTAAAAATGTTGCTTGATTGAACACCGCTGACTCTTCCTCTCATACTGTAAGCTATGACTTTGAATTCCATTACAAAAACTCACCTAATAACTGAAAAAAATTAACAGTATTGACATAACTAACGTTGCATTCGTAAAGAGAATAATTTTTACTACTTATCCAATCTATACAAGCGTATTCACCTAAATATATAAAAACTTCCCTACTCATTCTCAGAGCAGGTCCATATCTTAATCCTAAAGAGAGCCAAGACAACAAATAAATATTACAAATAGACAATGTACATAATGAGGAGCAACACAAATCTATTGAAGGTATTTATTCTTTGTTCCTAAACAACAACACAAATTAACAACAATAAATAGCTCCGCTGTACAGCATAACTATTATCGGTATAATAACTTAAACTAAATTGCCATTAGGTGCTATCCCTTGCTTAGTCAATGTGTCCCTGTCAATGTCAAAAAGTTTGACTTCTCCCGCGTGATAACACGTAACACGATCAACGAATTAGTTTCGTATTTTTTTGTGAGTATTGTGTTGTTTACTGTGTTTCTGGACCCCGATTTTTCTACCATTTACGACTACCTTGGCTGTTGAAACTGAGGATAATGTGCTAAAAGTCATTATTTTAATTAATCGTTTATTAGTTTATTTCATGTTATTTCAAATCAGAAGTATCATCAAGTGGTCAACTTTAAAAAAACTATATAATCTTTTTTTGGTTTGCTTCAAATAGATAACTAATTATACTATCAAATTCTATATTTCTTTTCCTTTTTTATGAAATATAGTTCATCTTTGTCGGTTCTGGCCGAGTCTTGTGGGAGACCCTGGCATTCTCCTATTCCCACTAACAGCGAATTTTTCTATGAGTTCTTCCTGTTATTTATTTTTCCTTAAATACCTACTTGTACATAATCTTTCTTATATATAAAAATGAATTGCTGGTCGTTTGTTTCGCTAAAATTCGAGAACGGCTGGACCGATTTGGATATAAATTATTTTTTTGTTGTGTTCGTTATTCTCAGGGGAAGGTTTGTACGGTAGGTGTAGGTAGAGTAGGTAGGTATGTATGTAGGTATGCATGTAGGTATGTAGGAAGGTATGTAGGTAGGGTAGGTAGGTAGGTAGGTAGGTAGGGTAGGGTAGGGTAGGTACTTAGTGTTACCCGTACGAAGCCGGGTCGGGCAGCTAGTGTACTTATATAGTGTTAGATTGTACTTATATTATATTTAAGATTTGTCAAATATAAATAAAAGATGAATCCTTATAGCTAATCGAATAAGTCTAGGTACATCTTCGCACAACCGTTCATTACAGCGCTCGCTATTCCTAAGTTCCGCAGTAAAGGTATATGATGATAAGTACCATAACTTAATACTTACGTAGTACACAACATGGTGGAGTTTGTCATGGTGTTCCTTATGCTCCTCCTTCTTGTGCCCCTCGTGCTTATGTTCCTCGTACTTGTGGTGAGCAGGCTCGTGTTTAGTCTCATGTGTCTGGTGCAAGACTATGCTCTGAGAAGACACTGCGTGTCCGTGGTGGTCATGACCGTGAGCCTCTTGCGGCTGTGCGCTTGCGGCGGCCAAGATGGCGGCGAGAAGGAAGATCTGGGGAATGTGGTGGTTTTTGATAATGGAAATATAGTAAGCTGTAAATTCTATACTACTTAAAGAATGCCTATAAGGACATTTACATTAGGCTCTAATGTGTTTTTTCACGAGCACCCATATGTATACACTTAGCAACTTTTAAAAGTGATTTTCTCCTACTGTATTGATTGTAATTTTATGTTATAACGAACATAGTATTTTGAAACCATAATATTATTATGAAATAGGTATCATGTGAAAGTTGCAATTGTTATTCCACGAAAAAATGGTTTTTTTATTTAGCCAAGTGTAGGTACATATTTTTGCTCGTGACTGGACCTGCATTGCTATTCTGTAACCATCTCACCGTGAAAACTTAGGTGAAGTGAGCGTGGAGTGAGCTGTCATTGTCATCGATACGTACTGATGCTAAGGCAGCGACAGCTCACTCCATGCTCACTTCCCCTAAGTTTTCACGGTGAGATGGTTACAGAATAGCACAACTATTGATTATAGAAATATGATCTATTGATTAATCGTGTTGACGTTGATTTGATAACCGTAGCTGTTAGTAAAAGTTCACTTGAGTAACAAATTGACCAACTCGTACCTTAACAAAGTCTAAATACAAGGTACCTATTACTATATTCTCTTCGTAGCTTCGAAAGTAAAACAAACAAACTCATTGAAATTGTATAATCAAGATGGATAAAGTAATTAATTTTTTTATGTAATACCGATCAGGAACCCATCAAAAATTAAAAACTTACTTTCGCAAACATTTTTCTTTTTAAATTGTTGTTTACAGTTCCAATATTAAACGGAAACTGATGATCTGATTATGTATTATTGGTTTTATACGTATTTAAAGGTATATAATGAAAAATGTTGCAAAAGTGTAAATTAAGAGAAAGAAACCTGTTCATTATGTGCATTCTGTGAGATATGAGACCTTTGTCAAGGCAAGTTTTTTTTATATATCATTCTTCACATTCAAACTTTAGGTCGGTAAAAGGAACGGCGCGGGGCGGCGTTATGAATGACTTTCAATTTACCGCTAAGTAGGACCAGTTCTTGGATCGCATTTATCGTAATAAATCAGTTCTTATTTTGATTTTTATTTTTCCTGGTGATTGGTCAATTATATAGCAAATTCTATTAGATAAACGATCGTGACCGTAGACCTACGTATTTTTTATTATTTTCAACTTGATACCTCCACGCGTTCCTGAGAAAAAGGGTCTTGACAGACTGGCAGACGAACAACGGAGTGATCCTATAAGGGTTCCGTTTTTTCCTTTTGAGGTAGGGAACCCTAAAAATGTTGCTTGATTGAACACCGCTGACTCTTCCTCTCATACTGTAAGCTATGACTTTGAATTCCATTACAAAAACTCACCTAATAACTGAAAAAAATTAACAGTATTGACATAACTAACGTTGCATTCGTAAAGAGAATAATTTTTACTACTTATCCAATCTATACAAGCGTATTCACCTAAATATATAAAAACTTCCCTACTCATTCTCAGAGCAGGTCCATATCTTAATCCTAAAGAGAGCCAAGACAACAAATAAATATTACAAATAGACAATGTACATAATGAGGAGCAACACAAATCTATTGAAGGTATTTATTCTTTGTTCCTAAACAACAACACAAATTAACAACAATAAATAGCTCCGCTGTACAGCATAACTATTATCGGTATAATAACTTAAACTAAATTGCCATTAGGTGCTATCCCTTGCTTAGATATTCACTAACGCGTATTACCAATTTGGCAGAGGCCGTTTATGATTATCATCAGGCATTGGGGTCGGGCGGCCAATAGTGCTTCGGGAACAAATTGGACAGGGCCGCACATCGGCGGCTTGTGGCAACAATCCGTTAGTTAATGAAATGCCACGAACACTCGTAACGTCAGGCGACGTCACGCCGCGTCGACAAATCGTCCCACAAATAGTTGTACCTATTATATGTTTTGGATAACTTATTACGTGGCTGTAGAGCGTTGAAATCTGTTTGGGAATAAACCCGCTGGACCGTAAAATGCCGCGTTATTGGTAAAATACAAGGATGTTACTATCGTAAGCACTCAGCAGAATGTCGTTCCAATGATTAACACGCTGACAACAAAGTAAAACCGCGGTCACTGTCCGATTGCATAGAAAAGAAAGAGAAGCGCGATGACATAACCCTTGGAATTTATTGCAAAATATGAAGCAATTATCAATTTATTCAAAAACTAATTGAATAATCGAAAATTAAAAACAACCAAGTTCTACATTCAAAGACGTTCTTGTTATTAATTAAAACACCAACGTAGGTTGATATTTAATACAGATATTTTGGATTAAGACTCAAGGTAAGAGGTTAGTTTACCGTTAATTTGTATCGAGTTTTTTTTTTCAAAACGGGGTTTTGGAAACAACGAAGTTCTGAGAAATATGTTCAAGTTACACATTCTTTTTTTTCCGCTATCACAAACTATATAGATTTGGCAATTTTTTGTTTAAGTCAAGCCTACTTTTACCTTTTGGCTGTTGTCAGCGCCTAAAAAGCATTTAAATCTTTGTGCTGAAAACGTTTTGGTTAGTGAATGAACTGGACCCGATCGAGAACGAATAAATATGAGTTGTAGAGCCTCAAGTGTGCACACTTTCGAATCTGGCGCACTTTCAACAATTACCGAAAATCGCCTGAAAATATTCGCGCATTTAGGATTATTCCCAGACAATACCCAGTACCTACTAGTTATCTGTCTGTTTATTGAATTAACAACTTTACGCGAAGTGTAGGTAAAAGTTTTAATTAAAACACGATGTAGTCTTCCGTGAGTATTATATCAAGTTGAACTTACGAGCAGATAACGATATTTCAAACTGAGAAAAAGCTGAATGTGGGTTGTATTTTTGGTTTAATGTGGTGCAAGGAAAAACTACTCTTTTCATAATCATACCTAATGATCGTTGATCATGGACTATCCATCAATGAAATTGCTGTACCCAAATTGTAGTGATTCGGTTTAATTGACCTAAACAATTAAAATAGTCAGCCGAGCTACAAACCTTGCTGACTAACCGATCTTTTCACCACACACATTCTCAAACCACAAGGCTGAAGAGGCTGAAAACACACGATTACCTTTGCCAAGAAATCCCAAGTAACTTCCCAAATCGTCATTTCGCATGCATCAAAATCGCAAATCGGCTTACCAGAAACGGTAGGATGCACCCCGCAGGCCGGATAAGGCAGGTGCAAGGCGGTGATAACGTGTGCGATGTTTACCCGGTATAAATCACCGGTTGCCCGGGTATACGACGAACCTGCTTGCTGTCAATAACAGACTGATGCGACGAGACGGCTAAATGCAGATTCGGGCTATGTTTGGCTAGAGCCTGAGAATTGGGCTTGCTTGTGTATTGGGTAAATGGTATTTTAGAGACATGATATATCGGTAGGTATTTTGATACAGGTAAGTACTTGGTTCTACTTCTATTTTACCAAAAAGCTGTAGCGATCGCCTACTGAAAGCCATTTCTTCGTAAGTGCTCAAATTTTTTTCTGGACTTTCCCTGGTATATTGAACGTTTTACGAGTATCTCTTGCCTACTATTTATAAAAAATAACCGTAAAATACCGTATTTCTTATAATAGTGCGAGTATGTTGCTTCTTATCTAACTATACTTACCTAAATACCTACGTTCTCACCTAAAATATGATAGTCCCAAGGTGATAAATATTTAGCGACGGGGAAATCTGCATCAAAAACAAAACACTGTCCTGCAGTCTCATCAAGTCCCATCGACTATTTGGCCTCAGCAGTTCCAATGAAAAGCTATAATTAAAATAAATAAAAACGCCTCATCGTCAAAGGAGGCCGTATAGCCCTTAATGCTAAGATTCACATAGCAGCTGCGTTCCAGCGCCGTCAGCCCGTCAGCACATTACCCCCGCCGCCCACGTGACACAGTAAATCGAGGTGTTTCCAAAGAAAGTTGGCCGGAGCGGATTACGGCCGCCGAATGAAAACGGGCTGCTAATGAGCATAGCTAGTTAATTGCCGCGAGGGGGCGCACTATTCAGTTAAGCATCTTGAATGCTGATAGCAGCACAATGGTGAACGTAAACGGTACCCTACTGCCAAATTCAAAAATGTTTGGGCTATGTGATAGTAGGTCTAGTTACCTAGATCTATACAGGAACTTAAATGTACTTAAATAAAAAGTTGGAAAGAGGTATTTACATAATGGCTGTTGTTAGGAAAAATTTAGTTGAGAAATGTTCGTTAGTGACCATGATGGCCACAAAATTAATTTTAGAAACTTAAAAAAAAAAAAAAACTTTTGATATTCTTTTTTTTCACATAAGCATTTAAAGGGATCAAAAAAATGCAGGGAGACCTTGTCTTAATGCAACTGATCGAACGACAATGCGGAGGATAACCAATGTAGCTGTGCGCTTGCATGAGCACGGTGCACGGGCGAAACATGCACGACAAAGCATGTTGAAATCTCTATTTTCTGTCAATGTTCTATACAATTTTTTACAGGAGAGATTTCAACATGTTTTGTTGTGAATGTTTCGCCCGTGCAAACGCAATGTAGTACCTATGTAAGTACCTATTTGAATAAGATCTTAATGTCCCAGCGCTCTGGTTCTGCTAAAGAGGCTGCACGCCTACGCACAAAAGCACTTAAATTACACCAACACCCGCTCCCCGCAATGTACGTAACGACAAAACCCCTTTTGCGGGAATTACGAGTCTGGAAAATAAGCTTAAAATGACGCCAATGAGATCTGGCAGCCACCCTTCAAGTAAATTACAATCTCCAAATTGAACAAAATTGGCACCAACTTTGAAACTCGACTATAATTTGTTGAAACCAGTGCAAAACGACCAACAAGAAACGATAATGACCGAACAAAATGTTTACGCAAGACATTGGCATTGACTTGGCAATGTTTGGCAAATAGGAGCTGCGGCCGGCGAGCCCTGCGTGTGACAGGAAATCTAATAACCCCTGAACGAGTTTCACGTATAAATTTCTTACACAATCGCTATTTTGTTTGTCCCTTTTGGAGTTTTGTGCTCATGTATATTGTCGGAGGACCCTACACATCAGGGGTTTACGGTAAACGCATGGATCACTTTCCACATTTTGTTAGAACAAGTCCTTTTGGCTTTTATTAGTTCAACCTTCGCGTAACAATCTGATCCCATATGCACGTAACTACACGAATATTTGTGTCTAGTTCAGTACAGTCGGCCCTCACTTTTTATTTAGCTAACAAAGCTTTGTGCTAGAAGCCACGTACTGAGGAGGCGTATATCGAGGAACAGTCCCGGTGGTCGCCACTAGCCCTGCTACTCATTTGTCTACACACACACCTCACGTAGGTATTCCATAAACTACGTCGGTATGTATAGGAGCGTTGGTTTTAGGTATATAGGTACCTACCTATCTTTGAAATGTTGGCAACGATTGTGTTCGATTTGCTCTCATGCAAAACGTTAGGTACGGTACAAAAAACTGTACAGTTGCTTTTCTTGATACCCGGTAAGAACTACCGGGTATCAAGAAAAGCAACTGTACCTACAGTTTTGCATGAAAGCAAATCGAACACAATAGTTGCCAACATTTCAAAGATAGGTAGGTACCTATATACCTAAAACCAACGCTCCTATACATAGCGACGTAGTTTATGGAATACCCACGTGAGGTGTGTGTGTAGACAAATGAGAAGCAGGGCTAGTGGCGACCACCGGGACTGTTCCTCGATATACGCCTCGCCTTGTGTCAATACATTTACGTCACGATACACACCGACAACCTAAACCTATAAGAATAAGACAATTATTTTGTTTGTACTTACCTATAAGCTTCGATCCCTCGGTCCTAGGTACCGTTGGATTAGAATAGGTATGTATAAGGCAGACAGGTATCCATAATCTAAAGTTAGAACATAGATCTATGTTGACAGTAACGTTAGGATAAATAGGAAATTGTGACAACAGAATGGGCCCTTGCTTATGGGGTTCTACCCTGACGCACAATAAAAATAAGATATATACCAATGGAAAGAGCTTTTCAAGGGGAACCTTTCCTACTAACACGACTTTTGCCCATTGTAAGTCAGTTCGGAGTAAATGACCTAAATGGGTGTGAATACTCGGGCATCGAAGTTAAGGAATTTTCTTGGCCCAATAGCCATAAGATATACATCAATGGCTTTAGCTTTTTGAGGGGAACTTTTGCTACTAACATGACTATTGCCAATTGTTAGTCAGTACGGAGTTAATGGCATAAATAGGTGACTACTTCCGTACGGAAATTAAGGAATTTTCTTAGCCCAATAGCCATAAGATATACACCAATGGAAAGAGCTTTCCATGGAGAACCTTTGCTACTAACACGACTTTTGCTAATTGTCAGTCATTTTGGAGTTAATGACCTAAATAAATGTGACTACTGGGACACCGAAGTTAAGGAATTTTCTTAGCCCAATAGCCATAAGATATACACCGATGGAAAGAGCTTTCTATGGAGAACCTTTGCTACTAACACGACTTTTGCTAATTGTCAGTCATTTTGGAGTTAATGACCTAAATAAATGTGACTACTGGGACACCGAAGTTAAGGAATTTTCTTAACCCAATAGTCATAAGATATACACCAATAGAAAGAGCTTTTCGAAAAGAACTCTTGCTCTTTAATGATCTAAATAGGTAATGAATTGCGCACCGAAGTTAAGGAATTCTTAGCGTCCAATAGCCATAGGATATATACCACTGAAAAGAGCTTTTTAGGGATAACCTTTTCTACAAACACGACTTTTGCCTATTATTAGTCAGTTCAGAGTTAATGACCTAAATAGGTGATGAATTTCAATAATGCTTAATTACTCACATTTAGAGCTCTGTAGCTCCTTTCGTACTAACAATCGAGAGAAACGTCATATCACGAAATATTGCCTTTGAAGAGATCTTTCCATTGGCATATATCTGAAGTCTATTGGTGGATGCGGCAGGCTTAACGAAGGCTTAACGTTCTGTACGGCCTCGACTCTTAAACACATTGTTCCCAAAACGGCATCTAGGAGGCCAACGTTTTAAAATGTCAGTTTATAGGTTTGCAAGATCCGGTTTGCAAGGCTCGAAGTTAATAAAAGTTATTTCATTGTCTAAATACCTGAATTTCACTAATGCTTAATTACTCACATTTAGAGCTCTGTAGCTCCTTTCGTACTAACAAACGAGAGAAGCGTCCTATCACAAAACATTAGCCTTGAAGAGATCTTTCCATTGGCATATAGCTCAACTCTATTGGGGTACGCGTCAGGCTTAACGATCTGTCCGGTCGACCGACTCTTAAAAACATTGTTCCTAAAATGGCATCTATTGGAGACCAATGTTTTAAAATGTTCGCTTATAGGCTTCAAAGATGATGTTTGCAGGGCACTGAATCATTAAAAGTTATTTAATTGACGAAATACTAGAAATCCAATAATATTTAATCACTCACATTTAAAGCTCTGTAGCTCCTTTCGTAATAACGATCAAGAGAAGTCTTCAGAATAAGAAATATTCTTCTTGATGAGATCTTTCCATTGGTATATATCTTAACGCTATTGGGCTCCAGGGCAGAAATACCCAATCTCCTTTAGAATTATAACTGTTAGTTATTATTTAAACACAATGCGAGGTACAAATTTAGCAAAAATAAAACAGGGGAGCAATATAATTACGTACCTAGCTACCTACAGGAAACCCGAATTAAATCAAATGAAACAAAAATGTGGTGTTTGTGAAACTTCTGCTTACCACACATGGGATTCTTTAAAGGACATCCTTATATTATAAGTATCTACTTAAACACATAAGTATACCTGCACAGTTATAAAATAACACGGGTCTGCCTTTATCCTGATCCTGAGCATATTATCCCAGCGAAACAATGTTGATAAAAGAATTTCTCTGTTCACGGAATGACGTGTCCCTTGATCGTAACTCATCCCGACCTCCTCATATTACTTTCATATGCGGCTGTAAGGTTTATACCTACACAACTTACTGCATGTCAGTAGGTATGGGACCCTACACAAAAACCGTAAGCGATGTTTCATCGGGAAAACTGACGCTTAAAATACCTACTATGCTTCAGTACCTACACAATTTATTTTTTATCTTCACTTTCCTACAAAGACATTGAACGATGTTTGGTTGTTCTTGAAAAGATACCTGTGTGAATAATAGATAGAATACTCTTTATTATGTACTTACACCAAAAAAATTACAGATATATGTAAGTAAATGTAGAAATTTTACATAGGATCTTATCTCTAAAAGCGATCTTTTACACACAACCTTTGGATGGACAAATTAAGGAGAAGGAGAGACAATACTGCAGGTAGTCAATGATGTACCATTTACGTCTATGTACCTACAATAAATACATACACACATGGCGTAGGGCTTAAAGCATAATTATAGTATTAGAGCTATTTTATATATTTATACTTATATACAGGGTATGGCGTAAATAATGGATAACTGTCGATTAGCCAGATTATCATCTATCATTTACCCCACTTATATCGCCATATACCCCATAATATACTATACCATAATATATTTTCTGCATATTTTTTTTTTCGTGTATTTTTCAGATATTTTAATAGTTATTCTGCTATTCTGGGCGGAGACAAATCCAACAAATTAAAGATCATCTAAATCGGTCCAGATGTTCTCGAGTTATAAGTACTTGAACAAATCCGACTTAGTTTTATAAGATATATCATAAATATCAATAATTTGGTCATCCATGGGCATATGGCGATATAGTGGGGTAAATGATAGATGATAATCTAGCCAATCGACAGTTTCAGGGTTATCCATTATTTACGCCACACCCTGTATATACAGAATATAACAAACACCCTGTCCGATCCGAGGGGCACAAAGGTACTGCAGTAACAGTACCAGAAAAAATATAAAAACATATTATTATTGAAAATAAAAAACAAGTATTGCAATTTGAAATTCACATTCTTAGTACCTACCAAAATTACTCCAATTTCATTATAAATTAGCAAATTTTCTACTGAGTTTAAAAGTTATGACTAGACATCCGCTAAACGACGGCCGCCCGCCGCGCCCGTCTGGCAAAAAGCGGTAAAATACCACATTGAAAAAAAAATAGGCGATTTTTTTTTTTCTTTAAAAAAAAAAAATCAATCTGTCGGCTTCCAGTCTAACCGGATGCAGCTGAATACCAGTACTTATTTTACATGGAGCGACTGCCTATCTGACCTCCACAACCCAGTAATTGGTAATACGATACATACCCCTTGGTAAGACTGGTTGTCAGACTTTCGGGCTTCTGACGATTCGTAACGACTGTCAAAGATCCACAAATGACTGCCGGGACCAACGGCTTAACGTGCTTTCTGAGGCACGGAGGAGTCTCGATAAGTGAAAATGGTCACCCATCCACGGACCAACTCCGGCAAGCGTACCTTAACCTGATGGATCGACCCGAGCGGCTGTTATTACTTAGCCACGAGATCCTCTTTTTTCCAAAAAAAAACCACATAAATACCTACACAATCTTAGTATGATTTTAACAACACCCTCATGGATCGGACAAGGTTTTGGTTACACGCTGTATAATATATATTCTATACAAATACAATAATAAAAATATGAAACATGAGCGAAGGAGGCGGGAAGTGTTTTTTAGGTACCTACCAGAATTCTAAAAGCGGAAATGAGTGAGTGTCACAGACCGTTACAAAGCAGTCGTCTCTCTATCTCTTCCTCTCCAGTCACATCGTAGTGAAGAGTGGAGTCAGCCTTCTCGTTTTTTTCTTCTGAACTGCCATATGTAGCATAGGACATACCTACCTACTGTGATGATATTCAAAAATAAATTAAAAGACAAATCAAACATTTTGCCTCTCAAGAGGGACCGCAACTCCGCAATTTGCAAAGCTGAATGCCAACCTTTGTTCTAGTTGGAGAAGAAGATCAGAAGAGTTCATGCAATTTACAGTCGCACCACATATGGATAAGCAGACCCAAAACTAACCCTAACGTAAATTCACGGTGTTGTTGTACGATTGTCTGATGTAATAGCGCGCTGCATTATGTGCCATCTAGCTAGTCACTAGCGTAAATAACGAACGAATTGCTTATTACCACTACTGAGGTCACCTCTAGGCTCTAACCGTGCCTCTAAACGTTCAATTAAGGAAAAACAGATGGCGCTGACATACTAACCTGGTTTTGCAGAAAGAGATGGAACACAAAGCCTCGTTAAATGTTATAAGAGTAAGTGAATAAAAATATGAATAGTTAACTCGACGAAACGAAACGCAGTTACCTACTGTTCTGACGTTGGAAATCGTCAATGTGACGTCATCACAAAGCAGCTGTTTTTTTCATTGCGTTACACTCATCCATCTGTGAATATGGCAAATAATTCGTATTATGGTGAAAATAGTGATGTTGCAGCTATATTTTTTGATTTGGACAATACGCTAATACAAACAAGAAAGGGGGACACAAGAGCCTGCAATAAGGTACGTAATTTTTTTCTAAAAATATTGTGACATTGCCACGGTCATGGAATAAGTTCGGAACGAAGTGCGCGCGCTGTCATCGTGGTGCGTATCTCGCAATCGCAAGTTTTTACGTCGTTGGTTGGTAGTTGGTAGAAGCGTGGTAGGAGCCGCTGGTTTGCTTGTTGCACCCCGCGTGTATAGCGTTCACGTTCCAGCGTGTGTTTAAAAATAGTGTTTCATAGTTGGAGAACGCGAGCTCGACGTCCAGATTTAGATATTTTGGAAGAGAACTCACGCTAATTATAAACGTGATGTAGATCGAGCCGCTGTCGGAGCAATTCAACTGTGGAGCCAGCGCTCGTTCAGTGGAGCGCTCACTACTGCGCTTTGTGATCGCGTCGTGTGTTTCGTAATCATGGGTGAGATATCGGAACCGATAAAGAAATGTGTACTAATATTAAAAGCCGCCAAAAGCGATACGGAGAAGTTCGCGGCGCTGTTCATGGTGACCAAACTTGTGAAGAGTAAGGACTGCCAATCGCAAGCCAAGAAAGCACTCTTCGAAGCTATTGGATTCAAGTTCCTGAAGAAGTTGCTGACAAGCAACTCCGTGCAGGATGACTGCCCGCCGTCAGTGTACAAGTCAGTGGCTCTCTCAGTACTTACCACCTTCTGCAATGATCCTGAACTTGCAACACATCCTGAAATGCTTGCCAACATACCTGTGTTCCTGGAAATAGTGCAAAAATCAGAAAGTGAAGACTATGATGATGATCTCATCATTGTCAGTGAAGCATACACGTGCCTCCAGTGTATTGCTGAACATGAGGCTGGCCAGAAAGCCCTTATCGAGGTTGGTGCCATCACTAAAATGTCAGAAATTTACTCAAATCAAAGTTTCCAGACCGATGAAGCCCTTAACATTCTTGTGAAGCTAGTGAGCAGGTACGGACCTACTGCTTGGGGTGATGACCCTAAACCTTTCCATGCTCTGGTAAATAAAATAGCATTAGACTTTGCCACTGACCAATCGGAAAGAAAGTTTGAATTGGCTACCATTTTGAGTGCACTTCTCTACAGCTGCAACAAATGCACAGTTGTACCTAGCTCCACAGAAGAAACATGGCCCCAGAGTATCTACAAAGCTCTTCATGACATACTCACCAGCAAAATTGGTAAAAACCAAAGGGACCCCTCTCTTAAACTGGCTGCAAACATTGTTGATCTTCTCGGCATTGAGTGGACATTAAATGATGAAGAGAATCCAAAGAAATTTTTCTTGCTGCTACAACAACTTTGTGCCATAGAAGTAAGAATGCAACTGGATGACAGGAGTTTCAAACAAGCATATGCCAATGCTGAATTAGTAACAGCTTGCTTTATTGTATTAGAATTATCTATTAATTACATGGCCACAGATCAACTGGACTTGGAACAGAAAGAAAAGCAATCTGTTTACACGGGTCTCAAGGGTGCCTTCAATGCCATAGTGTCCATGTTGACTAAAGTATTCAATGATAAGAACAAAGACAAACTACCTGATGCTGAAAAAGTTTATGTTTGTGCAATGGTCAGAGTATTGGTTGCTTGGATTGCTCAAGAAACAACGGCCATGAGGGAACAAATTTACACCTTGCTGCCATTCATGTTCTCCCTGGCAAATGACTCTTTCCATGCTCACAGAGCCAGGAAGATGGCTGAAAAGAACAAGTCTGAAGGTGAAGCTATGGAAACTGACATCAATCTAATGGGGCAGATTGATCTACTCCGCTTAATGTTGCCAGCTCTATGTCACTTGGTAGTTGAAGACAAGGCCAGAGCCATAGTATTAAACCTAAAACAAGAAGATATTCTGTATGAAGCCATGTGTTTCCACTGGTCAATTGTACATTACAAGAAACCACTTGTACCTAAATCTGAGAGGGGAAAAGTTAAAAATTTACCTGCCCGTGAACTAGACCCTCAAGTATTAGAAGATATGAAGGATTCTAGAGCAGCCATGGTCAGCCTTTGCAATATTTTCATGAACCTCACAGTACTGGCTCCCAAAGTTGTTGAGACCAGTATGTTGTTCAACACACTACTGAAATTCATCTTCAATGACTTACCCGAGCTGAAGGACATACCTGAAAATTTAGTTCTCCATGGACATCTGGCTGTGCTGGGCTTACTCTTACTGAAACAACAAGCTAGTAAAGTGAAGAAGAATGACTTTTCTATATGCAGATACATCCAGTCAACAATCAGATTCCTGTGGGATGCATACAACATTGATGAGTCAAATGACCCCACTGCACTAGTTGTATCAATGAGTTATAAAGAACACTGGAATGAAATAGCTGACCTGTGGTTCTTGGGCATGCAGACTATGAGTGGAGTTCTTGAAATGGTGCCATGGATATCAGAGTTTGCCATAGAGAGTGGTTGGGCTCAGGGAATTGCTGAAATGCTAACTAAAGTCAAAGTTGGTACTCTCCCACCCAATGTGAAGTCAGCATTTGAAGACTTCCTGTGTAGGCTAGTAGATTCCAATGAAACTGTCATCCCAGTCTTGAAGAAAGCTGGTGCACTTAAGATGTGCAGGAACCACAGATTAATGGAATTGGGCAAAAAATTGTTTGGTGATTAAATTATTATTTAAATTAATAGGTAGGTAAAATACCTACTTGTTTTTATATAATACATACAAAATATAAACGTTACATTATAATACATTTTTACAACAGAGTACTTAAAAATTGTTTTTGTCATTACTATAAGATTCTTTTAATATCTAACTGTTCACAGCTTCGATTGTTTTAAGAACTTACTGTACATATTTTTTTATAACAAGTTTCATGTCTGTAATATAATTTTATTTAACTGGTTACTTACTACTTCTGTTTTTTGGATAACAATAATATTGTTTGGTACTCAATAAAGTTTTTAATGTGAACTGTAGTATATTTTTTATTTAATATTGTAGAAAGTACCCAAATGCATGTACTAACTCTCCTTTTTACTTCGCCGTAGTCGGGTAAAAATACAAATAAAAAAATGTTTTGCTAAATTAAGCAGGCACCACACACAGCTACAGTCAAAATTAGAACTTTAGATCAACTCACAAATAAATTACTTAGAACACTTTTCTTTTGAACAGCGCACCTAATAGGTACACAGAATGTCGTAGATAACATCTAATCTCCGTAGATGAGGCATAACATGACACAGGGTGTTCGTAGATAACTCATTAAACCAGGCGGTATCAGTTTTCACGCGCAGTGTGCCAACTGCCAAACAGCAGGTGAGTGAACCACGCCACGCTGGGAACGTTGACCCGACGCTATTCCTGGAGCAGACACTTCCTTAGATACAAATGTCATGCAACACCATGTGGAAATTTTCAACTGAATTACAGGAAATGTGAGAGTGCTGAACTAATAAAAGCAGTGGATCAAGTAAAATAGCTCACATCACATCTTCCATATTTTTCATCATACTAAGTACTGACAGACTAGACACTGTAGGTGTTAATTAAGTGCTCATTTAATTAACGTGGGCCTCTTGTGATACATTATTCTACACACTTATTATGATGAAACTTTATAACTAGGTAGGTGGTATGTACCTACGTGTGCATGTGCACGTCTTGCACGAAGTTACGCCACGAATCCACGATACTTATTTACCTAAGTAGCTACTTATTTATTTTTCTCGCCTTTCCTCGAGGATAGAGTGGAACCGCTTGAGTTTTTTCCGGAATGAGGTCAAACGATATATTGTTGGGACTAAATAACAACATTCATATTTTAGATGAAACCTTGTTTATTCTCTGCCTAATAGAAACATGCTATAATAGAACGTTGAATCGTTGATCTATGTCGGATTAGCAGACAGGTCACTTTAGTGTCAGGCGTGATATCTGTTTATTCTTGTTTATGGGAAGTTTCCAAGCTAGAAAAAGCTTACAGTAAACAAACCACTCCAGTGCAAGCCAAGTCAAGTGCCCAAAAACACATGGTTCAGTAACGAATTATTATGCTTCTGGCTTCTTATCACAGATTTTCACGTAACGACGCCTTTGTATAATAATTGTAGAAGTTACCTACAGTCACGAGTCGTTTTGTCGTGAAATAACAATGGCAACTTTGAGAAAATACCTATTTCATAACGGTCAATCTGCCTAGCCTCTCCAACTATGTTGGAGTCTGCTTCCAGTCTAACCGGATGCAGCTGAATAACAGTATTTTACATGGAGCAACTGCCTTTCTGACCTTTAGAACCCATTAACTGGGCAAAACGATGCCCCTTGTAAGCCTGGTTGTCCGACTTTCGGGCTTCTGACGACTCGTAACGACTGTCAAAGATCCACGACTGACAGCCGGGACCAACGGCTTAACGTGCTTTCCGAGGTACGGAGGAGTCTCGGTATGTAAAGATAGTCACCCATCCACAAACCAACCCTAGCAAGCGTAGCTTAACCTGATGGATCGACCCGTGCGGCTGTTATTACTTAGCCACGAGCTCTTTCATAACAGTATGGTTTCGTAAATACTATGTTCGTAACACCATAAAATATGTATCAAGGTACCTACATGAGAAAATCTCTTTTGATTTTTGGGTATTTAAGCTCGTAACTGTACAGTGTAAGTCGGAATCAAATCCCATTTCAGGCAGAATTATGTTCAAATAGTCTCTATCCCAAAGGCTTTAGGTATTCAATGAGGAAATGACATGAAAAATCGATTACTTTAACATGTCCTTAGGAAAATACACTTTGTTGGTCTAGTGGTCGCAAGCGCTACTGCTGAGCATGAGGTCCTGTGTTCGATTCCCGGGTCGGTCAAAGTGTTATTGGGTTTTACCATCTTGAATTTCTCAGTAGCAGCCCAGTCTGAATTTGTGCCGGGTTGATGGCAATGGGCTCGCCCCCTATTACATGGGACTTAAACATAACTGGGGAACCTCTACCTAGCCTTTCGGGGAATACAGGCGTGATGTTAAGCTATGTTATGTGTCGACTAATGGATTAGTAAATACAGCCAGAATGATGCTACCACCATAACGTTACCATATAAAACGTTGTTTATTGTTTTAGGAATTACCCTTTCCTTATATTATGTTTTAACTCTTCTATTATTGTCTAGATTATAGAGATTCTGCAGCAGCAATATGGGCTGACTCAGGAAGAGGCAGTGGAGAGCGGAACCAACTTCCTCCGCGCATTCCGAGCCCGCCCTGATGATGACACATACGCTCTAGATGAGTGGCCGGCTCACCTATGGCGAAACTGCCTGCCAAAGAACTATAGACATATCGCCAGTTAGTATTGATTTTGTTTACCTAAAGTCTATTCAAATCCTTGTTTCCAATTGATGTTATTTCCAACTAAACGAATCCGTTCAATCGATTTTCACTTCTATACCGTAGGCATAAGGATGACATTAAAAGCAAAAAAGGTTACACAATACCAACTGTCTACTGCAGCTGCCATTTGTCATACCACCAACGCAATAGAAGTCAAAATCGGTTGAACGGACCGTAAAAAAGGTTTATTTAAATGTCTAATCTTGATTCAAATGGAGTATAGTGTGAATTAAGTTGATTTCAGAATTACTGCAGTGCAAACTGAACTTTTTGTGTGGCTTTTAGAGTTGTTTTTCCAAAAACACATACTTGTTTACATTTGCAAACTTTAATCGCAAACGCAATACATATTATAACGTTGGTGTAGTGGTCGCAAGCGCAACTGCCAAGAGACCTGGGTTCGATGCCCGAGCAGTGTTATTGTAAAGAAATAAGAAGTCTGAATTTGTTAAGTATAAGTAGTTCGAATATTCAAATACTCCTGTTTCAACCGACTGGCTACAGCCGGGCAGAGCTAGACTGTATCGTACCTACAGGGATACAGTCGTTCACAGTTAACTACCACTGACTGGAACCAATAGAATCATGATTCTAGAATAAAGATCACTGTGATGCAAACCACTGATAAAAAAACAAAACACTCATTTTTAAGCAGTCGTGTAATAAGCCGATACACCTAATAATTAAACGAAACTAATAACATTTCACACGCGAAAAGAGCCTTGGGCGGAGTTATTAAATCGATCATCCATATTTACATGAGATTACCTTGAAATCTAAAATTATTTAAGGTTCATTATATCGTTTGGCACAAGTAAAATCCATATTCCAGAATTTGTCAAAATAACTCGCACTTGTTTATATGCTAATAAAGTTATGTGCACCGTCATGCTCTATTCCCTTTTAGTGTCAGCAGAACTCAAGGTAACATCGCATTAATTAGCCAGACGTAATGATCATTCATTTCGTGAATTGCAGAAATTAATTTCAAAATGCAACACTAGGTCAGTTCCTTTTACTCAAACGCCTATAATAATCTGCGCAAATAACATTGCAACAACGACATGCATTATAAACAAACATTACTGAATTATTTGATTATGCTTAGGCGCAATGTCGGTACAGAAGGCGGACTTATTAATACATTATCTCCTTTGTCGTATCACAGAATCATTTTCCGATAATTTAATTAAGCACCTGTAGGTATGGAGAGTAACAGATACCTTACATTTACATTGTTCAATGTCTACATCACTTTATGTGCCAAACGGTGACAAAGAGAGTGCGCCATCTATTACCGACATATCCGTATACTTCGACGAAATCGTTTTTACGATTAGACTTGGCAACTAGCCTAGAATGTGAATGCACTTCTACGTCTGATACGCCCGAACGAAAGTACAAAGCTACAAGTATTCCAATGACTAAGCACAACTGACTCTGACTACACCTTTTTATTAAACACCAAACACATGTATTGCGTGATGATATATTTTCATATTCTACGTAAAATGTTACCATTTCGTTGCTAAGCGTGGGCGTACAAGAGATTTATAAACGACCAGTGGCCGCAGCTATAAATAATTGTAAAAAGACACCGCATAATGAATGGAAATGACGTGACGATTGGGAACATTGAAAACATCTAAGAATATGTACTTAGTACAATTATTTTGCTCAGCTCACATTGTTACAAGTACTGAAAAGTTGTTGACAGTTTTGTGTCACAAAAGGTGGCGCATCAGACAGCAATACGATATCATAATGTCTCGAATTCGACGCCCGGGCGTGTGCCAAGGAGTTTTTCACCCATTTGTACACAATTTATAAACATTTAACGGCAACGCGCACGTGTAAGCGTAAAGTAAGTTTAGATAGTGCCATATTTACAGCGATGATTCTACTAGTCCTATACTTGGATATCCTGTGCAAATGCGCCATTAGGTACACAGTACACTGGTACACGCTATTCATATTAGGAAGGATCCAACTTCTGAGAAAATAACTTTTGGTACAATTTGGGCCCAATTTGTAAGTTTCTACCTTGCAAAAACAAGACAGCTATTCAAATACTTAAGGTTGGACTAGTTGACGGCTAGAACTTGTTGGTGGGCGTGGCTAATATGCATGCAATTTCACCGAAATTCGTATGAGAAACTGAAATAGACGATGATTTGATCATGAACAGACCTTTGAGCATATAGATATTATGAAAACACACTACTAGAACACACTACTGGATGTATTTATTCAAAATAAAGTTATTTGAATTCTTTAATAAGTTATCCATATCTATCCCTGTACGGTAACCATACCATATTTATTATTTTATTTTAGTTTTTTAGTTATTTAGTCACGCCCAAAGATGCGTTAAAATTAGTGTTGAAATATGGAAGTTTCGACACTCATAACTGTCAATCAAACCATTTTCTTTTTAATTCTGTTTCCGTACAGGCCTAGATAGTGACGAGACAAGTAGATGTAATTTTTAATGTACACTGTAAAACAGAGGAGTATAAACTCCATACGACGTTAGTATGGAAGAATTACTGACTAGCGTAACCTTAATGCAATATTTTTCTTTTACAGAAAATATATCAACCGAATGGGTAAAATTAAGGTTTCAGTGTTTGGCTCTAACACACGAAGTAATACACCTGTTGGAGACACTGCGGTACGTTGGTTACATTTTACTTACATTAGTTACATGTTATGAAGAAATATTGACCAAGGGATATCACCGTACTAACAAATATTTCTCCATGATGTAATTTTATGTTATTTATTATTTGTAAATAATTTTAACTGGCAGTTTCTTTGGTGTTTTATACTGACTTCTCTGGCCAAGTCTATGTCAAAATAAAACAAAGAAATTACTGCAATTATAGCGGAAATATACGTTGTTCTAAGATTAAGAGGAGTAAAGTTGTAACTGTGATAAGGAAATAATTTCACGACCTCTACCTAATCCTGTTGGGATTGCAGGTATGGCAGGTGTGTATTGAAATGGAATATTTTGTTCCGTTTTTATTTAAATAACGCTTGATCTCAGAACAATTCACCTGCTACCACTTAAATTGTGCATGGTGTTATGTGGTACTAAATTGTTTTGGTCATTTTTCAGAAACGTTTCATGTTTAGCATCGCTCACGTCCTGCCCACTTCGCATTTTCACTAGTGTTACGAGTATTTTTAGATTATTTCGTAACTCTCATTGGATCGTGCATGCCACATAAGACTATGAATAATCAGCGCAATACTGATTTGTCAATATCATAACAAAGTCAGGACCAAAACATTGTGGAGGCATAATTTGACACTTGTAAACAGTAATAGCCCAAAAGCAGTTGTATTTAAAAGTAAATTTAGAAATCACGAAAAATAGATAAGTAAACAAAGTTGTGCACAAAAAGTATTGATAGATATTTCACAGATGCCTTTGCAAGTGTATTGGGCTGGCTTTGAGCGCATGTTGCTAATAAATGACTTGTTTTTCAACAGTTCAGTGTTTGCTCAACGAGTGAGTAAACTCGGGGCGCCGCGTGCGCAACACTTAGGTTTGAATTGTATTTGTAAAATATATGAGGGAGTACATCACGGCGAAGGTAATACATTACCTCAGAAAATTCAGTTAACCAATGGAGATAGTTTTAGAATTTATTAGAAATATATCAATACTTCCCTCTTGCATAATTCGAAGTAGTTTCAAGATTAATTCAGAGTTATTAAAAGTATCTCCATTGTCTTTTTAAACCTAAATAAATATGCCTTTTTGAGATACCATTATAAATTACTAAAATATCATAAACATAAATTTATTTAATCTTTTCTCAACATAGCATATCCCTAGTTCCTAAGTTTTTATTTCCTGTGGAATTTATATTGATAGTATGAATTGCACTTGAAGTAATGTGCCAATTTCCATGATGTGTGTGTTATCTTAAATTCTCTTGCTAGACTGCAATAGTTAGCTTCCATGTTTGAAACAACAGCACTTAACAATGCGTTTCATTTGTTTGAAACACGAGTGTCGTCACCTCGTTGGTGCGGCTAGAGACATCGTAACTATAATTTTAGTTCCGTTAATTGCTCGAACAATTGCAGTATGCAAGACCATTTGGCTTTGTTGTATCATGTGCTGAGTTTCAGCATGAGAGGCAGCTAGAAATAACAAAAGGCTGGTGAATAAATGTGGACAGGGAGGATTACTTACTCGGTCTGATCACGAACGGGCCGTCTCGGGCCCAGTGGCAGAAGATTGAACGGCTAGGGGTCCGCAAGTACTTCGACTGCTTGCTGGTGTCCGGCGACCTGCCGTGGGAGAAGCCCGACCAGCACATCTTCCTGGAGGCCTGCAAGATGCTCAACGTCGAGCCACGCATGTGCATCATGGTTGGAGACAAGCTGGAAACTGATATTAAGGTCAGTACTCATTGTTATATTGTTTTAAACTGGGCAAAATAAGTACTTACCTAAGTAATTAATATTGTAGACTTGTTCATGTAGGTATTTGGCCTATATGAGGACACATCCATACTATCATCATGTCATTATAATAAAAATGCAAAGGAACTCTGTCTGCTCCCTGTTTATGCCTAAACCGCTGAACCGATCGTTATGACAAATAGGGAGCCTAATATAGGCTACTTCTTTTTAGATACCTTAGTATTGAAAAACATTCAGACGAATTGAGAACCTCCTCCTTTTTGGAAAAGTCGGTTAAAAAATATGAAATACAAAATACATGCAGAAAAAGTCGCGGGAACCGCTAGTAATCTATATTTCAGAGTATTACGCGGTTACGCAAGACATGAAAACTACTCAGAAACTAATTGTAAACAAGGTCGTTTCTGTAACAACGTCCTTGGGTCGCATGGCGATAAGCAACATGCCTTTCATATCAGCACCGCGAGCGCATCGATTTTACGTTGTTGAGTCCACGCCAACAATCATAAGATTGTTTAAAGTTCTACCTTCCACGATACGAACAGAAAAGTGATGACAGACTGTTTAAAGCTGTTTTTGACTTTAAACAACGGTTTTTATCAGTCTTAGCAAATATTATCCCAATCCCTGCCCTCAGAAATGAGCGCCTAAATCTGCCTTTGTACGGAATTTTTTTACGTGTGCAAAAAGTTTTAGTAAAATAACTAAACATGAAAGCTATTTAGTAAATGATCTTAATATCAGTTTTTTTTTTCCTTTTCAGGGAGGAATAGAAGCAGAACTAGGCGGCACGGTGTGGATTCCGCTGCAAAAGGACATGGAGTCTTCCGATCTGCCAGACTTCACGATTGATAAGGTCACAGAGTTGCCAGAAGTGTTACCAAACTCACCCAGACTGAAGCGCTCCGAGCACACATCTAACATACCTTGCTGATATCTTTACTTTTCGATGGCTGTAATATTCTACCGTTGGCAATGACTTTTTGGTACACGCACTTATTGATCTGTGAACAGTATTCGAACAAAGTACAAAATTTTGTTTACAGTACAAATGTATAGGTTTTAGTTACGACACTCATATTTATATAGCATAGGGATGCTAACACGAATTTATCATATGCACAAGTTACCATAATTGCTTGCATAATCCGTCTTATACTTATCAAAGTATTATGTTATAATGTTTAAAATATTTATTTTTCTGTCTTGTAGGTAAGAATATAAACGCCTGATTACTTTTAAGGATTTAAAGAAGCATATTTAATGCATATTTTTATAAAGAGATTTCAATTTTTATTTTTTAAGTGTTTTGGTTGTACTCTAAGGAAACTTCTTAAGAGACTGTCTTATATGTGATACTGATAGTTGTAAATGTTCCTTGTAAGATGTCTTGCTCGGTTTGTGGTTACTGATTACAATTATCGAAAATTAAATTATTATATGAGAGTTATGTCACATGGGTGCTCACAAAGTGATATGGTTCTAGGTGTTGTGGGTATATCTATTAATGTACATTGTCGTTTAGAGATAGCTTATACGTCTGTAGACTGATATGTATATGGTGTACATATTATCTTACTTGTTCCTTGTGTAAATCTCTAACTTAGTTAATAATTTAGTCTTATGACAAACTACCTTTGGTAGCAAACTTCTTCTATGCTTAATCATTTTTTAAATGCCTATCTGTGCCATGTTTTGATTACATAATACCTTGACATAAAGGTTTTTTTAGTTAGTAAAACTTATGAACTTGACAATATTCATTGACAGTTTGCATCTGCAAATTATCCTATGTCCTAAAAGTTAGTGAACTACACAAAGGCATGATCATTTAGATCGTTAATTAATAAAGAAATTTTGGGTTTATCTTTGTTTCATTTAAAATAAAACACTATAATTAAAATTGATTTCTTATATCTCAAACTAGTCCCTAGTAACATTCACTACCTATTGTAAGTATTACTTAATATAAGTATATAAATTATAAAATTAAGCTGTTCTCAACATCTTGGCTTCTCGTTTCTCTCGTAGCTCCTTCTTTTGCTCTTCTACAACTTTTTTCCTCTCTTCAAGGAACTCTCCATATTCCTGGAAATAGTTAAGATTCAAATAAAATTTCGGAAATCATACTTTTATCACAGCTTACCTTACATTGTTTAAACTTAAAAATACCAATGTTTAACAAGGCTTTCAGATCTTATTTTAATATTTACTTTCTAAACTACCTACATATACAATAGGTATACAAAAACCATGGCCATTTACTGTGGGAGAACTCTTATAAGGAGTATAAATATCCAGTGTTTAGTGTTGTTTTATTGTTACCAATAGTGCATTTAAATGTAATGCAAGGAAGATTTGGAAAAGAAGCATTGAAATAAATTAAAAGATGGAGAAGTACCTAATTTTGTTAGCGTCATAGTGAATACAAAGTGTTCATACCTTTGGGTCCAAATCCTTGACTATCTCAATTCCACAAGTTCTTGCCGTGGCTATCAACATGACACAGATCTCTTCCAAAGACTTCCACTCAAGTGGTGGGTCCTGAGACTTTATTTTTGCTATTTCATACAGATGTTTGTATGTTATTTTTCCACTTGTTTCCCTGACTGAAAATAAGAATTTATAAGAGCACAACAATATTTATTTAAAAAAGGTAGGTACCTAATTAATACGTATTTAATTTAAGTCTGTGTGAGAAGATAGCAATAGAAATATGACGGATCTTCTCACTAAAAAGGGGAAAAGTGGTCTGTAGTAAAACAATCTGAATCCGACTGTCATGTCCTGGGACAAAAACTTTCTATAGATATTACTTAGACCAACTTACCAGATTCCATAGCACCTCTACTAATACCAGCAGCTTGCTTTAGGAAATAGGAAGCTGGAGGTTGGTGAATAACAAGTTGATAGGAACGATCAGCATTCACTCTTACTCTCGTCGGCAAAGGTATGCCAGGCTTTATATTCGCCGTGCGCTCATTGAAGTCTTTGCAAAACGCTGCTATATTGATATTACGCTGAAGTAAATAAAAATATAGGTTATGATTACAACATTCGTTAACTTATCAAAATATACTTTATAACGAACAAATACGTACTTGACCAAGCATAGGACCTAAAGGAGGCCCTGCTGCAGCCATACCAGCAGGGATATTGGTTCTTAATTTAGAAGAATGGTCAATTTTATCCGCAACTTTCTTCATAGATTTTAACCGAGCAACTGACTTAGACATGGTGATTAATGGAAATCACGACACTTTCTGAGCTCTGATTTTGTTATTCTTATTCAGTTATTTTATTTAATAGGTCATAATCGAGCAGAAAATTGAAAAAACAAAATAATTCTTTCTTCAACTGCACACTGATTTTGACAACTGACAGCTTCGAATTTTTTCATTGGAGTGAAAAATAATTTGACATCTATTTTACGCACAGCTGATAATGACAAGATAGGGATGCACCATTCTGAAAATTCTTGGATAATAAAATACCGATTGGAATCCATCCACGTTATTCTTACCTAATTATAAAAATGATAAGACATTATTCTTACCTAATTATAAAATACACAAATTAGAAGAAAGACAAGTAAATTCTGTCTTTCTTCTAATTTGTGTACTTTTTATCTGTTGTGATCTCGATTACATTACTTTTTATTTAATCTGTAAATCGTGTGTTGTCACTTGTCAGATTTGCATTTGTCACCACTTCGTGAATAGTGATTAGAAAATAATTTTTATTTTTATTTTGTAAATTAACACGTAATTTTATTAACCACATCAGTAAATATATATTCTTAAAGATTATGGTATTTTGCACACCACTTGTAGTGGATTGTACGAAAAGATATGTGTATAGGTCGTGAAAAATAATTATTAGTTCATTTCATAATGTGGTCGTTTTTCTCTCGGGATCCTACGAAGGACTTTCCTTACGAAATAGGAGATCCTGTGCCTGGATTAGAAGATAGAAGTGTGTGGACACTACACAAGGGCAAGAAGAGAGGCACGCAGGATGAAGTATCAATATTTTTATTCGATGTTCAGAAGCATTCTGAAACACTTTTTGACATAGCTAAGGCCTCCCTAAAGAAACTAAAGACTATGAGACACCCTAGCCTTTTACATTATTTAGATAGCTGTGAAACTGAGAAATTTTTATATGTAGCTACTGAGTATGTAGAGCCTCTAGCCACGCACTTAGAAGAACCAAAACTTGAAGGTCCACAGAAGGAGTTGTTTCTTTCATGGGGCATATTTCAAATCACTGTAAGTAACTATACTAAAGTTTATAACAAACCGTTAAAAGTCAATATACCTTCATGCTTAATTATCAGATTGCATCATCAATAAAAAGTCTTGGTAATTAATTGATGCTTGGCCAATCAAAATTGGCCGTCGGAAATGTATGAATCATTTATACTAGCAATAATAATCTGGCATTCCCGCATTCTTCATGTTACAGAGAGCATTATCATTTTTAAATAATGATGGCAATATGAGGCACAATAATGTGTGCCTGTACTCCGTGTTCGTCACTTTAGCTGGAGAATGGAAACTTGGTGGCTTCGAGTTTCTCACGGCCCAGGGAACGGATACAGCCAACCCTATACCTATCAAAATATTGCCAGCACTTGAAATATATGATCCTCCTGAGAAGAAGGATCCTGCTAAATTGAAAACAGTTACTAAGTGGTTAGTATTGAAGTTGCTATTTCTTTACAATTTGCTATTTAACTATGGTTAATCTGTGAGCATACTAGAACAATCAATAATTTGAATGTTTAATTTCAAACTTTTACTTTATATCAGTTGTTATTAAAAATATTTTAAAAACAAATAAATATAGAGAAAGAAACCTTATAAACATGCAGCCTTCGGTATTGAATGCTTCATATTGTTATCTTATCTACCATTTGATAATATCCATGACAAAAGTCTGTGTTTAAGTAACAACATAATATCTTTATAACAGCTCCTCAGACATGTGGGGGTTAGGGTGCCTAATATGGGAGGCATATGACGGGCCCCTAAAGAATCAGCCAGCACTGAAAACTACTGACAACATACCAAAACAGCTATGCACATTATATTGTGAGCTGGTCAGTGCTAACCCAGCGTCCAGGCCGAACCCTGCTGATATTATTACAAGGTAAGCAATAAGGATGCATAATATGGTTGCTGGTTTGAGGTGATGCAAGAACAATTACCATTAAGAACTTTATGGTGACAAAAACATTACATGAAATCATGTCCGGATAGACAGCACTGTTTTCTAAATGTATCTGTTTGATACAACAAACAATGATTGCTAATCACTTTTCCAAATGCGTATAATAGTAGTCTCTTATTTTGATTGAAGATTGTAGCATTCTTTGTAACTACAATAATTGAATTTTATGTTCTGTAAAGTTGAAGCGAAAAGGCATTTGATGATAAGGTAGTGTGTTAAAACTTAATAAGTCAATACTTATTAAGTTTTGGTTAACTTGAGCAAATGAAGTCACTAACTTATCTTCGTTTATTTTGTCTGGTACATAGTGATTATCAAGACTGAAACTCACCTCAAACACCCTTAAACATTTAATTTAAACTGTTTCAGGTGTAGAAAACTAGGAGGCTACTTCAAAAACGATCTGATAGATACTATGCTATTTCTTGAAGAGATACAAATCAAGGACAAAGTGGAGAAAGGCAAGTTCTTCTCCACACTAAGTTCTTACCTGGACAGCTTCCCAGAAGCTGTGTGTGTTCACAAGATCTTGCCGCAGCTGTTGACAGCATTCCATTATGGAGATGCTGGGTCATTCGTTTTGGCGCCCATGTTTAAGGTAATAATAATAAAGTACTATGTGATACTTATTTCATGTCTAGGAAAGTAGGACACAGTTCAATAAAGATTTGGACCACTTGTTAATTTGTCTTGTTTGAAGAATTTGTGGAGCAATACTGTTTTATTAGTCCATTAAAGAGTAAGTGCAAGTGTTCTCACAAATTATAGTTGTGTATGTAAATATTCAAACATTGTTTCAACTGACTAAATAATAATCGCTTCAAGATACAAGAACCATGTGTAGATTTTGACCTTGTAAAATAACAATTTCAGAGTATAATATATATATTTGTGCTTGTTTCAGTTGGGTAAACTGCTTGAAGATGCTGACTACCAGAAGCAAATAGTCCCGTGCGTAATAAAACTATTTGCGTCCAATGACAGGACTACGCGATCCCGACTGCTGCAGCAACTGGACCAATTCATTATGCATTTGCAAAATTCCACTGTATGTATACCTACATCGTTTCTTGATACTTAAATGTATGTTTAATTGGTTGGAGGACACTGAACAAGATACAATAGAAGGAAGGTATACCTTCTATTGTATCTTGTTCAGTGTCCTCAATGATCTCAATAGTAACAATTGAAGGGTTTTTGTGTATAATTTAAGGTATTTTTTGCATGCTGAAATCTTAAACTTAATAAAAAACCCAAAACAGATCTTGCCAACAGTGACGTGAGGCCGGTTTCGTAAACATGTGTGCACATATTTTGGTGTAGTTTGATTGTAAATGGTTATAAATGTGTGCGTTTGAGCGTGTATCAACAGAGCGGTGATGTAGTTTTGGCATGCTTCACTGTATTGTTCGCAGCGCTCGTCTTCGTTTTTTATTTGGTCTGAGGTTGAAATAAGTAAGAATAATATGTGGGACTTCTATTTATACGACGCTTATGTTCCATATTTTATGCAAAATAAAGAAATTTTTATTAATGTTAGTACGCCTATGGGCGATTAGTGTCCCTCAAAGTGTTTATGAACCCAGACGGTCAGCTCTACTACCACTATCTGGCTAATTTTTTATTAACCGCGCTATGGGCTATTCTCGGAAAGTTTATGCCTACCAACACAAGGCAAGAAGAATAACTTCTTATAGATAAACCTAATTAAGTTGGCCAAAACCTGAAGTTGATGACAGGTAAAACATTCAACCAGTTTCAAAAAGCGTAATCAGTCTTTTATTTCAACATCCTTGCAAAGCAGTTGGATACTTCTCGTTTTGTTGTGGTTTATCGCTCCAATTTGGTAAACAAACGCGTGTTCGTCGCGCCATATCTAATACGGATGTGTACGAAATTCCATCATTGTTACGCAACAAGCATTCAAATATCCGATAGTATGAAACGAGAGCCGTAAATTTCTTTGGAGTCCTTTAAAAAAAAATCATGTTACCAATGAGGTTACCAATGACATTTATTTTGTTATTATCATCATTGAAGCCTAGATCACCATCGAAGATAGATATCAATAACTAAACACGATAAAAGAACAAAAAAAATTGATGATCTTTTTTATTCGTGTACGGAATAAAAACAAAAACGAACAAAAAAAAACAGATTTTCTCAACTCATAGTTCAGAGTTGAGGAAATCAATTTTTTATTTTATTTTGTCGTATTTAGATATCGATACGTCTGCGGAGTTTCACTAGCTGATTTAATTTGACCCTGTCTATCCAGTAGGAGACTGCTGATGATCAGAAGGCCAATTCTCGTAGTACCTACCTAAAAAACGTTTACATTCGCAATCTGTCAAACTTCTCAAAAATTTTGGTAAATTGATTGTATTTTTGACAGATTTCGAATGAGATGCGAATACGAACGTTCTTAAAAATTTCGGGAATTGCCCCTCAGATAACATTAATATCAAGAACTGTAGATACAACAAAAAATATTCACTTTTATTAAAACTAGCTTTTAACCACGGCATCGGCCGCGTGGAGGTCGGAAATCATCCCAAGGGAACGTATTACCGCTATAAAATGTATTGTATGTCCTAACCCAGACCATGATCTGCCCGCGTGACAAATCCCAAGGCGTGAAACGTTTACAGACAGACAGTGGATAAGTGTGCATATGGATTACAATAGGTAGACTCATATACTTATTCACTTTTATGTTGCAGGTAAATGACCAGATATTCCCTCAAGTTGTGCACGGTTTCTTGGACACCAACCCCGTCATCAGGGAGCAAACGGTCAAGTCGATAGTGCACCTCTCCTCCAAACTTAACTACAATAACCTGAATGTGGAGGTTCTGCGACACTTTGCAAGACTGCAGGCTAAAGATGACCAAGGTGGTATTCGGTAAGTGACTAGCATTGTAAAATTTTATGGGCAAATGGCATAATTTTTATTTTTTGTAAAAAAACAAAAGCAGCTTTTGTTCTACTGTGGGAAAATACAGATTAAAATTAAAACACAAAAAATTCAGGACAAGAATAAAAACTATTTTGAATTTTGGGCTGAACATTCTGTATCATAGTAGAAGTAACAAAAAGCTGATTTAAAAAGATCCATTCTAATCCCGTATTTTTTTGCTTGTAACGTATTTCACACCTAGTTGAATTCTTACTTCTTCTTTCTAACAAAATAAGGATACCTCCTTCACGAAACTCCTCCTTTACGATATTTTCACCCAACAAAATCTCTATTTTCCCAGGACCAACACAACAGTTTGCCTTGGCAAGATAGCCCAGCACTTGCACCCTCAAATCCGCCAGAAGGTCCTAGTATCAGCGTTTGTACGTTCAACCCGGGACAACTTCCCGCCGGCGAGACAAGCAGGGGTGTTGGCACTAGCTGCTACGCAACAGTACTTCTTATTGGCTGAGGTGGCGAATAGAGTGCTGCCCGCATTATGTCCCCTCACTAATGACCCAGAGAAACAAGTATGTTGCATTAATTATTGCTTTTATTATTTTTGAGTACCGTAAATAGTAGTACATAAAATTGTAGGTATTTTACGTAATGAAAATGGCTACAAAAGTTCTGTGATTGAAAGTATCGTATGCGTCTCATAGGCGATAAAAAGTAAAAAGTATCTTTTTACTGTGAAAGTTTACTAACCGATACCACAGATGAATACAGATGGTTCACTCCGCAAAATCATTTAAATAAGAAGCGACTCTTGATACGACAGAATAAAGTGCAATTCGGGTCGCACAGCGCTAATTACAGATACATTCACATTCTCACTACGTTACAGTCACTGAATTGGCCCGACAAGACGGGTCCGCTGCGTACTTGTAACTAACTCCATACCTTAAATGCGGGCGTGATTATTCCCGAATAAAAAGAGATTGGTCAATGTCAAACTATTGTTCACAGGTTCGTGATGCAGCTTTTAGAACTATAAAAGGTTTTCTCGGTAAATTAGAGAAGGTATCCGAAGACCCCAGTTTGAAAGAAGGAATGGGTAAGATACTTTGTTCAAATATAACTCACGTGTGTTTCTCATGTGTGTTATCAACTTATCAACAGTATCCATTTAAAACACAAATAAAATGTTATAAACATGTTGGGATATCACTGTGTATTTCATCCTAAAGTAGAAGAAGGATGCTCCATGTTTGTGCTACTCCAAACCCTACCCAAACTGGGCGTTTGCGCATGATTATCGCAACTTTCAGCGCATGGCAGCTACGTCACGTTCATTTAACAGTTGCGAACCATTTTCGTACTTATACTCACAGTCATTAATTCTACAGAGGCGGACGTACACACAGCGACGCCTTCGCTCAGCAACGCGGCGGCGACATGGGCCGGCTGGGCGGTGACCGCAGTGACTGCCAAGTTCTACCGCTCGCACTCCGACACCGCTCGCGTGTCGCATACCAAATCTGTGCTCTCTAAACCTGGCTCTCTCGGTAAGCATATCATAATATCACGCCAATTTTACATGAGAAGGAGTAGATAGAGGTGTTTAGTGCATTCGCGTTTCGGCGATTTACAGTTATTCGGAAGATTTACACACACACATCACAAACGTTATCGAATTCGATTGGTCGTAGTCGTTTAGGGAGAACGCTACAAAATGGTAAATTTTATGGTAGAAAATGTTTAATTAGTAAATAAACTATTATTGTTAGGGTTGTTAGGTAAGTCACGAGGCGAGCCTCTTGCCCAGTTGTGGGAGCCGCAGGCTGGCAGTAACAATTTTTTAAATTGATTAACGAAGAGATTTGGCCTCTAACAGCAGTACTTTACGTGACAGCAATCCTATACGATTAAATTCGCTTTTCTTACAGAGCAACCTTCATCAAGCAGTATGTCAACAACAACCTCTTCAGTAACGTCGATGACGTCACTGGAACACAGCGAGTCGGCTTCCGACTACGACCCCGATCATTGGGACATGGCGGCTTGGGGCGAGATTGATTCAAGCGCAGGTATGATGGATAATATACTATCTTGAACACACGATCAATACTAACAAAATACAGCCTTTATTATTTTCTTCTATTACTCTTTATTAATCACAAATACTGTATTTTTATCTCACCAAGCGACACGCGTTTTACTCGTGGTAACCAAGAGTACAAACACGCTGTGAATGCGCATGAAGAAGAGTAGCGTCAGCACATAAGACATTCACGCACGCACACACGTCCGACTTCGCCATTGTCTCGGACGGTACCGAGAGCTCCTGCGGTACACACACATTCAAAGCATGTTTGTATATATTTGACAACAAGTAAAGCGCGAGTCGCTTCGTGAGATAAAAATACTACATAAAGATTACCATACAACACACAACTACGTTGTTTACAATGTTTTATATTCCCTAAAGTAGATACTGGTTATAAAAATATAATGTACATATTTGACACATTTTGTACTATTTCATAGAAAGAAAGAAAAACATTTTACACGCACAGGAGATACAAACAGTAAAAAAGGAGCATTAAAAACTAACCAGTTAAACATTTTTTTTCAAAAAAACGAACACAAAAAAAAACGACCCGTGCGAGGCCAAAATGGCTCCTATCTCAGCATAATGCTGCGATATTAAAAAATAATACTAGATGGTCACTGATAAAATAACACTGTTAGTGTTAATAAAACTAGGTCTTACGTTATAATTAATCTTATATAGTATCACTTTTCTTCTTGATATTCACAGCTTTTAGATGGCATCCTGAAACCAAGAAATGAATCGGTTGTAGGACACTGAACGAGACACAGTAGAACTTTTATTGTTGTTACCCCTATGAGCGTTTAGTATCCTTCAGTGTTGATTTTATGTTACTACTAGCTTTTGCCCGCGGCTTCGCCCGCGTGCAGGTCGCAAACTATCGCACGTACTACCGGGATAAAAGTATCCTATGTCCGAAACTAGGTCGAGGTCTACCCATGTGCCAAACATCCAAATCCGTTCAGCCGTTTTAGCGTGGGTCCGTGTGGTGTAAGTACCCTATGTCCAAACATAGGGTACTCTTTATCCTGATATTCCCACGAGATCGAGACTTATGCGGGTGAAGCCGCGGGGCGCAGGTATGCAGCTAGTATAATATAATTCAAATTAAATGTGTTTATGTTAGGTACCGGCGTAAGCGTAAAGTCGCCCCCAAGCAGTGGCAGTGCGCAAGCGACACCCGCGCTCGCAGCTCTGTGCGAAGACGAGTGGGATAACGAGGAGTGGGGCGAGTTGCAGGAACAACCCGTGAGTATACTATGGTCCATTCCAAAAGTATCTGGTGAAAGTGTAAACATACCCTCTTCAGTTTAAATTCTTACGCAATCACTCATTGAAGGGAATTTGTAAAACAATCATGTGTATTGAGTAGGTACCTTTATATCTCACCACTTTTCCCAACATTATTGAATTTTGATTGAAAAATCGTCGACGAAAATTGAGGTAATAAAATTAACCTCAATTGTCTTAAAAGTTTTTAAATTTATAATTTCGGGTTTGAGTATTCAAATAATCAAACCAAAACAAATTGCAAATGGCACTACAAATTGGCATTTAAAGTTAAGTTTTCTGATCTATTTGTTTACGTTTTCATAAGATACTCTTGGAACAAGGTACTATCTACTGCTTGGACAATTTAAGTTCGTCGCGCAAGAATTCTAAATAATAGTTTCTAAGAATAGGAGACGTGGCGTCGGCGCAGCGTACACTTTCGACGAACACCTGCGCTAATGCGATCCCTTAATTCACTAGTTTAGTAAACTAGGCTTGTACTCTCTCTCTTTTTTGACATGACATTATACTTCTGGGACGTAAGATCGCCAACACGACTTTAAATTGTCATCTGTGTAACGAGATGATTTTCTGAATATCAATGAAATGCCTAAATGGCAGGCCAATAAACATTTGTGAAATAATAAGTGATTTTCTTCTGTATATTATAATCTAAACTTATATTTTCTACACAGTTAGCAGAATCCGAGCTAGCGAGTCCATCAGAGACATGGAACAACTCCCAATGGACGGACCCGGTGTTCAACAACGCGAACGCTACGTACGTGCGAGGCGGGCGCTTAGAACACAGGCCTACAGCGCTAACTTCGCATCAGAATAGCAACGACTCTCTCGGCGGCTGGGAGGACAGCGAGTTTGAACCTATCGAAGAGAATGTTGACGGTAATTATATTTACAGACACGGTTATTTCCTAATCGGGTAGGCAGAAACGATATACATATCGTTTCCGCCTACCCTGAAATTAAACAGTAATATAAAATTATCATAAGTTTTGAAGGGTATATCCAAGTACCAAACGATAGATGTTTACGCATCATGTTCATGAACGTCAGTTGAAGTTATCTCTTAACTGTCAGGGCTTATTTTTATCTTTTATTTTGAATTGGTCTCACATATAGAAGTCACAAGAATAATGTACCCTGGATGTTGTTTTATGCATCTTGATTTAAAAGAGTTTCTGCTCCATAGAGATCTACGTTAAGGAATGGGCAACTAGCATCAACTTTCTCACTAGAATTTTGTAATTGACCGACTCCGTGACAGTTCAAAAGTGTCTTTAAATGGTTTAATTGAAATAAATTTGTTGAGTTTGAGTTGGATACCTCGGGCGCACTCTGCCTTGCTACCATCCTTGCTGGTTGGCTAAGTGGATGATCTTTTTGCCTCCGCATGGAGAGTTCCATGGTTTCTATGTTTCGGATTCCATTCTAACTACTTTTCCTAGGAGGAACGCGGGTCAAGTAACAAGTAGTCAGGGCGTCACGGTGTCAACTCAAAATAGCCTAAGCAGAGTGGCTGAATATTGGTATTTAAATTGATCTCATTTGAGCTTCATTTGATATTAGTCGTGCATCGAGGCTGCATTTTTTATTTATCTATTACCTAGTTAGTTTTTCACGGCTTTTACTGCTTTTGAGGACAAATTATACGCAAAACAATTTATTTTTGTTTTTTTTTTATCCTGAGAAATAGTCTAAAGAGTGCCCAACACAAATATTATATATGTAACACTTATGAATAATATTGGAAAAAAACGTGTTTTATGAACGTACTTAATTTCACAGAAAACAACGCCTCAAAAATGGACGAGATGCGAAGAAAGAGAGAAGAGAGAAAACTTCAGAGGCAAAGAGAGATGGAAGCTCGTCGTTCGGCTCGAGGTCAAGGTCCTATGAAACTGGGCGCTAAGATCACCACCGCTCCGCCGCCATTTTAGTTCACCTGCGCAAGCGACGGACACAAGACTACACGGTGAAAGATATTCCAAATAATCTTTTGAAATTGGGACTTTAAAAAAATACTTTTTTGAACGTCGTCTTATAAGTGTTTAGCTGGGGAGTTGGCGTTATTCTAGACTCTAGCTAGACCAGTGACACTATGGCATTCTATTAGTGTTTATTTTTGTGGGCCTATGTCTTGGAATAGGGATGGCAACACAAAAGTATGAAAAGTGTCAGGACTGCGACTTTGGAGGCAAAGAAAGGTCTTTAAATAACTACAGCTGACTCTTTGGACTAAATCTAGCTGGTAGCATGCGTGCCAGAATTAAGAGCTTTATACATCACATTGGGTCAATGTGATGTATAAGGCTCTTATTATAGCACTTTTAATAATCTAATGAAGGCCTGATGACCCTCCTCACGCGTCGCGTAGCTCAAAAGTGGCCTTCCCTGCTCCAGACATTCCTAGCATACATCTCTTATGGTATATTATACTATATTCTTTTCGGATTTTGGTTTGTAAATGTCCAGTGATATCAATATTGTGAATGAATTGAATCATCAGATAAAGTTTTATAAAAATTGGACGTAATTATGAGTAAAGATGTCTAAGCTAAACTGATGCAAACTCCTTTAAATCGTCTAAAGATATTATTTTCCTATAGCAATATTATAAAATAATAGATTTTGTTTAAAATATGCATTTTTTCTAGAATAAGTTTTGCGTTATTTAATTTTAAATAAAGTATAGTTAAATTTTTACATACATCAAATTGTATTATTCACATATCTAACAGATGAATATTATGAATGCTATACTATAGTGATACTACAGATTTCTCATAAAATACCGTTTTTGATTATTGTACTACATTTAGCGATAAACTGTGAATCAGGAGTTTGGCGACTGTTTTTATAATGATACAAAAGGACTGCTTCGACGATTGAGATGTAATATATACGCCTCTTTATCTCAAACATTAAACTATTCAAAATAAATGAGTATTCGTATTTGTTTCGTCAAGTTCACTGCAAAGACCCCCTGCGATATATCTGACTTGTGACGATTATCGTATCTACTTCACTCTACGCACACGCTAACGAAATATTAACTAATACTCTATTTTATTCATGAAACTCAATACTGATGTAAAATTAACAGATAAATCAACCGCCCGTAGATCGCTAGGTGTGGGCACAGCCTTAAATAAAACAAAAGTAATTCCATTCAATCGATTGTGAGTGACGTCATCACGGTGTTCTGATTGGTCGATATTAGGGAACAAGTATTGTAAATTGATATGCACCAAATATAGAGCGCTCAAGTGAGACTAGACGCCAATAAGGCATAAAGTAATATTTTCAAATTTTACGTAGCGAAACAATCGTAACGCTGATTTTTGACCTCAAGTGGTGATTTTTGAATTATATCGAGATATGATATTGAATTTTACAACTTTTATATAGTCACGTGATTAAATCGACAGCTTATTAATTATGGGACATCCCTAGTTGTCGATATACACGTCACTATTAAAAAGTCGATGATACATAATCGATTGCCATGTTTTCCTCTAGCTTGTAACTATGCGTATGATATTCAAATAATTAATGTACAGATATAAATGCTTTTTTTTCCTGTGGTATGGGATTTGTGCAATCGGCAAATGAGGGTGTCAATTTGATGTAAGTGCTTGTATGGTGAGCGTGCGTTTTTATTGTTTAACCCGGTACTTGAAATTGGTAGCTACGCTAAGTGCCTTTTCACAAGGTGCGGGTAATTGGTACCCGAAGTGTTCGGGTAAATAACACCTTGCATATTTACGTAGGTACTGCTATACCCCACTGGGGCACCCGGAAATCAAACCGTGTGCAAAGGCACTTACAGTTTATTTAATAAAGTGAGAATATAGACACAGTACATTCATCACTTATCTTCACTCTCGGAAATGGTTCGAATAATGCTAAACTTAGCATAAAATATAACGCAACACAATGTTATCGAGATTCTTTACAATTTCAAGTATACGATAATTCTGACACCGCTCGTATGGATAGGAAGCGCTATGTTATTTATGTATTATGAAACGTATGTTATAAATATTATGTATATATGAAGTATCAGACTGAACCGGTCTATGATTTTTATGTATTGTATTTCGCAATCTAAATTGTACTTTTTATGTATTTTGTCAAGTGTAATACAATCTAAGTCTTTCACCGAGTTTTACACTATCTTTTCTAATATCCCTTGCAAATCCAATCTATTCAGCATGTTTAATAAAATCCAAAGAAATATACACAAAAACCTCTGTCAATGTTTTATAAAAAAAAAATCTGCAACCTATATTACTATACCTGCCGCCAGATAAACGCGCAATAAGTCATTATACTAAAAAAAATTGAAACTCAAATGCAAAAAAAAAAAACATGTCACGTGCACACGATACGTTTGTTTTTTTATTATAATTTATTTGATTATTTATTGGCCTATCTACAATATAAATAATAATTGGTCTATCTATGTTAGCGACACTGCCTTTTTCAAACATTTTGTCGTATCGTTTTTAAAATATTGGAATACATTGGTAGAAGGCGTCAACGACTTTAATTGCGCGATTATCTGACGGAAGGTATACTCGACCGAGCACCAATATCCATTATTTAGTTTTTCAGATAGGTACTTTCAAAATTATATTATCCTGTGTTATTCAATACTTGTGATAAATTGTAAAAATAAAAATACAGCATCTTAAAATCAGTATCTATCTGATACATAGTTCCAATAGTTAATTGATGCAGGCGTGACTTTGCGGAAATCCATTATAAAATACAATAGACGTAGATATATTTAGTAACCTATTCCGCTTGACTATTCTTCAAGAGTCCTAAAAAACCCTGTAAGAATCGACGACTTTGCGTCCAGCGCTCGGTGTGGTAACACGTCTCGTTCTGGTTTGCAATTGTCGATTTCTTAAAGGGTTTTTTAGGACTCTTGAAGAATAGTCAAACGGAATAGGTTACTAAATATATCTACGTCTATTGTATTTACATAGTTCCAATTTTATTTGTTCTCGATCTTCATAATAATTTGACATAGCAGATATCTCGGTAGTTACTTACACGTAAAGCTTCTACGTATTAGTTTTATAAATAAATATTATATGACAAAATATAGTGTAATAGAATGGGAATATTACTGAGGATGTTCAGCTTTAGGGACGTATTCTTAGACCAGTTTTATTTTACTGGTTAATATTATAGAGATTTGAAATATATTGCGATCTTTGTTGGGAAAGTGTTTGCTTCTGAGGTTACAGAATTGGTCGGGTTATAAAACCAGGCTTGTACGAGTACGAATTGACATCATATTGAATGTGTGGTAAACGAAATTCTTATTATATCCGCTAAATTTACACTTCTGTAAATAAAACATGTAAAATGACTACGTTTGTTTATTATTATAATCCCACTAAGACACATCCTACAAGATGCTTGGAAATAAAACTAAAACATAAAGCAATAATGGTTTAATGATGCAAAATTTTAACACAAATGTTAGTTACAAAAATAGTAATCTCTTACATACCTACTACATACATATTTTAAGTACATACTTTCAAAGCTTTAAAATCAATTGTGTACATTATGACAACTTACCCAGTCATTTTTTTAGTAACATGGTTAGACAACTGACTAGGTTTTGAACTAAATTGAGTATAATCTAGCGTAACAACTAATTGGCAACATAATTAAAATAAACGTTAGTATTTAGCTTTCTATTAGTACAAATAAAAAGCAAAATAAAAGTTAAGCATGAAAGCTACTCCAAAAATACAAAAGGTGTTTACATGCGCGATTCGATGATAAAACTACGTCTAAACATTATGTGCTAGGATATCCATTATCAATTGGTCACCCCATTAAATGGAGATCTCACAATATAAGGTGATATCACCCTTTGATGGATAGAAGAATTGACCCTGCGACCGTAATCACACGAACGACCAAACAGAAACCACAACAAGATCCATTCGGCTTCACGCAGACCAAAAACCAATTATAAAAGTTATTTTCATTGCTTTAAAGTACATGTTGGGATGCCCGAGGACCCGTTTGACGTCGGTGTCAATGTTTGTTCAACTGTGCACTTTACTAGTGTCAAGGTTTATTATTGAATGATTATCTGCTCTTTATTGGTCTGCGCTGAGCCTTAAATGATCAGAAAGCGTGATGCAAGTGAGAAAAAATTAAAGTGCTTTTATAACTGGAAACAATAAGTTATAATTAGAAAAAAAAACAATCCAAAATCGTATTTATAGATTCACCGCCCATTTTCTAAAAGCCTGATCTTGTATATGAATAAATGTACTGCCAAATCTTATGGTACTGTTTGATTCAAACTTACTAGCGCGGCTCGCAACATAGGCGAGTCACTGCGCAGTAAAGAATTCATGGGTCAGCGGGGGTGAGGGGTGGGGTAAGTTTGAATCGAACTGGTGTGGTGATTTACTAGTCAAAATATCAACAAACAATAAGGTAAGCTGAGATGGGATTTGACAAAAGAGTAATTGAGGGATAAGTCAATAAAATGGCTTTCAGAAAACGGGGTTCAATCAATGTGTGGGCGGCGCTATATTATATCGCATTAACTTGTCATTAAGATTGGTAATTTGTTTAATAATAACGCACCAGAATACACACGTTTACCTACTATATCTCTAATCACACACAGCGCCGCACAGACAAATGAACGAATCTAAACATAGTCTTCAGCAGTACATTAACAAACAACCAATGCACAACCTTGGTTCACCGAATTTTAATATTAAGTCCGCATAGTTAATTGATTCAGGCGTGACTTTGCGGAAATCCTTTATAAAATACAATAGACGTAGATATATTTAGTATCCTATTCTGCTTGACTATTCTTCAAAGTCATAAAAAACCCTATAAGAAATCGACACGTGTTTCACTTCTCAACGAGGCATCCTCAGGACGACGCGATTGACCAATTGCAAACCAGAACGCGACGTGTTACCACAACGAGAGCTGGACGCTGGGTTTTTTATGACTCTTGAAGAATAGTCAAGCGGAATAGGCTACTAAATATATCTACGTCTATTGTATTTTATTAAGTGCGCATACAGAACGCAAATATTATCTAAACTCCATTCTCTGAAAGCCTGTATCTACATATTATGTTCCGTTCTCAAAGTCAAGTACTTTGATTAGCTGTTATTTCCGCCGACCAATCACAACTGCTAACATCAAAAGATTTGATAGTCCTTTCAGAACTCGAGTGCAAAGATTCAAATCGTTAGATTTGCTCGACCGCTTCAAAAGATGCTCAAGTTTATGTTTCGCTGACAATGGCATTTGAATAATATTGTCTCGCCCACTCATACTGAAAATCGTATCTATCGTTTCATACGGCATATGTGAGCTCTTCTCGGTGTGTAAGTAAGTTTTCGCTCAACCTTAGTATGATGAAGGCACATCTAACGTTTTAAATCTTTGGGTGTATGTCTATTTTCAAAGACTCGGTGACGTCATTTCCGTACATAGAGATGGAAAGATGGGTGCTGGCTGGAAGTGCCGTGATGTCTGCTCGGCCTCTTGTGCGTACTTACAGTTTAGAGCGCAGGTCGGATGTCCCAGCGGCTAATTGTCAAGAGGGGTCCTCGAACCTGCAAATTGAATGATGAAGTTTATTTAGTTTTTTTTTTTGTTAAAATTGATTAATTACAAAAAAGCAAAAAGCCTTGGCCTAAAAATGGCAGTAGCGGTCATAAAACGCAAGATAAAATGGTTTATAGATGATTCTATAACTTTTATAACGCCGTTGCTAAATACATTGGCGTCGTATTTATCTCATCTGTATTCTATCAATCGTGCTTTTGAGACGTGAACTCGAAAAAAAAAATGCAGAATATCAACCTCCACACATAAATTAATTATTTATTTATAATTATGTAGTGACATACCGCATATTCATAGCGTTAGAGTTTCCGGGTTCGAGCTTATAGCCCAGGGTTTCGTAGAACTTGATCAGTTTGTCTTTGCAGTCCAGAGACATTTTGTAACAGCCCAGCTCCTGGGCGAGTAAGGATACTGTCACGACGATTCTGAAAATAATGTGTGATATCCTTTGATTTCGTCGATAGAAGTTCAGTCTGGTTTGAAATTGATATTTTTCCCCAAAAAGCATTGTTTTATTTCTACGCTAGAAACAATAATGACAGCTGTACAACCCGTGCGCATTAGGTAGCGGGGGAAGTATTTAGTTCTGAGCCAGGTGCCATGTTAATTCGCACGGGTTGTACCATTGATGTGGTCCATTACAGGCATCAAATCGGGGGTTATGATTCCGGTTTAAAAATGAGGATCAAGCGACACCGCTTATAATTTATTAGCTTCTGCTAGCGGCTTTGCCCACGTGATATCTTTGAAAATTATAGCTTATGCTACTCAATGATAATATAGCATTCTACTGGTGAAAGAATTTTTTAAATCGTTTAGTTTATCAGCAGCAGCAGCGCAGTAGATTTTCAGTTCATTCATTTGAAATTAAAAATCTTCCCTTTCTAATATTAGTGTAGAAATAGGCTCCGCGGCCGCCATCGGTTCGTAATCGGAACCTTTTCGTCCTATAGACGAAATGTCGTGTCGTGTCTTTTCGTTCATAAGGGTTAGAGGGAGATACTTACAATTTTCCCAACTGCTTTCCTCTGTAAGTATCATTGACCACCACATCTTCTAAACGTCCACGCTAAAACAAATAGGTATATTTTAAAGGTTACGATTCTATGAACTTGATAACTTGTTGTAAGAATAGCATCAAATTCATTACAATAACTTGTTTAGGCATTATGTGACAAGTGGCAGAGGACTCCAAATCTGGCGTGAACCGGTAATATTAGTATTTTATTACCTACAGTCATGTCCAAAAAAACATTGTGGAAGTAATTTTTATTGGTCGGGATTGGAAAACGTACTCATTAATCCCTTAATATATTTGGGGTAGGGAAATCCACTCATTAACCTGTTAGTATATTTTCAACACTATTTTTGTTTACCTTAACGTGGCATAAGACTCTGGAGACTCATTATAAATGTGGAATGTCCCAGCACATGCAAAGGTTTAGGCCTTAAATCTTAGGTTTCAAATCGTATAAAAACATACCACAGAGCAGTTGTGTATGAACTTCTGTTCGATAGTGAGGGTGGCGGCTCCGATCAGCTTCGATATACGGGTATCTTCGATGACTGTGACGTAGTAACCGCCTGACTGCTTCATCTTAGTGAACCGCTCTGAAACATTCGTTTGTTGTTTTGAAATATAGTTTTTTGACAAAGTTTTAGTCTGTCTAACAAGTCATAGAACTACGAAAGATATTTTTTCAGACTCTGGCTTGAACCCTTTCTGCAATCGGTAGAATCCCGGACCACGAAGTAAATTTTATTAGGAAGGGACTAATGTGTACAAAATGAGGCTTATAATTATTAAGGTGCCCGGAAATGAGTAGGTACCTAGTAATGCAGGAGCAATATTATTTTAAGCTAACAAGCGTGCAGTTTTCTCTGAATAATACGTTAGTAAGTAATCGAACATGGAGTCAGAAGTCTTTCAGTTGCCCTACACTGCATTTTCTACTCCGATGTTTTGGTCTGTTTATTATTTTTCTTTCCATAATTATTATTTAAGTATTTTTATTGCACCTGTGCCAATACTCTGTAAGCTGTATAATAAAGCTACGTATGACATTAACGGCCGTATTCATTTTCAATAAGTTTAAGAACATGATGATCGGCGGAAAAATAAGCGTAATCCGCCTAAACAGAAGTGCTTTATTTGCTTAAATTGTCAACGTTGTAAATAAAGATCAGGAACTCAAGACTTATAGAAAGGTCATTATCATTACGCCGGTTTCGCCAAGGTCGCATACTTAATGCCAATAAGTTTCGCATACCAATGTAACCAGTTTACTAGGACATCACAATACTGAGAACGAATTTTATTACCTACTACTTTTGTGTTTGGCTCGATTACGTAACTAAAAATAAAGATTGTTATATGATAGCTTTGCAGAATAAAAATAATAAGTAGATTCATTCATGCATTGTGCCTTTGCGCACTTTCAATTTCTATGTTGTTTATTTAGATACAGCCTGATGCAGGCTGTTTTGACACCGGGCTCCAGGGGTATAATAATTATTCTCCTATGAAATGTGTAACTACTCTAAAATCCGTTAGCCTGCTAGATTTCCGATCTTTTTAAGAAACAGGGTCAACAGTATTTTTAACCGACTTCTTAAAAAAGGAGGAGGTTCTCAATTCGTCTATAAATGTGTAATTCGTCTGTTTTTTTATTTGTATGTTTGTTACGCGATTACTCCGCCAAATAAGCATTGATTTTGATGATTCTTTTTTTGTTTTTACGTCATGCTTCAAAGGTAGTCCCATATAAATTTTATTAACTTTGGTTGCGTAGTTTTTGAGTTAGCTTCAATATTACGAATTTGTGTGGGGTAGGTACCACAACTGAAAGTGAAAAATAACTTTAATTTCGGAAGTCTGTAGCAAAAAACGAAAATTGAAAACCAAAGACACTTCTGAAATTAAAGTTATTTTTCACTTTTTAACCGACTTCTTCAAAAAGGAGGAGGTTCTCAATTATTCGTCTGTATGTTTTTTTTTGTATGTTTGTTACTCGATTTCTCCGCCAATTATGAATCGATTTTGATGATTCTTTTTTTGTTTGGTAGGGCATGCTTCCGAGGTGGTCCCATATAAATTTTATTAACTTTGCTTGTGTAGTTTTTGAGTTAGCTTCAATATTACGTATTTTTCCGACTTAGTTTATCTAGACGATGTTTTCATTTACTTCTTCACTGTTATTTACATCAGCTAGTGGTATTAGAATTTGTGTGGGGTAGGTACCACAACTAAAAAGAGAAAAATAACTACTTTTTACAATTTCGGAAGTCGGTGGCAAAAAACGAAAATTGAAAAGCAAAGACACCGACTTCCGAAATTAAAGTTATTTTTCAGTTTCGAGTGTTTTTTTTTGGAAGTCGGATTTAAAAAAAAAAAAGTTTTTAAGTATTAGTTTTTTTTTTATTGAGAAAAGTTTTTTCTGTATATTAGCCCTGTGTGCTGCTAACCACATCACGATCGAATTATCCACCAAGGTGAAGGTTTAGTCTTTTTGAGGCGCTATTCCAGAATCTGGTGTATTCTTGATCGAAGGGTTTTAATGTATCATGGAGACAATAGCAGGCCAGTACCTACGTGAATGTTCCATGTGTCTACATCGCAAATAATTAACACTGTACCTATCGTAATAAGTACCTATACCTACACTCAGTGGCATTTTAGAGATATTGCGTAAGTACCTACTTACCTATTGAAACAAGTTTAGATACGTAACGACTTTTCAAAGACTGATTGCGTAGTTTTTTGCAATTTTGTTACATTGGTCATGCTCAGTAATTACGTGCAACAATATTCTGATGCAGATTACCATTTATTGCAGCAATGCTATTTCCTATGAATGCCTTGTAACATTATTATTAGTCTGCATTTTCAGGGGCGGAAATAGTTCAGTTAGAAATAATGTAGGCACAGTGGATCCTTCTCAATATTATTCTTGATTATGACGAGTTCAAAGTAGGTCACACATTGTTTTTAGCATCCTTAGTAGCTGTTAGGTTTTCGAAATAGTAACTATGGCTCATCGAATTGAAGGCGCGCTTCTTTGTAATGGGGTTATTGGGTTTGGTATGATAAGTAATAACGGGCTGGTGCTCGCAACTCCACCTCTAAACTAAACGCATATTTTGCGTACGGCGATAACCTGATAACTCTTACCTAATTATCGTCACTTACCATCAAATTGTTTCCGCGTAACATTGCCCACACTGGTCAGCTGTCCAAGCAGCTGCAGAAAGCCCTTATCGTAATCGGATCGCTGCAGCGGCCTAACGACCATCCAGTCTTCGCCGGGACTGGACGCGCTGATCTTAGGCTTGAACGTGGCCGGGCTTTTGTCGAAGTCCAGGCGCTTCAGTATCTCCGGAGGGAAGAGGTACTCGGACGGCTTGCCATCCTAATAAAAGAACATAAAGATTTTATGAAAGGGCCTAAAACTGGGCTATGCAGCTTAAGGACTTTCAAACAAAATATACAATATTTTACAGGTTCTGCAGAAAACATTTCTCCATTAATAACAGGTTTTCTATTACGATTGCTTATCTATAAAATATATTAAAATTATCAGTTAGGTGATCTATGATATTGTTACTGATCTGATAGATAAAATACTACATTGAATATATGTATATTACCAAGAAAATCAAATAAGGTATTGTTTTTATCTTATCTACAGATTTTTCTAATCTTAATAGGGAATTAAAGTGCTTTATTATTAGGATTTAAACACGCAAATTATTATTAAAGGGGTTATCCCTTTTTTAGCACAAACAAAATAACATGATTGAATAGATTTACATACTTAATTTCTGAATAAGTTCAAAGAGAAATAATATCTTTTCAATAGATAATTAAATAATAGTTAATTATAAAGTATTATCAACTGTGAATAGCTTAAAGCTACAATTATTTGTAGCCCACAAATGTTGATAAGGCAGAGTAATATTGTCGATATTGATGTCCAGCCAGCAACAGACTACACAAAGCAGTCTAAGGATACCACCACATCAACACCACTAGTAATAATAATTAATCAATGTAATCATTTTGTGGATAAGCTGTATTATTATTGTTCATTACCTTTAGTAAACCAGAACAATAATAAATTGTAAATTAACATAAATTGGAAGGTGTGAAACTTACCACATTATTATATTTCTCCATACCCATTTTTACTATATTTTGGGACTATAATTTGTACAAAAATCAATATCTGCACATGCTTAGGGCGAAAACAGCCTCACTGTTTATGTAAAACAAGTATATTTGTGTACGTGGCGCTTTATTAATGGAACGCGCACTTCTATTTCATCAGAAATTAAATGAATACCATGCCACGACAGGTGAACAACGTTACGAGAACGATGGCCCTGAAAATTCAAAAGAACACACAATAAAGTGAAAGTAATCTCGCCAGTCGAGATTTATAAGTCAATGAGTCCAGGCGAGTCGCCGATCACAGCAGCTGACACTGACAGCAGCGTAGTCAACTGGGTGCTGATTTGACACTGACATTGACAACAAGACAGCTAAAAAATTGTCCGCATTGTATTAAAGCCGAGTTTTCACCATACATGTACTCTCAGACCGAGTCTACTGAGATGACGACTCGGACGCTACTCGTAGCGTGTAAACACGTGATCCGAGCGTACTCGGACACCGGCATCCTATCAGAGTGGACTCGAGCGTAGTTGTTCTATTTTTACAAGTTCACTTGCATCATTATCTATACTTACTTACTTACAAACAAACTCTTCAGCTTTATAATATTAGTATATTATAAAGCTGAAGAGTTTGTTTGTTTATTTGAACGCGCTAATCTCAGGAACTACTGATTGGAATTGAATGCGGCACCGGCGTCGAACGGTTCGCGTATAGCATTTTTATATCATGATAACTTCTAAATTAAATGTCCGATTCGAATGAATTAAAAAGTATATTACTGCTACATAAATATCCTTGATGTTAAAACTATTTATTTGATTATGAATTAATATTATGTTGATAAAACTCCTTCGCAAATAATGCATTAATTTCGAACTAATTTGATTACCATAAAAAAAGGTTATAGTGAGTCAATCTTAATAGATAAGACATATGCTGTCGCGGACTTTTTTTTAAAACTTTTAAAGAGGAACAATTCCATCATACATGATATTTGCGTAACTTAAACCGTTTACGCAGCGCACGCAACGGAAGCTCTCAAAAAGGAATATTTTTCCCGTTTTTGCAACATTTGTCATTTATGCTCCGCTCCTATTGGTCGTAGCGTGATGTTATATAGCCTATAACCTTCCTCGATAAATGGACTATCTAACACAAAAATATTTTTTCAATTCCAACCAGTAGTTCCTGAGATTAGCGCGTTCAAACAAACAAATAAACAATCACACAAACAAACAAACTCTTCAGCTTTATAATATTAGTATAGATTCCCACGGGATCGTACCTACGTGGGTGAAACCGCGGGGCACAGCTAGTATAAAAATAAAATGGCGCCGATTAATAAAAAGTGAAATGAACGTGAGAAAATAAAATGCTGCGATTGTGAAATGCTACTGTGACGCTGAACTTGTAACGTGTTAAACAAATTCCGAGTGGACTACTGTATGATCTAGCTCGTAAGAGCGTACTAACTCGGTCCGAGAGTACTCGTTTAGTGAGAACCCGGCCTGAACAGTGAATCGCTTTGTTTACAGTTTTACTTCTTTGTTTAGTCGATTTTCTTAAATGAAAACTAATATCATCATGAAAATTCATTTTACCTTAGCTTATCCTATATTAATATGATGAAGATGTTGATCACTGCCGTAGTTCCAAGTTCTGACTGGACTTCTGAAGTTCTATTTTCAACCTTGAAAGTGAATCAAATGGATCCTTGACAAAATAACAACGAACTGAATGAGCGTAGCTAATAAAATTAGTCTTTTTCTCGTCATCTATTTCTTTTAGTCGAATTGCTTCTTTTCGTGTTCACCTCACTAAAATAAGCCATGCCATTAGTGTATTATCTATGCATTAATGTCAAACAGCTGATGAATCTGAAAATATTTTGTTGAAAAATTGAAAATTATAGGTTATACAATAAAACCTAAATAAATAAATGTTTATTTCGTAACTTAGTTATGTGATAATATACTGCAAGTGATAGTGTACGAAAAGTTTTACAGTATGGCATTGTGTAAAATCAACACTTTTGTAAATCTAATAAGAAATAATAGCCAGTACCCTGCTTATTATTGCAGAACTTTAATCAAAACAAATAATTTTAACTATTCCAAACCTTTTCTAATTGGATCACAACGCTGGCTGTTTCATGAAAGTCATAGAAAAGGCGGGTACGATACAGAACAGAAGGTATCAAATTTAGAACACTTGAAAAAGGGTTTCAAGGAACTGAAGCATGAGATGAAACTGTTTGGACAAGAAGTGAAAGATTTAATTGAAACAGATCCTCTGCTTATTGCTAGACCAGGTACGTTGTTAAATTGTTATGATGTGCCGCATAAACAAAACAAAAATTATATTTAGAAATACAAATTAATGTGAAGTTAAGCAGATATGAATCATTTCTTTACTTAAAAACAACATTTATAAAAAAACCCTTTATCAATATCCAGTAGTACCTTGTAGATAACCTGTGTGGGTCAAAAAAAGATAATAATATTTAAAAATAAATAAGAATTCAATAATAAATAGTACTATTTTATAAAAGACACTAACACTTGTGTCACATCTAGATTGATCACTACAAAAGTACTACTTCCTTGTGATCCTGGTCTCCAGAGGAGTTACTGTTGTTGGTGTTTGTTTAGTAATTAACTGTCTTCTTCTTTTCATGTGGTTAGTGACTAACCTGAAGGCCAATTCTCGTACATAAAAAACATTCGCATTCAAGTCGAAATCTGTCAAACTAATGAAAAATGTTGGTAAATTCATTATAATTTTGTTAGATTGCGAATGAGATGCGAATGTGAACGTTCTTAAAAATACGGGACTTGCTCCTCTGGTGGCAGACTGGCAGAGTTTTATAGCCGCCCATGGGCTCTGACTTGGCTTCACATGCTGTAGAGATATATTATTATCTCTCAGGCATGCCGGTTTCCTTACGATAACATTCATTGTTATCATCATGTATACAATGCCCTATCCCTGAACCCAAGAAAATAATTTGTCAAGAAAAAAAAAAATGATACTTCATAAGAATACCACATCCATTTTCCCCATGAAAAGATAGCGCGCACATGCAACTTTTGTCTCCGCAACTAATTTATCTCTCACCTCAAGTCTACGGGTTTGTATGAAATTGCGCGCATGTGTAGCGATGCGACCGCAGGGAGACTTTTTTGTCCGCGAGGTTAGAAACAGGCTGGCGACGCAACAGTCGCCGCGTCTATTGGTTGCAATGCAAGTGCTTACCGAGGCACGGACGAGTCTCGGTATGTAAAGATGGTCACCCATCCACGGACCAACCCCGGCAAGCGTAGCTTATCCTGATGGATCGACTCGCGTGGCTGTTATTACTTAGCCACGAGCTCCTCCTCCTCAAACTATGCTGTTTTACATGGAATTTAATTCTACGTGAATCTGAGGTCTATGTAACAACAAAACGTTGTGAATGGTTCGCCAGTGCAAATGCTCAGTTGTGGTATGTCTTCGATGTTCATGTTTACCATGTTCTTGTTCCTTCGTGCGTTCACGCCTCTATAGGTGAATGTTTTGCCATTGCAAACGCATTCTCATCTACCCAGATGACCCCATAACCCTCCTCCAGGAGAGCAGTAGGCTAGTCGCGGCCGAACACCTCCACGACCGCGAACCCGATTATATACGCCCCCCGACCCCCGTCCCTTTAAATTCTCCTGATAGTAATAATAATTATTACGAGATGGGACAGGCTGGATCAAATTAGAATAATTATTATTCTAATTTGATCCAGCCTGTCCCATCTCGCTGTCCTTTCACCAGCGACGCCCTAAGCCGAGGTGCGTAACCCACAGGAAGTGCCCTTAGCGTCTTAGCGAGCAGTCGTTTTTTAGGTTTTAGGGTAACTACCATAGCCTATGGTAGTTACCCTGAAACTTTCACCTTAAATTCCTGATCCTGTTTTAGAGTCTGGCCAACAAAAGTTAATCCTGAAAACACGAACGACTATAAAAAAAAAAAACAAGACTGTCACTCAATAAAGTGCCATAATTCGTGTTGATAGATTTTTTACTTCGTCTGAGGTTGATAATTGAAATTGTTACCTATTTCTTTATCGCACTATGTACTGGGATAAACGGTGTTGTCTCTCTTTTTTAATTTCACGCGTGTTTTCAGGATAAACTTAAGTTGGCCAGACTCTATTTAAACTTATAAATAGCATTAGTCGATTTAAGACTTAGTCGATTTTCCTTATGCTGTGACATAATAAAATATAGTCTGTGGCAGGTACATTCAAAACTTAAATAACCGTTGAAGTCGTTGAGCCAAGAACAATTTGCTTCTTTCTATTTTGTTTTTGTTGATCCATCCACAAGTTTTATAATTAGTACTCAAGGCCCGATCTGTAACTATCGGACGCTGTTGTAATTTATATATAACGGTCATCTAGATCAGAAAGGGCGAATGTTTTCAAACATAAGTTTGAGCGAATCTTCATTTGCATCTCCTGATAGAGGAATAAAAACCATTTACAAGAAATTTCAAAACTTTCTGGGTCGCCGAGTAGAAGATAACAGTGTTAAAATTAATGACGATATGTTGGCTGCTGGAGCAAGCACAACAGTATCTGAAGACAGTTTCATAACATCGGTTTCATCAGTGGATGACCTAATGGCGATGTCACCAAAGCGTTATAATGATGTGTCGGAACAGAGGAGCGAGACCAGTGATCTTCTCACCGGATCAGACTTTGATAGCATCTGTGATGTAACTATGAAAGAGGTACCAATGTCTGACGATATGTTTATTGATGCCACGAGTTTAGATTACCTCGTCAAATGTGCCGAATCGAACCGCCATCATAACCACATAGATCGAGGCAAGGAAAGTTTATTTGTGAAATTCGATCCACTGTACGCACGTCAAAAGCTAGAAGATGTACGCTCTATTCATACTGATTCAGGAGTTGGCTCCTCCGAGTGTGATGTGGGCTATGAAACAGGCAGCACAATTTCGGCTTTTACGGAAAATAATGTAGTTGCACCAAAACACTCACAGTCTACAGGAGCTATGGCTTTAATTAGCAAAGATAAACCCATGCAGGTAGTCCCACCTGTAGTGAACAGTGTAAATCCAAAATCAGGTGTGTGTCATACTAGGTCTACACCGGGCCTGATGCGCAGTGTCTCTGCTATTCTCACTCCGTCTAGGGGAGTAGCCACTGAGAGACTCATTAGCATATCCGGTAGTACTCCACCAACTGCAGCACCAAGAAGTCCTCGTTACCACCACAATTTTACTTCACAGGATGTGGATCACCTTCACACCCTAAGAGTTATTCTTCAGAAACAAGAACAGGAAGTATTGCAGCTTAGGCAACAAAACAGAGAGCTAAAGAGCACACTACAAGATATGGAACACAAATACAATAGGGTCACAGAAGATTTGGAGTCAAAAGTTAAGAAATTGACTGATGAACGAGATAACTCTCTTCAGAAAGAAAATAAATTACTACAGCAAGTCAACGACAAGATTATGAGCAATAAACAAATGAGCATTGTCATGGAGGAGTATGAGAAGACTATATCTTCATTAATAGAGGAGCAGCAACATGACAGGATAGTGAACCAGGAGACTTTGGAGAAGGTCACTTCTGAAAGAGATCAAGCTTTGAACCATCTCAGTAATATGGAGAGTTCTTTTAATGATCTCCTCACCAAGTATGAAAAATGCAAGAGTGTAATATTAGAAACAAAAGAAAGAGAGAAAGTTTATGAACAGAAACTGGCTGAGTATGAGGCCGCTGTCAAGAAGTATGAAGAGTTGTATGGGAGTCTAAAACAAGTGACTTCAGATACACTTTCTAAAGCTAATGAAACTCTGGAGAACCTCAAAAAGAACTATACTATTGAAGTAACCAAGTTAAATGCTACTGTTAAGAAGCATGAAATTACTATAGCTTCACTACAAGAATCATTGGTACAAAAAACCAGAGACAATGAGGAACTAATGAGGTTATATGATCAGCTCATTAGTGAAGTGCATTGATATTGGAACTGTAATCTTTATCTTCATTTGGTGCTTTCACTCATTTCACTCTTGCTTTTAAATGTTAAAGGGCTGCTTTTCTTAGCTGACTTCTCACTGTGATGAATCTCAACTTTTTATGATAAATTGTTAGTTTGAATAGTATTATTTATTAGTATTTAGTTTTAACTTTTATGACATTTGTATGTTTAAAATTTGTGATTATGTTTCTTTTATTACTCATTTTTATGACAACAGTATTAGTTTCCGACTTCTAAACTTGAAAAATACTTTGAATACTATACTGTATTTTTTGACACAATGTTAAGTTAGACTATAAATTTCAAGTTTACTGACCGTCTGTAATACCTAGAATAATACAATATGTGATAGACTTCAACTTTCCACTAATCGAACTTTGTATTTGTATCCATCGAAATTATAACACTATATTTATAATATTACTGGTGTCCCTTGTATTAATACTTGTTCAATAAAATTGTTACACCCATAAGTTAATATATAAAATACTCCATAATGTGATAAAATTATCTTTTTATAGCAGCTATTAGTAGCAAAACAATGTCATACATTTATTATAAATGCAGGTAAGACTTATTAGCTACTTCAAGTACCTAATGTAAAAGGCACAAGAAAACCATAAAAAGAGGAATGGAGCAAAATATAAAATCATGTTAAATATTATTGATAGAAATGCCTTTCCGGCCCTCCTAATAACATAATTATGTGCCATTAAAAAAATTATCGTTTTTTGTATAAAATAAGGCAACAAATTTCATTTACAATTTTTTTTTACTTTAATTAGTTACATGTATTACTGGACATTTATGAGAATAATTCAGGATTTTTTATTTTTCATTGACATTGATTTTATCAGTTGATGAGTAAACATGCATTATGCATTTTGTAAAACATTACAGGATGGGACATAGCGGCATAGGTTCCAATGCAATAATAAAAGCGATGTTATTTCTGGCTGCCCCTACCTGGGCAGTTATCATACCTACACTCTTCCCTTGGTACCTACACCTTACTCTGCCCTTTTGCCTTTAGTCTAAGTACCACAAATAAATAAGACATAATATAGGTACGTCCAATTATTTCAAGTTAGTCTGTAGCTTTGTTACTCTAATTAAAAGCCCATACATTTCATTGTAATATAATACTTGTGCAGTAAAAAATAAGTCGTAATTTTTTTTTCTTTACTTTTGTGTTCTCTGTCAGTCCAAGATGTGCATTTGTACTTAGATATTTAATAAAACATTTGTATAATAAATCTTTGGTTTTAATAAATTCCTACTAACAATTTGGCGATATAAAAACTGAAATTCGGACTCATCATCATCTTACACCAACCGACACAAAAACATACTGATGGCTCTAAAAATCAAAATAACCCTTTAGAACAACGATACCTGTTAACAAATTTCTACAGCCATTTCTTCATCTATTTCCAGGTGAAACAGACCTAATCTGGTGTTTCAACGAGCCCAGCACCCTGGACAAGTTCGTGACGACTGCCGACAGTGACCACAACGAAGGGTTCAGCAAATGCAGCCTAGAGATGAGCAGCGCAGGCCGGGCGCGCTTCCACGGCTACCTTGACGTCAGAGTACCGAAAGATGGACGCATCAAAAAGGCGGGTTATTGTGGCATGAGGTCTAAGAGGATAAGAGTGAGTATTACCCCTAAATATTGATTTAAAAAAAACAATAAAACCAAAATATTAAAACACCCACATTTCCACGCGGGCACGCAGGTTCAACGCGGGTGTACAATACATCTCTGCCTACCGCTTCGGGGCAATCAGGCGTTATATTATGTTTGTGGCGTACATTGTCGTGTACCGCATCAGCGCTGTACATCAGGGTTTGGTAGTGACCAAACGCGAGCCAATGAAGTATAAAGAGAACAAGTTCACTCTTGCGAGCCACTGTGAAGCCTCCGCGAGCGAAGTTCGAAGCCCTAACCCCGCACGCCACGTACATCGCGACATCTCGAGCGTTTTGCCTTTCGCCCTACATACCTAAGGGAGCGCAGCGGCATGCACCCTGCATTGCGGCATTATTATGCCACAATAATGTACGTGAATACGCTTCCGTCAATGGTAACTTAAAGTACTACAACGCACAATCATGGGAGGCGATTGGCGAAGTACTCTTTAAATATTAGATCGCATTGATGATAGCTTCCTTGACTTCCGATTGATTCCCGGTTAAAACTAATACGCCCCTTTTCGAAGAGACTAAAAAATGTTAAAGGTGAAGTATTGATTCAAGGATTCTATGCGCCAAGATATGAGCGTATCACAGGCGAGGCGTGGTGTGTATAATAATCGTGGTGTGTATAACATTTCATTATAATTTTACAGAAATCATTCAAGCGCCCCACAACATTTGACTGGCATCTGTACAACACTCTGGTACTCAAAGTCAGGGGTGATGGTAGATCCTATCTCCTGAACATATCCTGTGAAGGGTACTACGATATCACGTGGAACGATATATACCACTACGTGCTATACACAAGAGGTGGACCCTATTGGCAGATTGCCAAGGTGTGTATAATTAAGTATCAACTCGTGATATGTCGTGAATGCATTAGTAATGGAATAATTATATTAATGAGTACATAGTCGCTGCCAAGGCCTAACCTTCGCCAGAATGCTGTATCATGATATTCAAAACTGTTTACTCTTGAAAGCTAGGGCTAGAAATGAATTAAAAATCTATAGCTAATTATTATTTTACATTTCACAAAGATTTATTTAATAAAATCCCTCTGGCTAATTTTAATCTGTTTCAATGTTTTCAGATACCATTCTCGAAATTCGTACTAGGATCAAAAGGACGTCTTCAAGACAGACAAAATAGAATGAGATTTGACAAAGTAACGCACTTCGGTATATCGTGCGGAGATAAAATCAACGGCCTATTCGATTTAGAAATCGAATACGTAGGTAAGAATGCACTGCCTACGCGACTATTACGAAATTTATAAGGATTGTAGTTAGTCCTCAGCCATAGGAGTAATTCGTTGCCAATTGCCACCATAATCAGACCATAGGTGAACTGCACCAATGAAATACAATCCCGACAGATTTTGGCTATTTGCGACACTCTATTTTAGGGCTTGTACACAAAACTACGTTGCAACGGCGCATCGCATAAATCAGCGACGGTACCCTAAAATTTCACCGATTCGCAGTTTTGGTGTACAAGCCCTTACGCAGACTGGCGTACTCAGCGCCGCATGCATAATGATACAGTAATTATAACAAGCCGATAGACGTTTTCCGCTGTAAATGGGTTAGTCTTTAGTATTCAACCCATTCAATGAATTCGCCAATTACATAGCTAATTTTTAGATAATATATACATAACACAACTAACTATTTACATAAAACACTAACAAAAAACATAGCTAATACATAATATCTTATTAATCTAAAATAAGTTTGTTGTATAATTACAGGTTTGGAGTTCGATCCAACTCATAACGAAGAATTTGCCTACGAAATGTACAAAACAGATAAATACATTGTTGGAGTTTAAATATTTTAATTAAGACTAGTCAGTTAATAAATACCCACTTGTTACAATAATTTGAGTTATTTTTATTTATTTACAAGGAGTGTCCCGCGGTCTCACATGCGTAAGTCTCGATCCCGTGGGAATATCGGGATAAAAAGTATCCTATGTCTTAATCGAGGTCATGGTCCACCCATGTGCATCTAAATCCATTCAGCCGTTTTATCGTGAAAGCGTAACAAAGAAACCCAGTATCGCATTTATAATATTAATTACTACTAGTTATTATTGTGTAAATTGGAATATTTTACAACAGCCGCAGCTATTACAAGGACGTGGCTTTTAGTCAGTAAGTCTCACACGCTCTCCCGCTCCGCCCAGTGTAGGTGAAGGTGAGTAATTGAGTATTTATGTTCCTTGTTGGCCCAGGGCGGGAGAAGTTATTTGAAAATTTTCCAACCCAAAAAAAAAAGAAACTGATATGGATGTTAAAAAGCGACTGTATCCTGTACCCGAGTAATGAGCATTGCTCCTCTAGAATACTTATTCAATCTGACTTTGATTATTTACTGAATTCACATAACCGCGGCCTTTGTCCTAGCTTGTACATACCTACTCTTTCTCCACAAGTTGGTTTTTGTATGGACCTAAATTAGGTCATCTAATAGGCTAATAACACGAAAATTCTGTACCTATATCTCGCACGAAAAAATCTGCAAAATGGAAAGAAAGTGACATCATAAATTCACAAAAACCGTAAACGTATAAAACCACGTTAGCTAAAAGATTATTTTTGACATCCCTAATCAAATGTCAAAGAAGTAAAAAACGGAAGCATTTTCGTCATTCCAATTCCGTATTTAGCATATCTCGACTCTTGTTGGCTCGCTCGTTCTCGCTAAAATATTACTATGCTATCCTGTTGTCATTAATTACGAAGAGCAGTGATTTCATAGACAAAAAGGGGGCTAACGCATCTGTGGCTGACATGACTGATGTCATCGCTGTGTGTGATCATCCATCGTTCATCGTTATTTTCCTGCACTGTGAAGTGATGTTTATTTAATTAATAAAGTCTATTTCTTTACTAAATTCTCCTAAATTGTGTATAAACTTTTCCTGTAATTGTTATTATTTTAGTGCTCTACGGCTCAAGAATATTGCGGTAGGATATCGTATGCAACCAACTCTAATTGTAACTTTATTGTTCCTATTCATTGCACCTTGCGTGGGATGTTGACCATTTCACATATTTTAACATTCCCGTGTATATTTTAAAGTCTTGTGGATTAGGCATAAGCGTATTAACGAAATTTTGGTTTATTAATTTAATTAAGATAATGCGCAAACCAGTTTTGTCTTGAACGGTGACTTTTATGGTGCTAAGTGATATTGCAATCTGTCATAATAATGTTTACGTACTTTCAGGTGAGACCATGTGAACATTATAAACTTAAAGGAAACTAGTTCGGGAATAGTGAAATCAGTGTAGTACCATGTCAGGTACGGAGCAGAATATAGTGAACTCAATGCAGCAATTATCCGTGCAACCAAACATAAGTGGTCCCACTGAAAAGCCTACGCAAGTTGTTACACCTGCGGTCAACAGAAGTCAGCAGGCATCAACAGTAAAGGTAACCCCTGTGAAAGCAAATACTGTCTCCCCAGCAATAGCCACTATAGACCGGTTATTGAGTCTGGGAGCCAACATCCCACCTCCCCCACCCGTGATCACACGGTCGTCAGACATGGACCCCCACACCATGGAACAGTTGCGTGCTGTCAAAGAGCTACTTACAGCTCAGGAGGAAGAAGCACAGAACCTTAGAGACATCAACCATGAGTTACGAGAAAGATTAGAAGAGTGTGAAACAAAAATCAAAAAGTTGTCTGACCAAAATGAGGAATATGCAGACAAGGAAAAAGCTCTCTCTCAGCGTGTTGCTGAAAAAGTAAGAAATAATAAACAAATGAGTGTGGTCATGGAGGAATATGAACGCACTATATCTTCTCTTATTGGAGAACGTGAAGCAGAAGGGAAAAGATGGACTGATGAGAGATCCACTCTTGTCAGAGAACGTGATGAAGCTGCAGCTCATCTTGCATCTATGGAACATGCATTCAATGATGTTCACACCAAGTACGAGAGGTGTAAAGTTATCATTCAAGGATATAAAAGCAATGAGGAAATGTTAAAGACAACAGTTGAAGATAATAATGATGCTATTCAGAAATTAGAAGCAAGGTATGAAACCTTGAGACAGCATGCCATGCAGCAGCTTAACAAGGCTAATGCAGAACTTGATTCTGTGAAGAAAACACATCAACATGAGATTCTTAAATTAAATGCTATGCTTAAGAAGAGTGAGGTGCATGCATCCTCCTTGCAGGAATCATTGGCACAGAAGATTAAAGATAATGAGGAACTCACAGCTATCTGTGACGAGTTGATCAATAAGGTTGGTTAATAGTATTCTAATCATGATACTTATACTCATTCAACTTTCATTTACATAATTAACAAGCATTTTGTATTTATATGCAGTTGACTATAATAATATATTAGTGTAATACCATTATTACACAAAAAATTACTTAATGAAACTAGTACTGTTACCAATATCAGTTTTTTTTTTTTATATATAACAGTATGTAGTGTAATAATAATTTAAATGTACTGTGCAATCACTTTATCTGTTTTATTTTGTACAATTTTTATATTATAAGTGTAAGATTTTAATACCTTGTGACATTTGAACAGTGAATTTGTTTTTCTTTTCATTCAATTTCGTATTTATTTGGTGCCTTACTATAATTATGTTTTGTGCATTTTATGAGCTCATATAATTGTCATAAAAGTAGTAATGAACCCCACTATGTAAAGCCTATAAGTATTGAACCATGCTTTTATACCATTTATAATGAATTTCTGAGAACATATTTTCATAAGATTCATACATGTAAACTTATCCAAAGATATGGTTACAGTCTGGTGTGTGTCTCTGACTACTGTCACAGAGGACTAAGGTCAGGTTAACATTATGTTATGGTTACTACTTTGTTAGTTTCTTCCGACTAAACCCTAGCTGCCATATTTAATTTTGAAATTTTCTTTATGTATAAAAACGTAGGTATTTAAAGCTATAAGCGTGCTTAAAATATAATTTAAACAAGTAACTTGATATTATTGTTTATGATTAGTATTAGCTGTTAAAACTATCAGAATTTGCAGGACTAATAGTTAATGTTCCTCTAGTCTTTGATCTTTTGAAATTGGTTACAGTTTTATTTAAACTTTGTACATGCAAGTAGATGAATAAAGTTACTAAAACTGCAAAAAAATTATAAGTAATAGATTCCCAAATCAATCGAAGCTTATTTTTGCTATGACCATCATAAATAAAATAGAAACAAACAACATTAATGCTTTTCAGCTTGTTATTAATTAGTTCCATGAAAAGCAAATACCAAAAAAATGAGTCATTAAAATATAATATTATTGCGACAATTGGACTTACAATTAGGTTTATTTATTTCATGTAAGTACATGAGTATTTGAAACTTAGACATTAGTATGTGCCTTTTGAAATTAAATCTTCACCATCCATATCCATTCAGTCCATGATTTGATATTCATAAATAACTAGACACCTACAAACTAAAATAATTTCTATCTCAAAGCCTAGGCTAGCCTGATGCTGCTGAATAGTTATCAAATCTTATCATTATGTTTTGGCTTGAAAGTATTATTTAGTGGATGAAGTAAAATAAATTAACCCTACTAAAACTTGGTACATTATCCAAACATACAACATTCCACAACATTATTTTTGTAGATCTTTAATCCTAACAAAGTAAGACACTGAAAACAAAACAGTGTGAAATAAAGATCATGTGTCATCAACATTTTCACAACTATGCATCTCATAAGAATCCAATTTAGCCTGAATTCTACATTACAATTTGTTTCGTTTTAGAATAAGCATAATTTAGTTAATATTTTACTACTATATATTTTTTTATATCTTTGATTTTCGCATAAAATTAACTGCAATTTATTCGTATGAATAGAATGAAAAAATAAATTGTTTCCTTTTGTAACTGGCTGGTATTTATTTCCAAATGATTTTATAAACATACATATCCCTAAAATATCCATATCCTCCTAACATAGCGTATTGAATTTCTAAGGGCAGATAAAATTAAAAAAAGTTTTTTAATAATAATAATTTATTTACAGTTTTCAAATATCATTAGTTAACACTTAGCTACATAACTAAAATTTTATGGAAGACTATACAGATACAAAAATGATTGTAGAAAAAACAAATACAATGTTTACATCAAAATTATCATATTTCAGGACTTGTTCTTTAAAAATTTATATGTGTCCTTACTAACTAAATAACTGATGGCTGAGACTATTGTTGTGGCGGCTGTCACACCACACAGAGCTTGAAGTGCTGGGTGGTCCACATAGCCAAACACTGGAGATGCTAATGTTGTGCCCACCTGTGAATTGTGATACAATACTATTAAACTAACATTCTTCACATATTTATTGTAATATTCTTCTGAAAATGGCATTTTATTAAGGAGCTGACAAATGGCAAACAGTAAAAGTAGGCTTGACATAAACCAAATCTAGCCAAAAAATTGCGGAAAAAATTATATACAAAAACACTTTTTGAAAAAAAAATATCGATACAAATTAACGGTAAACTAACCTTTTATCTTGAGTTCTAATCCAAAATATCTGTATTAAATATCAAAACGTATGTTGGTATTTTTATTAATAAGTAACAAGAATGTCTTATTTGAATGTAGAACTTGGTTCTGTCACACTTGAATCAATTAACTAGACCTTGGTTGTTTTTAATTTTCAATTATTCCACTCATTTTTAATAAATCGATAATTATTGCTTCATATTTTGGTATATATTACAAGGGTTATGTCAATCCGACAGTGACCGCGGTTTATCTGTTGTCAGTGTCTTAAGAGAAGTATATACTCACAAGTAAGAGCTGCACAGCAGTGTTGACTTTACTGATGAATGTGGGAGCTAGCTGAGCAGTGGCGTGAGTCACGTCGAAGTACCGGCTTAATGTTCTCTGTAAATAAACAAGAAAAGATAATTAGAAAACACACTTTATTGGATAGAAAACACACAAATACATTGAGAATAATGCACTAGAAATGAAAAATAATTGAATTAATAAAGATTTTTTAAGTTCCACAGTTTTATGAATCAAAATAAAAGAAGACCTTGTATAGTCCTAATTTGATTATATATAATCAAGTTATGGCTAAAGGCCATCTGGAGAGGCAGATTTCCTGTATTCTTGTTTCCTTTAAAAAACAAGGTAAACTGGTGAACAAGATTATCGATTAGATGGTGGCAAGTTTATAATAAAAATAAAATACTCACAGGGGGTGGTAAACTCATATATCTGATGACAAAGCCAGCTACAACCAATGCAACATCTCGGCTGATTATGAGCAGAGTGAGCGACAGCGGTATCAAGTTCTGATATGTCAGAGAGATGAAGAGAGTGCCTACAAGGACTTTGTCTGCCATTGGGTCTAGGAAGGAGCCCATCTTTGTTGACTGACCCTTCCAGTTTCTAGCAATCCATCCATCCAGCTGGGAAATATAAGAAAAAAAAATAGAAATATTCATAACACTGCAGGCTGCGCTGCACAGCATGAAGACATAAGACAAGATTGATCAATAAAGAGATTTCTTACAGTATGTTTAGACTGGTCCATATTACCAGCAGTGAAAGTGATTTTAGCCCTGCAGTGGAAGAATTCAGGTTTGTTTTTAAATTTTTATAATTTTACCATGGCTGTAGGTGCATTTATTTAAGGTGAATAATAAAGAAAATCTTACCAGATCTGTAACACCAGCAAACACCAATAAACCAAGTGCAACATTGTAGTTCTCTTGAATTATTGTGTATCCCAAATATGGAGACATTCCTATCCTTGTGAAACATAAGATGTTTGGTATGGTGAAGACTTGCTCTTTCTGTAAATAAATAGATGTTGTTTGATTGAACATTTTGAAGATAAAATTAGTTCAAAGTAGGACCAGTTTCAGCAATTTTCTCTAAATAAGGAGGTAGGTGATTTGAAAGATCTGCATAATAAAAAAATGTGGGTATTACATATCTGTCAATGCAGGTGTAAATCCTGGGCGTCCCTAATTTATTAACATAGAGTAGAAAGTTACTAATACCCAGATTTGAGTCACTTTGAGACAGAACTAAGATCAAAGTAGGCATCTTACAAGTTCTTATTATTTTGATCATGCATAAAAATATTTGCTTATCATTATTATCTCAAGCAGAGACAGCTTGAGATAATATGAAAAACTAAAATAACTAACCAACAAACATAAACACCAGGAGAATGTTGTCATAAATAATCAATCAAAAATGTTGTTTTTCTCACAGGTATGGCAGAGATACAGGATACATATCCACTAACTTGTAATGGGAAATATTTACCTCTACAACTTCTTCAATCCTTTCTTTTACTTTTGCTTTGGTTTCAAGTATATCTTTTATGATATACTCTTTCTTCACTCTCAGTTTTTGTCCAGTTACAACCTTTTGATGCTTTATATCCCTTACAATCTCTTCACTTTTTTGTCTAATCCGGTGTTCTGTGTCTTTCAATTGTTCTTTTTTGTGCTCAAAAGCATCCTTTAGTGCGTGGGTCTTTTTCTCCAAGGTTAGGAACGGTTTCTTGTCGTCAGAATAGTACAAAGATGACACAGAAGAAAGTGGTAAAGGATGTCTTATGATTCGCCTTGTATTAGAGAGAACTGTAACATATTCTCGGATCGAGACAGCGTAGTCATGTTTGATATTGGGCCGGTATAAAAATGATACATGTTTCATAAAGTTGCATCGTGACAATAGTTTCATAATAACTGTATTGTACACCACTAACTAAAAATAAAGATGTTTTTAAGTCAATAATTCTTCATTCACTGCAAACAAAAACGGAAATCGTCAATTTATAAATTGAAACAGAAACAAAATATTCGGCGAAATTCGCCAAAACCTCTGTGATCTGTGTGATGATCCGTGAACTGATCAGTCAGTGTCACACTGTCACAGGTCACAGACCACAGACTATGTAGTATTGTCTTGTCATTATTGTCAATTTGTCACAGACTCAGTCCACAGAGTACTTGTACACTATTGACTCAGCCACAGACTAATAATATTACTGACCACGGTGTCTGTCTTCGCTAAATAACTGTCGTTGACAGTGATTTATCATTAGGATTCACAGAACATAAAAGTCGGTCAAAATACAATGAAATGTCAAACAAATCTTTCAACATCGTACAACATGTTGCTAGTTTCTCTTAAAGGGGTAATAGACGTGCGAGCAAGTCCGCGTACTCATGGCTCGGCGAGCTTACTCGCCCGTGTGGCATGCTAAGTACGTGGACTTAAAAACCGCTGAGTAAGTTCGTCAGCGATCCAACGGGTTTGAAATTTTGCTCGTAGCCCGCCTTGGCTCGTCGTCTGTTATCACCGTGAGCTGCGTTGGCAATGAAATTTTGAGCAAGCTTCATGTGTGTCACCGACGGCGAACCGAGTAAGGTCACAAACTTAAAGACCGCGTACTTCAAGAACGCACGTCTGTCACCGACGGCGAGCCGAGTAAGGTCGCAAACTAAAAGACTGCGTACTTTAAGTACGCACGTCTAAAGTGGGTGATAGAGATAGTCTATCACCTTTATCACCAACTAACCGTGCGTTTGCACTGGCGAAACATTCACGACAAAACATGTTGAAATTTTTATTTCTGTCAATGTTCCATATAATTTTTTACAGGAACTAGAGATTTTTAAACATGTTTTGTTGTAATGTTTCGCCAGTGTAAACGCACGGTTACAGATACATTTTGATAAGAAATGTGTTTGAAAAACATGTCAAGTGATATGAAACGTCAATCATGGTTCACGTCAACAAGTTGCGTGACATTGTGACAATGCGAACGCGAGTCGATACATACAGGGTAGCCCGCGAAATTCAAATTAAATGAAATATCAAACAGAAAACAGAGATTTCAACATGTTTATAGTATGTAAAGAGATAAAAATTAAGTAATTCAAAAGTCCGAAGGTTCTTACGTTTAAGTGAATGTTTCGACAATGCAAACGCATGGTAACTCATGAGTATGTGTGAATAGTCAAGGAAAACCTTACTTAAAACTAATTTCAACCAATTAAAAGGCTATGAGGTTCTATAATACGGTCTATCATGAGGTTCTACTATCATGTCTATTATCATGAGGTTCTATAATACGGTCCTTAGTTACATGAATTAGCCTGCCTTCAGTTCAATCCGTTCATTTTATGCCAAGTTGTAAATCACTTTCTGTTTCAGTCCCTACTTCAGTCAGCCCCTTTTTCCAATCTTTAATTTTGAAATCTTGATAATTTTATATCGATTTTATAGATTTTAAAACTAATGCTCGACTAAAACTGAGTGATAGTTGCCCATCTCTATATGTGGGAAACAATAGCAAGGAAATGTCAACGTAATGTCAACTGATTTCTGTAATCTGTACTTTGTGTTATTTTCAGAGATTGAGATAACTTCGAATGTTATGAGTTTTTTCTAATTATCAAACAATATTCTAGTAACTAATTCGGTAAAAAATTGTTTCATAATGGTTTTACCAGGATAAACATACGTGATTGTTTAAAAAGGTAAGTTTTATTGTTATTGTTATTTACCACTATTTATGTTTATTTACATAACGCTAAGACCTCAAAATCTATTTTTATTTTATCGTTCGATTAAATTAGAGCTACATAATAATAACTAAACATATAGTGTTGGTTATGTTAGTATATGATAAATTATTGATGCCTAATCTTTAATTCTTAGATTATGTTTTGTTATACAATTACATTCCTTTGTCTACTGCTTTTATAAGAAATAACATAATTGTATGTGTTGTAGTACCTATAAAACTGCTATAACAAATGTATCCACAGGAATATTTAATAAAAATTACTTTATAAAACTTTAATTATAAAAAGTTTCTAAATATAGAAGACAGTATTAAGTGCTATAATATAACACATTTTTAGCTTCCATTGACTAGTAGTAAGTATAAGTAAAGTTCTGTCATAGTAACAGTCAAATTGATCAAGTCAATGACTTGTGACCCGTAGTTCAGAGGCACAGATAACAGGTCATACTTATATGTTTACTTAACAAGGTAGTTCATGCTATTTATCAGTCATTATATAAGCAACTATTTACTTTAGCATTGGTTGTTTATCAGAAGTACTCAAAGATTTGCTCTTCCTGTGTAAAATAAAGTTTTTAGTGAGTTGGTTGAACTTTGTGGTGCTATTGCTTCTGAAAAACCTATACACCAACAGTTGTCACAAGTTGACAAATTACTGACCTCTCGCATCACAACATCACACCCCTCCCGCACCACGCAGCTATCTCAGGAATGGACTCAGTGAAGCGGTAGGCCTATAGTTAGTTATGGCTTGTTTAGAATGAAAAAATAAACAAAACAATAGCCAGTTAGGTATAAGAAGTATGATAATAATTAGAAAATTAAAAATTATTTTGAATTGAAACAAAGCTGTGGTGCATTATCATAATCAGCCTATATTGGGTCCCCACCGATGAAATTGGTGTTTTTTTCTCACACATAGAGAACCTCATCACTTCTATGATTTAAAATATTCATCAATTGCTTGGTATTATATTGAATAATGACCATCATAGACAACTACCAATAGTAAAAAAATCTTATTATTTTATAGTTTTCTAAACATAAAAAATACCTCCTTCTAAACATAAAAAATGACTCCTCATTTTGTTAGCAGAAATGAATGCCTTAACTTATTTTTGTCGCTTAAACTGAGTGGCATAAGTTATCTTAGTTTTTAAACATTAGTCCATAAAAGTTTTAAAACATTAGTGTTCATGGTTGTTATTAAGAAAATGTTAGTATGAAAAATGCAACTTCTTTAAAATTCCCCATACAAAACATCAATTTCATAGGTGGGGACCTAATATTGTTCCCACTGCTGGGACACAGACCTCTCTGTAAGGAGATGGGGTGCCTCTGCCATAATTACCTATCAAAGGCAAATCATTTATTTCAACGACGTTCAAAAGGCACTTTTGAACATCAAAAACTAAGAAATAGAACTGATTCTAGTTGCCCCTTTCAAAACGTAGTTTTCGTATTGAGAAGAATGGGCAAGAAACTCTACCGTAACTCTTTAAAAAAAAAGACTACTAAGAGTCTTTTATCTAAGTTGGCAATACTATTGTTTCTTTCAGAAAAAAAAATAAGCTCCCAAGATGAAGGAAGAAGAACTTATGTACATATTGAAGCTCCTCGATCAACTTTCTCCAGAAGTATATGACGTAAGTTTTAATCATCTTCTATATATATAAAACACAAGGGTGACTGATTGACTGGTCTATCAACGCACAGCTCAAACCACTGGACGGATTAGGCTGAAATTTGGCACACAGATAGTTATTATGACGTAGGCGCACACTAAGAACGGGTTTTTGGAAATTCGACCTTTAAGGGGGTGAATAGGGGGGATTTCGTTGGTATGTAAAATCTTAATCCTTGAGTTAATAGACTAGGAAATTGGCACGAATATTTATCTATATAAATAATAAAGTTTGGCAGTTTTAGTTTTTTTTAACTACGGGGATTGGGGGGTGTCAATGTTTGTATAGAAGAATTTTAAAGCGCGGTCCGATTAGCTCGAAACTCGTTTTTTATACTTAAAACCAAAAATTAAGAATAATGTGTATCAGAGTTTAAAAAAAAAAAAAACCCTATCGGGGTTAAAAAGGGTAATTTATATCACAGCTCAAACCACTGAACGGATTGGGCTAAAATTTAGCACACAGATCGTTATTAGGACGTAGGTATCAACCAAGAAAGGGTTTTTAGAAATTCGACCTTTAAGGGGGTGAAAAGGGGGGATTTTGTTTGAATAAAAAATCTTATTCCTTGAGTTAATGGACTGGAAACTTAGCACGAATATGTATAAGTAAATTATAAACTTTGTCATCTTTCGTTTTTCTAAACTACCCCCAAAACGGGGATTGGGGGGGTTTCAAAGTTTGTATAGAAGAATTTTAGCGCGCGGTCCGATTAACTAGCAACTCAGTATTTATACTTAAAACCAAAAATAAAGAATAATGTGTATCAGGGTTTTTCAAAAATCTACCACTAACGTGGTGAAAAGGGGTAGTCTCTATCCCAGCTCAAACCACTGAACGGATTGGGCTGAAATTTGGCACACAGATAGTCATTATGACGGAAGCATCCAATATGAAAGGGTTTTTGGAAATTCGACTTTAAAGGGGGTGAAAAGAGGGGATACAAGTTATATGAAAAATCTTATATTCATTCATTTGATTAATAAACTTGAAACTTGGTACGGCACTAATACTTAAAACAAAAAATAAAAAGGACGTTTCGGTGTTAAAAAACAATATCTGCTCTTAACGGGGTGTAAAAGGGTAATAAAGTTTAAGGGGTAAAGATCATAAATAAATCTAAAGAACGTAAATATTAATTTTAGAAAACTATCTTTCAAAGGGGGTGGTGGGGTTGTTGAAGATTTCAGAGGAAAGTACTAAATCCACGCGGACGAAGTCGTGGGCAAAGTGCTAGTAATTATATAAATGTATTTCATGTTAGATTCAATATACTTAATATAATTTCATGTGTATATATTATTATATATTCATAATTAATATAATTTTCTTTTCTCAGGAAATCCTACAACTCTATTATGACATAGAAGAATCAAAACCATGTAAAGAATTTAGCAATGAAACAATAGAATTTATAAAAGTAAATCTAAAGAATAATCCTGTGACAACAGTTACAATTCTGTCCTACATACAACAGAATGCCCCCAAAGATGACCCTAATCTTAACAAAATACAAATTCTTTATTTGGACATCTTAAAATATGAGTTGACTGAAACTAATTCAATAGATAGATTAATCACATTAATATCATTAGTAAGATGGAATGACATTTACTTGCCACAGTTTGTTAATCAAATACTGCAGCATATTTCTGAAGAAAATTTCAGGCAATATAGAAAACAAATCTTGCTAAGCCTCATTACACATGAAAAACCAGAGCTTTTGTATGTAACTTCAGATCTTATGCAAAAGAATGAGCCACAGAAAGAGTTCAAACTGACTCCAGAATATATGCTTGAACTGTGTTACCAAGACAGGACACACTGGCTGTTGAAAGCGGCCCAAGTGTATAGACATCATGTGCATGATATGAAGAATGTGACATTCAAAATCAATAATTTCACTAAACAAATTCTCATCATGGTGCTCATAGATCTTACCAACAGTGCTGAAACATTTGATTTAACGTCTCTGGTTCATCAGCTCACTAATATATTTTCTATTTTGGATACATACACTACTGCTGATGACCATCTACAATTTTATATAACAGAAGTAAAAAGAGAATTGACTATTATAAAATTTTGTTTGGAAAACAATTGTAAAATAATGACCACTTCTATATTTAGTCAAGTGTTGGCACAGAGCGCTCTCGCCGTGATATCTCAAGTGTGTAGACTTTCGAAAGTAGATAGGTATAAGGTTTCGAGACTTTTGAATACAAATAATGACTTTCTAGCTGAGTTGAAAACTTTGAAGAATAAGAGTAATAACAAAGGTCAAGAGAAATGTGTCTCCCACTGGGATGTAATGACTTATAACAGCTATTGTGCAATTACAAAAATAATTGACACAATAGTGAACTCATCTGAGGGTGTAGGAGACTCTCAAGGCACTGTATCTTCCTTGGATGAACTAAAACGTCTTGTTTTGTCAATTCAACCACTACAGAGCTGTATAGAAGTGATTGAAAATATTTTCTCATGCCTGTTCTTAAGATATGACTACTTTTCCTGTCATGAGCACAGCCAAGCCTACCCTTGTGGAGCCCATTCTGATTGTTCCTACTTTTATGCAAAGAAACAAACAACAAATTCTAAGAATGGTGGCAACAGTAATGCAGGATTTATGTGCAACGCATACACCACCCAGCTTGTACTGAATACTTTGAAATTATGTTTGGAGAAATTGGAGGAAAATGTAGAAGTTGACAATGAGCAGGAGATTTCGTTGCGGCTGAAGAAGTTGGTGCAAGTTGTGAACCACTCTATATGGAAGCTGCAGCTGGTGTCGACACTGTCCCCTGACACCAGCCCATTGCCGCTAAAGCTCTGTTTAGACTATGTAGAAGTAGACGAGAGCAGCGAGGACGAAGCTCGGGAGATGGATTTGAAAGTGTTCAGGAAGAAACCTAAAACTAGACGGAAGAACGCAAACCATGCTAAACATGAAGTGGAGCAAGTTATGTTTGCATCAACCGTGTCAGACGAAAGTGAGTTTTGTTTGCTTCGTTTTAAAGTCCAAACTGGCATTCGTCCAAACAGACAATAATGATATTTAATATTATTAAATTCCAGCATATCCATCGAAGAAAGGCAATGGTATCGACTTCATATCAATAATGTTGGCGAAACCGACCAGCCTCGTCGCACTCGCGCTTTACCATAATGATTTTTCCAAAGCTAATCAGATTTTAGAGGTAAGTGTGCCATTCTATTACCTTATCATCCCTGGCTCTGCTGGGGTGCAGATAAGTATGATTTCCGAGATTGAAAATAAGAATCTATCAACATTATGATCGGTCCGGTCGATAGTTAGCTCTAAAGATGCAACAAACGACTTTTAAATGTCTATGAAACACTTGGATGGACTGCCTCGTTCGTTAATAATGGTCACAAGGTTCCAGGGTCTCATCTCCGGTATCACTACTTATATATAACATAATTAGAGAAATGGCATAGTCGACCTCGTAATTGCTTCACCACCCTAAGGGTGAATGTGACTTGCACGTCATTAAACGACAAGGGCTATAATTGCTTTCAAGATTGAAAGAATGAGGCAGTTAGTTTTTGCCTTATTCGGGTTCACATGGTTCGATTTTAGTTGATCAACTGCTACGTCGAAAGTGATTTGAATAGACTTTCAACCAAATTGAATTTTTAATTCTAATTATTTAAAATCGAACCGTGTGAATCCGGTATTAGTGAAGCTTCGAATTACTGGGAATCGTCGTCAAAAGTGGTAAGTTACGAGATCGATTATACTATTCCGCGATGTTATACAGATACCACATAACTAAAAACTAGAGGCTCGAATGAAACACCCAGCAAAAGTGTGTTTGGAATATTTTTATTAATATAATGTAACACTACAAAGTTTTAATGAAATGCTCAAATTCCTCGTAGCATTGTTTCTCACGTTCACTAGGCTCGTATCGTATTTCTCCGTTCTTGTTTTTGAATACACCTGGCGGGTATGCAACCAAATATTTCTTAGCCTCTTCTATAGTTTTTCGAGGTTTGAAAAACTTACAACAAAGGCAGCAACAGCACCAACCTAGAAATGGAAAAATAGTTTAGTTAATCTGCCAATGAAGTGGCCTTGTGATCTTGCAATCTGTAGGTACGTCCGCCCCCTATTCTCCGCCGTGATGATGCATACTAACACAAGTATCTATCACATTATAACTTCAATACATAATCTCGGATAGTTTTAAATAACAAACGATATAAATTATGGTAATAACAAAGTTCAATTTTTTATTTTATTTATTTATTTAAACTTTTCGCACACAAAAAAGGTACAAAGGCGGACTTAATGCTTTAGGCATTCTCTACCAGTCAACCAAGGGTGGTGAAGAGATTAGATGGCGGGTGCTCTGATTGAGAGGTACAAAGAGAAAAAAAATAAAATAAAAAATAAGGAAAAATATATATATCATAATGCATTATAGATAAAACAGTTTTTACAGCACATAAATACGCAATCAACTTGTGATACATAAATACTTACATACATATTTACTATAATATATACCTATAATATATATATATATATGTATACATAATATACAAATTCAAGGCAGAGAGATGTATATGACTCTACTCTATTTATTTTGAAAAAATCTCTGCAGTTTCCGCTTAAATGCATACCGACTGGTGCATCTAACTTAATGGTAAAGTTGATGGGTCAGTAGGTAATTAGGAAATATCTAAAATCCCGAATTCAAGTAGGTACAGCTTTCTTGACAACAATGTTGGTAGAGCTCGTCTGAGCTGAAATGACGCGCCTCACTGCCGCATTAACGCACACAAAGCAGAATTGGGCGCGTCATTTCAGCTTAGACGAGCTCTGATTGCTGCGGCAGACTTAGGTATGTTTAAATGTATGTACAAATAGTACCATTGACGAAGACGTGCCCCGCTTCGCGATTACTGTAAGTACTGAAAGCTATACTTCAGTACGTAGCGGATCGGAGTGGGGCGCATCTACGTGGCACATGGCACTACACTTCATTTGAAATAAGATTAGACATTTAAACAAAGATTTTTACAGTCCGTTCAACCGACTTTGACTTCGACTTCGACTTTGATAACCGAATATAGATCCTTTAATTTTTCAGCATTATGATTTCAGCTACCTACTCAATAGATAAATAGTAGGTACCTATTTAATATTGATATCCGCATTGTTTCCTAATCGCCAGTGAGCAATCAATGCAAATCCTTGACTTTAAAATAATGTTTACTTCAGTTGTTTGTTTAGTTAGGTTATAGGTAGGTACTCTGACCTTGCCACGCTCTACAGTAGTTAGGTATGTACTACATATAAGTATTATGTTCATGTAAGTACATATCTGTCCATTCATTATGTTTTTAGTGTGATTGGTTTTGTTTGATATATCACAACTCTTAGGTATATTTATCAGCGGGTCAATGCCCTATAGTAGGTAAGTAATTAATGCATTTTTTTGTTGGTAAGTAATTAAGTAGGTATATATTTGAGAGCAGAGGAAGAAAATATCCAATACAAATATTTTAATTAAGGCATATTATTATTAAATTATTGTAAATATAAAAAATATGTTGGTTTAGAACTTGAACTGATAAACCACATTATAATATTATAGGGACCTAGAGCCTAACACTGCCCCGACATTCACGACAGCTAGGTACTGTCGTTACATCTCCCGTTTACGCAATGTCTGTAGTCCATTAACGTAATCAATAATTAATTAATTATAGGACTAACGACATACGTGTGCACTGTGTGCGAACAGTTTATCGGTTGTTTACGTTACAGTAGGTATATCTCGCTCAGTGTAGGTATATAGTTCCCAGATTATTTATGTTCCGTCTACTTAAATTGTCTAGACATAAACGCACTTTAAACCAGATAAAAAAATATGGTTACGGTCAACTGTGGCATTTTTAGGTAGTTTACACAGGAGTACTGTACTTAAATATCTCTCGATTACTAAGAATCTGTTGATATAAAAGTAGAAAAAATAACTATTTGTAATTTTTTGTCATCGAGAGATATGTATAGGTACAGTATTCATGGGTAAAGTTGCTCATGGAAAGTAAAGATGGCATAGTTTTCTCGGGAAAACTCTAAAGTTTTACGAGATTTGCCAGGTCTTGCAAAACTCCAGAGAGATACAAACTTTACTATCATCTATACTCCATTTGAAATAAGATTAGAAATTTAAACAAACCTTTTTACAGTCCGTTCAACCGACTTTTACTTCTATACCATATATTTTTATAAGACATAATGGATGGCATTAAAAGCAAAAAACGTTACACAATACCAACTGTCTACTGCAGCTGCCATTTGTCATGCAACCAACGCAATAGAAGTCAAAATCGGTTGAACCAACCGTAAAAAAGGCTTATTTAAATGTCTAATCTTATTTCAAATGGAGTATAGCTCTTTTAAACGGAAAGTTACGAGTAATAAATCATTGTGTCAATAACAACAACACAGTTACGCCCATAACGCACACCACTAGCTGACACTGGTCCATAAGACCATAATACCGGGTTCACACGGTTCAATTTTGGTTGAACAACGTTTATTGTTCAACAAAAAATACTTTGAATTTGAAATGAAAGTCTGTTCAGACGGTACAAAACATCGCTTTCTACTTAGTACTTGATAAAATCGAACCATGCGTCAGGGTCGTGAACGGGCGCCATCAGTAGGGACTGGTCCTGGTCATCTCTTACCGACTTATTTTAATTTAATTTTTGAATTGTTTTGTTTTTATAATTTTTGTACGGACGCCCCCATAAATATTTATTTTATACTGTATTTTAGTATTGTTTGTTATAGTGGCAACAGAAATAAATCTGTGAAAATTTCAACTGTCTAACTATCACGGTTCATGAGATACAACCTGGTGACTGACAGACAGACAGACGGACGGACAGCGCAGTCTTAGTAATAGGGTCCCGTTTTACCCTTTGGGTACGAAACCCTAAAAAAGATTATAGATAGAGTTACTTTCGCGTTTATAATATTAGTAAGTATGGATATGGATTTACCTCTTGTGCACCACAAAGGTATAGCAACACCTAAATAAACAAGGAACCATATTTGGAAGATCCTCCAGAGTCGAGCTATCAGCTCTGTAATGGACTGACGCTGTGCGTTGTAGTCGTTTATGAAACACTTCACAGCTTGCAGTCCTATGCCGTTCACGTCGGAGCAATTACCAACACCATTTGTCAGAGTAAATATCTTCTTTAACGAACTTATGGCACCATAATCCTTTATCACTGAAAAAATAGACAAAGCGTTTTAACTGAAAAATAAAACCGGCCAAGTGCGTGTGGGACCACGCAAAGGTTCCGTAGTCGGGCAGTCGAGATGAATATTTAGTTTAAATAAGTTTGTATTTCATCTTTGTATTCGTTTGTATCTCGAAAAAGTATAAAAACAAAATTGTTTCTGTGGCTATAACCAAAAATAGGTACCCCACATGCTTATGTGCAGTGATTTATTTTTTTCATCCCTCGGTTACATATACAGTCGTATGGCGAGTGCCACTCCTAATATTTTTATCGTAATTTCACTGCACCATTCTTTAGTGGTGCACAGTATGCACCTTTGCAATTTTCATCGATTTAGTGCAAATAGTCTCCAAGTCTAAGGGTGCGTTTCCACTGAAGCGGACACAGGAAATATACAGGAACCGTCCAATTACAGACGAGACGAAAGACGCGAAGAAATCTACCAATCACAACGGTTGAAATCCTACCGTTGTGATTGGTCGATTTCTGCAAGTCTCCGCTCAGCTCCGCACGTATCCTCTTCAGTGGAAACGCACCCTAATGGCTGTGTGACATCCGAACAGACGGACGGCGGACATGACGAAATTACCTACTTAAAATAAGTACCTAAACAATTTTCGTTTTATTAATAAAAAATAAGGTTTCCGTTTTTCCTTTTCGCAACGGAACCCTAAAAAACGCATTATTAACAGGATCATTGTTCAAATTCAAATACCTACGGCCTACATGAATCAGGACTGTTCTTTGACATCTATCGCCAGTGCGTCAGTTTGCATTACACATTACAAAGAGAGCGTGCAATTTACCTGATGTACGTATGTGATACGCATTCTCGGACCGAGATTCGTTGCTCGCCTCGTCATAATACTCGTTCACTAAACTGTCGTAGTCGTATGTCGTTTCGTTTTCATCTTTTATAGTTATTTTATGCTGATAGTAGTTGTAATGTATGTTCGTGCTGATAGTAGTAGTAGGTCGTAGCTAGAATTCATATGAAGATTTTTTTTCACCTACATTTTCCTAGAGGTCCTCTCGGACAAATCATATGCATAGCATATTCGTTGTCACTCTTTACTTATGTCTGTTTTTTAATCCCGTAAGCGAATTTGACATTTCACGTGATTTTTGTCTCTTTTTATCAATTTGAAGTTTGACATTTGCACCTGTCAAATTAAGGCTCCCAGAAACAGGCGCGATAAGGGCAGTCCTGCCTGTCGCGCCAGTTTGCACGAGCCTTTAGTCTACCAGATTAAAAAACAGACTAGGTAATTAGTGCGTACACACCTGAGGGCCTAAAACGGCCACATTAGGAAAAGGAATTCAGGAAATGAACTGCTTTTAGAGGAATTGAATCCTGAATTTCCAGCTGCCATTAGCAATTCCTCTAATTTGACACAAAAGCAATTCATAATGTGTGGACCATTTTACGAATCTCCATAGAAAACTGTCAAATAGATGAATTATTTGGTAATATGAATCACACGCAGATCATATTATGAATTGTCAGTGACATTTTACGATGATTCATAATATTTGCCTATTATGATTCTGCTAAAGTGGCTGTTTTAAGTTCCCAGCATAACATACACCATTAAATATAGTAAGTTTTTTTGGCTTCGCCGCAGTCGGGTAAAACAAGCCAAGTGTGATTCAAACTTGGCTTGGCTTCAAGTGTGACACGGAGGGTTCCGTACAGTATTAAGATCGAGCTAAAAACGTCGATAGTAACACGTTTCTAGTATGGAGACTGGGAACCTCCTTTAATTATTAACTTTATTTAATTTTTAATACAGCCGGCTCACAGACAGACGGACGGACGGAGCGGAGACTTAGTAATAGGGTACCGTTTGGCACACTTCTGGTACGTTACGGAACCCTAAAAATTGTTCGAGTATTCTTTCAAACTGTCAAATCTATTAACTCTAGGCAACTTGTCTGCTATACAGGGTGTTAGGGTAGACACCGTTATCCTTGAAACTAGTGGTTTGGTGTCATCTATAATATACTTTTTCTATGGGACCAAGTTTGAAATCGCAAAAAAAAAAACAGCTGTTCCATACATTTTGTCGATTTAAGTGAACACAAATGTATGGAACAGCTGATTTTTTTTTCGCTATTTCAAGGTTGGTCCCATAGAAAAACTATATTATAGATGACACGAAACCACTAGTTTCAAGGATAACGGTGTCTACCCTAACACCCTGTATATTACAATATTAATTTGTATTATACTATCTGTGATATAACATATTTCAGCCTTTTTTTGTGAAAGAGAGACCGTCTAGTTCAGCACATACTTGCCTCATGAGGTCATTGATGCCAAGCTAACACCTGAGCACACAAAATACAAAGACTGATAATAAACTATAAAATAACTGATAAATAATATTTATAGTTTAAAAACACCATTTGTCAGCAATGGATTGTTGAAACTATAATACATACAACCCGTGCGCATTAACATGGCACCTGGCTCAATGACGTTTGTTACTCCCCAGTCCCCCCGCTTCCCGACGCCGCGCGGGTAGCGGGGGGATTATTGAGTTCTGAGCCAGGTGCCATGTTAATGCGCACGGGTTGTAAAAGGGTCTGTTGATACTTACACGAGGAAAAGATATATACGGTATGTTAACTAACAAAGGACGTTCCCTTCTTCTTCCTTAGTACCTATAGCGTCCATGCATGCTAAAAAATTACTAACAAAAAAAAAATGTTTTTTTTAAATATACTAATGTAGAAACACTCTGTACACGCACACTTGTCACACTTGTCTTTCTAAGCTGAAATAACACACTTGTGTGCGTGTACAGAGTGTTTCATTTAAGTGAACACAAATGTATGGTATCAATTCAATATTTTTTGTGAATGTTTTACTATAAAAAAATTAAAAAACTTTTTTGTTTTCAATGGCAGTTTTTTTGTTGTTTGCATGTATAGACGGTGTACTATTGCAGGTTAACGGCCCTTGGTTAGATAACATACTGTATATTGACTTTCCGGTTGGAACTTATACAACAAAAAAAAAAACTGCTGTTCCATACATTTTGTCGATTTCAGTGAACACAAATGTATGGAACAGCTGATTTTTTTTTTCGTGATTTCAAGGTTGGTCCCATGGAAAAAGTTGTTCAAAATTATGAGTACAATGACCCCTATACGGATTTAGCATAAAGAAAAAATGTATGTCACTTTTTAGAATCCCTATTTGTGTGTGATAAAATTACAGAAGATGGTGCTCACCGGTCCAATAAACGTGGTCATTACAATGTTGGATTGGCCGACGACAACTACCATAGGCATAATCTCGAACGGCTGTTTCACATATGTCGGTAATATTGTCACGAATCGATAATCTGCCTTGCTCGCCATACTAAAATTATAAATGAATTCTTAATAAGATGTGAATTCTATAAAGGCCCAAAATATATGTATTTCAAAACCTGCGGACTTGGGAGTGACACATTGACCATAGGTACCGACGAAGGCATCACAGGATAAATAGTATTTTTGAAATGTGCTAATTATGCCCTTTCATTTGATACCAAACACGGCTACAACAACATTTTTCATTTAGGTTTCTTTATTCTCTAGAGGGCGCCATATTCAATTTAATGTCACATAGCCATAACCAGTGGACGATCAAGATGCTTCCAACGATACCTCATTTGTTCAATTGTGACGAGGAGTTTAGAAGATATGAGGGAACACATGAACATTCATACATACATACCGGTCAAAATCATAACCCTCCTTTTTGCTTCGCCGTAGTCGGGTAAAAACCAACAGCGAGTCTTACTCGAGTATACGCGCGATGATTAGATCAAAGGAATTAGAACAGAGTTCTTGCTACCGATACAAACAAAAGCTGACCTAGTTACGCTATTGCTACATCAAAACACATGCAAGCGCTATCAGCTAGTAGGTATTACACAAAGTCACGTATGTTTATTGATTAAATTGAAAATAGCATCCACGAATGACGATACTCTGTACAGTGAGTCCCTCTCCACGTTGCTGCCTGGCTAAATTGCTTACCAAGGCCTCAGACCAAATAAAAAACCAAGACAAAGTGCTGTCAACAGTGACGTGAGGCCGGTTTCGTAAACATGTGTGCACATATTTTGGTGTAGTTTGATTGTAAATGGTTGTAAATGTGTGCGTTTGAGCGTGTATGCACAGAGCGGTGGTGTAGTTTTAGCATGCTTCACTGTATAGTTCGCAGCGCTGTCTTGGTTTTTTATTTGGTCTGAGACCAAGGCATGAAGTTTTTTCTCACATGAATCACATTTAGAGTGCTTAGTGCAAATAAATGTAGCTCTTGCTGGTGAGCATGAGGTCCCGGGTTCCATTCCCAGGTTAAGCCAAGTGTTATTGGCGTTTTTTATCAGGAATTTCTTAGCCCAGAGTCGGTATTTGTGCCCGGTTGATGACTTAGGCTGGCCTCCTATTACATGGGTCTTAAACATAACTGGCGAAATGTGGGTGTACCTATAGGTTCACCTCTGCCTAACCCTTGGGGGAAATAAGGCGTGATGTTATGTTATGTAAATATATTTTCTTTATTTCTTTCTTTCTTCTCATTTAGTTCGTCCCGAAACGAGGGAAGAATCCCAATTCCAGTCCGTTTCTAGACATAGGCCTCCCCCAAATCATAGCACAACACCCAGATTCCGCCTTGCATCCAGTCCCATACTCTTTGGCCATTTTTTCCGTCGTCAGTTGATCTGCCTGGGGCAAAAAGATACACAAAATACTCATACTCATTCAGTTCTCGAAACTTCTCTCTCTCATTCTCTATCTTAAATGCCTTCAACTCCTTTTGTTCGATCATCTCATAGTCCTCATCAGTCATGATGAGGTCCACCTTATAATCAGCGTCATCTTTCAACAGGACGTTGAACGTGTCTTGGATGACGAAACTGTTTGCATTTATAATGTTGCATATACATATAGTTATGAACCAATACATGTAGGTACTTAATGTTATTATAGAGTATTTTTGTATTAATATCTAGTTCTGGTTTGACATGTGATATAATATGTGACTTCTGTTTGTCAAAGTTCGTCATAACAACCAATAAAAAAAATTACTCTTTGATAGCAACTTAGTCTTTTTTAATCCGTAAATGATACTCGTGTAACAAGTTTGTCTATATGCTGCCATAAACATAATATATATTTTCCGTAACGTTTATTATTTCCACCAAGTATAACATAATTTTAATAATTAACGATTTTATTTTCCTGTTTATTCTTAAGTATTTCGTATTTCTATTATTTCAGATGTTCGACTTAGCGGACTCCGAAATAGCTACGGAAGTAACATTTACGGAGCACCTGCGAAACCTAATAGCTAAGATAAAAAACATTATTTACTATAGAGATGACACTCGCTACCCAACCAAAGAACTATCAGCTTTATCAGTCGTATCGACGGAGGTTATGGGCCTCGTTGAAGGCTTCCTGGCCTCCAATAGGGCCCCAAATTCCTTCGACATTATAGAACTCGGTGCTCGGCACCCACATTTGCAGTTGTACAATCATCAAAACGCCCCTTTCATAAATGCAGTCGACATATTACTTAGTAGTGGCCTCAATAGAGAGATCACGTATGGCCTGATAAATGTGGTCGAGAGAAAACTAGCTGAAGTACGAAGCTGCACTGATATAGCGGCGGTCAAGAAAACGAACTACATACGCTTCGTAGAAGACATTGCAAGCGTGACATTTGAAATTTTCGGGAACACTGAAAAGTCCTTTAATTTCATCGACAATATTTGTGGATTGATAACAGATTGTCGAATACCTATAAAGCATAAAGAGTTCTGTAAACTAAACCAGTTATCCAAAGAATTAAGACAGTCTTGTGAAGATTTGATTGATGTAGTGACCCCAAATGAGTCCTACGAGCTAGATCCTAACTTATTACAGAAATACCATCAGATTTATATGAATGTTGTCGCTGCATCTGATAAGGACTTGTGCAACATCTGTGAGGTGTCGCGCCAAGGGAGCAAGAAAGCAAGAACGCCGTATCTACGAATGTGTTACATGTACTGTAAGACGGTATCTCAGTTAGAACAAGAAGATAACCGGTCTGTGGACAGTGGCTCCGACCAGCCTTACTTCTCGGTGCTGGAGCGCCAGCTCCATGATATATTCGGTAATATGATCAATAATAAAGAGATTCCCGTAACTAATTTAGAGCCTATATGTAAAAAGCTAAATGTAAATCTTATACCAAAACTCATCCTGAACTTTTGTCCGTCGATCACTTTAGCTGGACCGCCAAAAGAGGCAAGCGAAGTGAATTTTAATAACATGCTTCATGTGGTCTACGACTTTAAGAACCCTGAAGAAAATTTGTTTCTGGACCCCGTCACCAACTTCGCTCCTTTACCACGCTCACCCGACCCGCAGTGCCTGACATACGTAGTTCTACACAATTGGGTCTTAGCGCACATTATAAAGAAAATCCATACGTCACCGAACGAAAATAGTTTACAACAAAGTATGGACGCTCGTACGAAATGCTTGAATAATTACATGGAGTTGGATCGATTCAACTGCACGAAACATTTGTTTGGTAACAACAAGTATTTGGCGTCCCTCCACACGACTGTTGACTTAGACAAGCTGTTCTTATTCATGCCGCAACTGATTGAGTCTGGGAAGATTCTGAAATGTCTGAACATTTTAGACTCCTTGTCAGAACGACAGTTAATGTGCAGTGCCAATTTGTCGAATTTGAGGGACTTGATCCTGTTTAAACTGGCAACAAATCCGAAAATTCCCAGCAACTGGAAGTATTGCCAGTACCTGAAATGTCCTGAGTTGAAAGTGGACCTCATTTTGAACAACTTGAGCGTATGGCCCGCGGACGGTGCTTTAGAAGTCTTGGATTATCTCCGTTTTCTGCTGAACCAAGACCTTTTAGATGACGGATTATATGAGCGATGTTCTGATTGGATAGTCAAAATACCTTTGTATGATCAGGTATGGTATCTGGCTTAATTGATTTCCACATCTTTGTGTATATGTAATAATATGTATTTCCTGATTTATGATGTTATCATTTTCAGATATCTGCAATAATGGGAACAAATCACTGGTACGCCATATACGAACGATCAATCGAAAACCCTGAGAGTGTCATCGAAGTTCTCATGGACAGTCAACAGGTAAAAAAATTACTATAACGAGTCATATTTTATTATAAATGTGTCTCTATATAAAATATTCTCTTTTAGTTTAAGTTATGTTTGGAGTGGGCAGACGCGCATGACGTGTCCGAAAATATGAAGAATTTGATTGTAATGAACCTTTTAAGGCAAATGTTCGAATATACGAATCAAGCGACACCCGAACTGGTCCATCAACTTCTGTTAAGACTTCCAACATCCCAGGCCATGGACTTAATACAAGACGAGATGTCCAAAGTAAAGAACGTAGAAATTCTGCAAGTTTGCGTCGACTTTATAACAGAAAACTCTTTCGACTGGAAGTCTTTCGAAAACATCAAAATAGGGCTTCAAATTATGCTCGAAATAGATCCGAACTGGCGTCATCTGTTTTGGGATCTGATTGAAAGTCCTTTGATAATGATTGAGCAGTTCCTAATGAACGCGAAATTGGATGTCCTCGCAAATATTATAAATAAGATCTCACCGAGTCTGAAAAAAGATCCGGGCGGCGACAACCTCTATTACAATATAAAGTCGATCGAAAGCTTAGTTATATCTCGAAATGCTGTAGATGCTTTACTGAGATTTTATGCCGAAAAGGCTTTAGATATGAAGAATCCGCGCAACGTGTGTCCCGCGCCTCCAAAACCTTCAGACGATTCTTTGTTACAATCAATAGACTCTATCAACATTGAGGCTGCCAACATGCCATTCGTAATGCCTGAGCAAGTCCCGAACAAAGAGCAGTGGGCCGAAGACTACTCAACAGACCGATGTATGCTGTGTCATACTTCTATGTTTTCTATGATCATTCGCAGACATCACTGCCGACGGTGCGGTCGTCTCGTCTGCCACGCCTGTTCCCGACATAGAATGCATGTTCCCACATATCCTAGCGGTGTCAAATTCCGAGTATGTGACGACTGCTACACACAAACTATGAATAAAAAAGCCCATTCAGAGCACGATATGATGATGAGCAGTAACTCTGACTCGGCTGGCAGTGGTGTGACATGTATGGACTGGTGTTTGTCTACCAATGCCAATAGAAATGATGCGGTTAGGACGGAGTTTAGTTACGAGTTCACGCCGAATGTGACGCTGTGTCTGTCTGTTATGAAGATGCATTCTATTAATTTGGATTATCCGAGGTTAGCTACTGCATCTATTAATTAAGAATTATGATAGTTTCAACTCATCCTCTCAAAATTCTAGTATGTCAACATCTCACGTTTGAAGAAAATAAATCAGAATCTCACATAAGTACATACATTAATTTCCACTTACTCACCTATCTACTGTTATTATATATGTTATGGACCAAGTGATTATGAGGGCATTATAAAAAATGCCCGGGCAGTTTGAAAAATGCCCAATATGAGAGGGCAGTATGATAACAACTATTGAAATAATCAAATCGACTGGGATTTTTTTATTATGCTAGTCACCTATGGGGCAGCACAATTAAAACCACCACTGTGAACAATAAATATGATATTGACCTATGATGACTTTACCATAATTAAATACCTGTGTATTATTAGATTGCCCAAAGACTACACGGCAATATTTATAATGACGAGACAATGTGATAAAGAAGGAAGTTCAAATTATAATTTATTATTTCGCCCTAAGTAGCTTGTCATTATTCATAATGCGCGGGCATTATGAAAAATGCCCCTATTTATTACTTGGTCCATAACATATATAAGACGAAGTTTAAGTTGGTCCAAAAAAAATTGGTTGCAACAGAACTTGAACTTTGTTATGTAGGACATTGAGTTTCAGTTCCTAATACATGACTATTATCAAATTCAAGTTTAGCAATTTTCTTGTTCATCTTTGTATCGCTTTAGATTTTAATGAACAGCTCAAACATGCACTATCTATTGCCAGGTTCCTCTTAGATCGCAGTGACGAGGTGGCCCGTGAGTTATCGCACGGTGGTGACGCGCGTCTACTAGTTCGCGCTCGTCGGTCGTTACTGCTCGCCGCTGCAGAGCTATACTCCAGGACCCCACAAGACTCTGCGTGAGTATACCACGTAATTTCTTTCTTGTACAGTCAACAAAACAGTTACGTATACAGGCAAAAATAATTAACATTCAACTTTTTATTTTGATTGGTCCCGGTTAAAATTTTGTTTTTTACTTAACACGTCATCGTCAGTCCTGTGAGCCTGTAGTCGCATTTGGGATGCTAGAGCCCTTATGCCTTTTTTGTCCCGCTTCCACGTCTGTGCTGTACTGCCGCAGAGCGAAAAACTCACTGCACTTTTGAAATAATTATACAGGGTGTAAGGGTGAACACCGTTGTCACTCAAACCATGGGTAGTTGACTTAAATATAAAAATAAATAACCGAGTAACAATAAAAAAAAACGTTATTTTCATTTAATAAAATTAAAAAGTTTCTATCCGACACCGTGCTCGAAAGCGAAACAGCTGACTGACGGAGAGAGGGGTCGCACTCACACCCGTGTTGAGACGCAAGTTCGTTGCCCTAGCGCATAGGTGAAAGGGTGAAATACTCCAGTGGTAAATTGTAATAAAAAATGTCTTAATTTTCCATTGATTTTACGTTCTATAAATGACACCAAACCACTGGTTTCAAGGATAACGGTGTTTACCCTAGCACCCTGTATTCTTCATGTTGTGATATTTGAAGCCGTTTTTCGGTCGTATTTTTCAGCAACGCAGGTGGTCGCGTGGTGGTAGCGGAGACGGGCGCCCTGCACGCGGCGCGCTGCCTGGCGCACGCGGACGCCATGGCCACGCTCGTGACGCACCAGGCGCAGCACCTCGTGCCGCACCACGGCGCGCACCCCAGTCAGTATACACGCAACACAAAAATGATGCAGTTCGTGTTTTCACCCTGAAGGGCAATCTCAAAAATTCACCCTGTATAGCAACGTGGCCGTGGCTGAAACGGTGCAACAAAAAAAAACATATGAATGAAACCAGTATTTTCAAAAATTCCCATTGCATTATTTACAATTTACTGTATCATAATCCTTAACAAATCCAGGTCCTCGTCCGGGATTCAGATTATTATGAAATAGAGAGTAGAGTCTTTATATTTCCATAATCTTCGGATTCTGACAAAATTTCAAAATCCATCCATCCATTGCGGCGTAGTACAAAATGATAATAATTATGTCTCTCGCGCCCGATGTAAGTGATGATGATGAACCTCATCTACTGCAAATTCGAGCGCATATATTAAACCAATATTCATTCTTCCGGCAGGTCAAATAGTAAGATCACTCCTAGAAGCTGAAAAATGGGAACTAGCACTAGAAATAGCCACAAAGTCAGGTCTCCCTAGAAACAGCGTACTAGCCGCTTGGGGCAAAGCGTGTCTAAAGGCTGGCTGTTTCAAACAAGCGCGCGAAAAGTTCGCACACTGCTTCAAAAACGCTTTGAACGTATGTGCCGAGGTCACAGAAGATTGTGAATTCGGTAAAGAGGCTTCGGAATCTCAGTTTATCAACAGAAGACTGCATAGTATGAGGTGTTCGGAGCGGACGAGTTCTATGTCGAGCGTACAGTCGGATGGCCGGCCGCGGAGCAACCCACCGCTGCTGAACGAAATTATTAGCATGCTTGAAGATATGAATTATCCTGTTAATCAACAGCTGTTGAATAAAGCTGAAACTATCAAGGTTAGTTTTCTTTCCTGTAAAGATAAAAAAATAACCTCCAGAAATTCTATGGTCCCTTTATATTGAACTAGCTGCGCCCCGCGATTTCACGCGCGTAAGTCCCGTGGGAATATCGGGATAAATGTATCCTATGTCCTATTCCAGGTCATGGTCTACCCATGTACCAAATTTCATCGAAATCCGTTCAGCCGTTTTAGCGTGAAAGCGTAACAAACAGACAAACTCACTTTCGCATTTATAATAATGTTTGCGTATGATTGGGACCACTAAATATACCGTGATGTTTTGCTGAGCATCGTTGAATATTTAAATAGATGCGGCTTTTTGCTTCAACAGTACTTCGTTACCTTTTCGACGCGCCATTTTGCCCATTTCTAATTCCTAAAAGTCTTCTTAATCCGTAGTAATCTCTCGTCAGGTGGTTTGATTGGCTGTTCCTGTAAAACCAGGCCGGACATAAAATTTACTGACGCGATCAGCCTTTAAAAAACCGGGGTTTAGTATTGCTGCTCTGTTTTACCGACAATTCCTGACCTGCTTTACAGCAAAGAATCTGTTTACTTCCGTATGAGAGAGAAGACTCATTACCAAAACGTTCTAACTTAATTTTCAGTCAACAAATGAGAAACTAGCAACAATGAACACCAACAAAAAGAAAATACAACTCAGCGAGCCAGCTTTAAACATAATGCACACTTTAGCAAGCGTAAAAAAGATCAAACAAGGAGACTACAGTGACTTCCAGACCGCTACTATACAGCCTAAGAAGAGCTTAGCGCAAGGTCTTTTACGAAGAAACAACAACCACACAGAACCAAAGATAGACCACCAGCATAAAAGATTAGACCCTTTCTTTTACAAAGAATGCGTGTACTATCTCACTAACTATGGGTCTCATACTGCAAACATAGCGTTTTTCATGAAACACAGTAACTTGAGTGAAGTGATCAGGTACTGTTATGATAACCTGGTCGATAAGGAGACGTTCACGGATTCTGTGTACATGGAATGTTTGAAGAAGGAGAAGGTGAATGATTTACTGAAGGCCATGACTGATATTGATACTACGCTGGATATGTGGGCGGTAAGATTCTTAACTATTTATTAGGGTTCCGTACCCAAAGGGTAAAACGGGACCCTATTACTAAGGCTCCGCTATCTGTCTGTCCGTCTGTCTGTCACCAGGCTTTATCTCATGAACCGTGATAGTTAGACAGTTGAAATAAAAGATGGTGTATTTCTGTTGCCACTATAACAACAAATACTCAAAAACAGAATAAAATAAATATTTAAGGGGGCTCCCATACAACAAACGTGATTTTTTTGCCGTTTTATAGATATTGGTACGGAACCCTTCGTGCGCGAGTCCGACTCGCACTTGGCCGGTTTTTATTCTATTAATTTCACCTGCAATAGTTATTTATCCTCATATTTGACCTCAACCATTCAGTACCCTCATCATCCATGAAAATGGCGCCCATGTCGAAATATATAATTTCTCATGCATCTTGGATTAAATTATTTTTGACATTAGCAGTAAAAAAAATAAGTAAAGCCCCTTAAAACATATTTCAAATCTTGCTGTAATTTGTAACCAACCTCTGTCGCAAAAACCTCTCAACCTCTGTCTCAATGTCACCCCTAAAATGTCCCAAACTGCCATACTGCAGGTTGGAACATAAGACTCGCAGATTCCCTCCGCAACCCGCACGATTGCGCTGCAAAAACGCTCGCGTTTACCCTCTGTAAAGTACTGCTTGACTGTGTTGTACGTTGTAAGTCTGATGGCTGTGGCATACCATCAACCGAATGACTGTAAAGTTGCACTGCCAGTATTCCACTTTTAACACAGGGAAAAAACTGAGCATATTCGGTAAACTTTCGTATTACTCTCTCCAGGAATACATAATGCACATCTGCCGCACGCTAGAGATGTCGAAGCGCCTGGAAGCGCTATACGCAGTACAGTGCGGCAGCGGGCAGCACGCGCGCGCCGCGGCCACGTGCGCGCTGCTGTACGCGCGCCCGGCGCCGCGCGCGCGCGCGCACGTCGCGCTGCACGCGCGCCAGCACCACCTGTCCGCCGCGCTGCACCATCTCGCGCACTGCGTGCCTGTGCCCATCAGTTAGTATATACTTCATCACAGCCTAAACCGCTGGGTCTTATAGGCTTTCACAGTAAAGGCCTACACCCTTTACGGTGAAAGTCATAAATATCTATCAATAATGTTCATTACTCCTAGAAAACCCTTCCATCACTATGGTTAGATTGGCTGATGTTCTTGATTGATGAAACGACACACGTTTATAACGTTTTGTTATACACAGGCAGTTCACATTATGCTAGAGAGTGCAAAGCGCTCAATTTCTTTCAGTGCATTTAGCGAATGGAGCTATAATCGAGCCACTTCACGATTTTATAAACAGTTCCTCTAAAGCTCCTTTTATTTGGAAAGTAATCACAAGTTTTATGTTAATATTTACAGAAACAAGTGACGCGCGGTCCTTCCACTTCAACTTGGACAAAGCGACCATAGATAATCTCATGACTTCAATAACTCGACAAATTGAACTCGCTAAATTTCTATCATCGTGTGAAGCAAGTGGGAGGCTCACAGAGAGGGTCCTCAATGAGGCGATACCTATACAGAGTGTTCGGAAGGAGTCTGAGAGTACGGATGTAAGACCTCTAACGCTATTTGGATCTAATACGGACAAAATAAGACTTGTAGCTGTCGTACTGGCTAGTGGACCTACTATTGAAGTGGGGTTCGAATTAGCTATCAAGTAAGTACCTAAACTATTTACGTATGACATGGTCTTTTCCAAAAGTATCTAATAAAAATGTAAACAAATGGATCAGAAATCTATTTGCAGTGGCCAAAATTGAGTGCTTTCTTTGTATTTTGATTTAAGATTAGAATTTCGGATTTCGCAGCGCGTGTACCTTATTGTGTAGTCATTCTATATTGTATCGGATCATACAAAAATGCGCATCGCGTCGCGTCTCTGTGCACTGACCCTTACGAGCAGTCGAACTCGCGTCTTCTTCATTATTGTAACTATGTACTTTATAATTATTTCCAGGATCATAACTGAACATAAGCTGGACTCCATGAACATTTACATCCACGTGGCTAGGTTTCTGGTGCATTCCGACAGATTTATGGAGGTCAAGACGTTGGCCAAATGTATACGGGCGTCCAAAGAAACTGCAGCTAGGTAACAAAAATAATGTTTTACTTGCTTTTTATTAATTTCTCAAATAGTCATTATAAATGTCAGTCATCTCTTAAGTTAGGACCCAGATTGACCCTATTGATTGGTGCCATAAAAATAAGATGGATAACAGTTTTTTGTACTTCTCGGGATTCGATTACCAGTTCATGTGAACAACTTCACATATTTTTATTATGCATTTTTAATAGGTAGGTATTTTTCAAAAACAATGGAATGTTTGTTTTCTTCAAATAAAACCATTTCTCAAATCTCATGGAACAAATCTAACTTAAAGAGATGTATTATGTATTTACTCTAATTCTGTAAATACATAATTATTTGGTATGGTCGCCAATCGTAATTTGATCAACATACAACCTAACACTGACCTGTAAATTGTAAAATACCTAAGACAATTTGAATTTCGCGGGCTACCACATTGTAGGTCCACCAAAATTTACTAATTAACATCAATATTTAGGGAGAGATCCAGGGCTTACTTCTTCGATAATTACTTGCTTTATATTTCCTAGTCTAATGAGTGATCAAGTATTGGAGTCTGGTGTGAGCGCAGTTGTGGCGCGCTGCGAGTCTCGAGGCCAGCTGTATGATGAGCAAGCGGAGATCCTTATTGGAGACATACACAGTGTTACTATAAAGGTTAGATATCAACGTGAACTATGTCCCTTCACTGATAAGTAGTTCAACAGATTGTTTAGTAATAAATTAAGTGTTGATATTGAGAAATAAGGTTTTGATATTCGATTATTAAGTGGGTCACCTGCTTCGAATCCTGAGCTACTCCTATTTTACTGCAAGGGGAAACGGTTGATGGCAATAGACTCACCCTATTGCATGGGTTTAAAACATGAATTTATGTGTACTATAGGTACAGCTCTGCCTAAACCTTTTGGGCATTCCCCAAAGGTTTAGGCAGAGGTGTAACAACAGCATTCTGTAAAATGATGATGTTATTTTGTGTTGTATCATATGTAGAGTCGAACAAGCTATTTGGTATACAAGCAGATAGCTTGCAACAATTTTGTGAGTGTTTTGAGTAGTCAACAATCTCTTTACGTCGCTCTCCTAAGCTCTATGTTCAAATATAAAAATTACACACACAATGAAAACGAATTTTGGCAGTGTAGCGGAAAATGAATATATTTTGCCTGTATACCAAATAGCTTGTTTACCTGTACCTAAGTCGGGTAACAGCCTACCCTCCTTTTTAGCGTATTCTGAAAGAGGTCAGTGAAAACCTAAAATAAATCATCTTTTTCCAGATATCATGCTACCTGGTATGTCGTAACGTAAGTAGCGCTTACATTCTCGCCGCGCGTAATGACCGAACGAACGACCTCCGTCGAGTGTTACAAGAGGCTGAGCGACTCGGCAACGACCAAGTCAGGAACGCCTGCCTCAAACGACTCACTTCGAAAAACGTACTATAAAGACTAACCTAGATTGGGGCGAGCTGCGCCGCAACGCAACGCATTGCAAAAATCTTCATATCACTTTCGTACAATTTCTATGAACCAATGCACACTACAGGCGTGAGGCGGGTCAACCGCTTTTTTTTGTATGAAAATGCGTTGCGCTGCGGCCTGTTGCGGCTTTAATACGCGCTTAGCTTTATCGTAAAATGGGGTAAATATGGATACAGCGACAAATGGGGCCACTGGTTGGACTGTTGGAAGGGCAAACTATATTAACTATGATTGAAATCACTTTCCAAGTTTTTGTTTACCCCTGCATCCCTATTCATGCACCTCATTTTATTGGTATTTTATAATGTGGTAAGAAGAGCTGAAATGTAAATATAATAATTGGGTATTCAATTAGGGTGCTAATAAGAAGAACGTAAATAGAATTAAATTAATTGGCCTAAGGTCTCAATATAATTTGGCTAAAAATTTAAAACATCAATGTTGCAGCTGAACTAGATTATATACATTTTTTTACATTTGAAACATGGCATTTGAATCCGTAAAAAAACGCTTCAGCCCTATTTTAATAATTCTTAAACTCAGTCATGACTTGGTACAATGATGCCCTTGCATTTTAGAATCTGGTTCTATAAAAATTTGTATCTTTATAAATAAAATTAATCATCTTTTGTTTTTAATCATAACTACCAACATTTATAATTTGTAACCAGTATTATGTCTGATGAGGTTTCCATTAAATTGATTAAATTATGGTTTAATAAATGATAAAAATTATAATATATTTTGATATAAAGTGATATGACTATAAGTAATCATCAAGTTAAAAAAATTCAGATATTATTTGATTGTATTAATTACAAATGTATTGGTCTCATATTGTGATATCATTGTAATTGTTAACTCATAATCTTGAACTCATGTTATTCTTTAAAAATAAAGTTTTCTATGAATTGTTTGAATTTTCAATATTATTCTCAAGAAAATTGCATATTCTGCTTAAATTACATAATTTACATTCATAAACTCACGCCTTCTTCCCATGGCAGAAACTAGACTACCACCTGCTATGATCATTACATACTCCTTTTGCATTGCTTACATTCAGACACGCATGCCATGGTGTATTATCTATGTGCTACGCTCCTGACCATAGATAATATACTATAAATTCGTAACCTTTCTGAAGAACATTACTAATATGGTCACTGTATCCTAGGGAGTCCACTTTCGATATTTCCACTCAAATCTGCCTTGTAAATACTTTATGTTAGTCACCTCTCATTCATCCTCTCAACAACACCAAACCATCAGCATTTCTCACATAATTATTTAATCTCACTGCTCACCAATGATTAAATAATACAAAAACACTGCTGATAAAACTTTATTGGAAGAATATAACATAAAGTATGAATGATATAAAAATCAGGTGCATTGGACAGATGGTCAATGACTGCGTCTGCATCACTAGCAACTGCAGGCAAGACTCCAACTCTTCAGATCTCACAGAGAGAGAAGAGCAGACTTCAATGGACCTCATCCTACCAGCTAGGATATCACGGTGGTGTATTAAATAGCAAAGTTCACATTTTGTTCATAACACTATATTGCGCACTTAATTTTCAGTCTTGACACATTGTCTGCTTCAAAGCGTGATTACTGAGTAGCCATCGCTTTTTTCTTCGGCTTTTTCAAACGTTTTAATCCATTTACGCTTGTTTTCAGTAAATTGGAATATGCAGTACTGAATGTCTCCACATCTCGTTGCTCTACAACTGTTGATATTTTTTTACTCTTTGATTGTGCCCGTACCAAACATTTGTATTCTGGATTTTTCACTACTGGCTTTCCATCACGAGGTTCCGGTTTAGTACGACCATCATCTGAGACAAAAATAAAACATGTCATTAGTTATTACAGTATAACAAGCAATACAAAATCAATTTTCTCTTAATAAACTTACATCTTTTCATAGTCATAGTTACTGATCCCGCAGTACGTGCTTTCTGAAACAACTTTGTCAGCTCTACAAGAAACTGAAAATAAGAATTGCTATAAAAATAATAGAAATATGTGAGAAAAATTTCAGTTGTACTTAATGACTGATGCTTACCTCATCATTACCCAATAAAACCATGTTTTTAGTTGATATTTAATATTTGTATATGTTACGTTAATTACTTTTATAATTATTGTGCACTATTATCTTCGGTACAAGTTGCACATTTTATGAATAAATTATTTGAACCATTCCATTCGCACACACTGTAGTTGGGACACGTTGACAAGACAGTAAGTAATGATGACATTTCAGTTTTAATGTTGCCACCTTGCAAAACCGAAGATTTTTTTCCATTATTGCCAAGCTTGACATTATTTGACTAATCGACTATTGCAGAATTTCTGGCTGAATCTTGAAACATGCTAAGGAATCGTCAAAACATGGGATAGGCAGTGAAGAAGCAAGGTGGACCTGGCTGTTGAAGCCTGTCAGAAGCTCCGAATGGAATGAGGTGGCAATTTTAGCAAGCAAATAGCTAGACGAAAGATGGAGAAACATGATATAGGTACGCACCCAGAGACCAACCAGGACACACATGAGTTGTGCCATGAATACATGCGTTATGGCAGCGAGCATGTGTTAGTACCAGGCCAGCGTGGGCCAGCGTTTCTCATGCGCTATTTATTTCTGATCCACGTTTTTCGCTTTGTTTCTCCATTATGTTTTCAGGATGCCAGAGAGTTCAGGTTCAACTTGAGACTTGAGGCACACGTCTGCGTACAACTGGTGTTCCTAACTAGTGCATTGCTTTTTGCGTCTATAAAAGTGGTGATAGACGTGCGAGTAAGTACGCGTACTTATGGCTTGGCGAGCTTACTCGCCCGTCTATCATCGCCGCGAGCCAATTTGACAATGAAATTTTGGGCAAGCTTCACGTGTGTCACCGACGGCGCGGCGAGCCGAGTAAGGTTGCGAACATAAAGACCGCGTAATTTAAGTAAGCAACCCACTTTAGCGCAAGTTTAAATTTGAAAGCGCACTAGTAGGTAGGTATAGTTACTTAACTTTACTAAATAACACCGCTTCTTTGTTTCACCGCAATTTTATACCTACAAGATGCCTTAGATTATCTATACTCCATTTGAAATAAGATTAGACGTATAGATAAGCCTTTTTGACATTCCGTTCAACCGATTTTGAATTCTATTGCGTTGGTGGCTTGACAAATGGCAGCCGCAGTAGATAGTTGGTATTGTGTAACTTTTTGTGCTTTTAATGCTAGCCTTATGCCTAAAGTATAGAAGTTAAAATCGGTTGAACGGACTGTAAAAGGGTTTGTTTTAATGTCTAATCTTATTTCAAATGGGGTATAGGTATGAATATTCCATTGTGTCGAAATATCGGAGCACCCCTTATAATGAGATCTATAAAGAAGTCTTTATAACAATGTAGGCAGAAATTGCAAATTTTTATTTTAGGTACTTACCTACCTACTTAATTTTCATTTTTATGTAAGTAACTCTGAGGTAGACAAACCAGTAAAAAATTAAAACAATTGATGATGGTGAGATACTGAGATAGCAAGAGCATTTAGCAGATAACAATTTCACAGGGATGCGGGAATGTCCGAAAGGGATACCGGGACCTTGGCAACAGGTAACTGAAGGAACACGGGTGGGTTTTAGTCAGTAAAAGTCTGACACGCCCTTCCGCTCCGCCCAGAGCGGGAGAACTCATTTGAAAATTTCCCACACTCAAAAAAAAAAAAGTATCACTGAAGCCTGTAACATAATTATCATTGCATGAGCTTTGGAGGTCAAAGAGAAAGACTGGACCACAGACAGCAGCAGGTACAGTAGGTGTACAGCAGCAGTCTGTACTACTTAGTGTGTGCTAGGTACCTACCTACCTACAGAATTTGCTTTTCTTTCTTGTCTCGCCTACCTACATTAGGCTAAATGCATTACATTATAGGTACCTACCTACCTAGCTCTTCTCAAATAAATAGCCAAAATTTAATGAACACCTTTGATATACTTAGGTACTTATATAAGTTGTAGCAAAAAGAATACCATATTTTTCCTAAGTACCTACTTAATCGTATCGTATCGTAAACATAACAGCGAGAGCCGCAGACGACACTTGTCTTGACACTACACACACATTATATTCACGCTCCTAGTATTATTGCAGCGCGCGGCCTCGATAGTCGACGCGACGGCATTTTGTCCTTCAGTCTAAACTTTGCGTGTCAACCGGAATCTCACGTCTTTTCGTTACTTTTGCTCCTCAAAAATGTCCAATCACGGTAAGAAATTAGAATTTTTTCAAATTATTTTGTCATTATAGAGTGCAGAGTACCTACATATTAACCATAACCAGCATTCAATCAAGATAATAACAGCTCCAAAATAATATGTTATTTGCAGAATCGACCATAACAACCGGTCTACTATACCTACTTATATAAAAGAAAATAAAATATTTGAAAAAATACACTCCATAAAACGCCTAAAAATAAACTTCTAATAACATCTTGCCATCTACTGTTGACAGTTTTTAGGGTTCCGTACCCAAAGGATAAAACGGGACCCTACTACTAAGGCCCGTATTACAGAACGTCACTCAAGACTCAAGCATAACTTAAAACTAGTTTCAACCAATCAAAAGGCTTTAAACGAGTTTTAAGTAATGCTTGAGTCTTGAGTGACGTTCTGTAATACGGGCCTAAGACTCCGCTGTCCGTCCGTATGTCGCCACCAGGCTGTATCTCATGTACCGTGATAGTTAGACAGTTAAAATTTTCACAGTACTACATAAGTACTAAAAAATAGAATAAAATAAATATAGGGCGCTCCAATACAACAAACGTGATTTTTAGCCGTTTTTATAGATAATGGTACGGAACCCTTCGTGCGCGAGTCCGACTCGCACTTGGCCGGTTTTTAATTAATGTATGATCGTACCTACATACCGACTCTTATTTTCACCTTGATACAAGTTTGTTTAAAAAACATCTCGCTTGAAAACATAATAATCAGACGTGCAATGTGTGGAACAGGAACATGATAATGGGGTTAATAAAAGGTTAAGGGCCCCATTTACTCTGAATAACTTTATTTATAGGTAGGTACTTATCTGTGTAAGTAGTTTACCAGTAATAGTAATACCTCATCATTCTCCTGCGCTTATTTCAATTTAGGTATTGGTAAACTTCGTTATACATTCATATGTATAAGGAAACCGTTTAGAACCATTCACTAGATGGCACTGAGGGAAACACTTTTTTTTTTTGTGTAGGATATCATCAAATGACTTCTCCCGCTCTGGGCGTGTCAGACTTACTGAGTAAAACCCACCCGTGTTCCTTCAGTTGCTTGTTGCCAAGGGTCTCGGTACTTAGCTTAGCCTTTTATTCCTATAGCAAATGATATGATAGGTATTGTATGTTTATAATGACCTCGTTTTATTTTAGAGTGCGGATGAGGATGGATGAATAAGTGTAGGTAAGTGGAAACCAAAGAAAAGATCATGAATGCGTGTAGAAGGAAGATGTTAAATATGGAAGTAACAGCTGATAGAGATGAGTGGAAGAACAACGCTGCGCTGACCTCTAATAAATTGGGACGTGAGCAGCGCGGTAGAAGGATAAATATGTGATGACCTTGTTGTATTAGCGTTCTCCATAATGCCTTTTACCCCCTTAACCCCCTTTTTTATTGTGGGAAATCATCAAATGTCAATCTTCTTCCGCTGCTGGGGCGGAGCGGGAGGGCGTGTCAGACTTTTACTGACTAATAATAATATTCTATATTTTTCAGACAACAATGATCCATAGTGTTAGTAAAAACAATAAAATTACTTATTTCTAGTGTTAGTAAACCTAAACCTTAAACCTAAAACCCACCTGTGTTCCTTCAGTTGCCTGTTGCCAAGGGCCCAGGTATCCCTTTCAGACTTTCCTGCAACCCGATGCCTGCCAGGCATCAGTCCTAGCGGACCCCGCCAAATGGTATTGTTGGTTGGTCATACTTCTTCACTAACCACAATTCGCTTTAGGCTCTGCTAGCTTCCATCTATTGCGGCACCGCAGATCAGCAGCACCCATCTTTTATCCAGTCTGACCATCTGATGCGGGATGAGTCATGCTGCATGACCAGACAGGCTGCTAATACCTTCTATATCGTTTGTTCCAGTTCCATATTACGTGACGGCCTCAGTAACTGCCGCCGGTGTTCTCGGCGGTGCTTACTTAGCGTATTGCTTGTCACAAGACAAGCTGACGAAACTACCAGAAACATGGGAAAAAGTCGGAGTTCTGAAAACGATCAATGTGTACCCAATCAAGTCATGCGCACCTGTTTTATTGAACACAGTTGAATGTACTTATATGGGATTAAGAGATGGATGGCTCCGAGACAGGTTTGTATTGATACAGAGATATAGGTGCACCCTATTTTGTTGTATATCTAGTAGGTGCCCCTAACTTGACAGTTTTGATATTAATAAGATCCCCAACAGATGCATAGTCTTCTATTACACCTGAGCAATCGCTCCAAAAGGTACCACTTTCTCTACATCCAGTTTATATTTTGGTTTGCCTCAGTTATTTTGCTGGTTTGCAGAGTCTTGATGGTTATCGATGATAAGAATAACTTCATAACAGCGAGAGGATACCCTGAACTTCTGCAAGTATTCCCTACTATTAGAAATTCTGTTCTTACTGTGAAACATGCAAACATGGAAACAATGCACGTCAACTTAGCTGAGGTCAGTTATCTAAATTAATATTATAAAGAAGTAGAATTGTTTGTTTGTTTGTAAGCTTAACTTTGGATTGAACCGATTACAACAATTCGAATGCCTTAGTATAATATGTTTTATGGCTATAGTTGACTTCCATGCAGACGGAAGTCGCGGTCTTCACACCATTAGCTTCTGCTGATAGATATCTATCTAAGTAAGTAGGTACATAAAAATGAAATGCTGTTCGTGGGTAAGCGCATCACTTGAGAAAGACTGAACCGATTTCGATATTTTTTATGGGAAGAAAAATTCTATTGGAAGAACTTCAAATTCGGGAAAAACTGAACGTCCTTTTAACTATGGGATCGGAGGGACAAAGTCTGGCGGGACAGCTAGTAATGTTTTTTTTAGTGTCTGTAATTTGTGAATGTTAGTATTATAATATCATATTTATAAATACGATTGGAATCCTACTAATCCTACTAATATTATAAATGTGAAAGTTTGTGTGTTTGTTACTCAATCACGCAAAAACGGCTGAATGGATTTGGATGAAATTTGGCAAATAGATAGTAAATAACCTGCATTAACTTTTTATCCCGATATTCCGTGTACGTTACCCCAGCAAGAAAGTGTCTCCTAGAGTTATAGGAGTAGAACGTATAATTTGTGCCTTATCTGCTGTAAATGTGCCCCCACATAAAAAATGTGTGCCCCCTGTCGTTTTGGAAAAAAACGGAAAAAACGATTCATGCTGGGGTAACGTTTTTCTAGCAGGAAAATTCTAAACTAATGATCGGAGAGAGAAAAATTGTGCATGACCAGAGAGCTTATATGTGTGCCAAAATGTGCCCCCAAAAATAAAATTTGTGCCCCTTCAGGTTTTCGAGATATTGCATTTCTTGCTGGAGTAACGTTTTGATGAATCGTATATCTCTACAACCATTGCATGTGCCCCTGTAGAATAAACATACACGAGTAGCTCTTAATGTGTGCCCCTTAGTGCCCCAATTAGATTTAAGAAAATATTTATAGTTTTGAAGTTATCGCGGTTTTATGAAAACCCGAAAAAACATCGCAGCGCCTAAATTAGACAAGGCATAAGTTCGCTGAAAACTGTATTCGGTCCTTCTTGACGCTAATAATAACCATACAAAGTTTCAAAACTGTCCATGCATGCGTTTTTGAATAATCTTGCTAAAAGTCAAAACGATGGTGTCATAACTTTGACGGCAAAATACAAAGAACCGGCTCAATCCCAGATGTGTAGGTGTAAACCAAAATCTTGTGCCTTTAGTCAAAAATATATGGTGAAAATATTCAGCTTGGAATGTTTCGCATTAAGTAAATATAAACAAAAAACCAAAATATGTAAACAACGGCTGGTTATCCGACCAAATTTGAATGACTACTAAAAAGCGACGGATTCATACATATCGATGACCTTCTTTACTTTACTCACTAACCGGTTCACACATGTTGTGCCTGAGTACACTGAGGTAGAAAAGTAATAAGTAATAAAATAAAGTTGTTATTGGATTATATTCTACTAGTTGTTTCTATGACCTTACACATGATTAAGTACATTATAAATAGTAGCCTAAGTGCTATTCCAAGTAAGCTATCTTCTCGATTCTAAATTTCATTAAAATACATCCAGTAATTTATGTGTGAACGAAAGAAATACATCCAGATATTTGCCAGGTCTTTGACCCAAAATTTGATTGGTCCCAATGTTTAAAAAAAAATATAGTTCATGAAATGTGTGATGAATACCTACTACCAAAAAGAGGTAGCTCTTTTTTGTATATAAATAAAAAGCCCGTATTTGTCTTTTTATATATTTATTGATAAGCCGTAGGTTAGATAAATTAACAGTAAGTTTTTCATCATTAAGGGGAATGCAACAACCTAGCAATGGCCTGCAAATTGCAAAAAACGCAACAAATTTTGAATTTCGCGGGCTGGTTGGAGGATTCACCTTACTTAATAGAAGATTACCTTTTTTCGCCTCCCCACACCGCTGCATATATCTCTGGCCCCGCGGCATCCGCTGACGTCGTGTCGCAAGGAGTCGCTTTGTCTAGCTTGGAGAAAGTGAGACAGCTAGTTCGCGTACGGTGTTAGTGTGACAGAGACAGTTACGTGTAACGTCGCTCTATTATGAATAATAGGAACGAAGTGTTTATTGACTAGGAAGTGCGTTTGGATTATTACTTGGTATTGGTAAACAGTTGCAGTTATGTTATGACGCCAAGGACACTGTTACGTTGAGTCACGCAGTTAATAGGAATAAAGGGAATAAAAATAATAATTTCCACATCAACAAGCTGTTTCATTTATTATAGTCACAAGGTGCATTTAATATATTTTTTAATTAGCTCCCAAAACTTTTGAACGCGACTGTACGGACAACAGCTTAGGTATAATACGTCCAATAAAGAAGGTCATCGATATGTATGAATCCGTCGCTTTTTAGTAGTCATTCCAATTTGGTCGGATAACCAGCCGTTGCTTACATATTTTGGTTTTTTTGTTTATATTTACTTAATGCGAAACATTCCAAGCTGAATATTTTCACCATATATTTTTGACCAAAGGCACAAGATTTTGGTTTACACCTACACATCTGGGATTGAGCCGGTTCCTTGTATTTTGCCGTCAAAGTTATGACACCATCGTTTTGACTTTTTGCAAGATTATTCAAAAACGCATGCATGGACAGTTTTGAAACTTTGTATGGTTATTATTAGCGTCAAGAAGGACCGAATACAGTTTTCAGCGAACTTATGCCTTGTCTAATTTAGGCGCTGCGATGTTTTTTCGGGTTTTCATAAAACCGCGATAACTTCAAAACTATAAATATTTTCTTAAATCTAATTGGGGCACTAAGGGGCACACATTAAGAGCTACTCGTGTATGTTTATTCTACAGGGGCACATGCAATGGTTGTAGAGATATACGATTCATCAAAACGTTACTCCAGCAGGAAATGCAATATCTCAAAAACCTGAAGGGGCACAAATTTTATTTTTGGGGGCACATTTTGGCACACATATAAGCTCTCTGGCCATGCACAATTTTTCTCTCTCCGATCATTCGTTTAGAATTTTCCTGCTAGAAAAACGTTACCCCAGCAAGAATCGTTTTTTCCGTTTTTTTCCAAAACGACAGGGGGCACACATTTTTTATGTGGGGGCACATTTACAGCAGATAAGGCACAAATTATACGTTCTACTCCTATAACTCTAGGAGACACTTTCTTGCTGGGGTAACGTACACCGATATTCCCACGGGATCTAGACCTACGCGGGTGAAACCGCGGAGCGCAGCTAGTTATCAATAAGACATGATGCTATTTAGGAATTGTCAGACGTTGGATAATAGATAAATGTTTTTATTATTTTATTTTAGATTGTAGCTCTACAAAAACCTAAAACGGCAGTTGTATGGGGTGACCCTGTAAGTGTGTATGATTGCGGCTGGGAGGCAAGCGAATGGTTCTCGAGGTAAACAGTTACAGTTTATCACAACGTTGTTTATTTTTGTGTTTCTTGTGCTATAAGCATTGCCTATTTTCGTCTGCGTTATCAATCCTAGTGTATTGGGCACACAATTGATAAAGTTTATCAACATGACTTTTACCATACTTACTTTACTTAACTTTGTATTATTAGGTAACAAGTTATTCTGAAACTGAAAATATAATTGCATTCTACGTACTTACCTACATAATTTTTGTAGAATTTCTCAACCGACCAACCGACATTTCTCGGACTAGGATCGGTTGAAGTGCGGAACCGCTCTTAAATTATACCTATAGTAGTAATCTAATAAAATATGTTTCAGATTGATTGATCGCTCGACCGTCAACTACCGCTTGGTTTATTATGCAGCGGAAAATTGCCGCAAATTGCGTGGTAGCGCTAATAAGATATACAAATTCACGAAGAACGATACGGTAAGTCATACACGAATAGCAGACACAGGTCGTCTTCATGTTGCCTCTCCCTTTTAAGTGCGTTTTAACTACGTGTACGTGCACGAACGAACAAAACATGGTGAACACGAATATCGAGCACGGAACATTTGGTTCGTATACGTGTGGACGTAAATTACCAAACACGAACACCATATAATACGAACACAGTTCGTTAAAGTTTGCGCTCAACCGCTTCGCTCTCCCTGTAGTAGCTATGGCTTCGCCGTTGGAAGTGATCGCATCAAACTCCGACCGCCGTCCACACAGAACAACGAAATTCGATCGCCACGAACTTTTGACGAACAGTGTTTGATGTTCAATATGGCTATGGCGTGTAGGTACGCACGAACGAACAACACATGGTGATCACGAACATCGAACACGAAACATTTGGTTCGTAGACATAGAAGTACCTAAATTATTGCACCCTACGTTTATATTTATCGTATGCGTAGGGGTTCCCCCAACTAAGTGCCTTTTACTTACAAAACATATTTTGCTCGTTATTGGGGTTTAATTAAAAAGTATTTGTGATTTTGCGCTTCCCAGCACCGTGGGCCCGGGGCGGACCGCACCTGCCCCAAAGAGTAGGAACCGCTTTTGAAAAAAAAAAGGCAGTCATGGCCGACAGAAGTGAAAACTTAAAACTGGTATCATCCTAGCGCAATCCAGCTTCTATAGTCAGCACTACGGCGCGAGCATGTCGGTGACGCGAATCAATAAGTTTATCGGGTACCAAAAGTCGCTCAACGCGCGTAAAGAAGTTTTCATTTCAAATACAGGCAGGGGAAAGAAGGACTTGCATAAAACCAACTTGGTATCCTGTCGTCGAATGAAAATGTCTTACTAGTTACTGCATGACCTTAAAATTCGGGGTCACACACTGATAAGTCAAATGGGTCTATGCTATCGAAAAGCACTTAAGCAAGAGTTGATAACAAGAGTATTACACCATACCCTTGCCTGATGTGGTGAGAAAGAACAATAGTAACATTAACTTTAGTAGGTGTACCTACTTTTAAATTACTAGTTAGGTACTGTAGCATGTATGATACAATAACTTTAATTATTTCGTAGTACTTTCCCTAAAACCTACTTTTTAGGGTTCCGTACCCAAAGGGTAAAACGGGACCCTATTACTTAGTAATAGGGTCCCGTTTTACCCTTTGGACAGATAGACAGCGGAGTCTTAGACTCCGCTGTCTATCTGTCCGTCTGTCACCAGGCTGTATCTCATGAACCGTGATAGTTAGACAGTTGAAATTTTCACGGATGATGTATTTCTGTTGCCGCTATAACAACAAATACTAAAAAACAGAATAAAATAAATATTTAAGGGGGCTCCCATACAACAAACGTGATTTTTTTGCCGTTTTTATATTGGTACGAAACCCTTCGTGCGCGAGTCCGACTCCCACTTGGCCGGTTTTTTTATCATCCTAGCATGTTACTTATTTATAGATAGTAACAAAAAACGTATTAGGTATCCTAACTAAAAATGCGAAAGTGAGTTTGTTTGTTACGCTTTCACGCTAATACGGCTGAACGAATTTGGATGAAATGTGGCACATGGGTAGATCATGACATTAGAAGGACATAGGCTACTTTTCATCCTGGATATCAGACGAAGCCGAGTGCAACAGCTAGTAGAAATATTAAAGTGTAGAGTTCATTTTTAACAGACTTCAAAAAAAAGAGGTTGTCGGCGGTTTTTTTTCATGCGTGTACAAAGATTTTTCCTTGAATAATGGGCTGATTTACGTGGTTCTTTTTCATTTGGTAGAGGAAGCACGCACGTTGCTCCCATATAGATACATAGATTTTATTAACTTTGCTTGGGTAGTTTTTGTTAGCTTCAATTTTTTTTTAATTTTTTTTTTATATAATTCATCCACTTGTGTCAAAAATACATCCACACGTGTTCGTTGATAATTATAAAAAAACTTCCTGTCTAGTAGTGGTGTACGAATTTATGGGGTGGGGTAGGTACCATAACAGAATAAAAACTTAAAAAAAAAAACACTACCAAGTGAAAAAAGTATTTTCGTCCTGTCTGGACACCCGACTTTCGAAATTAAAATTTATCTTTTTAATAGCTAGTTTTAAGTGACTAAAGAAAAATATCTAAAACAACCTCTCATCCTAAACGCATACACCTCCTCCGTTTCGTCGTGGGTAAAAATACCTAGGCGATTGTGTAATTTAATTAGATCGATAAGAAACCCATTAATTCATGTGTTTATTTTGTTTTCAGGGTGCTTTACCTGATGAAACGTCTTTCAACCTGGTCAACGAAGCTTCGGTCGAGGACTTGAACACTCGTCTTCCATCGGACAGTCAAGTTACAGAGCGTAATTTCAGACCCAATTTCGTGCTAACTGGAGCTCAAGCATACGATGAAGACAAATGGAAGTTCCTCAAAATTGGCGAAAATATTTTTGAAATCATTAAACCGTGCTTTAGGTAATGTATTTTTTAACAGACTTCTTCAAAAAGGAGGAGGATTTCAATTCGTCTGCATGTTTTTTTTTTTGTATTTATGTTACGCGATTACTCCGCCAATTATGAATCGATTTTAATGATTCTTTTTTTGTTTGGTAGGTCATGTTTCAGAGGTGGTCCCATATAAATTTTATTAACTTTGCTTGCGTAGTTTTTGAGTTAGCTTCAATAATTACGCATTTTTCACACTTAGTGCATATAACATGATTTTTTCTTTAAAAAAAAATTCGCGGGAAAAAAAATCAGGTGTTCCCTACATTTGTGTTCACTTAAATCAACAAAATGTATGGAACAGCTGTTTTTTTTTTTGCGATTTCAATGTTGGTCCCATAGAAAAAGTTGTTCAAAATGATGAGTACAATGACCCTTTTTCGGGTTTAGCATAAAGAAAAAATAATGTTGTATAGACGATATATTATTTAACTCCGTCACTGTTATTTACGTAGCAGGTGGTACGTAAATATAAATAGCAGGTATTCGAATTTGTGTTGGGTAGGTACCACAAGTAAAAAGTGAAAAATAAGAACGTTTTACAAAAAAAAAAACAACCGACACTACTACTAAAAAAACACTAAAAAAGTGAAAAATAACTTTAATTTCGGAAGTCGGTGGCAAAAAAAAAAAAGTTTTTATTTTATAATAAAAAGTGTTTGCCCTTAATTTTTAGTACCTATATGCTTTGTTTATTGTTTTTGTGTTACTTTCAGATGCGTGTTGACGACCATCGATCAAGAGACAGGAGTTCGCAACTCCAAAACCGAACCATTGACGGAATTGAAAAAGTAAATAATAACCCAATCCAATCAGGTTTTATTGCATAGCACAGCCGATAGTTTTATTCACATTACGCCCCTACGCCCGATTATTCGAAGTGAGAATAACACCTTTTTTTTTTAGGTATCGTCAAGCCATGACCCCTGGTGAACGCAAATCGTGTGGGAATTCACCGCGCATGGGGGTACAGATGGCGCTGCGCAGTGGACCAGGCGGCAAAATCTCAATCAACGACCCAATATACGCGGCATAAATTTTTTTTTTTTTTTTTATCAACTATCCTTGGATGTTCCAATCAGGTTCCAATCTCGAAATTTTATAACTTTTAAGAATACGTAAGCATTTATAAATTTAAGAAATAAAAGAGGGAATTGGTGTAAGTTACTTTAGTTACTTCTAATTATTGTTAAATGCGTACAATTTGAGCCGCGATTCTTTTATCGTCGTTGTCACTGGCTATCTGTAGGCGCGCGAAGGTTCCTCCACCCGTACCTTTGGTCAGGTGCTCTGGATTCACTACGACGCAGCCATTTACTTCCTGAAAGACAACGATATTATTACAAGTTTTTGCAGCTTTTATTCTAGTTTATAATCACTATTCTTTTTATTTTAAATAAATTTTTCATCATTCTATTTGAGTCTTTTTTTTTGTTGCTAATATTGAATATGGATGAATTGTGTAGCGTGTGGAGATGATAAGAATGAAAAGAGGATGAATAATGTCTTGGTGAATGTAATAAGAAAACATTATGCGCCGATCTCAAGTAACATAGGAATAGGAAAAAGGCAGGCAGAACATCACATGGTAAAAACAACATTACTATACAAACCTTAACAAAGTATCTGAAGTTAGAGGGTAGTACTAGGACGTGCGGTATGTAGGACATCTGCGCATGGGCAGCCCATAGCGCGGCGTCCACGGCCAGCCCTTGTGCCGGTGGCCAAAGCGGGTAGTAAGTCTGTTGCATCAGGATGTGGCTGGCTAACCGCGACAGCTTGTCACCGCCCATGCCTCTGTAATACAATCATTGTAAATAAGGATAATTTAACTTAAAAAAACATCCCAACGTTACGAGCAGGGGAGGTACCCTAAAATATTTTTTTCATGATTTTATTTAACCCCTTAGGTCGGCGTGATTAATATTAATACACAATGCCAAATTACAGCTTTCTAGTACTAGAGTCTCTATGCTATGCCGCGGACAGACGCTCAGACAGACAGACAGACATCTTCATCTGCCTTGCCTTTTCCCAACTGTTCCTTGTTGACACGGAACCCTAAAAACTATTGTGGGTTATAATTATAATATTATAGAACACCGTTAAGGTTTACTCCTGATGATTGCAGCAGCCCTTATAATTCCTAGCGAAAATACCTAACTTGTAACACAAAACTAAGCCATGATATCTGAAGAGTTGTGATAATAAATAAAAAATGAAATAATATTTACAAGGATATCTCTTCTTGGCTGATGTGCATGAGTATGTCAGTGCTGGTAACGCCAACAACTATGCCATTGATGTTGAGCGTGCACGGGTCGGGCACGAAGTGTATGTTCGTGTGTTTCCGCCTGCTAGGGTACGCCGGCGTCGGGTAGATGTTCACGTGGAAGGCGTCCTTATTACTAGAAACTATGTATATCTTAGTGTATGGGCTGCAAAGAAATACATCCAAACATTAGTATCTTCCTACAATAATTATAATTAGAATCATTACTTGATGTAGAAGGCTCGTTTATGCTCACCTTGTATTACTTAATTCACCTAAATTATCAATTAATTTGTCGAAAAATGACTTGAAAGTCTCTGCCATGGTATTGTCTTTGACTTTGGTATGTTCGCTATCCAAAAATGGCCCCGTCATTATAACTACATGAGGTTTGTGTGTCGTAATGTATGTTACTAGGTCTTTCAAAGGCTCATAGGCCATGTTGTCTGATGTTGTGTATGGTCCTGACGCTATCACCATCGACATTTTACCTAAAACATTAATGAAACTTGAAAAAAAATATCCAATTGAAAGAAACTATTCGAGTTTCTAATAGCGATTTGCGATAGATCCACAAAGTACGGAATCGCCGCGTCTGGCGTGTCCGTACTCGGATCAGCTCCAAGTTGTGTTTCGCATCACGACATACCATTTAAAACATTCATCATATCAGCTTTATGATCCGCGACCGGAGGCGAGGCGTCGCAGATCACTTCGTTCGCTACAAACTTGTCACCACGCGTATTTATTCCTCGCATCACAACAGTCTGACCAGGAAATAAAGAATACTGCTTCACACTGTCACAGAAATAATTAGCCTAATTATGCTTTTGAAAGCTTGTTACAAAATAATATTTAGGTCCAAGCAAGTTTGAACCAGGAGAAGTAGGTATTAAATGTATAACTATCTTTAGTACACCCAAAAGAGAGAATTCAATAAATGTATCGATCCACTACCTAAAAAATACATCATTGCACCTAACTCCTAGCCGGCAAGCTCTCTACTCTAGACCACCGACAGATGGCGTTATAACCAACTTGTCGGCTACTTCAGCTTGATGATGGACAGCTCAAAAGCTGTGCATCAGTTAAATAGCTGCACCGGACAGGCAAGGAAATGTTCCATATCTACCGCATATTGACTATGATTTGCAATAATTTTGATAGAATGATGCTTAACTGACTTGATATTAGACTTCAAAAGTAAATTATGATAACATTTACGAAGTCCGCGGGCCTACCCTCGTAACTTTAAAGGATCTCCCTTGCTTAGTTCCAAAATATACAGCTTTATCAATTGTAAAATATACAAACTTGTCCAAATCCACTGGTACTGTTTGACTGAGTGATTGATCCCATGTTCCTTGGAAGATGACACTCTTTGGGTTGAGCCTGGCGTCAGCGTCGCATTCTATGCGGCCCACTACCGATACTTCAGCCTGTAATGTAATTGTTACCAACTCTATACAGCCGATTTTTTTATTAGGTTTTGGCTGATGGGCTTGGTTTCCACCAGAGTAATGCGAAGAAAGAATCCACCAACGAATTGCTCCATTAAGTAAATTGATGAAAATGTGGAAATTCTATTAGTGGTTTTTTTTCTAAGCTCACTGCTCTGCTTTCTGATAAAGCTCTAGTAGAAAGCCAGCCTCACATGTTTTTTTATACCTGTGTTTTACACCTAACTGATGTTACATCTGAGATTCCACATTTCTTCATGATACATTGCGATATGTAGCGAATGTTGTTGTCAAACATACTAGCTTTTTCGTGAAGAAGTTCAAAGCCAAACCTAGAATGAAAATGAGAAATATTATGTTTCAGGGTAGGTGACAGGTATTTTTATTTCGATAAATTATTGTCAAATTGGTCAGTCGATTTTGGTGGGTCTTTACAATTTTATAACTAAGACTGTGTGACGGTCATCAATAAAATACTATTGGCCAATCATTATTATTCAGATGGTCAAATTTAATGTCTAGCCTCAGAACAAAAAAAAACCAAGACAGTGCTGCAAACAATACAGTGAAGCATGCCAAAACTACACCACCGCTGTGCATACACGCTCAAACGCACACATTTACAATTAAACTACACGAAAATAAGTGCATACATTTTTCCGAAACCGGCCTCACGTCGCTGTTGACAGCGCTGTCTTGGTTTTTTATTTGGTCTGAGTCCCTAGCACGAATTTTAGTGTGATCTCAAATGACATGCGACTGTTGCAAATTATTTGCTGGGGTGGTATACTCTTGCAATACTTACATAGCCTTGGTGTATGTATCACCATCATCATTAGATACTTGTGTGATTTTCAGATTTAAAATGTCATTAGGGCCACAGGGATCAGCAATATTCTGTAATAATTTCTCATCACCATAGGAGTGTACTACGGCACCTGTATTCGTTCTTGACGCATACTTAGCAGATCCACTGAAATAAAATGAATGGGCCTTTCATTTTTCAGACCTAGAAGAATAGGAAAGTAATCCTGGCAAAACTTATCTGTGGATGAGGTCCATAGATAATTGTCAATGCATACAAATGTGCATCAAAAATCTATGAAAAAATGCTTGACTTGATTGTCAGAACTGCATTGTATGCAACTAAGCCATGCTATGCCAGTAATGTGTAACCTAAGAACTCCAACTGTGAGACATCATATCAGGAATAATGGTTCCATGAGTAGCCAGTATCCAATCCCGAGTGAGAGATATAGATGCTTTTAATACTAGAGGTAAGAGTGGGGAAGGTGCTTCCTTTAGAACCAACTTTAAAAAGGAGGTGGATATCAATTAGTTTGAATGTTGCTGTCGACAAACAAAAATAGCTCAAGAATCCAGGGCGTTAGGGTAAACACCGTTATCCTTGAAACCAGTGGTTTGGTTTCATTTATAGAACGTAAAATCAATGGAAAATGACAACTTTTTTTAAAAGAAAATCTACCATTTACTACAAGAGTAATGAAGTTGCGTCTCAACACGGGTGGGTGGCGCGTGACGTGCCCTGACCGGCCGCGAGCGCGACCCCTCCTTCAGTCAGTCAGCTCTTTCGCTAGCGAGCACGTTATCGGATATACTTTAAAAAATATTTTAATGAAAATAAGGTTTTTTTTTATTGTTACTCAGTCATTTATTTTTATATTTACGTCACCTATCCATGTTTTGAGTGACAACGGTGTTTACCCTGTGTAGTAATAAATATAGTATAATATAAAAAATATATGTATGTATAGTAAAAAATAACATAACATCATGCCTGTATTCCCTGAAGGGTTAGGCAAAAGTGCACCAATAGCTGAAGTGCATATAGCATACCCACATTGCACCAGTCATGTTTAAGTCCCATTTGATAGTAAAAGACTCAAGTTAAGGTCACATACTTTTGCTTAGATGTTAACAACCATAAAAAAAAAAAAAACTAGTTATGCCAAACTTACATAGTTGGTGAATAAGTGGCTGGACATAAATCATTTTGCTGATTTGGTGCAGATTCAATTTCAATTTTAACTCTCTGAAAATCATTAAAATGGCATATTTAAAATTGATTCAAATTAAAATCTTAATTATCCTAACTTTATTAACGTCAAAAGTACAATAGTTATAAAAATGCAGATTAAGTTGATGGCTGCAGACGAGTATGGATCTAGTCATGATTTGTAGTGAACATGAACCAGAAGCAAACTCGCCCACAAATATCATCAAGTTAAATGGTATGCCCCCTAATACTCGTTTCCGAAGGGAGAATCTTTATGTACCTATCAAAAATCTTTTAATAAACTAGCTTAGCAAGGTGGGAAAATAAACAATACAAATGAAATACAATATTGTAAATATCTTGTAGCAAGTCCGTAAACCCGTGTTGCTGTAAATAGAGCTCTGTCCAGTATCACCGCTGATGGAAGTCCTACAAGCACTCAATGAGTGTAGATCTAGTCACAGAAATTATGCACTGAGGTACTAGACATACACCCATTAGGTGCAAGCAGGTGGCTCCTTCTTTCTTGAAACAGGTGATCAATATTCAATAATACCTGTAGAAAACATTAAAATCCCAATATGCAGCTGAAAACATATTATGAAAGTGTCACTAAAGGGTTTAATAGTTACGAAACTAATGGTTTTGATATGTACATACCAAAACATTTAGTTGATAATATATGCTTAGTGTTAAAGTTTGTAGCAAGCCGTTAACAAAATTTTTAAGAAATTAGAATGGTTGCAGCGCTAAGTCAATAATCTTGGTACCCCAGGGTCTACAACTCGTTGACTTGTAATTGGACTTACAATATAAAGTGTTTTCTTTTATAGTGATCTAATTATTTGTGATAATAACACCTTATTCATTTCATCCTCTCATTCAACCTAAACGTCAACTTAAACAATCTGCACTACTGCTTACAAAATCCAAAATTTAGGTTATAATCTACTGAACATTTTTAATTGATAATACAAACAGCATAATATACTGATACCATACCTTTGGTGTTGTGGCCATATAATTTGATAGAACTTCATTGTCTGATCTGTATCAACGCTAAGGATTGTTGATGAAATACAACTCATTAGCCAACCTTACACTAAAAAAAAACAAACAATCGACAATAAACCGTTAATTAGACGGGCAGCTACTAAAACGACAAGAAACAAACTACAAGTTACAATTATTTGGGTAAATAATGAACACGTGGAGCATGCGCATTAAAAAGGATACTGAACTGAAGCGGGTGCCCCGTAAACCGTCAAACTAGTGCCGGTACCCACTTGTCCGTTTTCTTTAGCGGTTGCATTGGAACGATGCGCCGCCCGCTTGGAAAATTCCTTTCTCACAAACGTATCCAAGTTGTCCAAATTCGGCGATGCACCGTTTAAATGGTTTAAACTGAAGGCCATCCATTGTTCAATGAAAGATTCCGCGTCGATGTTGTATTCTTCGCATAAACTTACGCCTTAGAAAAAGAAGTGAATAATGGAACAACCTTGAACATTCATTTTGAAGCGGTACAAAGTTATTCTCAAAACTTTTGGTAAAGTTGATGAACAGATAGATGCAGAAGTTTATTGCTTATCGCGAATAATTTGGGTACTCACATTTACTTATAACTTCTTTAGGCACATCTAAACCGAAAAATTGAAATTGCTCAGTCACCAATTCTTCGGAAGCCATTTTCTGTAAATTGAAAGAGCGAATGAAAGGAAAGGAAGCAAAAGAGCGCCAACGCCAATCAAAAAGTTTGCGTGCGTTTCGTCAAAGTTTTGACCACAGATTAGGTGGCTTGTATTTTATCTTTGAGCATGACAACACTTTCATTTCGGCATGGTTCACACAGTGACAAAGTCAGTTGTCATTGAGAATTTTTTAATCCTTTTGGGGTTTAAATAGACCCATTTTTTTAAATACGACACTATCATTACCCTCTTTTAAATGAACATAATATACATAGAAATCAACACGAAACTCATCCAATAAGGCGTTTACCACTTGGCTCACCCGAGTCGAATGCTCATTCATTACGCGCGAATGCACATAATGTAGACGCTCCTTTACAGCAATTTTTAACCAACTTCTTCAAAAAGGAGGAGGTTCTCAATTCGTCTGTTTTTTTTTTTTTTTATGTTTGTTACTCGATTTCTCCGCCAATTATGAATCGATTTTGATGATTTTTTTTTTTGTATGGTAGGACATGCTTCCGAGGTGGTCCCATATAAATTTTATTAACTTTGTTTGTGTAGTTTTTAATATTACGTATTTTTTCCACTTAGTTTATCTAGACGATGTTTTCATTTACTCCTTCACTGTTATTTACATCAGCTAGTGGTATTAGAATTTGTGTGGGGTACCTAGGTACTACAACTAAAAAGTGAAAAATAAAAACATTTTAGTGTTGAATTTTAGAATTGAGTGTTTTTTTTGGAAGCCGTTTTTTTTTTGTAAAAAGTTTTTGTTGTGATCTGCGTATGAATGAAAATGGTTGTAAAGAGGGAAATAATGCTTGGGTTGGGTCACAGAGCACTATGGTCGGGTATAGAATAAGTAATTATGTTGGGCTTCAGTAGTTTGAAAAAGAGCAAATATATTTATTTGAAAAAAAAAAAGAACAGAAAAAATAAATAAATTACGGTTAAATAAATAAAATAAGGAGTTTCTTGTCTCTGCAGCCCTAACCACCAGCCAGTAATTTGGACCACAGAGCACTATATAGGTACCTAATGCTTGGAGTCTGCTCCTGACACCCGGCGGACCTCTATTTATTTATATTTTCAAATGTTCTTTTTAGGGTTCCGTACCCAAAGGGTAAAACGGGACCCTATTACTAAGGCTCCGCTGTCTGTCTGTATCTCATGAGCCGTGATAGTTAGACATTTGAAATTTTCACAGGTGATGTAGGTATTTCTGTTGCCGCTATAACAACAAATACTATAAAACAGAATAACATAAATATGGGGGCTCCCATACAACAAACGTGCTTTTTTTGCTCGATATTGATAACGGCAACAGCGGCGCTTGAAATATTCACAGAATATTTAGTTATATATTCACTTTAAAAATAAATAATTAAAATAAAACAAATATTTAAGGGGGCTCTCATACAACAGACATGATTTTTTGCAGTTTTTTAGATAATGGTACGGAACACTTCATGCGCGAGTCCGACTCGCACTTGGCCGGTGTTCTTTAGTTTTTATCAAAATATACTGTAAATAGATAAGAAAGAAAATAAATAAACGAAAATTAAAATAATTTTATTTAGATTTTTCATGTTTTTCATACCAGTGATTACAATCAACTTTTGGTGTCACTTGTATGACAAAAAAAAACTATGGTGTTTTGAACAAATTCAATGGATGTAGCAATGGCTTACCTAAAATAATGATTACATTTCATTAAATACATTTATTTTTCAACAAGATTTTTAACATTATTATGTTCTTTGGACATGTATATGAAATTTACAAGATGGCATAGATTGGACTTCTGCTGTGACTACACTGTTTATGCATAAATTGGCCAAACCCCCTCGGATCAACCCACAAGTGTATGCAACATACTGAAACAGAAAAACAATCATAAGACGAATTATCAAATAAAACACTGATGTGAAAAGTTTCAGGTAGTTAACTAACAATGGCAAGAGTTGAAACGTTTGTTTGCTATTAAAAAGCAGCACTTACTCTTGGCGCTGACTCCAGGTACTGGTGGCCATTGGAAAAGTTTGTGAGAAATCTGAATGCATTATCTTGTAGGACATAAACGCCTTGGTGATTAGTCCGCAAGTTATCTATTTGTTTTTTATAGATACATGTCCAAAAGTCTGTACAGATGAACTTCATGGTATCCAGTTCATCTTTAAACCTGGGCCATTCTCTAGTTAGTCTTTCCATTATCTTATAGCCAGTAGCAAATCCAATATATTCTACGACAGACAGATCCACCTCCTGAAACACCATAGTAATTCCTGTTTATTTTGATGGATCATACGATTTCTATATTATAAAATTGATAATATATGAAAATGTTAACACCTTTTTATCTTTGAGGGTTTCCGTAGATTGGTCTATAGCATAATTAATTATTTCGGAATGTAGTAGATCAAACACAATATCGTCAGCCATTGGTAATCCCTGAAGTTCTCCCATAGACAGTGCAAGTACGCGTAGTAAAATTTCTGCTTTATAGTCTATTTATTCAGAATAATTTCTTAGAAATACAATATTTACAAATCTAACGTTCTAAAGCGACAAAAATCAAATTAAATTCTTGTTTCGTGATTCACACACAAAACAACATAAATTTTGTTTTGTGATTGTGACAATGACACTTAGCAGATTATAGACATGACATGACAGTCAGTCAATGACACAAGACACGGTTTCATTACGGTTTCATCCCTTTCATCGCATATAGACCATAGACAGAGTCTGTCTACGGGTGAGTTATAAGTTCCTTGGATTTCATCGTGGTTTCATCACATAATTTCCTTTGCCGTAATCGCCTCAATGTTGGATCGGCTGTTGGACGGACGGACAAACGGAAGTAGCGCCGTATAATATTCCTACAAACTACAACCGGTGCGCATTAACATGGCACCTGGCTCGGAACTCAATACGCCCCCCGCTACCCGCGCGGCGCCCCGTCGTCGCCGTGCGGGGAAGCGAGGGGAGCTCCAAATGTCATTATGACAGGTGCCATGTTAATGCGCACGGGTTGTACAACTGAAGAGCCAACATCACGGCTTAAATACTTCGGTAAACTAGAGATTTTCGTAGACCGCGAAATGCAAATTATTTGTACCTACTTTTTTTTTGCATTTTGCAATGTCAGTATCAGTTATCGTAACCGATTCAGACTAATTTGTTTCATTTTGACAGTTTACCAACATTCAACATTCATCGCGCGTTCACCAACATTAATTCGTTACGTTGTTGAGCAGATTTTTTTTTCGAACTTATGAAGCAATGGATTAGACATTTGTTTCAAACCGATTCCGATTCTGATTGATTGTGTATTACGCAATTAGGGTGCCGGTTGTATTTTGTTCAAAATATGATTCGCGACCAAATTATGTATTTACAGAATTGTAATCATTAAATTAAAATCATTACTAGATCTCTCTAAATTAGATTTGTTCAAAAAGGCATTCAATGCAAAACATTTTGTTTTTTTTTCGTCAGATGCAGATGGAGCTCAAATTTTAATAACATTACGAAATATGGACGAAAACAGGGATGCCATTGATGAACAGTAAACCTACTGTTAAAAGAGAAGGGTTGGCAACACTGGACTGGAATAATGTGAACCGACCCTGGAATTACTCCATTCCAGTGAACTGCTACTAGCCTACTTTTTCATTCCAGCGCCACTGGAATAAAGTAGACGGCTAATCCAGTGCTGGAAAATGTTGAGCTGTTAAAATGGGTATGTTAATCAGCTTTGAATTTATTTTTTAAACATTAGAAATTGATTTCGATTCTATCTATATAAAATTAAATGATTTTATTTCTGTTAATAGCTGTTTTAAACTATACAAATATCGTTTTACCATTCAGTTTCCATTCAGTTACGTAATCAGTCTCCATAAAAATTCGTTAAGGCAACCCTGACTACGTCAGCTAGGAGTAGAAAAAAAAAGTAACAATAAATAAATAAATAAAGATGGCGGATTGCGTCCTCAGTGCAGTGCTCCGTGATATAATGTACTTTTATGAAGATTTTAAATAGCCTGTGTGGTGAAAAAAACTGTAATAACAGTGCGCTTGTTAATTATTTTCTATAACATTTTAAGATTTTTCAAAATAAGTGATTTTTTTTTCACAAATGGACGGAAATAACATTATCACTTTTAAAGATGGCGATCCGACGCAACCTGCTGAAGTCGAAGCGCCATCTGCTGTAGATGTGCCTAAACAACAATTTGAAGGACTTGTCAGAAAAAAAAGGAGGCGCGGGAAATCCAAACGCAAGATAATGAAACCATTTTCAAAAATTCCATGGCAGGATCGAAGGAAGAATGACAAATCTAAAAGAAATAACAGATTTCGGAAGATTGTGTTGGCAAAAACTCACGCCCCATTTAATAACAACCAGTTTTTGATGGAAATACATAAACCAGAGCCAGAAAATTCATATATACTACGAACACCATCAGCACGTACTCGTGATTCAAGTTTCAGCGTAGATTCAGAAGAAAATTACTTTTTTTCGCTACCTGAAGACGAAGAGGAATATTTGACAAAAGAGTTTTCAAGTGTTTATGAAGATGCTCAAAGTGAACGTTTGTCAAATATGTCAAAAGATGACCTCATCCAGGAATATCTTCTATTGGAAGCTAAATACGAGAATCTCGTTAAAAGGACAGAACGATCTAAAGCAAAGTGTTTAGAAGAAGATAAAGATATCACAGCCAGAGAAGCTTCTGTAACTGATAGGGACAGTATGTTAACAGACAGAGACACTTCAGGCACTTCTATTGGCTCTAGTGCCGTGGATGAGCAGTCCTTTAGTGAATATATGCAGCGTATGAAGGAACAAGAGGAACAGATACACTCTCTACAGTTGGACAATGAAAAGTTGAGACTTGAAATTGAACATTTACGTCAGCATTCTCAGGACACATCAAGTGCAGACTCTGAGAGTGATAGTTCATCCTCATCAGATAGCGACAGCAGCTCCAGCAGGAGTGCAAGTCCTGTAGCTGAGCCAGTAGCTGAAGATTATTTAGTTGAAGACAACTTGACTAATGAAAATCATGTTCATGTAAATGGCCAAAATGAAGAGACTGAAGGTTCGGGAACCACATACCCAATGGTTAATGGCTGTCATGATTCAAATGATTAACAGTTTTAATACTTTTAATATATACATTTAAGTAGGTGATAGGTTACTTGTTAAGTTCTGTAAAAAATGTTGGACAGTATTTAAGTATCTTTATTCTGCTTATTCCTTATTTACAGTGGATAAAATTATATTTTCTGGTGAGAATGTGTGGATTTTATATGACATGCATTTAGTGACTTGCTTAATAAACTTAGCACCCTACTGTACAAATGCCCTCAAACATTATTTCCTGTGAACACTGGGAATATAAATGTGAGATCTCATTTTAGATTAGTGAAATTATTCTGTGATATCCTTGTGGATATTTTATCAGTAGTGATTAATGTAATAAATTGTTTTTATTTCCAAATACATAGATCTCACTTTTATGTTTATACAGTGGGACATAATATTCATAATTTAGATATAAGGTAAAAATGTTGTAGCAAGTAATCATTTATTTTGTATAATTATATATTCTTATATTTTATAGTTGCTGTTGGACTTGTTATGAATGGGTGTTTTTCTGTGTTTTAAACCAAATTGAATGTGTCAAGTAATTTGTAGAGATAGTTTTATGTTATTTATAAAGCCTATACTTATATTTTAACAGGGATTGTAATAATTTTCTGCTGCGCCATTAAAATACAGTAATATGTCAGAAGTTTATGATGTTATTTACCTACACTCCTGTTTACCAAAGCCAGCGAAAAAAATCGTGAATAAAATAAAAAAGAATCTTGTTGGAGTAGCAAAAGTTTCGAAATTAGATAGGTAATAATATTTATTAAAACGATTCAGTGAAAGTACTTTTAATTACAAAAAAAAAAACCTATCTTATTATCTATCTATAAAAGTATAAAAATAAAAGGATGTTTCGGCTTAATTATATGCCAAATGTAGGTACTTAACAACCATTATACTTTTTCTTTTTTTGTCTTTGATTCTGGTGCATTGGGATTGGCACCTTTATAAAATTGTTTGAGTAAAGCCATTGCCTCGGTTGCCATTAAATTTCCAATCAAATTATAATTACGTTCATAAAAGTTGCTTATATCTAACACAGTTTTGCCACCAAATCTGTCATTGGCACAACCATAAACCACTTCTTTTATATTTAAGTTACTGAGTGCTGCTGCACACATTATACAAGGCTCAACTGTTACATAAACTGTTATATTTTTACAGTACAATCTGTAATCAATATGATTAGCTTTACAGTAATCTATGACTTGGTCTATACAATTAATTTCAGCATGTCTTGTTGGATTGTGTGTAGCATTAACACTATTCCTAGACTCCGCAATGATATCTGAGTTTATGACAAAAACACAGCCCACTGGTACCTCTTGAGCTGATAAAGCTTCTGATGCTAACTCAAGAGCTCGCTTCATGAATTCAACCATTTTTTATAAAACTATTAATACTTATGTTTACTGTACGGGTGTTTCACCTCAATAACTCAATCTAGTTCTTCAAAGTGGCAGGTACAGCTTTGTTTATTTCTTGTTGGTAGTATTGTAGCAAATTATAATTTTTAAGACACTCTGTTGCTGTCTCTGGCCATTTGTTATTATTCACTGCTCTGGGGCTTGGATGTGGCAAGTACAGAATCTGAAATAGGAAAACACAATTTAAATTGAATGAATTATCCATGAATGCAAAACATCACGAATTTGTATGATTGATGATTCATTATGTTCAACTACATACCTGGATAGATCTTGAAGAAGGGTATCTTTTTAATGTTTCTTTTGCTCGAATTTCACAAAACTTTCCAATTGCAACTATCTTTTCAACTTCATATAGTTCTAGAATTTTGCTGAACACCGGATCACAGATGTTGTATAATTCTTGTACTTCACCTCTCTGAGAATTATTTGTAAACATAAATTAAGCTTAGAATGATGGGGGGGGATGTATTATGTATTCTAACTTTATGCACTAGTAAAAAATACAGTACATAGCACGAAAATACAATAATAAATACTAATACATAGATACATACATATAAAGGAAATAAACTCTGGAGTCCGGAGAAATAGTGATTGGTAGAGGACAAAACAAATCAGCAAATCAGCTGGGATGATTTTACCAACATCTTTGAATCTGTTCACGTCACTTTCACTTCAAGGTATTGTATGGAACAATTTCAGGGTTGACTAAATACTACTTTTTTACAATTTCTTGTGGGCAAGCTCTACGCTCATCTGGTCCTGCCATCTGGCAGACTGGGACAGTTGTTTAGTAAATAAAGACCTCTTACTTTGAATTCACCTGGAGTGAGATTGCAACCTGAGGCTGTCATCCACTGCTGAGGCAAGTAGTTATACACAAAACTGGTTTTGAAGAATTTTTCTGGTGTTCCACATAAAGTTTGAAGCAGACCCCAAAATCTTTTGCCGCTGACCTGGAAAAGGAATGTAATACAAATAAGACAGATAGATAAAGTCGTACATCCTAACTAATATTATAAATGCGAAAGTGAGTTTGTTTGTTTGTTTGATATGCTTTCACACTAAAACGACTGAACGGATTTGGATAAATTTTTTTAGACCTTGACCTGGAAAAGGACATAGGCTACTTTTTATCCCGATATTCCCACAGGATCGAGATTACCGCGGGTGAAACCGCGGGGCGCAGGTAGTCTGCCAATATATTATCTTTCTTTGGCAATGCTTGAGCTTACAATGGTTTAATAATAAAGTATAGCTTATTTTTCTTTCATATCATTTTATCTTTATATCTTTAAACTATAAGCATAGCTGAGGCTATAATAAAAATATCTGCCAGTCAGCAAGATACCCAGGGTGTGCATATGGGTAGAGGAGACATGCACAATATAAGAAAAATACAAGCTACCAATTTATACTAACTTCAGTTCTGCTACAATCAAAGCCCAACACAGGACGAGTTTTAATCTCAGTAGGTGGTTTTTGCACTGGCCCACTGATGCCCAACCAATCTCGAACTGAACTTATTTCACCAAACGGCACCTGTTGATTTCATCAAATAATTTGGTCAGTGGGTCGTCTTAGGGTAAGTGAAGTCTTTTTCATTACTACAATGTTGATTGAAAACTAGTGTTACACTTGCTTAAGCCTCAAAATTATATTTTATTTTAAACAAAAGGAAGTGTTCATAAAATTATTTGTTTCATGCTATGTAATCATGATACAGATCTTTTATACATTTAAGAGTAAATGAGGTAGTCCTTACTCCAGTCTGAGACATTCCCCAAGGTCCAGGATTCATGCCAAAGTACATAATAGGTTTCGTAGTATTGCAATATTTTCGCACGTACATTTCAAATGTATGCCTTGCATAAATGGTTGGATTATAAACAGCTTCTACTTTTTTGGGCATTTGAAACTGTTCAAGAGAAATATTCAATTCGTCGATTAAATTCAGAAAATCTTCGCTGATATCATGAGAACTAGAATCTCCTAAACTACTTGAGAAAAACGATGATACAACTTCTGGTTCCATTGTATTTTACCGAGCGGAGAATGAATGTTATCACCTCATAAACACTATTATGCACTCATAACGTTTATCACTTACTATATGAATGTATCGGTGCAATCTTGATAACTGCTGATATGCATTTTCTGGTAAAAAGGCAGCGCAAAAACGCAAAATCAAAACAAACACGGACAAAAAAAAAGGAAACGCATAGGACATGACAACATTAACAACAGATGACAATGACACTGACGTCTGCCCGCCAGGGTGGGATTTATGTGTTGAAAACGATAGCACAAAAAAATGAAAAGAATAGTATTTATATTTAAAAAAAATAGTACACTTTGATTACACCTCGCTTAGTAATTATTTTTAGGGTCCTGCAAACTTTGCACCCCGCTTTATAATTATTTTTAATAATTAAAACACTGAAACGTATTATTTTACACAAAAATTCGCAAGTGATCGTTAAAACATTGAGCAAACTTTGATTGAATTTCGGATCGAATAATGGAAAGGAAGGAACGAGATTAGTGGAAAGAGAGAAGTGTACTGCGGAGGATAATCGGGGAATCCCCAGCCATCAACACAAGAAACATCGCAAGATCAGAATTCGGTCGGATACACGCACGGTCGAAATATTCATACTATTACGTAAAACTAAGCATTCGGGAGCAAACTTTAAATTATAGTATTTTAGCGTACTATCCTGAGACGTGGATAGTATATAGTACAAAGGGCGAAATTATAGTATACATAATATAAATATAGTACAAAATCCAACCTTGCAGTGACAGCCAGTATGGTCAATACTCTCTGGAACTGTTGTGTACGTGATGGAATCCAGTCATGCTACAGTTACTGTGCACAACATTGACAGAAAATAGAGATTTCAATATGTTTTGTCGTGAATGTTTCGCCAGTGCAATTGCACGGTAAGGACACTTGGGTTTTTAAGACGAATATAACTGCCGAAATCCATCCATCCGTTTGGATGATACGAGGTAATAAGGAAATTTACAAAAAAACAAACATACATACATACAAGATACGCGCGAAAAACATAACCCTTCCTTGGCGGTCCGTAATATAAAGCCGGCAACCAGAGATCATAGTGCTGTGTTAAGTCTGAAGGTCCTGAACCACAGACTAATTAGTCTTGTCCTGAACTGATGCCGGTTGATCGTCTATTGGGCTTCCTTGATAGTTTTCAAAACAAATGTCTTGTCTCTTGTCTAAAATAGGGATGCAAGAAGTGTAAAAAAGTATCGATTTATATCGTATCGATATTTAAAAAAATACCAATATCGATTTCGATATATCGAAATAATATTGCCTAAAAATATCGATATGTCGAACAAAAAATATCGATATTTCGATATATCGATATTTTCAGCAAGCCTAGTCTAACTGTCAATGTCAAAAAGTTGTCAATTTATTTTAGTCCGCCGGTGTTTTTTCTCGGAGTTCTCGGTTATTCTCCCCTGGATTTCTTGAATACCTTTGTTTATTTATTATTTTGAACTAATTTAAATGTCTGTACTGAGCGAAGATATCGTTCGCAATCTTATAGCGAATTCCAGTGTTCCATTGGTCTTCCGGGGCTTTGTGGGAAACTGGTCAATATGCCAGTGGAGTGTAGAAAAATGGTGTTCAGTTTTTGGAGAAAAAGAAATACCATTTAGATGTTTAAAAAAGGATTTTCTATCGGACGAACCGTGTTGGGAGAGAAGGTGCTCTGTAAAATCGATGACTTTTAAAAATTTCGTAGATACGTCGGCTTCAAGCGACGAGTGGATGTATTTCGATTATAAGTATCTTTATCAGTGGTTCAACGGCGACCATGAATTGTATAAGGTAATTATTGACGAAAGCTCTTACAGTTAAACATTGACAGAGTGCTTGTTATAATAATGAAGGCTAGTTGTTGATTTTAGGGTGTTTCATGGGAACAGTTTGGATATTCTGAAAAGGGCGCCTCAGATGCGACTCTGTGGGTAGGCAGCAGTGGTGCGCACACGCCGGCACATAAAGACACGTATGGAGTTAACATTGTGACTCAATTACATGGAAAGTAAGTTCCTTATAAAACCCTTTTCTGTGGGCCAAGCAATTTGCTGCCTATAATTTAAATCCTGTAAGTAACATTATGTTGCTAATAAAAGAAAATTACCATTTTTTTCTTCTTCTAGAAAACGCTGGATATTATTTCCACCAGAAACTGGTGGATTGAAGCCCACCAGAGTGCCTTATGAAGAATCAAGTGTGTACAGTGAACTGAACTTCTATTGCCCCAACAATTTAGAGCTCTTTAATGGTGAGATATTCTTCCTTTTTATTTCAAGCTTTATTCAGTTTTTTCTATATAGCTGCTATTCATAAAAATCCTTACTAATATTATAAATGCGAAAGTAACTCTGTCTATCTGTTGCGCTTTCACGCCAAAACTACTGAACTGATTTAAATGAAATTTGGTACACTGATAGTCTAGAGCCAGTTTTTTTTTTTTTTTTTTAATGACATCTCTTTTACCACAGGGGGGTACTTACTATTTAACCGGACTGTAAGCCTGAGAATGGAAATAGGCTACTTTTTATCGACATACCACGCGGGCGAAGCCGAGGGCGGAAGCTAGTAGTAATACTATGTTTATAGTCACAATAGTCATCCATAAAATGGAAATTAGTGATGCACAGAAATGTTTTCACCTAGCAAACTAAACACAAGTTTTAAATTGACTTTTAGTCAGCATGGTTGTTAAACCATATCATAAAAACATTGCTAATTGATTTAACCCATAAAATATAATTCTGTTGTTTCAGGATTGACAGGTGGTCGCACGGTGGAACTGTCAGCTGGTGATGCCTTGCTGGTGCCACGGGGATGGTGGCATTATGTGCAGAATGTGGACCCATTGAATATTGCCCTCAACATGTGGCTACCTCATGTATGTTCAGCTGAATTAAATACAAGTTAAAATGTCAATAGAAAGCGCAACAACAAAGTAAAACAATTTTTTTTTTTCTAGAATTTCTACCTCGCTCTTTCACTTCCTATAGATGTTAAATACAATTTTATAAATAACTAGCTGTGCCCCGCGGTTTCACTCGCGTAGGTCTGGATCTCGTAGGAATATAGAGATAAAACGTATCCTATGACCTATTCCGGATCATGGTCTACCAGTGTGCCCATCCTCTCCTAGAGTAGGGAACGTCGCGGGCCACGACGTTCCCTACCGTTCGCCGGCGTCGAACGGTTCGCGTATTGCATTTTTATACTCGTGATAACTTCGAAATTGAATGTCCGATTCGAATGAATTAAAAAGTATTTAAGTGGTACATAAATACCCTTGATGTTAAAACTATTTATTTGAATAAGAATTAATATTATGTTGATAAAACTCTTCGCAAATAATGCATTACTTTCGAACAAATTTGATTACCATAAAAAAAGGTTATCGTGAGTCAATCTTAAAAGATAGACATATGCTGTCCCGGAGTTTTTTTTAGAACTTTTAAAGAGGAACAATTCCATCATACATGGTATTTGCGTAACTTAAACCGTTTACGCAGCGCACGCAACGGAAGCTCGCAAAAAGGAATTATTTTACCCGTTTTTGCAACATTTTTCATTTATGCTCCGCTCCTATTGGTTGTAGCGTGATGTTATATAGCCTATAACCTTCCTCGATAAATGGACTATCCAACATAAAAAGAATTTTTCAATTCCAACCAGTAGTTCCAGAGATTAGCGCGTTCAAACAAACAAACAAACAAACTCTTCAGCTTCTTCTTCTTCAATATTAGTATAGATAATTGACTTCTTTGACCCACTTTTTACTAACTTTAAAATATTTTAATAAATACAATGTTTATTTTTTGTTTACAGGAAAAGGATGGTTCAACCAGAGTGTCTGAGGCCCTTATTAAAATATTTGTAGCTCAAATATGTAAGGACCTGCCACATGAAACAGCTAAACTGATTGTTAATCCAAATGAAGTAAGTCAAGTTATTTTATTATGCATGATTAGTATCTATTTGTTTCTCTGGAAAACGCTTGTGGCTAAATAATAACAGCCGCACGGGGTAATCGAAGGCTAAGTTACGCTTGCCGAGGTCGGTCCGGAGATGGGTCGTGCGTGACCATTTATAACATAATTATATCAAGACTCCTCCATGCCTAGGAAAGCACGTAAGCAGCGTAAGCTATTGGTTCCAGCTGTCATTCGTAGATCTTTGACAGTCGTTACAGGTAGTCAGAAACCCGAAAGTCTGACAACCAGTCTTATCCAAGGGGTATTGTGTTAACTGGCTTGTGGAGGTCAAACAGCCAGTTGCATCACGTAAAATACTGGTATTCAGCTGCATCTGGTTAGAGTGCAAGCCGACCCGGATTTGTTTATAAAAAATGGCAAACAACTCAAAAAAGGTATTTTATCAGCCGTCTTTGTTTGACTACTGAAAAAAAGATCAATGCCGCATCATATTAAATTATACTATAAACTTTTGTTTACATTCATAAAACTTCATATAAGATGTTTGGGTGCTTGCCAAACTATTCACACAAAACACAGTAAACATATAATACTTGTGTTAAACCATGACCTTTATCCAAACAAACATGTATTAATAATATAATAATATCTAATTTTAGCTACAGCTACATGGGTGAGTCAGTAATGCACTGCAAAAATGACATCATGTATAGCTAAGAGGAATTTGTTTAATGGCTTCTTATTATTATTAGGAGGATATCCTAAGCTCTTGACAATGACTGAGTGAGTTAGGCCGTGTCCTAACCGAAAGCGATGGTCGCGCGATTGCGCGATCGCCACCCTCGTTGATATGAGACTAGTTTCTGCCCGCGATTTCGTCCACGTGAAATTTCTTGTTTTAACATAAAACACTAAAACAAAACACATAAAACTTGGCAATGGTCTAGCTTTCTATCAGTGTCAGACTTTTCGGAATCGGGTTAGAAGTTCCGAAAATTACCCCTTACTATCTCAAATTTTACATCTTTATATTATTAGTATTTAAAGACGTACTCGCGCAATCAATCAAGTTGCGTATGCACGTCATATTTCATGGAAACGATCGCGTCGATCGCATAATTGCGCGATGGACGACTTTCAGTTAGGACGTGGCCTTATGCTCTCCGCACTTAGTGTCGCTTATGGGATAAATAGATCATGCTGCAACATCATTGAGTCAATTACATCTTCGATCTCTATCTATCTTCTATATATAAATTCTCGTGTCACAGTGTTGGTTGCCATACTCCTCCGAAACGGCTTGACCGATTTTTATGTATATTCGGTAGGTCTGAGAATCGGTCGTAATCTATTTTTCATACCCCTAAGTGGTAGGGTAGGTAGTAGTCAGGTAGGTATGGTAGGTAGGGTAGCACAGCGCGTTACCTTATTGTGTAGTAAATAAATTCGATATTGTATCGGATCATAAGAAAGTGCGCGTCGCTTCGCGTCTCGGTGTGAACTGACCCTTAAGAGCGTGTTTATTTGTTCTCGCGTCACATATATATACGTGTCATCGTTTTAGGCCAAGATGTTAATTAGCTGTTCAGGGTTTGAATGCCATCTAAAGTTTCGGTTAATTAGATACTGCATGTCACATGGCAAATGATGATAACATTAGTATTATAGGTACCTATTCATTCAGATGTTGCATGCAAAAACAACAACATCAATCGACATTGGATGGAAACTAGAGTGAAATCTTGTGCGTTCGTGCATTTAAGATTACAAGGCTGATTCGCACATGACCAAATTATTTATCACATAATTATTACATATCTATTTTAAAGGCACGTAGAGCGGTACAAGTTTGGATACGAATGTAGCTCCGGCATTTAATTTAGTTTCGTTTCGGTTGAATACTCTATCTATCTGCTTAGCTACGTACCTATACCTTCTACCTACGTGTTACATTATATTACGTGTGAAACTGTGCCCTTATGTGCGATGTAGAATTTGTCTGGGCAGTGGACAATGCCAACTTTACATCCCCTGCGAACTTTTCCTAAACGTTACAAGCAACCAAAAGTCATCTAAATAAACTGACAAAAAAACATACCCGCATTTAAATTAATGAGATACTTTTATTTACAAAAATAATATATTTTCAGGACGATATATCAGACACGCCGTTGTCTGTGCTATTTTTACAACTAGACACAGTAGCTAAGGCGTATCTTGACAACCGACGTAAGCTTCGTCGTGCCAAACGACAGCGAACGTGTGAGGACGAGCCGGCGAACACCGTCGTCGAAGACTACGACTTTCATGCTATAGTAGACAATAAAGCTAACAATTTGGAGATACCACCTAATGTGAGTAGCGAGGAATTGACCAAGTTGATCAAACAGAATCTGATCGAGTACGCGAATACAGACCGGCCGTTATGTGACGATGAGATAGACGGCTCCACAACAGCATTGTGTCTTACTAAAGCGGTCATCGATTCGTACAGTGAGGGCAGTGTTATTGATCTAGTGAAGCAGAATTTATTTGCTCGTCTGAGCAACCAGGTTAATTAAAAGTATTCGATACTGACTGACTTTGTATTAAAATGGGTTTGGTAGTAGATACCTATACGTGTCTTAAGCAAAAGTTTAACATTTCCTCTCTTCTCATTTAGGAAAATCTCTGAAAATGTCTCAAGCAATATTATTATATTTTAAGTTTTAGTTTATAGAGAAGTATTGACTGTATTTATTGGAATAATTCTTAAGTATTGAGAAAGTCCTACTTTCATAGACTAAAATATATAGGAGACTCATGAACGGTAACAATGGAGATAATTTGTACTATACACCTATCAACACCTTTGTCTTTTGCCTACCCTAGGCGTAATGTTATGTTATGAAACAGAGTCTATATCGTAGAATATAGGCATAGGCACAGCAATATGCGACTATCAATCAACGCTACGCTATTTTAGATAGGCTTGTACCTTATAAACGCGCAGGCGCACCCAAAACTGCACTGATTTGATACAGAAGTTGTAGTGACCGATAACCGCTAAGCTATCAATGCATGAAGAATTAGCGTGCAATGTGCGCTGAAACAACGGAAATATCAAGGTTTTTTAAAAGTTGCCCTTTTTATGGTTCCGTAGCCAAATAACAAAAACGGATCCTCATCCTGGGTTCCATGCCGGGTCGGGCAGTGGGTTGGTAGGTGGATGTATAAATATAATTAATGTACCTATTGATTGTGATATTAGAAATGGAATTGCCGGATTAGATTGTAAGAGATATTTCATGGAAATATAAATGTTTATTTTAAATAGAATATTGTGTTTATATTAACTTCTGAATCCCTCTTGTACGAAGTAATTGTCGAAGAAAGTTGTCGTTTGTGTAGAATGTGAACGCAGCTGGCTGGTGCAATCACCCTTTCAACGTCATCATTATAGTCATTGTTAGATGCGGGAAATAGCCGTGTTGCGTCGTGGTACACAGGTAGCAACATATAAGTACCTATCATGACTACGCTTTAATCAATGGCAGACAAGTATTTATTGTGGATGTGCGCATAATAAGGATAATGATGTGCGCATATAATTGTATAAATACTAGTTCATACCTTACCATAAGCTAAAATACAAATTCCTATACCTACAATAGTAGACAGACTATTTCGATGCATTATCTAGAAAACTAGAAACGAATAAAACTAGATCTATAACTTTAAAAAATATTATTATTAAACGTTACGATTTCTTGGTCTTGATATATGAGCGGTAGTAGAAGTCAGAGAACAATATGACCATGAACAGGTTCTGCGGGATCAGCAGGTAGGCAGGCTCGCGCGGGAAGTTGCACTCGGACGATATCACGAGCGCTATGAAGTGCATCAGCAGAAGTGTGAACTGGAGCTGGAAAATAATTTGTAACATATTAATCAGGCCCACGATTGTTTATGGTAGGTATCGAGCTGCGAAACTCTGATAATAATCACGGCTGAAAACTTTATTAAAACATCTGCAATGATTTAGGTAAGTACCTACTTATATTAAAATAACATATAAATTGATACTGTACGCATCATGAGGACAATGTGCACTGAAAGGTGCTTATGACCTTTTATATTTTATTAGACCTATTTTACGTCAAAATACTCGGTAACGGTTGTTGTTTCCGAATCGTAATTCGTAATTAATGCAAATTCACAAGTACCTGTGTAAAATATTCACGAATAAGTTACGTGGACAATAGGAGATTAGGAGGTCGTGCTTACCTATAAGTGATTTACCTATAGCTAGTCATTGCTTAGGTAGGTACTAAATTGAAGCGCCTAGTAAATTTTTTACTGAATCACCACCATGTATCTGTTATGGACCGTGATTATTAGGGCATTATAAAAAATGCCCGGGCAGTTTGAAAAATGCCCAATATCAGTGGGCAGTATGATAACAACTATTGAAATAAACAAATCAACCGGGCATGTTTTATTATGCTAGTCACCTTTAGGGCAGCGCAATTAAAACCAGGTTTTATTACAATTATTTTGATTTCAAACTTAGAATCAATATTCAAAATCATATAAAATATTTCCATTCATAGACACTCTGCTGACCTCTGATGACTTTACCATAATTAAATACCTGTGTATTATTCGATTGCCCAAAGACCATACGGCAATATTTATAATGACGAGGCAATGTGATAAATAAGGAAATTCAAATTATAATTAATTATTTTCCCTAAGTAGCTTGTCATTATTCATAATGCGCGGGCATTATGAAAAATGCCCGTATTTATTACTTGGTCCATAACTATAAGTAAATTGGTCATTCAAAATTTCAAATACTTTTTATATCCCGTGCGAGTCGGTGCGAGGTTCAAACCCATTTGCGCACAAAATAAAACTAGATCAACAACTTTAAAAAATATTTACTTTATAAATTATTAAACGTTACGATTTCTTGGTCTTGATATATGAGCGGTAGTAGAAGTCTGAGAATAATATGACCATGAACAGGTTCTGCGGGATCATCAGGTATGCAGGCTCGCGCGGGAAGTTGCACTCGGACGATATCACGAGCGCTATGAAGTGCATCAGTAGAAGTGTGAACTGGAGCTGGAAAATTATTTGTAACTTATTAATCAGGCCCACGATTGTTTATGGTAGGTATCGAGCTGCGAAACACTGATCATAATCATGGCTGAAAACTTTATTAAAACATCTGCAATGATTTAGGTAAGTACCTACTTACACTTCTCATCAGAAAAATCCAAACACCTTGCAAGTTTATGTTTTGTAAAGATTATCAGATTTTTTTATCAGGAATATATATGTGGGAATGATTATTACTAGTGGCAACACGAGACATGAGGGATGTTAGAAGATGGGAATGACAACACTGTGCGAGTGAGAGAGAAGAATGAAAAAAAGGAAGAAAGGACGACGGTTGAAAACGACGAACGTGTGTTTGACGCAACAAATTAGACGATTTAAAAAATATAGAAGTTATACAAGTTTATTTGCTTTTATTTACTCCAATCCCTACATATATATATAAAAACGGAAGTGTTTTGATTTTTCTGATGAGAAGTATACTTATATTATATTAAAATAACATATAAATTGATACCTACTGTACGCATCATGAGGACAATGTGCACTGAAAGGTGCTTAAGACCTTTTATATTTTATTAGACCTATTTTACGTCAAAATACTCGGAAATGTGACAAATTACCCATATTTTACGCATAAACAAATAACGCAGCTGAGAGTCACTTGTTCTTCCCGTCACTGTCATGGGCGCGGGCGTGACCATTATTTTGCACTGTATTCTGGACCATACCAGGGTCACTTTCTGGTTACGGAGTTATTGGTCAAAGTTCCAACTTTTTATGCCGTTTTTTTACGAAAACTAGTTTTAAATGCTATACACATACATAATGCTATACATAACTTTTTAAGCGCCCCCGATCTTTGTATAACCTTGCATGCACCTCAACGGCATTGAGGAGTCCATTGACTCGATGGAAAATGTTTTGCGTGCGTTACATTGTGCATTACTATAAATAGCGAATTTTGACACCAAAAATAAGTCGTTTTCACAAAGATAATTAGTTTGATCTAAATAATGTGTAGATGACTGCTTCGTGTTAGGTCTTTTTACAGCCTGTAGGTACCTACAGGTAAGAACACTTACGATTTGCACTTGGGTGACATGTTTCTTCCACCAGATAGACTGTTTGTAGGAGTCATCCCACGTGGTCAGCAGGTAGTAGCCATACATGATAATGTGGACGATCGAGTTCAAAGTTACCAGCATTGTCCCATGGCCACCTGCGGTGAGAAAGTTCTTCCTTAATTTTTCAAAGGTTCCTGATCCATAAAGTAACATCTTTATTGTTGTTGGATCCCATAATTAAAAAAAAAAATCCTAAAAAATGTTTTTTTTTTTTGTAAAAAGTTTTTATTTTTCAATTTTTAGCGGTGGTAAAAAGGGCCCACACAAATTCGAATACCACTAGGTAGGTTAGCTACCTGTTATGTAAATAACAGTGACAGGAAGTTATCACACATCTTAGACTACCGGAGGAATAACTTAGTTTTTCATAGTTTCTTCTAGAAAAACAAAGTTATTTTTGCGGTCCATAAAATAAATAAGTAGGTAAGTATAAGTACTATTGCATTCCGACTACGGAACGCTTTGTCACTGTGCGTAATCCGACACGCACTTGTCCGGTTTTTTTATATTCAGGTCATTCACCGCGCTAAGTTTAGGCTCCGTTGGTTTGATAAAGAAAGACTTCCCAAGACCGAGGTGAAATTTAAAAAAAAAAACTCACCTGGTACCCATTTAACGATGCCCCAAGAAACGGCCACCATCCCAAAATGGTGGTACACATGTAGGAATGTCACTTGATTCTGCTTTTTTCTTAGAACGAAGAATATCTATAATATTACAATTCAAATTGAAGAAGATATTAGGTAGGTGTACTTAGATAAAATCTGTTATAGTTTGACCGAAACCGCTGTACCGCGCCTTAGGAATGCGCGGCGAGACGGAGGGCGGGACGCCATTAGCGTTGACGGCGGACTGACAGCTGACAAACCGAATTTTAGGTATGAAGCTACAAGTAGGTATGCGCTGGGCACGACTTGTCTAATTCAGTGGACGTAACATAGTCAGAAGATAGCGTAAGATAACGTAGAGTTACGTTACGCGATAGAAAGAGAGGCATCTTCTAGGTGAATATATAACAGCACTGTGCGACCTGAATTTCACCTTATTTTGCCGTAAAATACAATAGACGTAGATATATTTAGTAACCTATTCCGCTTGACTATTCTTCAAGAGTCATAAAAAACCCTGTAAGAAATCGACACTTGATTCACCTCTCAACGAGGCATCCTCAGGATAACGATTGACCAATTGCAAACCAGAACGCGACGTGTGTGCTCGGTTTGGTCATCCTGTGGATGCCTCGTTGAGAGGTGAAACACGTGTCGATTTCTTACAGGGTTTTTTTATGACTCTTGAAGAATAGTCAAGCGGAATAGGTTACTAAATATATCTACGTCTATTGTATTTTATAATGGATTTCCGCAAAGTCACGCCTGAATCAATTAACTAAGTATCATATTTTGCCGTAGCAAGAGTCGCTTTTTATTTAAATGATTTTGCGGAGTGAACCATCTGTGCTCCGTCTTGTCGCGCACTAAGGCGCGATACAGCGGTTTCGGCCAAACTTTAAACACATGTGTATTGCTAGCTTTTTTAAATATAAGCCACATAACTCTTTAGAAGGGAAGTAAATATTATCGCTGGTCCGTACGTACCGTATCCAGGAGATCAACGAGTTTCATGACAAAGTATGCGTAGCACACACTCCACGCATATTCTACGCTATGAGGTGCGTCGTCTGTTCCTTGGCATATTAACGAATAATTATTTAGCCATCCTAGGGTTAAACTCTGTAAAAAAGTATTTAAGTTTACTCGCTATGTAAGTTGTCTATTTGATTTATTTGTGGTTTTCTTATTCCTTTCTTTCTTAATGAATCAATCAGCTCAGCCAATTGCAGTCCATTGCTTCAAGCAATGGACTGCAATTGGACAGGCCTATGTCAAGCAAATTGCTTGACATAGGCCTGTCCAATTGCAGGACTCTCCTGCGTTGCTCCAGAACACCCGGTTCGTCGCCTTTTCCTCATCCAGTCTGTTCCAGCTTTATTGAGGTGGTCAATCAATCTAGCAGGATTCGTCTGCTCCAACTGCTATATTGGTCCTGTCCATCGTCAGACAGAACAGGTCCACTACCACTCCAGCTCCACTTCTCTCTTCTTAATTGTTAATCCCTCGTGTGGTGGTGGTGTCAGACTTGCTAGTTTTACTTCTCGCTTCGCTCTGGCCCTATCAAAATACCAGCGCTGCGGTATTTTTTTTTTAAATAATGCAGCATTATCCTGTGATAGGAGCTTCGCCGTATGCTTTTGCTAGAAGTGAGACGTGGATCTTGTACTTCATCAGCGGGTTTCCATCCTCGCACCTCTCGCTAGCAAGACCACGTAGTGATTTTGTGGTAGATAGACTCTACTGATCAGCAACCATAACACACAGGGTTCTATAGAATACAGGAATCTGTTATAAACCAGCAGGGGACCGCTAAGGACACAAGGAGGTCGTATATTTTTGAGAAGTGTAGGGAATACTTACTTTGTAAGCGATATATGCGCAGCCCACTATTTGAATAGCATTATATGCTGCAATAGTTCTTCTAAGATCGTAAGCAGGTCTCTTGCACATGAAGTCAGGCAGCCACTTGAACACAGTCGCTAAGTATAATATCATGATGGCCAGTCCCGGCCATGGCGACTTGATGAGGAACCATTCTTGCGTCCTGGGGTCTTAGCGGAACAAAGAGCTATTACGAAACTGCATATTTAAAACTGCATAAATTAATTAATTAAGTTTGTACCTGAAATATCTTCATTTAAATAATAATATAATTTTACTGCACCCCTTAAAATGACCGACATAGTTTCAAAGTTATTACGACACTAATTCAAAGCCCGGCAGCACAGCCTTCCAGCTAACAAACACACATAGTACTACACCGTGACATGCAACTTTACAACGGACCGTGGCCGTCGTACAACAAGAATGCCAATACAATACCTACCTACATTAATTTCAATATCAATCACTTCCTTACATATTATAAAACGAAGTCCTAGTCTGTCTGTCTGTACGCGATAAAGTCAAAAACTACCGAACTTATTTTCATACGGTTTTCACCAAAGGACGAAATGATTCATGAGGAATGACATTGACTGAAATATGATCATGATGGTTGAAGATGTCAGAAAAAAATATGCCGACTGGGAGCTTTAGTTACTGGCGTGCGCTGCGTGAACCAAAACAATGAAAACAATGTATTACGGGATGTTTACCTGGATTAAAACATTAATTTAATTCCGGTAAGTACTACGTTCCCGTGGAATATTTTCCGAAGTCCAAGTGGGCGAAGTCGCGGGCAACAGCTAGTATATTCTAAAACGGTGTTTGCATTTTTTCGTGGACTGGCATGCACACCCGGCTGCGTTCGTTCGTTATTCTTCTTACGGACTGAAAAACCCGCATTTCGTAGAGTTTACGATGGTCTTTAAACGCTTGATCGCTTGATGGTATTAAACAAGTAGTACGCAAAATGGGAGGACGGGCTAGAATTTTAAAGAAATAACCAAGAACCTACTCATTTAATTTTGGTGGAAAGTAAAGCTTATTAGGCCTATAATGGCACAAGATAGAAGACAGAAAAACGTTAATTTCTAAGTAGTGTTAAAACGTCAAACCTACTAACGACTTTAATGTTGATAAAGTAAAAAATACTCGTCGAAGTTACATGCCTGACGGCCTATCACCACCGTTTACAGCAGTATTATTTTAATATTACTTCAGTGTAGCAAAGGGATGAAGCTCTACAGGACGTATAGCTCCATCTCTTTCCCACACGAAGTAATATTAAAATAATACTGCTGTAAGCGGTGGTGGTAGGCACCCAGAAATACCAACTTGAACTAAACCGTTTTGTTTCCGTAAAATTATTAAAAATCGTCACGCCACGAACAATCAAATACAAGGGTTCTTCTACATATAGAGCTCATGTAAATAAGAGAGCATAGGTCACGCTTGGAGCTCTACGCTCTACGTCACAATTTAGCATATTACGGTACGATCGTGTTTGTGACGAGGACGAGGTAGTACGCGTATGGCCAAAGCAAACTATATTCTACATACTGTACTATATATATATTACTTATACAACGTTAGTTTTTCTTTGTGCTAAACCCGAAAAGGGGTCATTGTACTCATCATTTTGAACAACTGTTACTATGGAACCAATAGTAAAAGTAAATCAATCATTCCCAATCAATCCCATAGTAAAAGTTGTTCAAAATGATGAGTACAGTGACCCCTTTTCGGATTTAGCATAAAGAAAAACTAACGTTGTATATATTATTATGTATATTATTATATTAATGCTACTTATAGGTACTCTTACTTCTCTTCTCTCGTCTCTCGATACCTACTTCTCTTAACTCTTTTTGATTGGACCAGCTGATGCCCGCGGCTTCACCCGCGTGGATGTCGGTTATTATATACTAAAACCTTCCTCGAGAACCACTCTATATAGCCATTGGTGAAAACAGCATGAAAATCGGTGCAGGAGTTTTTGAGTTTATCGCGAACAGACAGACGCGGCGGAGGACTTTGTTTTATAATATGTAGTAATTTGGGGGTATAGTTTCTCTGTTTACGACGCCTAAATGAAGAGAAAATTGTCACAGGGTTAATTGCAGGAGTAGTGGCCTGGGAACAGGTTCAATCATAAGGTCCAACATTAAAATCCTAACGATAGTATGAAAGTGAAGTCAATAATCGCGAAAGTGAGTTTATTTGTTTGTTACGCTTTCACGCTAAAACGGCTGAACGGATTTAGATGAAATTTAGCACATGGGTAGGCCATGACCTGGGTTAAAGGACGTACGATACTTTTTATCCCGTCATTCCCACGAGTTCCAGACTTATGCTGTTGAAACCGCGGGGCGTAGCTAGTATTCGATATAACTACTCATTCCAGTTCCAATTCCATACATGAAGCAGTAACTGCAGTCCTTCCACAGTTACACCGTTTGTCCACCGCACCGAGAGCGGGACGTCAACGAGAAACGAGATTACGCGTCGTGCGTCGACAAACGGCCTTATCCTCTGATTTAGCAATTCTGTCAAAATCATAGTTATCTTGTTTATTCCAATTAAAATAAAGTTGCTGTTGGGTTGCTGCTGTCAGAGGCACCATAACAGAGAAAGCACTACAACCCGTGCGCATTAACATGGCAGCTGGCTCAATGACGTTTGGAGCTCCCCTCGCTTCCCCGCACGGCGACGGCGGGGCGCGGCGCGTGTAGCGGGGGGAGTATTGAGTTCCGAGCCAGGTGCCAATGCGCACGGGTTATAGCTACTAAACAGGGATTCCGAATCTCTCTTACCTGTGCCAGTCGGACTCGCACACGAAAAGTTCCATACCGTATTAAGATCGAGCAAAAACAACGAAAAAAAACACGTTTCTTGTATGGTAGGTACCTAAATTAATAATTAAACAGGAGAAAAAAAAGTTAATTTTTTTTTTTAGTTTTTTTTTTCCCCTGTTTAACTATTAATTTTATTTTATTTTTATTATTTGTTGTTATAGCCTCAATAGAAACACCCAATCTGTGAAAATTTCAACTGTCTACCTATAACGGTTCATGAGACACAGCCCGCTGACAGACAAATGGACGGACAGCGGAGGCTTAAGATGGATGCGCGAAAATTTGAATTTCACGGGCCACCTTAGCGCTTCCCCCTTAGGGTTCCGTTTGCGGAAATCTAAAAAGCAACAAAAGTCTTGTATGGTTGTTTATTTTTTTATTAAGTATTTGATTAATCTATATTTTTTTGATTGAATAATTTTAAAAATAAAGCTTTACTTCTTGAAAGGAAACTCGGGATGCTGGTCGATTCCGGGGAAGAATGCGAAGTCGCAAATACGGCCATCCTCTCCCCGGTCCAGTGAGGCAAGCTCGCTCATTTCTGTTTCATTCAACTCGAAGTCCCACAGAGAGATGTTCTGACGAAGAAATAATACTTATATGAAATTTCGAATGTCGTGATGGCCCATTGTTAAGGCCTCGCCTCTCATTCATGAAAGTACGGGCCCGGGTCCAAACCCGGGCCCGTACCAAAGTGACTTTTTAAATTCATAATGTTTCAGAGTTATCTTGGGCATTACTGACTAGGTTTCACGAAACCAGGGGGCCTACCACCACCGCTTACAGCAGTATTATTTTAATATTACTTCAGTGTAGGAAAGAGATGAAGCTTTACAGGACGTATAGCTCCATCTCTTTCCCCCACGAAGTAAGGTTAAAATAATACTGCTGTAAGCGGTGGTGGTTGGTCCCCGTGACATACATCTATACTAATATGTGAGTTTGTATGAAGGGGGTAATCTTCGGAAATTCTGACCCGATTCCAAAAATTATTTCATTCAGTCAGGATATATTTTATGCTAAATCAAGATATTTCACGCGGTTGTAGTCGCGGGGAGAAGTTCGATAGTATATAAGTAATACAAGTCTGAAATAGCCAACCCGTCTTTGAGTAAGCGTGGTTATCAATGCTTGACAAATGCCTTCTCTGTGTGAGAGTTATGAGAAGAGGGCTTTGCCCTGCAGTGGGATAATAATAAGCTGGTATAAAAAAAAAAACAGATTTTCGTACATAATGCAGTTTATGCTAGAAAAAAAAACGAACATTTGTCTAAGTACATAGTACCGTACTTACACAAATGTTCGTTTTTTTTTGATTTATTATGAATTAAGTGTGTGTGACAGATTTCACACACTTAATTTTTGTGTGTGTGACAGATTTTTGTGTGTCATCTCATTACGTTCGATAGTGGAAGTCCGTTGGTAATGATTATGTATGGTACGAATTGGTATTACATTTAAATATGTTGCTGACGGACAAAAATTAAGAGGTGGATTAATGTCAGTCGCCTGCGTAAGGCAAGGGGCTACCACCACCCACTTATGACGAAAAGAGATAGGAAGACGCGATGGAGCTATACGAGCGAAACGTATAGCTCCATCTCTTTCCACTGATTTCTGAGTTGCTGTTCGAGGAAGGCCACGACTACGAGGTCTTGTTAAGCTATACTTTGACCGAAACCGCTGTACCGCGCCTTAGGAAGGAGCGGCGAGGCGGGGGGGGGGGGGGGGGGGGCAGTGCAGACCGCTCATTCCTCAACGCTGCCCCCTTCGCCGCGCCTTAGGAATCCTAAGGCATCGTACAGCGGTCTCGGTCAAACTATAGCGTCCTGTCAAGCAGTGTGTTTGACGTTGCATGAATAAATAGGTGCCTATCGACGTCTCTGTAATCTCTATACGCAAGCGAACTATAGGATAAAATTACCAGATGGATATAGGCGTGGCTAATGTTTGATGAAATGAAATGATGTCTATTTCTTTATGAAGATCTTTTAAGACATGTGTACAAGTAATTTTTTTGTTTGTTTTCAGAATACAATAGGTATTGACCTGTTTAATCCTGGCAGGGTTAGTGCTTTTGGGGATAGCGGCCAGACCTCGCTGCAGCGTGTGTCGCAGCAACACCTGCGCCGGAGTTCGGCCGTGCGCCTGCGCAATGCGCGTCACCGCTGGCAGCTGCAGAAGGTCTGGGTACTCGCGTCTGTGTACAGAACGATACAACGTTTGTCAAAATACGACTAGCAGTTTAGGAGTTACACATGAACATACATACAAACATAGCCTGTTAAAATCATAACCCTCCTTTGGCTTTAAAAACCGGCCAAGTGCGTGTCGGATCACGCACAGTGAAGGGCTCCGTGGTCGGGATGAATATTTAATTATTAACGCATGCACAGTATTGATTTTATCGGCTGCAAAAATAAGTTTGTGTTTCATAGTATGAAAAATAAAGTAGTTTCTGCAGTTGTAAAAACATTGTTGTTTTTTTTATTGGTACTTTGCTATACGTAAATACTTTTTTTGGACTTGGCTATGATCGTAGGTACGATCTAAATTTTAGTTCATTTAGTATTTTAGATTAAGGGGGATGAGCTAAGGTAGCCCGCGAAAATCATATTTTCTTACGTTTTTTGCAATTTGCAGGTATGATTTGCGGCCGTAACAAATATGGATTTACAGAACTATAATCATTAGAATCAGTAATACAACTCCTTAAGTAATATATAAGTTATAGGTTATAGGTTTAAAAGTCATTCATATAAGTGCCAAACGTCACGATATCATGAAATAGACATTCAATGCACTTACATGAACTTAGAGAGTTGTATTGCTGATTTTGAAATCGGTAAGAAGTCAGTGTATTAGTGTTGTGCTTCTGCCATTCGGTATTTATGCTGCAACACAGGCGTTCATTAACTAATACACTAAAAACAAAAACTTCGCAAGCAATGGGATATTAAATTGCTACTGAAAGTTGCGGTTGCCGACCTCGGGACGAGCTGCTTCTCACACGTACAACTGAGTCCTGACTCTCTGTATATTTTGAATGCTGCGACCAAATCTACAAACGTAGTATGTATAGGGAAGTTTTATTAAAATGTAGATAGCTGTTATATTAGATTATTGTGGTGTCTTACGACTTCCACGCGAACGAGGCCCCGGGCAGAAGTTACTTTTTTCATATTTTCTACTTACAGTGTTGCATCTCAAAAGTTATAGAAGTACAAAAAAACAAAGAGAATTGACAAAAAAGTTTGTTACCCAGTTTTAGCTGCTAAAGCATCAGCAAGTGCTTTGGATCCGAGCGGAGAGTACGCTACGATGGGAACACCGAGCTTGTTGGCGGCGGCGGCGAGCGCGGGCTGCTGGCACAGCGCGTGCACCTCCACCTGCAGACAGGCCGGCCGCGCCGCGCCGCAAACGCGCGCCAGCTGAGCTGCGTTTAGGTTCGACACCCCCACGTGTCGCACACGACCAGACTCCTTTAATTTCAGCAATGCCTGGAATCAATGGTCAATGATAAACAAGTTATTGCGCAGGCTAAATCCAAGCGCTTTAAATAACCCTCAAATTTACGATGCCTGGAGAAGGCCGCTAAGTTGTAAGTACCTATATTATAAAAGAACACCAAAATGTACACTTAGTTTGCAAATAAATCTTTGACTTTGACTTTACATTATCATCTTACCGCTTTAGAGTCGCACGTTGGCTAAGATTTTTTCAGAAGAACTTCACCTGGCCCCCATATTTTAGTTTTTGAATCGACGACATGATTTACGACCTCATGTAGTGAAGGCTCGTCCCTTATTACTACAGGTTTTTCAAATTTGGTGCTATTGCGTCTGTCGGAAGCTGTGCGGATGATGGGTGAAGTATTGCTGAATTTTTTGGGTACTCGGAGTACTACTACGTTGTTCTTTTTGTTTCTTATTGGAGTTTTTGAATGCTTATCTTTTATTTTTCTAGCGAAAGTGTACATCATAACTAGAATACTTGACCGTTTTTCGTCTTTATGAAAGCGATCGCGCCATTTAGCACTAAAATCACTGCCAGTCGGGGAAACGTTAGAGTCAGATTTGTTCAGGATATGAGAGATAATTTCGAGGCTATGATAAGATTTTATGCTGTTTTGGCAGCCGAAGTCAAACGTATCTCTGTTGAAAGCACTCATAACGTGTACGTCTGCATGCGCTACAGTCGTCCAGGGTTTGCTGAACACTGGTTGGTTCGATCCTGTTCGTTTCAAACTTTCAGCTCTTATCATTTTTTTCCCTCCCAAACAACACAATAATAATGATATGAATTTACTTTTTGAAGTTTCTGTCGTCCCTTTAGGAGTTTCTTTCAAAGGAGTAGCATAGCACTGACCAAATGTACGTCTATTATAACTACTAGCCACGAACAGTTTGTTGTTATCAACGGGCTTGTTCAGTGAGTGGTCTTCGCGTAAGTAAATACATTGCAAAGATGGCTTGCATTTTCCTTGATTTTTTATGAAGGCTTCAGTTCTAATGACGTCACTAGAATACATCGCGTTAAATTTTAGTCTGCCTAAATTGAAATTGTTCTCAGTGAAGTAGTATAATTGAGTTGCAGTTCCTTCCAGTCTATTTTCTGATGTATTTCTGTGTACTCTACGTTTTATGTTTCTATTAGGCGCATTCGGCCGCCGCGGCGCACTCGGTACCCGCGGCGCATTCGGTACCCGCGGCGCATTCGGTACCCGCGGCGCACTCGGTACCCGCGGCGCACTCGGTACCCGCGGCGCACTCGGTCCCCGCGGCGCAAGCGGTGCCCGCGGCACATTTGGTCCCCGCTGTCCAATTACCTCACGCTGCACATTTTTCTTAACCGCCGCAATTTTTGGTGCCGGTGATACAGCAACAATACGTCTCCCCTTGTTTTTTCGATTTTTTATTTTTTCTATACACCATCCACATAAACAAATTGATTTGAAACCATTTATAAGTGTTGTCTTTATTGCGTCTAGTTTACTGCCCTTAGTTTTGGCCCTATTAGTGATAGGGACTCGCACAGTTTTAGACATAATAGTAAAGATTCTTTAGGCAAGTACATTATGTGTTTTGCCTGTTGCAACAAGGCATAGTAATTAAAACCATTTTAAATTTTCGCGCCAATAAATCATAGCTGCCTGTGGATTAACAAAATAATTCAGCAATACATAAAGATTCCAAAAAAATTGCACATTATTTCGTGTATTCAGAACGTTATTTTTGACTGTTTTTGACATCTCTGCTTGTCACCTTGCTTTTTTTACTTCTACGTTCTGCAAGTGAAGCCTTTTTTCTGTCAACGTTTAAGTATTCTACGTCTCTGTTTGATTATTTTATGGAACTTATTATATCAATTGCGTTGTTATAGGTATTGCGAATAACACTACCTAGTATTGTGGCATAAACTTTCGGTGTTCTTTTCGGTTTTAAGCTTCTTTGCAAGTGAATAATGCTCATGAGAGAAGCGTCCAAGTCTAAGGAGTGAAGAGCATTGTTAGAGCAGGCCTTCAAGTCAATGCTTTCATAAGATCCTGCGGCACTTTGACAGTGGTACGGCGCTCCGGCGCCGTCGCTTCCGCCTGTACAACACGGACATACCAATTTAGGAAAAGTGCTTTTGTACCATGCCTTAAATTTAGTTTTCAGCGATTGCCTATATTTGAGAAACGAAGCCACCGAAGTGCCTACATTGTCTTTAGGCATCATATGAGATGCTTGGATATTGGTATCAACTTGACGATTTTCGAATTGATCAGTATCAAAGTTATAGTCTGTAGTAGACTGTTGACATGTTTCTTGTATATCTTTTTTTACCTTGCATTGTCTTTCTAGGACGGGCAAGTGATTCACTTGAGACCAGTAACACTGGGCATCTAGATTAACATTATATTTTGGAATCTCTTTGTCTATTTCCTGTGACTCGAATGTGGAGCTTGATTTTCTTTCAGTCCGGAATAAATGAAGAGCTGGCAGTTGATAGCTGCACTCTTTGTATACTTCATCACTGCGATATATTGATCTTATGTTACGTTCGCTAATATGTTCATGTTGCCCTTTTTTGATGGGGCCTGTGATGCAATCGTCTGTATATGAAACACCCATGTTTAATGTTTGCTTAATATATTCACAAGAAATAAAGTCTATTAAAAATATATAATTAAGTAATTTAGACTTTAGTATACGCATGAAATTTCTATTGATTGCGAGACTATTTCTTTATATAAAGGCCAAATATAGGCCATGATGCGTGTTGACATATTGTGTACATAGTGCTGTCAATTCGTAATGGCAGTTCAGTTAGTTCTAGTTTACCTTCCATAGTTCAAGTAGATTAGTTGAGTGATCAACCTTCATGCTGCCATCTGGGTTCTTCGGATGCAGGTCGCCAGGAACGTGCTCGAACGCGAAGGGAGTGTGTATGAGATAAAGGTCCACGTAGTCAAGATTGAGGTCACGAAGTGACGCGTCAAAGTACTCCTGAACCAACTCCGGCCGGTTTCCTGGGTGATTGAATATGAGTATTATTATTCATTTTCTCCTTAACAAGAGAGAAACCGAGATAGATAGAATAGTAGGTATCTAGGTATTTTAAGTATGTGTAATTTAAAAGAAGATTCATAAACAATAATTTTAATGTTGAAGGTCTGCGAGGAGTATGCTGCCGTGCACGGCCTTGTTTACAATATCCGTAAATGTGAATACATGGTCTTTAAGGCCGCCGGTAGGTGGTCTAACTATGAACCTAGTTTTACTCTAAATGGTATGAGCATAAATAAAGTACACCAATTTAAGTACTTGGGGCACATACTTACCGACGACCTTAGAAACAATGCAGACATCGAAAGGGAGCGTAGGCCACTGACTGTCTGAGGGAACATGTTGGCCTGTAGGTTCTCTCGTTGTGCGGACCAAGTCAAAATCACCTTGTTCAAGGCGTTTTGTCAAGGTCTGTATGCGGGGGGTCTATGGGCCAGTTACACCAACAGATCGCTAGATGTCTAACGCATCCAATACAATAATGTTTTTAGGATGCTGTTGAAACTGCCCCGTTTCTGTAGCGCATCGGAGATGTTTGCTCAGTACCGAACCGACGGCTTCCATGCAGTGATTCGCAAAAAAATCGCATCACTAATGCGTTGAACGCGGGTCAGTGGCAATAGTATCCTGAAAACAGTGGTGGAGAGCCCTTACTCCCCTTTTCTGAGGCACTATGTGGGGAGAATGGTCAGGTAGCATATTCCTTGCTTTACCGTTCTCTGCACATCTTGCCGCAGTCAGCAGTCACCATCTTTTCTTGTCCATGTTTTGTGTACCTACTACTAACACTAGTGATAAGGTATTTTACTAACAAATTGGACCATATTGTTGTCCGAACTTAAGGTTGATGCGCTAGGGTGGCCCGCGAAATTCAAATTTTCTTACGTTTTTTGCAATTTGCAGGTCAGTATCATCTTCATCTTGTTCATGTAAGTGTATTGACTGACGATTTCCGTAATTTTCATTCAATACATACATATTTCATACATGAACTTAGAGAGTTGTATTGCTGATTCTAATGTTTATAATTCTCTAAATCCATATTTGTTACGGCCGCTAATAATATTTAGATCAACAAACAACCTGATACTGACCTGCAAATTGCAAAAAACGTAAGAGAATTTGAATTTCGCGGGCTACCCTAGCGCATCCACCTTAATGAATAAATAAATAAACCAACAAATTATGTTTTTTTCTTTCTTTGATTTTTTCCTATGGTACGCGCGGGAGTCCAAGTCGAAGATAGCAGGACGAACTAGGGTTAAAGTTTAGAAACGTGCCGCCTCGGTGGGGGGTAGGGGTAAAGGAAGGGTAAGTAAACAACCTCTCACCCCCCCTTGCCGGAAACCCAAAGTTTTTTTTTTCCTTGCCTACGCTCTCCCACTCCTGGGCAAAGGCCTCCCTCCACTCCAGCTCCTTCCATCTTTTGCGAGCCCACGCTTCCTCTTTTCAGCTTTGACGGAACCTATTCAGCTCGTCCCGCCATCTCCTACATGGTCTGCCGCGACCCCGCCTCACTGTCTCAGGGCACTAGTTCTATGCTATTTGGGCCCACATACGATTTTTTTATATGACATAAATCTCATACAAAATGTTGATAAATGAAATTTAGAGGGAGCTGGAAGGGAGTGAGGAAGAGGGCATGTCATCCCCCCAAAAAAAAGGTTAAGTATATGGTATATATCAAAATAAGGTAGCCACGAACCAAGGTTTCGAACCTAATCTCTCCGAGTCGGGCTGCCCCAAGTCCCGAGCTCGCTTCGCTCACTCTCGAGTCCTAAGTTCTTTATTGACTTTTGTACTAAGTCGAGATGTGTCGGGAATTGGGACTCAGGTTAGGTTCGAAGGGGATGGCAGGGTCTTTGTACGCCCGCAAGCTCGTAGGTTCGCTCTTGCATCGGTGAAAAGGATAGATTTTTTCATAAAAATGTTGAGGAGGGGTCAGGAGACCCCCCCAAATAAGCTCACATTCTTTCTAGCGAGGCGGCACGTTTCTAAACCCAACCCTATTTATGTAATAAGCTGTCCTACTGACCTCCGGGAGGGAGTTTGGTGACGACGAACAACTGCTTTCTTCGGGCGGGGTCGCCTGCGATCCAGCGGTTGAGGGCGCGGCCGAGTGCAGCCTCGTTCTCGTAGGCCCGCGCCGTGTCGAAGTGCCGGTAGCCCGCCTCCAGAGCTGCTTCCACTGACTTCTCCAAAACATCATCTGCAGCCTAGATACAACATGAACTAAAATGTTAATTTTTATTCATAAGTTATTGTTTTTGTCACGTTCTTAAAAAGTACAGATATTTCAATCTTGGATTACACCATCAGGATCAGTCAAGGTCTCCCGGACTCCGAGTCGGCTGACTAGGTACCTACACTACCTTCACGGGCACTGAACCCGAGCGGCCTGGATACCTGAAAAGCGGTGGTTGTGTAGGTACAACGCTTTACGGTTGTTTCGGCGCGTGGCCAAAATCAGAACTAACGCCGCCATCTTATTTTTTCAATACAATTTTTGAGACACTTTCACGAATGTTTACCTACCAACAACGCCCCCCTGTCAATGTCACTCAGGCGCCAAAAGGTCCATTGCCACTTGAAAACGAGAATACATGTTTTCGATCTCTTAGATTGTTTATTAACAACCACAGAGTACATTTTTATAATACCTACTTACCTACCTTTTTATAATACCTAACTTCAATCAAGGTTTGTCAAAATTCACTTTCAAATACTTACTTTTAATCCGTTTAAATCCTTAAATAGTTCTCATCTTAAACTGGTTATTGGTTGGAGGTACTTTTGGACAAATTTGATCGTTTTATTATAATAATGTATAAATTAACTGTACGACCAAATGGTTAATCAACATTTTCGAGATAATGAAGACAGTGGGTCGCGATCAATGGCTGAAGAGATGAGAGATTGAGTGATGACTTCGCAGCCGTCGGAACTATGTCAGAACAGTGAACACGGTGTTCAAGAAAAGTGGTCCCTGGACAACAACTCTTGCCGCGCCTCCACGTCCAGAGGACTGTCGCACTCGAGTGGAGACTTCGATGGCAGCAAGTCGATTTCATTCTGTAGCAAGAAGTGCTCTTGCGAATCACGTAACATCTATTTTCAGGAGTGCTCCGAAGTACCTTGCATGATTCGCTCAACCTCACAAATACATCGGAAAAAGTGGAATATTTTCAAAAAAACCTATAACTTTTTTGTTAAAAAAAGAAATAGCAAAAAAGGAGGTAAAAGTGAGGATAGAAGTAAGATAGATCAAAATGAAAAAGAAATTGTGGAACCGGAAAAAGCGACATAGGTACACACGGCATCGCACTTCGCCTCGCATTGTACGAAAATCCTATAAAATGCGTGATCAGCATAAACTGGAAATGTATAGCTTGATGTGTAGCCTTATGGATCCAATTAGTCCTTCCCATGCACCTTTAGAACAAAGAGTTGGGTTTTTATGGTTTTTCTAAAAGATCACCAGAATATTGAGCGGTGTTGAGAAAACGTTACTTACACACAAGATACCTCTACTAAGTACACTAAAAGGATTTTTTTTTTAACTCTTTCGTGGTGTGTATATCTCTGACAGAATTTACCAACAGTGTCGTACCTATCGTTGTCTAAATATAACGAGTTATGCAATATTAATAAATAAAAATATTTTTAAACTATATTTCCTTTTAAACTTACTTGCCAAGTGCCGAATCCAATTCGCGGCATGCGGTCGCCACCTTCTAGTTCAAAGTACTCGGGAATCGACATATTTTCAACTGTATTTTAACACAAATTTATTTGTTTTTAATTATAATTATGTAGTACTTGTTTGTGGATATCTGTGTTTAAACCGCAGAGAATCAAAACACAATGCGAGTGAGCGGCGCGGACGCAGCAGTCTGGGTCGCGGACAGCCTTGATTGACTCACTGCAATTGAGCACCGGTACCGGTTTGCCATAGAGTAGGCATTCGTCCGATGAACGGTTAAATCTGTCCTACAATCTAATGTTGAATGTACATGCGAGAATCTTCGTGAAGCAGACCATTTTGTTTATTTTTAGGTAAGTACCTAAAAGTGACTCGTTCACACGCACAGTATTATTTTTGCCTCGAAAAACGGACATCCCCTTTTTATTAACTTATCCGATAGAACAGGTTATTTTAAAAGTAAGAGTATAAATACCAATGTGCCAATTTTATACCAAACACGAGTAAAAAATTATTTTATAATTTTTTGAACTTTTCTAAATTAATATACTTATAACAAAAAAAAAAAACGCATTATTTTACACTTTTCTTTATTATTTGAAATAAAACCATATTAAATATATTGGAAAAAAAATACAAAAGAGTACTAACTAGTACAGATGTAAAGAAATATGCTTTTTTGTGTTTTGAGATTTTGATTTTTCATGGTTGTATCTTTGCTTAGTTGGATTCTATATTTATTGTAAATCATCTTTAGACCACAACCAATCACTGAAAAAAAAACCAAATCCAAATCTCGCGGTATCTAGGAGTTATTCACTTCTAAATTTTTTTCTGATAAATTTGATTTTAGGGTCATCACTTCATAAAAAATAATATTTTTTGTTCATTTGTCGGTTTAATCCTAACGAGGGCGGACCCCTTCCCCATACCATAAATTGCTCTTCATTGGATAAACGAAAAATTCGTTTATTGTACATCATCGTATTTAACGTCGTATGATATTAAACTTACAAATATCCAAACAAAAATCTAAACTGCTAAAATTGACAATTCACAAAACTAGTAGGATTACTAGCATTATAATTCCGTTTATTTTTTAACTATTTATAAAATAATATGAAAATAGTTGGATTTATCATTAACAAAGTGAAAATCAATGAAATTGTAACTTCGATCAGATAACCATGTTATTATGTCCTTTATTTATTTTTACACATATTATTTTACATTTTGAAATATTTCTTAAAAATAAATATATAAAAAACATTTAAAAATATTAGAAAGAGTAGCCCACCAGTATCGGGAATTAACATTTTCACAAAAAAAAACATTAAAAAGAAATACGTCTTGTGCCAACCCTAGCGCCTAAATTTCAGAATGCTGTAAATTCTAGATACTATAAGATTTGGATATGATATTTTAAATCGGTACTTCTTAGTGCCAAAGCAACAGCTTGTATTGATATTGAATCCAAATGCCATGAAATAAGCCCATAAAAAAATAAAATCGAAAATATGCAAAATTCGTTGTAACTCATACACGTTAAACGATAAAAATTTAGCGTTTGCTTGATAATTTACTTAATATAAAGCATCAAGTTATTGCAATCAAAGATATAACAAAAACGGATTGGATCTGAAGCTATTGCGATTTCTATGGTTTTTATGGAAACCATAGAAAAAAATAGAAAAATTTATATCTTCCGATTGGGACAAAATTGTCAAACGGGTATTTTAATCTTACTTTTAAAGTTACCTGTTCTATCGGATAAGTTAATAAAAGGGGGATGTCCGTTTTCGAGGCAAAAAATAATAATACAAATATATAAATTATGAAAAAAGTACAGACCACCAATCAGAGATATAACGGGTGGCCAATTCTGACATATACAACTTTTTTTTGCCCCCATTCTGACTTGACGCCAAATTTTGCAGTTGTTGTCTAATAATTCGTTAAAATGCGGCAAATTCGTTAAGCACAGTCTGTAGGACCATGACCACCGCTCCTGTAGGAATTTAAAAACTACCCAATCGAATGTCATTTTTATCACTGAAGATTCGAGACAGGTCCTTACTTATTTTCTGTACGGTTATCTCTATAGAGACGTGTCGTGGTCAAGCTTGAATACGAAAAGCAGAATATTTTTGACTTTGTTAGTGGGATATCTAATAAAGTATGAAAAACACGGTAATTTTCTTTTGTAATAAAAATAATTTTAATTTAAAGTTGTATACCTACTTCCTAATTGGCCACCTTTATAACGGAATCAAAGTAGGAGTCATTCTGGCAATTAGCATGATTTAGTTAAACGAGTTTTAGGTGGATGCCGTTATGCCACCAATTATTATTTGCTATCCTATCAAAAGCTCCCAGCGGGCCACCAACTGCCATGGCCAACCTAGAAATCTCTACGAACCGCCTACGAAGCTAGATGTGCCAGTGCAGGTACAACTAGACAGTTGGAGTTTGAGGAGCAGTTGGAGGAAGAGGAGCTCATGCGAGATGAGCTACAGTGCGACTGTGGAGCCACATCACAAACGATGCCTTACCTTTTATCGTGTTCTCTGTGCAATACACCTGCACTGTGAAAGACCTTTGCGAGGCCAATGCTAAGGCTCTCGGCTTAACCAAAAATATGGAAATGGAATCATCGATACGACAAACAAGAAGACATTACTTATCATATTATACCAAGTCGAACAAAATGTCCTTTTTCCTTTATTGATCCAACAATGTTACTCTCAAACTCAATCAATTACCTATTTATAAGTAATTTAATGTTTCAGTAACACAGGAACAACACTGCTGTTTTTTTGTCCCTAAACCAATTTCAATACACAACAGGGTGTACGCAACATCTGCGCGCAATAACAAACATCTTTATCACCGCGGCAAATCATTTACAAACCTATTGTAATGTTTACAAGTGGTTAGGTAATTGTAGGATTATACAATTATGTTACTGTAACAATTATTCAATGTTTGACAATAATATACTGTGGTACTTGAGTTGCGTGTACCGTGCGGCTGTGGACGCACTTTATCACAATGTAAATCAAAGTTAGCAGATAATGATTGCTCTATAGTTAGCTTGCTCCTATCATCTTTGTTGCGCCTTCATCCTGCCAATAAGTAGGATGGGTGGATATTGATGGATTTTATTAGTACCTATGATTTCCGTAGATGGCATCTTGTGGGTACCTACCTACCTTTATACTTACGCAACTGGAGATAAGAACGTTGTTACGAAATGACTTCTCAGTACTTAACACTAAAGTATGTAGGTAAGTAACTAATTGTCTTTTGATGATTTGCCTTTGCATCATCATAAATCAGTACCTAGGTAGAAATATACCTACCTATCTAATATTCTAACCTTAATGGCTGGTGCCTAGTGCTAGCACAATATTTTATTCCGACCTAGGTTTTAAGTTATCCTATCAAATTTTCATGATAATCAACTAACTAATGGTAGCACATGGCTAGTGGTCTAGAAATCTCATCATCAGAAATCAAGAGGCAACATTGTAACATGAATACATTTCATACATTTATATAGTTTTAATAAGCTATTATACGATAAGATATCACATTACAAGTCGGTTAATCTCTAACAAAGGCAATATAATAGAAATACAAATTAATTTTCCCACATACCCTTAAATTAATATCATCCTTTTGTGTGCAAACAGTATCTCTTTACCATTCAATTTGCGAACCGTATGAATGAACTGTCACAACACTCGTGGGCCCATTGGTGCGTACAACCCTAAGATTGTGGTCACTGATAACATCCCATTCATCCCCTAAATATAAGGCGTGGTTTATCTGAGCCCCTCCCCCTATTGTCCACGAAACATTTTAAGGGTAGCAGATAAGGGAATACATTTAGTCACATTCAGATCCAGAAGCCGTTGGTCATGGATACCTCCCCGGTACAATCAAATGCGAAGTGTGGCTCTGACTTCAGCATAGAGCGGATTTTGAGTAGTGATAGCAAAAGAAGAAGCGACAATGTAGAAGTTCCGGATTGGTTGTGCTGCACTCGGTACAGACCGCCTCGGTTACCACGTAAGTATTTGAATGGCATATTGAAGCTGAAACGATGCAAGCGATTGTTGACCTCTATCAATTTAATCCCGATAAACATTCTGTTCTCAAAGTTGCAATTATAGGAAGTGATTAACTTCGTATCCTTCGACTGGCGTTTTCCTGTCATAAAAAAAAACAATAACAATACCTCCATCAGTTTATCTTTGCAGCAATTTCCGTGTATTGGAAATACAGTAGGTAGGTAAGTAATGGTGGATGCCTGAGATAGGCGATAAGTTGGTCGGTCTCATTAGGCAGAAGTGTTAATTACCGGACTAATTACTAGCGGTGGTCCTCGCAGTGCGATAATGACCATTTCGTTAACGACACGAACCTTCGTCATTTCTGCTCCAAAATGCTAAAACGAATGTTGCTTTAGGTACCTACTGCACGTATAGTCCTGGGAATCTCAGCCTTTGCAAAGGGAGCTAGGGATCTCGTGTAGTGCTATCTATCCATTTAACTAAATGTCCTGTTATTTAATTAATGGAAGCATCTTGAACTAGAAGAGCCTTGTTTTTGTGACAGGTGCAGTGAGCAGTAGCGGTGGTCGCGCTCGTCGGTCAGGCCGGCACGCTCGGGTGCCGTTCACGGCGGCTCAGGCGGCGGCACTGGAGGCCGCGTATGCGCGTGCCCCGTACCTCGCACCACCGGCCTTGCGCGCGTTGGCTGCTGCCTTGCAGCTACGTGACGATAGAGTGAGTGGCCATTCTAGTTGTTGAATTCGTTGGTTGTCTTCCGGGATATTTTAGTTAGGCTACACAAATTCCAAGCAGTCTCAAGCCGAATTAAAACTAGGTAGGAAGTTAGGAACTCATTATTATTATAGTATCTATTTTTTAACGTCTCGCAACAGATTGTCACGCCTAAATATGGCGCAGTGACACTGTGGCAGTGTTAGTTTATGTAGATCTGGAAGAGAGTTGGTCGCAGAATACTGCCCTGTGGCATTACGAAAGTCAACAAATTCTCTCTGGTAGTAAATATGCTAAGTTTTACTCATTCCGTACGCTCGTTTGAATAGATTATTTTTAGATATTTCTTGATTTGTAAAGTTATTTTTGCTTCAACCTTTTCTAATTTCGACACTAGAATCTTTGAAGTAAATACATAATGTCGAATGCCTTTGCTGCCTATTAGGAACATAACATGTACAACAACAACAAACGTGATATTATTTTGAGTCCAAAGCTGGTCAAACTCTTAGGTTTCTGGAACTTTGCTTAGTTTAGACATTAAAACAGAAAGATGACTAAAACGTTTATTTGTTTTTTAGTTTCACGGTAAATACATTGGTATCATTTATTTATTTCACTACTAGCTGCGCACCGCGCTTTCACCAGCATAAGTCGAAATCCTGTGGGAATATCGGAAATAAGTCGAAATCCTGTGGGAATATAGGAATAAAATTATACTGTGTCCTGATCCAGGTCATGGTCTACCCATGTGGAAAATTTCATCCAAATCCGTACAGGCGTTTTAGCGGGTAAGGGTAATAAACAAGCAAACAAACAAACTCACTTTCGCATTTATAATATTAGTTAGGACAGTTTATGTACACACATGATATAAACAAGAACAAACATAATACAGACAAGAACGAACAGAAAAATACATAGATACAATAGTAACCGTACCTATAACTGTATGTTAATTTGAAGCAATTGGCGTGAGAACCACGTTCAAATTTCAGTGTAAGTAGGTAAGTATGATAACTTTTTAACTTTTTTCACATTCACATGATGCTATTGTATTGTATGTAAAATAACCTGCTATTATTATAATAAATTTATTTACGCTAGATGATTTCAGCATAGAATTTGTGAAAATTATAACCATTAAAATGTCACTACCGTATTGGAAGGTCTCACTAAATTAAGCTTCTACAATAATTCCCCAGTAGTAGGTGCCATCGATCTTTTTCACTAACCCCATCAAATTATTGTTCTCAGATAAAGATTTGGTTCCAAAACCGTCGCGCTAGAGAAAGAAGAGAGAAATGTGGCAACATAGCCCCACCGATAGCTGTAGCGCTACCTGCGACCACCACAGCCCATGTTTCACTAATTTCTTCCTGTTCGTGGACATCAAGCAGTGATATACCCGGCCATCCTTTCAATATAGCACTAGAACACTGTGAGGGAGAAAGAACATCGCAGTATGAAAGAGACAGAAGTAATTTGAGTGTTTCATCCTGGAGCGTATCGACTGATGAAGATAGAGATGAGCCGCTAGATATCGAAACTATTGAAGACTGAAGTATCGAGTAAGTATGAGGAATCTTGCATAGAACTACATTATTGACCCACAATTTACTGTGATATTCGTGACATGATAATTATATTAATTATAAATTATGGAAAATATATGGATAATATTTTATTCAAGCATTTTCATTAACACTACTGCGTATATTCTTACGTACGCTAGTTGGTAGACTAATACATACCCTACTTAGTAAAATGTTTTAAAGGAACCTACATACCTACTATTCCTACTAACAACAAGTGGCAGTAGAGACGTGTAAAATAATTATATTTAAGGAGATTCTGCATTCAAAGGAAATATAATTATTTTTGTTTTATTCTGTTTAGATACCTATCGATACCCAGCACGCCTTTGAAGTTTACACAAAAAAATACTGTTCTTTTAAACTGATATTTCAAGTCAAGGTCATGAGACCCAAAAAATAAGAAAATCAAATTATATCATACCCATTCGTCTACGGAGTGTGGCTATCTAATCTAATTTGACAATGTATAGTTCTAGCTGTGCCCCGCGGTTACACTCGCGTAAGTCTCGATCTTGATCGATTACCAAAAACATTTCATGTAAAATAGGTTGCCAAGACTTACATAACCATTTCACTGTTAAAAATTTATTAGATCGAATGTAGAGCCAAGCCCCTAACTAAGGCCTCTCTACAAACTTTACACCTTGGTCAAAATGTATGGCTTCCATCAAAAACTACTTATTGCATGACACAACATTAAAGACCAGTGACCGAAACGGATAAGCCGTACATTTTGAAGATGTAAAGTTTGTAAGTAGATTTAGGGGCTTGGCTCTACATTAGATATGTAGTGCTATTTTTGTAAAGCTACGATTTCCAAGATTGGGATTGACCAAGCTTTATTTGCAATCTTTAACGATCTTTTGCAAGATTTTAATAATATTTTTTATGCTAATTCTATTGCTCATTTTAAATTATTTCAAAACTAGAATTTAAGTGTCTAAACATGACTATTTAGGGGGATTTTAAATGAAATAACAAAACACCCGACTGCAAAAACCTACTTATTTGAAAACAAAAAATCAAGGTCTTGGGATTGCGTTTATTTAATCAGTTAACAATGGGTTCATAATAACAAAGTCCATGCGCATTTTCTTTAGTACGTGCATGTTTTATTTTATTTATTGTTCGTGTGTGGCGCGCTCGCCCCACAGGCCAAGAATAAGGACTAGTCTAGAAAAAGCCAAATTAAGTTTACGGCTACCATATTATAAAAGCAAATTAATAGTTATTTGTGCAACAAGAGAGCAAAGTTGTTTTTTGGTGCGAGTGTTGATTTTGAATCCCGAGTAAGCGAAGGATTCAAAGGCACGAGATGCAAATAACTTTGGTCTCGTGTAACACATACAACTTTTCACCTCAGCAGCGAGAACATATTAGGGGAACATATTAGGGGTTTAAATATGAATATGCCGTTTTGTACTGAAGAACGGAAACCATTTTTTTCTGAGGTAAAATATATTTATTTAATCAAAGTATTTTCCCCATTGTCTACACATTTCTGCCATCTCATGGGAAGGTCATTTATGCCTTTGCGGTAGAACTCTGGGGACCTGGACTCAACAAACTGAGTGAAGGCATTTTGTATTGAAACCCCTTCATTTCTGTACAGGTTCAACAAGGAAGGTAAGGCAAGCTTCATCACGCGTTTCTCTCTGCAGATCAGTCAAATCATGGGGCACCTATTTTGCAAGCTTTTTGTCTCACCGATTGAAGCAAATTGGTCATTATTTTGGATATGCTTATGCTAACTACAAACCATGCCGCTAGTTCCTTGGTAGTTTGATATGGAGCGGCTTCTACCATCACATCTAATTAATCGTTATTTACCTTAGAGGCTGGTCTTTCTCGGGGTTCATTCTTCAAATCGAAGTTTCCACTACGAATGCGATTAATCCAAAAACGCACGCTGCGTTCATTAGCCGTATCATCTCCAAACACAACATTGATATTGCGAGCTGTTTCCGCTGCGTTAGTTCAACGTCGGAACTCGTATTCAAAAATTACTCTAATTTTCAATATACTTAAGTACAGTACGACACAACTCAGATGTAGCATCGGCAAAATTCGTAAAAACCGATCTCAATCCGACCTGAATGCGCCTTCAAAATCACCAATCTTTATTACTGCTTTAGGTGAAAATGATATTTACACAAACACAATAACTTTTAAAGTTATATAACCAAATACATCCGTAAAATTGAAACTAATCAATGCAAATTTCCACATTTATGCTACATCTAAGTTGTGTCGTACTGTAGTTATCTTTACTGGTAAAAGCTGAATGCAAAAACAACTGAAAGTAACAAATCGAATCTTGTGAAAAAAGTTTCACTCTTGAATCTCACACCATGATACAAGTTTAATTTTAATTCAAAGTGGTCAGTACATTTAACGGCAATTCATATTTAACCCATATTATTGCCTAAAGGTAAAAAATACAACATGGTAAACGTAAACAAACCACATGTATATTTGTTAAACGAACAATATAAAAAATAATTAAAGTTAAATTACTTATTACATTTAAAACCTGTATGTGTATCCGAACGTTTTATTGTTTGTTTCTTTTTTGGGCCTACTAGATATCGAAATTAAAATCGAACTTCGAATCGACTTGTTTCTATCTCTCGCTTTTTTCGTATCGTAGTAAAAGTGACAGAATAAAGTGACATTCAAATCTTTCGAATTTTGTGAGTTGACATGTTCTCGGCATTTAGAAAAAAAAATAATTAAAAAGTTACTTTGTCTCACGCTCGCAGCAAAATTGAATTTTGCTCACTGTCGGTAGACAGCAAAACCTGCTTGTTTGAGGTGAAAACACTTTTCTCTTTATATACAATAACTACAATTAATACCGTGTACAAGTACTATATGTTTTTGAATGTTAATGTAAGTTACCAACTGAAAAATTTGCATGCTGATTATTATATTGGCAAAACATGTTTTGTTCTAAATTGTACTTTTTACCATCTTTATATACCGTGTTTTTATGCAAATAAATATTCTTATTACTTACATAATATAGAATTAATTTAAAAATAACTAAATAATAGCATTGGAATAATATAAACTGATCTAAATATAATTAGCATAAAAAATATGATTAAAATCTGGAGTATGATTGTAAATGTAAGTACGTAATTGATTTACCTACTTAAGTAATGCTGGGTCATCACCATCAGTGGCAGTGACAGCTCACCCACGCAAGCTTTCACAGTGAGATTTTTACAGAAACGACATAATTACAGCCTATCCATCCTGTAAAAATGTGTTTTATAGGTCTGCTAAGTAAATCTTATCCTTTAGCAATACGTCTAAGCGCTTCGAGAAAACGTAGATAGTGTTGTTTTTTGTTTTGGCTCGTCTTGGCAAAAAGAAAAAGGAGATTCGGATAAGAAAAAGGTGTTGCCACAGAATAGTACAGACTCCGGCGCACTCCGTATTTTAGGTATGAAGCTAAGTATATATAAGTACACGGCGGGCTCGTCTTGTCAGGCCAATTCGGTGAGCGTAACGTAGTTAGAAGATATAAGAGTTACGTGATAGAAAGAGAGGCAACTTCTAGGTGAATATCCTATAGATAATTAGCGCTATGCGACTTGAATTGCACTTTATTGTGTCGTAGCAAGAGTCGCTTTTTGTATAAATGATTATGCGGAGTGAACCATCTGTAATAATCTGTGATATTGCCTAATAATTAAAAAAACAACAAAGAATTTCATCAAAAGATTTGTATTTTTCCAAATGTTTGCAAAAAATATTCACATTTTACAATGTTATTGTTATTGCTGTCTATTAAAAATAATTATTTATTATTATCGAGAGTCGCTAGCGTGTGTACTATCAGTAAGATCCTTGAAGGTAAAATTAAAAACGTCGCAAATTGCGCTGCAGGTGCGACTTACGAGTTAAAATCATTTTGACCCCTGTATTATATAAATTAAAGATTAGTTGCTAATACGCTGTGTTGTCGTAGTTAATCTATGCGATTGCGTTGCACTTCGAACCTTACCAACACACGTGTAAATGAAATTATTCATTATCATTTCATCAAAGCAACCTTTTAATTACTGTTAATTGGTCAGAAAGAGTTGTATTTGAAATGTTTCAGTAATGGAACAGCGCACTTGAAACTCTTTAACATAATAAAACAAAGATATTATCTTAGTTTTTTTGTCCTTTCGAGTCTTTAAACAGTACATTTAAAATCCATGTATAATACTGGTATTCAGTTGCATCCAGTTAGATTAGAAGCCGACCCCAACATAATAGGGAATATGCACGTAATTTAAAACTTATTTATTATTTAAATATAGGTACATTGTTTAAGAGCCAAGAAACAAATTCCTATTTTTTTTTTACATTTTTAATGCATATTGTACAATTCGTTATTTTATGTTATGTTTTTTTGGTGGAACGGAACGTAAAATCAAAACGCGTTGTCTTCGACAATGCCGGAAGTAACATCAAATACTATGTGAATAAATATCTATTGTTTGCAACAGATAAGTATATTGAACAACAGAAGTCCAAACTCAAGATTTGCCAGCGGGCAATGGAGCGCAGCATATTAGGTGTCAAGCGAACAGACCGCGTTAGAAACAACATCGTTTTTTTTTTTAGGCTGGGTAATCATCAAATGACTTCTCCCGCTCTGGGCGGAGCGGAAGGGCGTGTCAGACTTTTACTGACTAAAACCCACCCGTGTTCCATCAGTTGCCTGTTGACAAGGTCTCGGTAGGTATCCCTTTCGGACTTTCCCGCAATAAAACACCACAATGCGCTCCATAACTCAAGTAGCGATGTTGGAGAAAAAACAGCCAGGCTGGTGTGGGAGTGGGCCGGCCACGTCACGCGAATGCACCCGGAGAGATGGGCAAAGATCGTCACTCACTGGACGCCTAAAGGAGGCCATCGCCGTCGAGGTAGACCGCGGCAAAGGTGTAGGTGATGTGCCGATCTAATCATGTTTGCGGGGCCAACATGGCCAGAAACCGCGCAAAATAGCGAGATTTGAAAGGAAAAAGGGGAGGCCTTTGCCCAGCAGTGGAACACACCATAGGATAATAAAATAAAATAAAATAAAGTGCTAAGTGCTTGATAAATGATGACACACTAAGATATTATATTGGAAGTGCCTCCGCTGCCGGCGCCGGTTGCTGAATTGACTGCCGGCGCTGACTTTGGTTGTCAGTTTGGCATGATTAACAAAACATGCATTATTGTTTTTCCATATTCCAGTAATAAAGTACTACCTGAAACCGAACTAGTAAGATTAGGTTTTAATCGCAAAAAAGGTTGAGGTTAGGTTAGGTTAGAACTGTGACCCCCTACGACTAGAACCACTAGACCAAAAACGACTAGAATATGCAGAATAACTTATTTTAGTTACGGTTAGTTAGTTGGGGTTCTGAATACTGGAAGGGTTTCTATAAGCGCCGCGCCGCCGGTGTCCATTATGGGAGCCGGCGGTGACATTACTGCTGGCAGCAGAGATTAAAAACATCGGCTGCCGGCAGTAATGTCACTGCCGGTTCCCAATGGCGTTATTTTTGGGAGCCGGCGCCGGCAGCGGAGGCACTCCCTATTATATATTGTGTTTATAATGAAAGGCGTCGTTTATTACTTGATTTGAATATTACATACGTATATTTGGCTCTGTTTGCCCACTAGTAGTATTTTAGGTAATATAAATTATTATATTTTGATTTGAATATTACATCTTCAGTAACATAAAATGATGTGCAATCATGAACACTTAGTGGGTCACTAAACGCCCCCAGACGTCATAACAATAAAACTTGTATGATGCCTCGTTCAGTGTCCTTCAACCGATTAACTATGTGTAAAAATATATAAGTACTATATAAAATATTTATTATTGAGGTAATGTGTTTCGCTTACATGTTTTTCTTCTAGATATGAATGTATTATTTACTGTAAGTATATTTCAATAATCTATAGAAGACTTAGGGTGTAATGAGTAAATGACACTTACACGTACGGATCCACATTTTTCTGTATGTTTATCTCTTTCGATCTGTGCGTATAAGTGGAATTTCTCCCTTTATTACTTTGACTATGCTATGATTTGATTCTACTAGAGACAATTATTCGAGCACTATTATTTAGTTTTATTTAGATTAAGTAACCTATTTCTATGTCAACGTACAAAATAATATCGATTTAACAGTCTCTTGTAAACTTATGATGATTAAATATTATGATTGAGAGGAATTCAGTTTCTTTGTAGCTACTTTCTATAATTCTACATTTTTTAATTCTAGAAAATACTTACATATTCGTTCCGGTCGCGAATCATATTTTGAACGACATACAACCTAACTTGCAAATTGAAACAACCGTAATAATATTTGAATTTCGCGGGCTTTCTTGGCCCTTTCGTCTTAAGAAATACCTACGGAAAATGTTCTACACGTGATTAGACAATACTAAAGTAAGGGTCATTGAGGATTGGCCACTTGGACTGCGCGCATGCCCTCGCTCAGCGGGCATTTCTCTTCGGAAGTTTCATCTAAATGTTGGCTTTCAGTGGACTTGCTCAGGATCTCGTAATGAGCTGCCTCCTCTTTTTCCGGACTTGTCTCGTCCAAGATGTATCTGTTAAAAACAAATGAATCTATTTATGGAATGTTTGAGGTAGGTACTGTAGAGAACATCAATCAATCTGACCCTGCCTAGCCTTTTCCCAGAAACTATACATATTGGGACTTCCAGAGATCTTAACTTATTTAATTAATATGTATAAAACCTTTTTTAGTTATTATAATAACTATGGCATTAAATTATAAGATAACGTTAATACAAATTATATTATTTTTCTTTCCTCTGGAGTGAGTTCTTGAGTTAGTTACGGTCAATCTTATGCAGTTCTGACTTTCCCTTCTTCTGACTCCTTATCGTTCGATGAGGTTTTAGTACATTTAACCCTTTCTTTTTCGATAGTTTTGGCGCGACGAGGCTTAAGCAAAGCAGGATAATGTTAGTCTGTGTGGGTGCACATTAATAAATTAACTGACATTGGTCGTAGTGACAGATCGGTTCGTCTTGACATAAGATTTCTTTTGCAAAAGACCTCATTTCGCAAATGTTATTTCTGGCGTTAGGTAATTGTTCTTAATAGGTATAGGCAGGTGTATCTTATGTGGATAAAATTGGACACTGCGTTAGCCTTAATTTATCCATTAATGTAGTAGCTGATGTAGAGATCTAACTTATTTAGTTAAAATACAACCTTTTCTTGTTATAATATAATAATAATGTAAAACCTAAAAGATTCTAAATAAGTATTCGAGTTATATCATAAAAAAGATTTTTATTTATCCTGGTACAGTCAGCGCTCCGTCGAGAGTTGACAGTACCTATTACATATTTAGAGGCCTTGTTTACGTTATAAGTAACCTAAGTGTGTGCCATCAGAGTAGGTATAGTCAGCAACGAAAGTCGATTAACACCTCAGTTTTTAATCATAATTTTTGAGCAAAATATTTAATAAAATTGGTAGAGAATGGAAATGAAAAAATTATTAACTGTTAGCGATTATAATGTGTCTAGTTATTGTACCTATATGGCCTAGGTTAGGCCACAGAAACCAGGACCGTCCAAAAGCGCGTTAGTTTGATGATATCGTCAAAGTCGTGGGAAACACCCGGATGACGACGAATGGAAACGGTAAGTATGGCAGAAAAAAGGGGAGGCCTATACCCAGCATGTGATGAGTGATTCCAGGCTGCAATGATGATTGATGCCCAAATAACATCATAAGACACAAATTCACTACAATTGTTTCTTACCCGCATGCTCTGAAGAACGCGGAGGCGGAGGGGTTATGCGTGAGCGCAGTGAGGCGTACGCAGCGCATACGCGTGGCGGCAGCGAGCTTTTCTAGCACGATGAGCACGCGTTGTCCCAGGCCGCGCCGACGACCTTCCGCCTCCACCTGAACCTCGTAACTGAAACAATTACATTTATTATGAAACACTACGTTCAAGTCAGGTAGGATATACCAACGCAATATTAATTACAATACATCGAATGGGGAATCTATAGGTACCATCAGGACGAATCGTTCTGAAACAGATGGCTAATCCGTTGCTTCATAAGTTCGAAAAAATCTGCTCAAAAACGCAATGAATGTTGTTGAAATGTCAAAATGAAACTCTTAATCGTTTACAAAAATGTGTTACGCAATTAGGTAGCTGATCCCACCTTCTCCCTTTCACTGCCGGACTACCAGACGTACTGAAGGGTACCTTTCCGCACTTGGTTGATATCCTGACAAGCGCTTCAACGCTTCGCTCAGCGCTTTCACCTCGACATTTATTATGCGGAAGGTCAAAGTAGAAACTCTCTACCAGCGTCGTTTCCCATACTTCTTCTCAGCTCGCTCGTTCCATCTCGTTCATCGAGGTCCAGAGCAGGCTTAATTGGCAATAAAAAATATAAAAAACCGGGGGCATCCGAGCCAGCTTTCACATTGATCGTTGTGAAATATTAATTGTAAACCAATCGATCCTCGTTGGAACGTTTTCAATTTTAGCCCGCGTGCGTTTTTCTGGCATGCTCGCTTAAATAAGGTGTATCTTTTTATACACGAAATATCTTAAGGGGTCATTGTACTCATCATTATTAACAACTTTCACTATGGGACCTATTTAGGTATATTATTATATACCTACGTGCGAATACTTGTGGTGTGGACGCAACTTATCAAGTAGCAACATAGTATCATATTTAAGTAGTTGTTTCTGTTTAGAATTGATGTAGTATTATAAATGATATTGAAATTGTTTTAAAGATACACGTGCCACCTGCTGCTTCTGAGGATAAGCAAGTAAATACAATGTGGTCAAAGTTCATTACAGTTCAGCATTAGCTTCTCATTAGGGAGAAAGACGATAGTTATTATCTTAATGCAGTGGAGAAGCAATTATGATTTAGGACACCTTGCCCTGACTACCAACAAGGTTAATTGCAAAGACATTTAAACATACCTACTTGTTAATTGGAAGATTTACAATGGAGAAGGCGAAGTCCCCAACAATTTTTTTACAAAGACAGCTTTTTATAAGGAAAGCTTAACAAAAAAAAACTTTTATGATGTGATGACTATTTAGTCCAAGTTTGGTCAGAAAATGTGAAAGCAAAAATATTTTTGTGTAGTAACAGCTTACAGAATTAATATATTCGTTTTCCTGACAAAATTATCGATCAAAGTTCAGACTAAAGATTTGTGAAAAATTGGGACATTCGGCGTCTCGATCAAGGGTGAATCGGGACGTGTCACCAGACCCGTGGAAATCGGGACGTTCTGCGCATATCGTGGCACCTGGCAACCTGGTTACCAAGCCCAAATAGCCCTACATAGAGCTCAGCATTAGCAAATTGCAATGCTATAATTATTATGCCAAGCTGCAAGTGGTTTAACAGAACATTCTTATCAATTTCTTTAACAGCTGCATTAAACGTGAAACATAATTGCATAAGTAGCGTAATAATTATACTCGTAAGATTATCACTGCAGTGGCGAGTGATCGGATTCATTAGTTCTTAAGATTCGACCTGCACTTTGACCTTATTGTGAGTTACTTGCTACAATTAACTACATCCCCTTTCAATACCTACTAACATGTTGAATAAAAAGATAATGGTTTAAAAGTTTGATAACAATAAAGACTAATTGGAAATAGTTTCAAAATATAGATCACCTCTGTTATAGCATCAAGTTCATTGTATTGCACAATGTGTTGGATATTTAATTTTTGGTATGAAGTTCCTTATTGTCCGTTTTCCGCTGCACACATGGCGAATGCATAAGCATAATGAGCCTATGATGTTCCCACTGCTGGGACACAGGCAGGGCCGTAATCCACCACGCGGGTCCAGTGCGGGTTGGTAGATGTCACATGTCTTCGAATTTTTGGTTCTAGGACATGCCGGTTTCCTCACGATGTTTTCCTTCACTGTTTTGAGAGCAGTGGTAGCCCAGTGGTAACGGCCACGACTTACGAGTTGTAGGTCGCAGGTTCGAACTCCGACAAGCGCTTTACATGGCGAATTGCTAGACCGAAAAAAGGGTAACATTTTGACCGTCACGAAACTTTCCCTCTTATTTTTCCCTTTTTTCGTTTTGTTACTCAAACGTTATTAATTTATTTAATTGGTTATTTAATACATAATATACAGCGCAAGGATCTACTCTTTCATCACGACACTACTCGACTTTTTTATAGCACATTATGCCGACTAAATGCATTTTTGAAGTGTGAGGTATTTTTTAGCAAAAGCAGGCTTATTATAATAGGGTCCCATTGACACCTTCTTGGTACGGAGCCCTTAAAAATAGTTAAGTTGTAGTAGTGGAAAACTTACGGAGGCCTAGCCTAGCCTGGCTTAGGCCTAGCTTGCACAGCGAAATCTCATCGCGCGATTTTTATTCGTGCGGTTTATATTCAGTTTACGGAATTGCAACAAACACGCATTGCGAATAAAAATCCTCGCAATTTTTTCTATGCAGATCCTGAGACGCATGTCGACAATGGACGATTATAACTAATGCTGATCCTAATCCTAACTAATATTATACATGCGAAAGTGAGTTTGTTACGCTTTCACGCTAAAACGGCGGAACGTATTAGGATGAAATTTGGCACAAGGGTAGACCTTGACCTGGAATAGGACAATTTTTACCGATTAAGACCCGATATTCCCACGGGATCGAGACTTTCGCGGGTGAAACCGCGGGGCGCAGCTAGTAAAATATATTTCTTTATTTATACATTTCTTCCCACAATCTTACCTTAATAATTCTATCGTGGTATTTCGTATCAAACGTGTTCCACAGGTGGGTTCCATATGTCCTATTCCAGGTCATGTGCCAAATGTGTCTACCCATGTGCCAAATTTCATCCAAATCTATTCAGCTGTTTTAGCGTGAAAGCGTAAAAAACAAACTCACTTTCGCCATTATAATATTAGTTAGGATTAGGATTTTATTCCTTTTAGGGTGACTTCCAACCAATCCGCTAAGAATTTCACGAAAATCCGGGGTTAAAAGGGGTTCGGAACTCGGAAGACGTTGTATTTGAACGAATTGCGAGCAAAGATTCCTTAAATTGGATTTTATGGGCTGTAAAGAAGTACTTACCATATTTTATGCTACTAACATTTAAGTAATCAGTGTTAATGAAAGGCGAAAATACATTAAAATCTGTTGTTTGATCTGAAGAAGTCTTGTTTTCTTAACGATTTATGAGGACAAGCCGTTTGTCCGGTCCGATTTATTTCCCATAGGCAAACATCCAACCAAATTTTCATCCCTTATTTAACCCCATAGGAGATGAATTTTCGTTATAAGGATCATTTAAGGATTTTCGCAAAATTACATGCTTCTGGACCCAGCGGAATTTGCTGTGGGTTGTCAGTCAGTGAATGAATAAATTAATAATTTAAGATTTTTGTTAAGTAGATAGCAAAATTCTTGTTTTCCGACGTTGTATATTTTGGGTCCAACTTCGCAAGTTATTGCCGTCATTCCATCCAATGTGAATGGAAACAGAAAAATTACATTACGACAGGACATTGCACTTGCTTGATGATATAGGTAATATGCACGTATACGAACGCTTGATTCACCTTGACTGACGGTCAAATAGAACGGCAAAGTTTGTTGCACCCAATGGTTTGATATTATTCTCTTATTATTGTTGTAGGAACACAAATGAATTCACGGAAAATAAAACTGTAAGAACTTTTTTGTACGTTACACAAAAACTGTTTACAAAAAAAAAACAACCGACTTCGAAAAAAAAACACTAAAAAAGTGAAAAATTACTTTAATTTCGGAAGTCGGTCTTTGATTTTCGTTTTAGGCCACCGACTTCCGAAATTAAAGTTATTTTTCACTTTTTTTGGAAGTCGGTTGTTTTTTTTTGTAAAAATGGTTTTATTTTTCACTTTTTAGTTGTAGTTTACCCCACAAAAATTCGAATAGCACTACCTGCTATGTAAATAACAGTGACGGATAAAATAGGTATCGTCTACATAGACTAAGTGGGAAAAATACGTAATTATTGAAGCTAACTCAAAAACTACGCAAGCAAAGTTAATAAAATTTATACGGGATCCACCTCTGAACATGACCTACCGAATAAAAAAATAATCATCAAAAACGATTCATAATTGGCGGAGTAATCGCGTAATATACATACAAAAAAAAAAACATACAGACGAATTGAGAACCTCCTCCTTTTTGGAGAAGTGGGTTAAAAAAAGAGCTTAATTCTATGTATTTATACCGTCACTAGTTCACTACTCTTTCGCCTTTGAAAAAGGCAGAGCTTTTGATAATGATCGAAACGTAACACTTGTAAATTCCAAGGAACTACCGATTCAATGCGCTAAAAGAAACACGTCACACACGCACTATTGCTAAATTCTAAATGCACTGAAACTACATATTATCCTCGTCTATCGTATATTTTAATTAACAGTGCAAATTCACTTCGTGCTATTTTCTAACAACGAAATTTCACGATGACTCTTGCGCCGGAAATCGAACTAGCAATGAGAAATCACGAAAAAGTTGCCGTAGAAAGTTCCCTTAGAGGGAGGGCGGAGCCGGGGAGCGCGGGTGGCGGACAGGAGATACCAGTGGCTCCTCTTATCTGCGGTGACGTGCGCCTTTATCAGCAGTAGGGAGTTCGGCGGTTTCAGGCTAGACGGCCTCGCAAACGGAGACGAGCAGCAGAGTGATGAGGCCGCGACTCCTATGGCTGATTCTCTTGTGGGCGGTGGCGGCGCGGGCCGCACGTCTGCTGGCCGTGTTGCCCACCAACACCAAGAGCCACCACGCCATGTACGGACGGCTCCTCGATGCACTGGCCCGGAGGGACCACCATCTCACAATCGTCACGCACTTCCCATTGGTATGTATGATTTGTACCTATACGATGAGCAAGCCCTATTTCGCCCCAGGTTTTTTTATTGCACCGTTTATATCTTATTTATAATGGTTTTCTTTTTTGATGCGTAGTTTATTATTATATGGATGAAAACCTTCGCGAATCTCTATCGCAGTTACACGCGTAACTTGAAAAACGACCACATAGTTGGACCTGACCGGTTAACCTACGTATAATTTTAATTTGGAAATATTGTTAAAGACTGAAATACTGTTTTAAATAAATATAAAATTGTAGGGACTAGGACCATATAAATACCGTATCAAACCACCTATAGAATTAAAAAAAAATCTATATTCTTTTTGGACATTCTTCGATCTTTGGGCCGGTTCCCAGCAACGCAGTGAGGAGGTGTTTAGAATATCCAATAGATAAGGTGTTATTTTCGCATCTCCCTGCTTTCTAGAAAACCGGCCTCGAAGATGACGGTTTCGCTTAAACCGATTGCGTAACGATTTTACTTTCGTACTTAAAATTTTCTACGGGCAAAATCGCGGTTGGTCGTCTAGTAAAAAATAAAGGAGTGTTTTATATGTTTTTGAGTAATACAGGTTTTCAGTGTTATCTAACAAAGTAAGAAATATTTATTCTGAAACATAAAATATTTTTCTCACTCATATTATCTTTCCTAAGCTAAGTTTTTCTCCGATTGACTGCTTAAAGGTCGTCAAATACAGGCGAATCGAAACGTGCTGATTACGGATTCGTAGAACGCATAAGATTGCTATAGTAACTCATTTTCCTTAAGACTATCTCATAATTTGCACTTTACACTGAAACTTTCCAGAAAATACTCATGGAAATAACGTTTTCTTTGATTCATTAGAGAGCTTTCCTAGCTACTCAAAATAATATTAAAAGTGGCTGATAGATGTACGAGGAAGTATGCTACTTAATACTCGACTTTTTTCACCCATTATTAATATTCTAAAAGTTCGCGTACCTATGGTGACACATAAGCGAAAATTACGAGACGCGCCCCATTCCCTACTAAAGTACAAGCTACAGTAATCACCGAGTCGGGCGCGTCTTCGTGGATGGCACTATCTGTAAGTAGGTAGAGATCGTCTAACTAAAATTGCACGCCCATAAACTAACATTTCTATATAAATAACGAGCGTGAAAAGACACTTTACGAAGCCGAAAGTCACTTGTTATTCCCGTCATTGTGATTATTTATATTTATACCTTCGGATTACGGAGATATTAAAGGTCAAAGTTCCAACTTTTTCAGACGGTTTTTTACAGAAATCAAGTTTTAAATCTTATAACTTAATTTTAAATACCCCCACGAACCCTGAACTGAACAAACACAATGTTTTGTGTGCGTTACGTTGCGCACTACCGTAAACAGCGATTTTCCACACCAATTTTTATTGGTGTGGAAAATCGCTGTTTAAAACTAAAACTTAAACTTAAAAAAAAAAACTTTTTTATGTTTTTATTTTTCACTTTTTAGTTTTTTTCCCACACAAATTCGAATACCTGCTACGTAAATAACAGTGACCGAGTCACATAGAACATCGTCTACATAAACTAAATGGGGACAAATACGTAATATTGAAGCTAACTCAAAAACAACGCAAGCAAAGTAAATAAAATGTATATGGGACTACCTCTGACGCATGACCTACCAAAGAAAAAAAGAATCATCATAATCGATTCATAATTGGCGGAGTAATCGCGTAAAATACACACAAAAAAAAACCACAGACGAATTGAGAACCTCTTCCTTTTTGAAGAATGCGGTTAAAAATAAAAGTCGTTTCGCAGCAATTATTTTTGTGCTACGTTGCGTACAGAATGCGTAGTTCAAGGCTATGTGATGGGTCTTTTTACATCCTGTATTTGTAATGTTTATGTGTCACCCCTCGTGCGTCGTATTACCCATTTTATGTTTACAGAATTTCTAAGCTATGTGATACTAAAGTCTCGTTCTCATTATCCTGTCGAACGGACAATATGTATATGTTGTATAACGTTTGTCAAAAACAAAAAGAATCTTTTCTAACTACAGTGAAGCTACGAACAACAGTGTAACCGTTATAACAATTATTGATTGCTGTCCTGGGCCGTTCTGAATTTCATAGTTAGTGAGCTATCAACTCAGCCTATCGTAGTCCACTACCAGACATAAGCCTCTCACAGGCTGCGCCACAACACCCTGGACTCCGCTTTCCGCATCTAATCTGTCCCAGCCACCTTTTTAAGGCCGTCGGTCCATCTCGCTGTGGGACGTCCCACGCTACGCTTGTCGCTGCGCGGTCTCCGGCCCAGGACTCACCGGCCATTGGACCTTCGCCAAACATGGCCATCCCACTGCCACCTCAGCTTGCTTGTTCTGCAGGCCATGTCAGTAACTCCGGTTCTTTTCCGGATCATTTCATTTCTGATTTTATCCTTCAAAGAAACTCCGAGCATATCCCGCTCTATAGCGCGCTGAGCGACCTTGCATTTGTGGACCAGCCTGACTGTCTCACAGTGTCAGTGTCTACGTTTCGGTACTGTATGTTAGAACGGGCAGGACGCACTGGCTGAAGATCTTAGTCTTCAATCATAGCGGGATAGTGAGCTAACTAGGTCGACCAATCACTATACTTACACGAACATGTTTTCTCTAAGCTTTTTCATTAATGTTTGAATTAATGTATGCTCGCTCAGATCTGATAAATACACTAAGTGCAACTGGGATTTACACTTGAATCGTTAACTTCCTATGGCAATTACTACTTCGTGGTACGACGATAAAACAATAATCTGCAGACCGAATTTCGGTCACGGGCTCACGGCGGCCAATCTCAACAGAGACTAGCGAAGTACCCAGGAGATATAGTGCACAAATGTGGGCGCAAACAGGTGCACTCTGTTCCCTCACTCTCATAGTCAAACGATATAATAACAGCGGTGCATGATGGGTAATCATAAAAGTGCAGGTCAGCAACAGACACCTACTTTCCGATAGTTATTGACAATGAGTGAAGTGTGAATTAACGGTCAAATAGATATCTACGAGTAGGTACATCAAAATAATAATAATGAACTCTACGCGCGGTGATTATTGAGAATACGGATTTCATTCCAACGTAGGTTAGGTCGCGGACAGAGATAAAAAAATGTTTACAAAGAGGCTATGTCATCGATACCCAAAAAAGTTCGAGTTTCTGAAACTAGGTACTGAGTATAAAGATTTTATCCTGTTCTTTGTTGAGCATATGTTGGTGTTGTCTCTCAGCTTTGGCAGGACGACACTGTTGTTCCTTTTCATAACAAATTACTCCCTCTATTTCGTTTAGTTTTTGTGATCATGCTGCCTTTTTCTAGTTCTCTAGGAATGTTTGATTCCTAGAGAACTGCACCAATAGCAGCGGTTGGAATGGGTTAAGTCACTCTTAATTTTGACTGGTCTTGACAAAACATTCAACCAACTACACAGAATCTTGCTCATATACTGTATGTAGACGGATAATAACTAAACGCGCCTTCATCATTAGGTATTAATATTAATTGATCACTGAAAAATTAACATTAATTATCTACCTACTCGAGTTTTCAATCGTACCAGCGCACCGGCAAAACGCAAAGTGATCACTGAAAATAGCTCGGTAATTTTACTTGTCTGAACAGCGTCATAGAAATTGTTCAGCCGCTAGCACTTCCGGTAGCAAACGGTCCGGCATAGTGGGAAAGCGGCCTAATAGTTTATGTAGCAAATCAAAATAACTGTAAGTATTTTGTTTTGTCTCCTATACTCCATTTGAAATAAGATTAGACGTATAGATAAGCCTTTTTTACATTCCGTTCAACCGATTTTGAATTCTATTGCGTTGGTGGCATGACAAATGGCAGCCGCAGTAGATAGTTGGTATTGTGTAACTTTTTTTGCTTTTATTGCTATCCTTATGCCTACGGTATAGAAGTCAAAATCGGTTGAACGGACTGTAAAAGGGTTTGTTTTAATGTCTAATCTTATTTCAAATAGGGTATAGACTTAGAACATACGCTTTACTTTACGGCTATAGGATTATCAAAGTCATAATTATAGGAACTGACGGACGCTACTGAATGTGCCAAACTCGTAGCCAAATTTTAGATTGCCATCGACACTCTCAGAAGAAGAGAGTCATCCCGAATGCGGATACACAAAAACTTTACGACGTGGCCGAAGCTTAATTATTTCATAATCATGTTCGGTTGCTCTTTAGTCTGTCTCGTCCGTCTGTCGTATTTATCACTGAGCGATATCATTTTTTCACGTAGTCTACCGGGTCGTGTCGTGTGCCGCTTGTTTTCTTGCAAAACATCAATCATAATGTAAACATAGGAAATGAAAACTTTGAAATAAATTGAATAAGTCATGTGACCGGACATGTGAATGGTAGCGCCATTTTGTCTAAGTGCACTGACACATGGCTCGGTGATTACTGATTACTTATAACTAAACTGACCATTTTTTTAACCGACTTCTTCAAAAAGGAGGAGGTTCTCAATTCGTCTGTACGTTTTTTTTTTTTTTTTGTATGTTTGTTAGACGATTACTCCGCCAATTATGAATCGATTTTGATGATTCTTTTTTTGTTTGGTAGGTCATGCTTCCGAGGTGGTCCCATATAAATTTTATTAACTTTTCTTGCGTAATTTTTGAGTTAGCTTCAATATTACGTATTTTCCCCACTTAGTTTATCTAGACGATATCCTGTTTGACTCCTTCACTGTTATTTACATAGCAGGTAGTGGTATTCGGATTTGTGTGGGGTAGGTACCACAACTAAAAAGTGAAAAAAAAAAAACTTATTAAAAAAAAAAAAAAACAACCGACTTCCAAAACAAACACTAAAAAAGTGAAAAATAACTTTAATTTCGGAAGTCGGTGGCAAAAAACGGAAATTGAAAAGCAAAGACACCGACTTCCGAAATTAAAGTTATTTTTCACTTTTTTAGTGTTTGTTTTGGAAGTCGGTTGTTTTTTTTTGTAAAAAGTTTTTTTTAAACTTAAAACGGGACCTTTATACATTATCTGTGCACCATACTTACTACTAATATGATACACGCCAGTGGGCAGGTTAACAATGAAAATAAATACAACTTTTTTGTGTTCACATTAAGTACCTAATTAAAATTATTTTTATTCTATGAAATTATGAAATATTAGAAGCAATCACCAGTTTTATTAAAGAGACACATTTCTGTGACAGTGATTATTAAATAATATGTACCATATTTTTTTTAAGTTATATTTATATTTTTCGGAGGAACAAATTTGCTGAACAAGATGGTGATGATTTTTAATAAGAATAAAATTCTTGGCACGCTTTGTTTATATTGACCTTAGTTATCAACATTGCCTTCAGAACTGAAACCTGTAAGTGATTTTTTCAGCCGTCCACAATTTATTCAATAAGGCAAATCGCGCGGTTTTAGAAAACGGGACTATTTTGCGTCCCAGATCATTATTGGGGGACAACGGGACAGGTGGTCGAATAAAGGGACAGTCCCGTTCAAAACGGGACGTATGGTCACTTTACTTATAACAGAATAGGGTATTAGAAGCAATTGAATCTACCGGGTTCAAAATCATTTTTATAATCGTGCTTTCGATATAGTATGAGTGATGTGATATATTTGTAGGTAGGTACTTTCCTGAAAGTAACGATGATTCTTCAATTAAGTATTTACCTATATTTCAGAAAAACCCTCTACCGAACGTGCACCAAATAAGTCTCGCTGGGACCAGACCTGAAATCGTCAACAATCTCACAATTCAACACGACTCCATAAAACCTGATTTTATCCGGAACTTGGAACAAATAATGCAAGAATGCGTTGACGCCTGTGAGAGTGTTGCCAAAGTGCCCGCCGTCAAAGTACTGTTCAATTCAACGGAGACCTTTGATCTGGTCATAGTTGAAGTATTCGGGAGCGACTGTTTCCTTCCGCTTGGAAAGAAATATGGAGCACCGGTGGTCGGCTTTCTATCAAGTGTACCACTGCCCTGGGTTAATGATCAACTAGGCAATCCTGACGCAACTGCCTATGTTCCGTCTTACATGGTCGGATACGGACAACGAATGTCGCTATGGGAAAGATTCGCAAACACGATGGCCGTTATCATAGCGAAGGTTTTATATCGATACAAATCACAAATTCCATCACAGGTTAGTAGTATATTTTAGGATATGTTAGATACAGAATGAATAAGTTGCTGTTTATAGTGGTTTTAACAAAGTTTTACTTTTCCAGGCTATAGCGGATCGGTTATTTGGGCCCGGACCAAAGTTGGAGTCTTTGGCCCAGAACTATAGTTTGGTTTTATCAAACAGCCATTTCAGCATCAACGAAGTACGACCTCTAGTGCCTGCTCTAGTAGAAGTCGGAGGACTACACTTGGAGGACTCTCCAGTGCTTTCTCGCGTGAGTACCATGTTTATCAAATAGTAATTTAATTGGCTCGTTATTTATTTTATATCGCTATTAGTGATTGATCAGCACATTAAATCACCTCTAATGCACTTTAATCATCATTCGTATCAGCAAGTGGCGAGCCGCATGCGGTAGGCTCTCATATCATACGCAAGTCACTGGGTCAGTCAGACCGCGTGTCCGCTGAAATTATCTCAATTATTGTTATTGTTCGCGTTGTTTTAACGGCTGCGAAGGTTCATAGCCAACAGTTATCTCTATTGTCAGTGTTGCGTGTGCAATTTCTAAAGGCAAATAAGTCATTAGGAAAGTTTTTTCATCTTTTCATTTCCATATTAATGATTTTCCCGAACCTAACCACCTTGTTAGCAGCATTACGACTTTAAATGAACCCCTGCACCATCTACGTCTAAACATCATACGATTGTTATAAGGTTCATAAACGTGTCAGCATTGAACATAATTGTGGTGACAACAATGTAAGCTTCTGTCCGGTCACATTCCTCTAAGAAAGTTATTAGATTCCTACTCATAGAAATTAAAAGACACGCGTAGATAATTATGTTGTATTTGAAATGATAATAATGCAGATTTCATTTCATATTAAAAATACCTACGATAACATACAAAATTCACGTCTAATGTTCTCCTTTGGAAAATCAACAAGATTCCTGGAAGGAATATGCAGTTACTGTGTCTCCAATCTCTACAAGCAGCAGAAAATAATGATGTTTACAGGAAATTTCGAGCCTAATTATGTCTTGCAAGCTAATTAGTTGCCGGTTATGTAAACCCCGAAGTCTTGTCAAGAAATACGCACTCAGACTAACTGGTATCGAGTAATTAAATGCGTAATTAAGAGTAAATCAATAATAATGAATCAACATCAATGCAATTAAAATCTTCAAAGGAATAATAAAATGATGTCAGAAAAACAACACAAACAAATAAACAGTATAATGTTAGATAAAGTTATCGACTGCAGCACGATTCTTGAGAACGTTCATGTTTATTACTAAACTGTAAATATGTCTACATAAATAATAGTCATTCATCTATTTCATAGAACAGGTTCGTCGATTCAAGAAGACATTTTAACCTACATTTCAAAATGCAATAGAGAGCCGCGTATCGCTCCGAGGCAGGACCTAAGACCCTCCTGACAACAGATAGCGTCAAAAGATGATTCATTTAGCCGTGTTCAGAATGTTGTTAATAGGCAATAACCAATAGTAAATCCGAATCGAATAGAGACTAATCTAATCCGACACAAACCCCCAAATTTTGACCACCCCCTTCTGGTCAGGCTTCAAGCATTTGCCTATTTGCATATCTACCAGTATTGGTAGCGCATGAGTGCAAGTTAAAATAATATTAAAAACTTAATTCATATTTTAGCAAATGCAGAAGCTGCTGGACGCATCAACAGAGGGCGTGATATACTGGAGTTTCGGATCAATGTCCAGGATCGAAACGATACCAAGCAACATATTGTCTCGAATATTCAGTGTGCTGTCGGAGCTACCCCAGACCGTGTTAATCAAGATGGACCGAGGTATGCTGGCACAGAACCTCACCGTGCCAGACAATGCCTACACAATGGATTGGATACCGCAGCACGCAACCTTATGTGAGTCGTAGTTATCAGGTTTATTTCACTGTTACTATCGACTAAATCCGACCCCTGTAGGTACGACTGGAGATAGTCCTTTTATCTTTTAATCACGTTTTTGTACATGTCTGAGATAAGCTCGAAATTAACCGATCAATGAATACTTACAACAATCCATCAATATATTTTTTATTCTGACGCATTGATTACGAGTTATCGGCTGCAAGTGACAAACAATAAAAATGAGTTATTCTGACAGGTCACCCGAACGTGAAGTTGTTTATTTCTCACGGTGGTCTACTGGGTACGCAAGAGGCAGTGGCGTGTGGAGTACCGATGCTTATGGTGCCGTTATACGCAGACCAGGCTCTGAATGCACGAGCAATGGTCGACCGGGGTGTTGCAGAGATAGTTGCGCTCAAAGATTCTGACAAAGACACGTGGAGGCGAAAATTACGAGCATTGCTCACAGATCAACGGTATGTACTATCGAATACGAAGGGCAAGGTTCCAAAACATTGTCCGTAACTTGACTTTTGGACGCTCAATGATGTGACAAGATGAGCAAAGATTTGCTCTCTGCTCTGTAAATAATTAATTATGATAGACCTGAGTCTTCGATGGTTCGAGACAATAAGGTCCGTCTAGATAACCTCCACTGACTTAATGCGATACGTAGATAATTGGCGAGTCTGCTTTCATTATCATCGTATTGACAACCTATGAGAAAGTCGCAGTGGGTGGGTGGTATAAGTACAGGACTGTACCTGTGATACTGTAGCCCACACCCTTGATTGGTGTAAACAGTTTTTTTTTTGTTGGAAATGTCGATAGTACCATTCTTCTCGTGTCGATGGCAAATATTAAGTTTAATTTCATGTTTGGCCCAGAACTCATCAACGCTAACACCATTCGCTGACACAGACATTAGGTTCTCACGTGTATAGGTGACAGTACTATTTATTGGTTGATTGATTATCTGATCCCTTTAGGTTAGTGATATTGAAGTCACATAAGTTTCACTGAGGAACATCTTATCATTTTGCGTCGAAGTCGAGTACTTCCGAGTGACTTTTGGAAAACTTTTATTAAGATACTAGCTTTTGAAAGCGGCTTCGCACGCGTCGATGTCGAATATCGTCTCACGGGAAATCCGTTCAGTGGTTTAGGCGTCAAAAGGTAACATACAGACAGACAGACAGAGTTACTTTCGGATTTATAATATTAGTATGGATGTACGACTCTGTGTTTATGCACTTACTGATGTTACCAATTATTTTTTCAGATACAAAGAAAATGCTATACAGTTAAAGGACATATTCCTGGATCGGCCCATGAAGCCTTTAGACATGGGGGTTTACTGGATAGAATATGTCCTGAGGCACAAAGGGGCCTCACATCTGCGGTCGCCGGCTCTCGACCTCACCTACCCACAGTACTTGCTACTCGACGTAGTAGCGTTAAGTACTGCCATAGCATTGCTTACCATATTCATACTACACAAGCTATTTAGATACTTATGCACGAGGTGTATAAAATGGTGGCCAAAGGAAAAACTAGTCTTTGAAAAAAGACTTTTAAAAAGAAACATTAGCTTTTACTTGTGTGTTTTGTCGAAGTATAAAGTGAAACCCAATTGATGAGTGCTATGAACATAGATTGGAAATGACTCATTGTATTATGTAGGTGTAAATATTATTTTGTAAGATAATTGTAAATGTATTTCTATGGACCGTTGATAACTGTGTAATTCTGTCAGGAATTCCGATTTCATTACAGAAAAAAAAATGAAGACTCAACTCAAAGATGCGACTTGGTGTGTTGGTGAAGTACTTACTGCTAGTACTTGTTTCTAGTATGAATCGTGACGAAACACGTCGCACCTTTGTGGGGGAGCTACTGACAATTGAAATATAAGGTGTATCTATACACGAAATATTTTAAGAGATCATTGTACTCATCATTATGAACTACTTTTACTATGGGGCCAAAATTGATATCGCGAAAAAAACAATCTGCTGTTCCCAACATTTTGACGAGATAAGCGAACATAAATGTAGGGAACAGCCGATTTTTTGGATGATGGGGTGGGATGGGAGCAGATGAATAGATAGATACACCTTACAAAGAAAAAACTTAAGATGATATCTTAACACGTTTAAAACTAAGTGTTAATTCTTTTTATTTTGATACCAGTATACCAGTAAAGGAGTCTGCCCACTACACCATATACATACTCAATGATATTTATTATCATTGCACATACCAGCTGCATCCGGTTATGCTGGAAGCCCACCCAAACATTTGAACGTTGGGAAAAGGCTAGGCAGATGAGTATGATAACCAGTGATCGGAATAGGTAGAGCTAATCTACCTAAAGTTCAAAGAACACAGACAAAAAAACTTTTTACAAAAAAAAAACAACCGACTTCCAAAAAAACACTAAAAACGTGAAAAATAACTTTAATTTCGGAAGTCGGTGTCTTTGCTTTTCAATTTTCGTTTTTTGCCACCGACTTCCGAAATAAAAGTTATTTTTCACGTTTTTAGTGTTTTTTTGGAAGTCGGTTGTTTTTATTTTTTTTATTTATGTTTTTATTTTTCACTTTTTAGTTGTGGTACCTACCCCACACAAATTCGAATACCACTACCTGCTATGCAAATAACAGTGACGGAGTCAAACAATATATCGTCTACATACACTAAGTGAGAAAAATACGTAATTATTGAAGCTAACTCAAAAACTACGCAAGCAAAGTTAATAAAATTTATATGGGACCACCTCTGAAGCATGACCTACCAAACAAAAAGAATCATCAAAATCGATTCATAATTGGCGGAGTAATCGAGTAACATACACACAAAACGTAAAAAAAAAAGTAAAAAACACAGACGAATTGAGAACCCCTTCCTTTTTGAAGAAGTCGGTTAAAAAGTGGAGACTTACGACTAAAATATTTTTTCGGGACATTAGTCCCGAAAAAATATTTTAGTCATTAATCCCGACATTAGTCGGGATTTCGGGACATCACTTAAGTACATTTAATATAAATGCTAATGGTGTGGAGTAAAATTAGATGTCATGGACTAAAATTCAAACCAACACCTCAACTTCAGTTGCAAAACAGTACTGTATCTTTTTTTCTTTTGCTTATATCTGGAAAATGGTATGTCCTATCGCAAAAATAATGATAATTTCGACCCCCTTTATGAAACCCGTAAACCCCTAATACTTGACATGTAGGATTTATTATCATTGCACATACCACATTACCGTGCTAGGAACGTGTCAGGCAAAAAATATTTTTTGTTTGAAAGGTGTGAGACTAGACCGTTCCGTCGCCGACCATCACCGTCGCGTGGTATGCACGGAGCGTCAAACGAGAATATTTTGCCGGTGCTGATACGCTCCGTGCACCGTGCATGGAACGGGACGTTGTCAAAACGGTGGGCGCAGGCGGCGAAACAGTGAGGCATACGGGTTCGGTCTGCCTGACGTGAAAACACAGGTGAACTACTACGACGACCGAGAGAACGAGAACCGTACGGATATGACACGCAGATGGTACGCGGATCGGTCACTAGAACTGTTATACATGGGCTTGATATACTGTTGATACGTTCTAGTGGTCATAGTAGTCCGCGTCATGTCTTTTCGTGTCTGATACGTTCATAGCCGGTCATGACATGGTACGGTGTAGTGGGCAGAGAGCTTTAGATCTTCATCCAATTTGTACATAAACGGTGAATTTTACATAGTACCTTCCCCAGTTGGTATGCCTAGTATTAGACGGATAATTCTTGCTTGTTATTTGTTTAGAATGTATTATCTACTCTAATATTATGAGAAAAAGAAACATGGATATCAATTAAAGGGCCAACTAGCCAAGAATAAAATGTAAAACTTGATAAAGTGATGACCAAATACAAAAACTAAAGAAATAAAATATTCTTTCTAAATATTTTAGAACTGTTATAACTGTTTGAGTTTTTTTATTTACACCTTTCTATTTAATGATAATTATTTATAAATAAGATAATAATATTATTATATTAAGATAATAAGTATTCAGACAAAAATAAATATGTAAGTAAATAATGCTCATTTTAAATAATAATATTTATATTTTTGTTGTCAGTAAAATTATTAATAAACCCATCTCAATCTGGATCTACGGCATACAGTGCTGTACTGTGGGGAATCACCAGCAATAGCAACATCGACATACTAGAAAGATTACAGGGCAAAGTACTAAGAACAATGCTCGGTATCCTTTATTATTAGCAACAAATACATGTACCTAGATCTCTGCATAATAACTGTCTGGCAAGAAATAGTCCAAAGCTACCTGAAGTACCAGGAGACGCTAACAACCCATGTGAATAAATGTGCCCAGACTCTGAGCGGAAAAATTGACTCTGACATACCCGGCTAGAGGCATGACATTCCTAATCTCACCAAAAGATTCCCACAATGAGACAAAGAGTTTGCTGGAATGAAACTTTTCAACTGTTTATGGCTCTTGTTATTGATTACATTTAAAATAGATGTTTATCAGCCAAGACACTTATTGTTTCTAGAGAGTGCCATGTAGCAAAAACATAAAAAAACAAGATGAAATGGGATAATCAGCAACATATACAATTAACTATAGACAACATAGTCGTCAATTAATTTCATGTCATGCTATGGTTATGCATAATTTGTCGGCTTGTCAGTAGCCCATAAGTCTGACAACCCTTTTACCAAGGGGTATAGTATTACCCAGTAACAGTAACTGAGTTGTGGAGGTCAGATAAACAGTCTCTCCATGTAAAATACTGGTATTCAGCTGCATCCGGTTATGCTGGAAGCCCACCCAAACATTTGAACATTGGGAAAAGGCTAGGCAGATGAGTATGATAACCAGTGTTGATTCAACGGTTTTTCTTGGAATAACTATTGACGGCAAATTACAATGGGGCCCACACATAGAAAAACTGTCAGGAAGGCTTAGATCGGCCGCCTATGCTGTTAAAAAAATTAGACAGATAACTGACGTAGATACAGCCAGAATTGTTTATTTTAGTTATTTTCAGTCTTATGTCATATGGAATTCTTCTCTGGGGAACCTGTGCGGACATTAATATTATCTTTGTTTTACAGAAAAGGGCTGTTCGAGCCATTTACAACCTAGGTCCAAGAGATTCTCTTAGAGAAAAATTCAAAGAAGTAGATATTCTGACTGTAGCCTCACAATATATATTTGAAAACCTGTTGTATGTACACAAAGATATATCAAATTTTAAGAAAATGTCCGATATTCATAGTATAAATACCAGGAACAAACACAATCTTGCTGTACATCGCACTCGTCTCCACATAGTAGGCAACTCGTTCATGGGTCAATGTATACGCTTTTACAACAAACTTCCCATTGATATTAGAAATTTACCCATTAAACAATTTAAAGGCTGTATTAAAACCAAACTTTGTAAAAAAGGGTACTATAAAATTGCGGATTATTTAGAAGACAAAAACGCATGGGATTAGGACCTTAGAACGGGAGGACCTTAGAACTTGACATTTTAATTATTATCTAAAATCATTACAATATACCAGTGTTATAAACCTACAAATTGACATTGTTGAATATTTTATACAAAATGACATTATTACTTTGTAAAGTATTATTTTATTTTAATTATTGTGAATGTGAGGACTATGTGGATCATTTTTATTTTCTCTTTTCTCTCTTTCTTTAGTTTTAATCTGGCAGTTTGAGTACTTTTAGCGGCCTACCCAAATGTCCTTTCTTTGGTATTGTTCGTCGAGTCGTTGAGCTCCTTAAGCGCTGAGTTGAGCTCCTCGGTTACTGACAAATGCTTGCACTTACTGGACAGGTCCACTCAAATCTGTGTGGTTCTTTCCTCAAAAGACCATTTCAGACTCTAATCTACATGGTCCTCATATGGCCTGACCAAGATTATGTCTGGACCTTAAAAGAGACTGCAACCTCTGAGGTTGTTTCGGCCTTTCTTCTCAGAGTAGTCAGATAGGAAACGCCGACCTCATCGAGCTTATTTTATTTTTTTAAATATGACGTGTAAAAGTGATTCTGATATCCTATTTACAGAATAAACAATTTCATTTCATTTCAGTGATCGGAATTGGTAGAGCTAATCTACCTAAAGTTCAAAGAACAGTGAACAGAAAAAAGTGGAGACTTACAATGATGATGACTAAAATATTTTTTCGGGGTTAATGTCGGGATTTCGGGACATCACTTAAGTACATTTAATATAAAAAAAAAAAAAAAGCTAACTCCACACCCTTAGCGTTTATATTAAATGTAACTATGTAATGTTCCGAAACCCGGGACATTAGTCCCGAAAAAATATTTTGTTGGAAGGCGTCTCCACTTTATCTCTGTTCTTGTTCGAACTTTAGGTAGATTAGCTCTACCTATTCCAATCACTGATGATAATAAAGGTCTGATTTTGCTTACCAATAAAGAACAGGATCCCCAAAGTCCATATCAAATCTGAAGTGTGAGAAAGCTAGAAGTGATCCATTCTTTTCTCTGGCAATGAGGTACCATGCTCCCTCGTCTGTCATCTCCTCCACTTTGCGGTCCTTGTTCCATCCCCAAGCACATGTTTCATATCTGAAATTGAATTAAATATTTAATTAGGGATTGTTTGATACTCAATGTTCTAAGCATGTTAGCTTAGTACCAGAGTAGGTACTGTAGTTTTTAGAGTTCCGTCAAATATAATCTTAGACCATCAGTTTATAAACCTGGTGCTGTATTCAGATAACCTCTCATGATGCATTCCTTTACAGAAGTAACGAAACCGTAATTAATTATCTTACAGTAGTTTCATATTCCTTTCCGTCAAGTCAATCGCCCACTGCAGCACATTCTTGTCCAGGTCAGTGACCCGCTGGATGTACATTTCTACTTCTAATTCATTATTCCGGTACACAAGGAGTTCTTTGCACAGTAAAGCCAAGTCTTTCAGTTTATTGGCTGAAGTAACGTTTGTCATTCCATCCGCAATTCTACGTTGCTCCAGCTTTCTTGCTTGACGCTTTTCTTTGCTTTTATTAGCATTGGTTTGTGTTTTTTTCTGGAAAATAATAACCAAAACAATAAGAAATTGGTAAAAAACGGTAGGTTGAAACGTGCGGACGCTGCAGAACCGTAGCCCGCGAAAGATGCTTATTGCGAAAACTTACGCCCATTTTGTTTTACTTAAAAATTAAGTTGGAGATCAAATATAAAATATGTTTTGGCGGGACCCAAACAACATCAGCCAGTCGTATAACTATTTTAAAATCGATTTCACAACAAAAATTATCCAATCCAAAACTAAACACAACAAAACTGTCACGTCTGTCAATCAAGTGCCAGAAATGTCAGTGTCAGTCATCTCATCTGTCATGGGCAATGTTGCTATCGGATTATTTCCTAAAATCCCAGGGCTCCAAGCTCCAAGCGGACCCCAAGCTTGTACTTACTATACTCTATGGGTTATTATGATATTAGTACGGATATATGTGAATGTAGCCTAAAATAATTTTGTACGAATTCGTCAATATGGCAACTTGTGGAATTGCTAATTTGCTACTGGCCGCCAAATATGAAAGTGTGCTGAATGTCAATGAAAAATCAATACAACACAAAATAAACTGCCTAGCCTTGTTGATCGTGTTAAAAAAGTATAAAAAAACCACTACGCCGAGGGTGGGCAAAGGTTGTATTCAGGTGTAATAATAATAACACATGTAATAAGTTTGGTTGATTAAATTTTCTGGCTCTTTGCCAAAATTTCCTTCTGTCAGTCTTGTTTCAGATTCAATTTGCATGCTCAGAACACTCCAAGTGCGCTCGATTTTCAGAGCCTCAGTCAGCTGTAGCCACTCTTATCATAGTACAATCAGAAATATGAAATTTGTTAATCTATCTCAAACAGACGCTTTAATGCCGACAGTAGGTTTAGGAACATGGCAGGTAATGTAAATATTCAGTTTGCAGGGGTTTGTGTAAAGCATAATTAGGTAACTAATAATCCACATTTTTTCTAGGCTGAACCAGACGTTTTACAGCCTATCATATACGAGGCTTTAGAACTAGGGTATAGACACATTGATACAGCATTTAATTACAACAACGAAGAAGCGATTGGCAATGCAATTAAAAAATGGGTTGATGATAAAAAAGGTCTCAGATCTGATTTGTTTATTACAACCAAGGTATATCTTAATAAATATTTTACTATCTGAAAATAACTACTCAATAGGTACCTACATAATAGATAAACTCACTCAATAAATTAAAGACAAACACTGTTTATTTCAGCTTCCACATGTAGGCAACAGGGCGTCAGACGTCGAAAAATTTCTAGATATACAACTGAAACGTTTGCAGATGTCGTATGTGGACTTGTACCTCATACATGTGCCTTTTGGTTTCAATTGTGACCATACGACTCTAACACCTAAGATCGACGCCGATGGGAATTATGAATTGGACATGGATACAGACCATATAGCAACATGGAAGGTAGGTTTTTAAATAATTTTGAAATTATATATTTGTATTCAAAACAATATAACAAAAACAATTTAAAACAAATGTTTATCACCCACCAATAATCATTATACCTCTGCCTATCCCTTTGGGGCTACATCTTACGCGTAATGCTATACATGTCTCTCCAAGTCTCCACCCATGCTTGTCATAGAATTTGAATCGTCCTTTCATTGTACTACAATCTCTTGGGTCACTATGCCACTATAACATTAGGGAAAGGCAATGTCTCGGCTGTCCTAGTGTTTGAGACAATAGTAGGAAATTCATACTCATCAGTCTTTGTTCATGAGGTAACCGACTCCTGTTTTAGTTAAATAAAAAGGGAAAAAGCAAAAGTTACCTATATGATTGAAGTATCATTTTCATTGTTATTAATTGTTTTTGTTTTAGAAATTGGAAGAATGCCAAAGATCAGGTCTTGTTCGCAACCTTGGTTTATCTAATTTTAATGAGGAACAAATACAAAAAATTTGGGAATCGGCGACATTCAAACCACAAGTGTTGCAAGTAGAACTTCATACTTATTTCCAGCAGCAGGAATTGCGGGACTATTGCAAAGACCATGATATTATTTTAACTGCCTATGCCCCTCTTGGTAGCCCAGGTGCTAAGAACCATTTTGTAAACAAGTATAAATACAGGTACTGACTTATAAAAGATACAAAAATACCAATTATCTAGATAATTTATACAGATAATGATACTTTTTTTCAGCCCTAGCGTTTTCCCTGATTTGTTGACTGTGCCAGAAGTCATAACTATAGCCAAAAAATTTGGAAAATCTCCAGCACAGATATTGCTTCACTTCCTAGTTCAACAGAAAATAGTTGTTATTCCAAAGAGTACTAATAAGAAGAGATTGAAGGTAAATAATTTTAATTACTTTCCTGAAATCAGGTTTAGCAAGTTTAATTTGATCAACTTCTTATATTTGATTTGTGGTCATATTTTAGGAAAATATCGACCTCTATGATTTTGAGTTATCTCAAGATGACATGAATACTCTGATTGAATTGGATAATGGAGTGAAAGGAAGAATTTTCAACTTTTTGTTCTGGAAAGGTGTTGAGAAACACCCTGAGTATCCATTTATGGAAGTGAAATATAACATTTCTGAAGAAACTTTGTCTCCACTCTAGTCAATGAATACCTTGTGCTTCTAAACTTTGCTATCACACCCACCAAATGCTTGAGTGTCAACTTAATTGACACCTATGCAAACACTTTTAGCTTTAATATTTAAATTATCAGTTATAAACTGATGAAAATATTGTTTTAAGTACATGCTTAGAGCATAAAATTGTGGACTGTTCTTGATAGAAATAAATAAAATATGAAAATAACAAATTGTCTTTTTTTAATTAAAACTGACACGATATTCAAGTAAAAAATAATAGTAAGAAATTGGTAACAGAAAGTAGAGAATTCACGAGAGTCTGTAAAGCATTTTCCTCTGCAATCTGTGTTGTAATTCTCCGCGTCTTATCATGGTGTGTATGACTTTGAGGATGGCTCTCTCAGGGTACTTTTGTTTGAGGAAATCCTGAATGATTGTTTGTTCTGATACTTGAGAACCCACTGCGAACCTGCGCTTCAGCTGCTTTTCTATGCGAGACAGCATTTCATGGTCTTCCTCTGTTGTGAAACCTTCTGCTCCTAAAATCATTATTATACTTCGTTATTATTTGTTTCCCAGTTAGATATTGCTTGAGAAACAAAACATCAGCCCTCTACTGATTTAGAAGATCATTTGTTGATAAAGCCTATTAGTGAACTTACCAGCTAAGCTGCCAGTCATAGCTGCATCTAATGTTGACACTTGGAACAATCGGAGTGCTTCAGTGACATGCACTTCTGTTGCGAATGGCAGGAGTTGCATCTTAGCAAGAGATTCAGATATTCGGACGACGGCTTCTAGCTGCCTGAAAATATAGAGAGAAGTTTATGTATCGATAAGAGAATTTGCGAATTTTATTTTTCTATCTTTTACATAAGGAATTGTAGTAGTCTTATATTTTTTTAAGGAAAACTTCTTTAGGTACGTTGAGCGATTTTTGGTAAGGGGTAAACTTATCGATTCGCGTTGTTCTGGGCTAAAGAATATAGATAGTGCTAATACCAGTTTTTTTTCACTTCTGTTTAAGTTTTCACTTCTGTCGGCAGTCCCCATGACTGTTTAAAAATTATGCGTTGTGGTGCCTTTCGCAAGGAATTGCATTGTCTTTTAAGAAAGATCCTCCAAACATCGTCAGATTAAGGAAATTCCTCCAAATAATTGTCAGATTATGGGTCAGTACGACAGGGACGTTAAGATGAAGCGTCTGTATAATAATCTGACGCGCTTGAGAATTTCAAGGTCACGATTTTCTAAGTAATGGTAATTTTTTAGCTATTATTACCCGACTACGGCGAAGCAAAAAGGAGGGTTATGATTTTGACCTGTATGTATGTATATTTTGCATGTTCATGTGTTCCCTCATAATCATAACTTCTAAACTACAAAATACATCAGAATTTGACAAATAAGGTATCTTTGGAAGCACCTTGATAATCCGCTGGTTATAGGGTATGTGACGTCTCATTGAATATGGCGTCCTCTAGAGAACATGTAGAAGGCATGTAGTAAGAAAAAGAAAATAATGCCATGTTGGGTACCAAATGGGTTGGGTAAAAATATATCACCAAAAAAATTTAAATAAAAATAAAAGTTATAAAACTAAAACCCAACTACGCCAAAAAAAGTCAACTAAAAAAGGTGTAACCAACATGTGTAACGGTGTAAACAACATCACAGACAGAAAAATTAAAAATCCAAAAAGTTGGGTTTTAGTTTTATAACTTATTTTTTTATCATCCTGGATCGCTAGCTAATAATTTATATTTGAATGTTCTACTATACAAATGTTTAAATACCTCACTGTGATAGGAATGGATAGTCGTTTGTCGACTTGTCTCTCATGTAGCGAGGCGCCCGTCCTCATCAGTACGTAGCGCGCGCGCAGGCGCTCGGCCGCGCTAGCAGACAGGCGCGGTCCGCAGCGCGCGCGACAGTACGCAGAGTATCGCCGCAGTAACGCCAGTGGCAGCTCGCCAGCGGCCGTCTCGCGTTCCACGCTATCACCACCCATGTGTACTGATATGATGTGTTTGGCTAATGTCTGAAAAAGTTTAACACTTCATTAATCTGTACCCCATTCATAGGAGATAAACAATGATCACAAATCACCACCATACATGCTAAGAAAGCTTCAATTGGTGTCCAAATCTCTGGTCATATTTTTCTGCAAGAAAATGTTCAGTATTCATAGTTTGATACAAGGTAATCAGTTTGTCTCTGTATGGTGTGGGGCGGACAACATACAGTTCTGCAATACTTACAATATCCCTGTTTTGATCGTGTTCATCCTTGACAATGAAAATCATGTCGAATCTTGATAGAATAGTTGGCATGAAGTCAATATTGTCATCAGCTTTGGTGTCATCCCATCGGCCGAACACTGAATTAGCGGCTGCCAGGACCGAGCAGCGAGAGTTTAAAGTTGTAGTAATGCCAGCCTGTAAACAGCGCGAAATTAATGGGTTTCATTATAAAACATTGGATGGGTCATGCTGCCAATACACATTAGAAAAGATTAATGTCTACCTTAGCGATGGAGATAGTTTGCTGCTCCATAGCCTCGTGTATAGCCACACGGTCGTCTTCGCGCATTTTGTCGAACTCATCAATGCATACAACCCCTCCGTCCGCGAGCACCATCGCTCCGCCCTCCATCACAAAGTTACGCTGTGGGCATGATGAATGTTAATAAAAAATAAAAACTACTGTATGTCAAAGAAACTCAACTGTCAAATTCCTGTTTCTGGTTATCAAGGGTCAGAAATAAATTGTTACTCACACTGCCAGGATCCCTGATAACAGAAGCAGTGAGACCGGCTGCACTGGAACCTTTGCCTGAAGTGTACACGCCGATAGGAGACACCTTCTCCACGAACTTCAGCAGTTGTGACTTAGCAGTACCGGGGTCGCCCAATAGCAGTATGTTAATGTCGCCTCGCCGTGTCAGACCATCTGGCAGTCTTTTACGCGCTCCTGTTTGGATCAGAAATAATTTAGAACCCTTGCAGAAAGGGAGAATTTGAAAACGCAACAATGCACCCGATTATTTGGATTTACGCGCAGCAATCACGTAAGCGAAAAGCGTGCGTTCAAATATAACTATCTAATTATATAATAACAGCAAACGCGCGAAATTTGTAGTTTTTTATTCTTTTTGAACTCACTAACACATGAAGATCTCACAGGCTTTATTTAATATTATAAATAATACCAAAAATATACAAGACATACCGCCAAACAGTAAGCAGGAGATAGCCTTCTTCATATCAACCACACCAAATACACTGGGTGCTATAGACAAGGCGATACGGTCGTATATGTCGGGTGATGCTGCCAGCCTTCGGAACTGTTCCTCCTCCTCAGCAGTAAAAGGTTTAAGGCCTCCAGTCACACCCTCTTCGGCCGTCAGACCGACGGCGCGGACGTATGATGAGCGGACGCCTACTGAACCTTTGTCGCGGCCTTCTCTCTGCAAATTTTTTTTTTTGTTAGGGTAAAATACTTTTGAAATTGTTTGAATATGAGTTGGTCGTCCATCGCACCTGCGCATGAATAATTGCAACTAATTTTAATAGTTCATTTGGTTAACCCCGTGTTCGCGATTGTTGCCTTCGTTTATGTGAAGATGACGTATTTCGCGATTAATCAAGTCGCATTTGTACCTCATGTTGAGACCTCATAATTAATATAAACGATCGCATAATCGCGTATTTCGTGCGACTGTTGCTTTTGACAGTGTAAAAAAACTCACCCCAACTTTAGCAATTTTCTTAATCGAATATATTCCGAGCACCGTGACTCTTGCGCCGGGTGCGACCCGCTCGCACAGCACACGTTCACAGTACACCGTTAGATGACGCGGCATCTCGCCCTGAGGGATACTTTCTGGAGCTTCTTGCAGTTTCAGTACCTGCCAAGAGTAGACTAATTTATTTTATTTATTTCCAACAAATGATATACACAATACATGACACAAACAGTGGGCAACATCAGCATCATAATTGCGTAACACACTATCAATCACAATCTAAATGATTTTGAAGGGTATTGCTAATAAATAATAAATTGTTTGAAAAAAAAAAAAAACCTAAATGAATGTTGTTGGATTGTCAAAATGAAAGCCATTGCTACTGTAAGCGTGTTACGCAATTACCCCGCAGGTATTAAGTAGGTGTACGCCTTCACTTGTCCAAGATATGACCACATCATCTATACATATTATAAATTACAAGTCGTTTTTTGTGTTTGTCTGTATGTCCGCGTTGTTCTACAGCACAACAGATTGTCATGAGGTTTTCACCATCTTTTAGAGGATTTATTCCAAAAAAATTTAGAAGGTTTATGTGTATAATATGTTACTATTAAAGTTATATACTTAACTAAGAAATATCGAAATATCAAGTCGTAAAAACCGTGCGAAGCCGAAGAGGGTTGCTAGTACACAATACAGTTAACAACTAAGCTAACAAAGTTAAAATATTTATAATAGTTAAGGATATATCTCGCCGCCTGGTCGACGCTTCACGTGACCAGCGATGCGAGCGAGTCTGCATAGGTGTTATTGTAAGTATAACTTTTGAAAAAACATGCAGTTCATTATTTTTAAGATAGGCAGCAGTTTTTAAATTAAGGAATCAGCAGCTTCTTAATATATGAGAGAGAAGCCTGTAAGTACCTGATAGTCAATGCACTTGCATTTGTCTGGAATAATGAAATAAGGATCTAAGGGGCACTTTGGTCGACCAGCTTGTTCCCTGAAAATAAGACAAGAAATTGACTTTTAGAATACAGAAGTCAGATGCGGAGTAAAGTTTGTTCCAAAAGTATCTGAAGAAATTGTAAATAAATGGTCCAAAAAACGAAGTTGTGGATGACAATTTATATTGGTAATCACAAATTGAGTGCTTGAATACTTAAACCCGAAATTCTTATTAAAAAGATATTTTTCATTTGACAAATTGAGGTAAATTTTTGAACCTAATTTTTTTTCATTTACAATACAATTAGATAATGTTATTCAAACAATAATTGTTGGAAAATATAATAAAGTCGAAAACTTCTAAATACTGATGAGTGTTGCTGACCTTTAGTCACTAAAGATATTTAGTGCTTTTTTAACACTCATCTGTATTTACTCACTAAAGTTAAGTGAGTGATTGATTAAGAATTTAACCTGAACAGAGTATGTTTACATTTTTTCAGATACTTTTGGATCAAACCATACATTCATAACATGTTCCATTTGCATTGGTTAACTTACGTGTTACATTTCCTGGGCATCACATATCCTTCTAGTCCTGGCTTCACTGGTAAATTAGGGATGATGTTGCGGCATGATCGACATTGGATAGATATCTTTGTTGCTTTTGCTTTAATGCCTGATGCAGATATTACTATGCCAGGGATTTTAACAAGTCGGGAGACTGTTTCTGACTGAAAAATTATAAAGCTTATGTTCATTATAGGTACAAAGTTACGATAAGACTATAGAAAATACTAATAATGGTAAAAGTTTTTCTTAAAATCAGAGTATAAAATCCAGGGTTCAAAGCCCAGGTTGGGTAGTGTTATTGGGGTTTTCCATCAAGAATTTCTGAGCAGCCCGGATTCTGGATTTGTGCCCGGTTGATGGCAATAGGCTTGATTGCCGTCAACCCTAATACATGAGCATTAACATAACTGGCAAAATGTGGATCTCCAATATGTACACCTCTGCTAATCTTTCGGGGATTACAGGCATGATATTGTATTACATACATTTTATTATTCTTTGAGATCTAAAGGCGAAATAACATACTTTCAGCTCTCTCAAATTAGCAGCATGTGCATCTGAAGACAGCAGGACTTGAATATCTTCAACTTTCTCTTCCCCCTCAGGTCGTGGTGCAGTCAGTTCATCCGCCAGCTGTAAACATGCATAACAGCTTAGTTGTAATACTGTACCATTCATCAAGTACAGGCATAGAGCGATTTAGTACGATGAATATTTTTTTTTTTAATGTACCTCTTTAGCTGCTTCTTCTAGTATAGGTAAATGTTCAGTGGGTTTCTTGTATAATTTCTCAGCTAGAACCTCATCGAAACTAGATAAATCTTCAATGTTAATCTCAACCCAGTAATGAGTCAAGTTATAGTTGCGTTTTAGAGCGTCTCTGAAAATAAAATAGAAGATAATGATACCTAACTATGTTCAAACTAAAAACTTTACGAAGCTACGATGCTTACGAACTCAAATTGTTATTTTCATTAGTTTTCCAAAGAGGCTTACCTGTATTTGTAGTTAAAGTTACCCGTGTGAAACTGTCGAATGAATTCTTTGAACTTCTTTTTCACAGCTTGTAGGTTAAGTTGGTCTTGAGATTCATTCTCCTCAACGCCGAAGTTGTCGGAAAAGAAAACACCGGGATCATCAAATCCTTCCATTATCACAAATCAATTAAATTTTTCACAATTCAACTTTGTTTTGTAAGAATGAAGCGCAGACTAAAGTTCCATTCCCAATCCAAGCCGGATTTTGGCGCGTACCGCGTAATTTTGAGACTTCTGATTTGAGTTTTGTTGACATTGACGGTTGTCGTTGACGTAATGTCGTTCCTTTTCAATTTCATGAAGATTTAGAAGACCTTGTGAACAATTTTATCATAATTTACTCAAATTATTTGTATTTAGCTCGAAAGTCTGATAACCAGTCTTACAAAGGGGTATACTTACCCAGTTACTCCCAGTTACTGGGATGTGGAGGTCAGATAGGCAGTCGCTCCATGCAAAATACGGGTATTCAGCTGCATCCGGTTGGTTAGACCATAAGCCGACCCCAACATAGTTTGGGAAAAGGCTAGGCAGATTGAATTTGATATAATTAAGTATTTGCTCATAGGCACATTGCACTTTTTATTTAGAATTGTCGGATTGAGGGCACTGCAAAATATATAATGTTGGTTTGCTAATTGCCGTGGGCATGGTGGCAGCACCAGCACCCAGGCTCCAAATTCAAAACGCTAAATATTCCGGTTGCTATGTGGGTTGCTAATGTTGCTATGACGATTATTTTGTTTATTGTAAAGAAGAATTTGAACCTGTGTATTGGAGAATTTATATTAGTAGTTGGAATTATTTTTTATTTTATGAAAATGGTTTAATTGTGTAGATATTATTATAATCAGACTTTTGAGAAACAAGCAACATGGGTGATGTGAGTAAAAATACAATATTTCGCATGAAGCGGGCCATACACAGTCACTACACAGTTTGATCAATCGAATATTCATAATTCTTCATGTCATAATCTAAGATGTCATTCAACTAGATGAAGATGTCAGACAACTCATTTTGATTTTTCCCACCCACATTCATGCCAATTTGATAAAACTGTTAGAACCAGCCAGTTTGATCAAATTTCTTGAACGTCATGTCCAGCATTTGGTAGTTGAGTGGAGAGGATTTAACCACTGTGATTGATCGATTCCTGTCATACATCAACAAATCACAATGGTTGACTTCCTCATCGCATCTATCGTCTCGTCTGTAATTTGACGATTCCTGTACGTCTCCGCTCAGACACGGGGCGCGTGGCGGTAGAAATAGATGCACTGTAACGCGCCGCTCCCCGCGCCGCCGTCACCGCCACCCCGCTCCCGCTGACCATGTGTCCATAGTCTTAGGCCTATTCCTGGCAGGGTTGCGGGAAAGTCCGAAAGGGATACCGGGACCTTGGCAATAGGCAACTGAAGGAACACGGGTGGTTTTAGTCAGTAAAAGTCTGACACGCCCTCCGCTCCGCCCAGAGCGGGAGAAGTCATTTGATGATTACTTACCCTCAAAACAAAAAGAAAGCCTTGGGCATAATCAGAGAAGCAATATCGCCGTCGCGCTCGGTAGCGATACTGCACCCTAATTGCGTAACACACGATCAATCACAATTTGTTTCATTTTGACAGTTTATCAACATTCATTGCGTTTTTTACGTTGTTGAGCAGACAATTTCCTTCAAAATGATTCAGATTATGATTGATCGTCTGTTACGGAATTAGGGTGCTGGTCCGTCTTCTGGTTACCTAACTAGTCACTTTGGACCAGTATCGCTACCGAGCATCACAGCGATATCACTTATATCTGAATAGGCCTTTATTTTGCTGAGATTATAGGCAGGTAGGTACAACATGGAAATTGTCCCAACTTGCAGAGCATCATCATGATCACATCAGCCTGTATTAAGTAATGGTGCTTATAATCCTGAACCAACTACTTACAATCGACGCCGAGGCGACGACCTAAGGTCGAGGGAATCCGCTTGATATAGGTACATAAGGAAAGCACAGGATCCGATGTCGTGATGCAGCGGACGACATGACATGATCAGCCTATAATATTCCCACTGCACTGCTGAGACACAGGCCTCCTCCCTTCGAGACGGAGTGGGCTATCTACCACGCGGGTCCAGTGCGGGTTGGTAGATGTCACATGTCTTCGAATTTTTGGTTCTAGTACATGGCACGGTTTCCTCACAATGTTTTCCTTCACCGTTTTGGGAGCAGTGGTGATGAAAATATTTACACAAAGTAAAGCGCCTGGCTGGGCTCGAATTCACGACCTACAACTCGTAAGTCGAAGCCGTTACCACTAGGCCACCACTGCTCTCAGCAACGGACGTATTTCGGCTGAATGACCATGTTTTAATTGATTCTGAAGCAATCGGCTACAACTCACAAATTTTATGACTTTTTTTGCAGAAAGAAGAAGTTGATATAAGGTTGGAATTTTTGAGTGAATACATCTTGAGAACGCTGAAACAGAAGGTGGACAAATGGGCTAAGTTCATCACTGGCGATGACAGGGTCAGTGTTACCAATCTATATATATATATATTTTATATATTTATACACATGTAATAAATGTCTGTAGACGAGGCATTTCTGTACATTGAAAATATAAAAAAAAATGCAATTTCTACCATTTTTGGAATTTTTGTCTGTGAGAGATTAATTTGTTAAAATATCACATAAAAAGTACGAAACCAATATGGTTAACTTTTATACTCAAATGTTGTGTATAACTCGGAGTAACGTTTAGTTTTAGTTTCATCGCAATGGGTTTACTCTATCAAAAGATATAGGTAATCAATTGAAACTGTTCATGAAGAACTTTTCATTAGGTACGTACCTACCTAATGTAGAAACACGTAACGACATCTATTGTCCCGAAGTTATACTAACGTAAGCTCAAGCAGGTTTGTGTTGTTGATGGCTATTTTCGCATACTTCGCGCGATACATTATGAATAGAATGTAACTCTCAATGAACAATCAAAAGTTAGGCTAAAAGTTAAAGTTTATTAGTTTAGTAGTAGTGCGATAGGTGGCGCTACCTATCTTTCATGAGACAACATTATCTAACATGAAAAAATAGTGATAGGTACTTAGATATTAATTTATTTAAAAAAATATTTATTGGAGCGATGCTCTTTATCGCGGCTTGCAAACTGGCAAAAATCGTCACGCTAAAAAGTGTTCTTAATACTTACGACTGTCTTCTTCTAATTCAAAATGATTAAGTATCCTAAATTATTTTTTCTTACAGCACATCCTGTACAAATTCTTCGATAATCCCAAGTTTGAAGTGCTCGTATTTCGTGTGAACACAGCAGGCATGATCACGTGTTCCACGGGATTTCCGGCCATTAGTAGGGGTAAGGTGGTGTACTTCCTCAGAAACGTGGAAGAGAAAATTACAGCGGGAAATATCCGAAAGGTTTGTAATTATTTGTTGTTTGTTGTATATGTAACTATGTGGGTGTGTAGCGATGCGCGGCTACAATACAAGGCCTGCCTGCGCAGATGACGCCGCGCAGCGCCCCGCACCCCGCGCCACCGCCGCGGGCCCGCGCACGCTTTTCCTTGAAATAAAGCGTGAGTGCGTTCACAGCTCGTCCGAGTTTTACTTGTGTCCTTCCCGTATCTAACATTGTTGTTTTGTTTCTTTGGTGAAGTGGCGTGACTGTAGCTAGAAGCTCATGCCACATTAGGGTCAGTTCACCGTATCGTCTCATAATGGCAACTTCTCAAAATGTCAACCGGTCGCAAAATGTCCACTTCTCAGAATGTCAACTTCTTAAAAATCTAATTCTCATTATTGTCAATTTGTCGAAATGTCGATTTCTCACAATAAAAAATTCGCATAAGGTCAACTTCTCACAATGTCAACTTCTTAAAATGAAAAATTCGCTTAATGACAACTACACGTAGTACCTACTACTTTAACAAAGTAATTTGAATGTAGTAATAGGTATAATTATTGATTGTTGAAGAGTTCCTCGTGGGAAACCAACTTTGTGTGCGATAGCTAATTAATGGTTTTTTATTTATCTGGCAGTTTGAGTACATAGGCGGCCTACCCAAACACCGTTCTTTGGTATTGTTCGTCCAGTCGTTAGCTCCTTAAGTTCTGAGTTGAGCTATGTGGTGTTTTGTTATGTAGAACCACACACTTTTACTCTTTCGGCCTAACTACTATGAATCACACGACACAATACAATATCTTTATACTTTTACATCTCAAAATCATCCTTTTAATTACACCTGTCTTTTTTAACATTCCAAACCTTATTTTATACCACAAAAATTTCCTTTTGTAAAAAAATCTTAGAATATTTCGCCGTCCCCGGAGAATAAAATGATAACTACAAAAACGGAGAATAAACTGAAAACTCATAATATAGTCGGTGATGACACCTGGCTTGATTTGATCCTGACCTCTAATCTTTCCCTAGTTTCCTCGCATGGTCAACACGTTGCTCCTGGCTTTTCACATCACAACCTTATATTCCTATCCTATATCCTAAAACCCCCTAAACCTAAACCCACGTTCCAGTACAGGCATGCCTTCGCTCGTATGAATCATGAGAGGCTTCAACAGAATACATCCAGTATTGACTGGTCACCCTTGGAAGCAGCTATTTCTGTAGACGAAAAAGTTAGTTTCTTCAACAACGCGGTGATCAAGCTGTACGATAACCATGCGCCTATCAAGAAAATTAAGTTGAAGCGTCCGCCTGCGCCTTGGATGAACAGGGGAGTGCGGCTGGCAATGCGACGGAGGGACCGCGCGTTTCGCAAATTTAAAAAAGATCGCTCGGAGGACAACGGGACTTTCTTTAAGGCTGCTAGGAATCGGTGTAATCAGATGATACGCAAAGCCAAACGCCGCCACATTCTGAATAATATCACTTCGTCTTCCCCTGCAGATATTTGGAAGTTCCTTGGAACTTTAGGCATCGGCAAATCACGAAATTCAGACCTTCCTAACACATTTGGCTTGGACGATCTAAATCGTCATTTCGCCACTGTTCCCACTCTAGATAGTCTAACCAAATGTCAAACCCTCGACTACCTTGCTGGTCTGACGCGACCCAATATTAACCCCTTTTTCTTCACCCCAGTCGACCCAGGAGAGATCAAAAAGATTATCTTGTCCATCCAAAGCAGTGGGCTGCGATATAATCAGCCGCCATATGATCGTAACGGCTCTTGATCAACTTCTTCCTGCTATCTCCCACATCATTAACTACTCCCTTTACATCGGTGTTTTCCCTTCCCTGTGGCGTAAAGCCCTTGTCCGGGCCCTTCCTAAGATACCTAACTCCTCTCTTCCTAAGTCACTTTCGCCCAATTTCCATCCTTACTTTTCTGTCTAAGGTGCTCGAGGCCAGTGTCCATAAACAATTCTCCCGCTTTATTCACCACAACTCCCTCATCAGTCCCTTTCAATCCGGTTTCAGGCCTTGGCACAGTGCCGTTTCAGCTCTCCTTAAAGTGACTGACGATATAAGGCGGGGAATGGAGGACACTAAAGTAACAGTCTTAGTGTTAATTGACTTCTCCAATGCTTTCTATACCGTCAGTCACGATGTGCTTTTAACCATTCTTTCCTATCTTATGGTCTCTCCGGATGTACTGGAATGGTTTTCTTCTTAGCTTCGGGGGCGTCAGCAGTCTGTTCATGCAGGAGACTCATCGTCGAGTTGGTGTGATCTTGCGACTGGCGTCCCTCAAGGCGGTATATTATCTCCTCTTTTGTTCTCCATTTTTATTAATCTCATTACCACAGTGCTTTCGACTGCGTATCATCTTTATGCTGACGATTTGCAGCTTTACTGCCAGGCAAGTGTTGACAACATTTCCGATGCCATCGAGGAGCTAAACCGGGATTTAAATATGGTTAAAAGCTGGTCTGACCGATTTGGGGTGGCGGTTAACCCTACCAAGTGTCAGGCCATCATAGTAGGGAGCCCCTACAGCATGAGGAAGCTGAATGGCAAAACTGTTCCACCTGTAATATTCGACAACTCGTCATTCCGTTTAGCTCGGATGTAAAGGATCTTGGTCTGCATGAGGACACTTGTCTTGACTGGCGAAAGCAGGTCACGACAGTTAGTAATAGAGTCACCGGAACGTTGCGGTCGCTCTATCGGTTAAAAAACCTTCTGCCATCACACATAAAGGAAATGCTTGTACAGTCCCTAATCTTTCTCATAATTGACTATGGTGACGTGTGTTATTACGACCTGAATGCAGATCTCCTCAATAAATTAGATCGCCTTCTCAATAATTGCATTCGATTCGTTTTCAATCTTCGTAAGTATGACCATGTATCCGCGCATCGATTGCTTTTGAAATGGCTACCCATTCGTCAGCGCAGAGAGTTGAGGGCTTTGTCTATGTTGTTTACTATACTCGACAAACCCACTTCTCCTTCTTACCTGACTTCCCATGTTCAATACTTTATGCTCTGCCCATAGTAAAAATCTTCGTTCTACCAACAATCGTCTTCTACGATGTCCTTCTCACCGCTCTGGCTTCATTCACTCTTCTTTCTTCGTCCAGGCGGTCTTTCTTTGGAATGCGAAATCCCCCTGGAAATCAGGACGGCAACAAGTCTCGAAAAGATGAACATCGATACACACGGAATAAATTAAATGCAAAATATCTTTTAGTGCTATGAGAAAGTTATTTTTCACTTTTTTTGTGTTTATTTTGGAAGTCGGTTGTTTTTTTTTTGTTTTTTCTATGTCTTCCGATACCCCTTAGTAGTATTTATGTATACCTAGCTATACCTATTACTACATTCAAATTAACTTGAGTTATCTTGAGTATCTACGTGGAGTTGTCATTAAGCGATTTTTTCGTTTTAAGAAGTTGACATTGTGAGAAGTTGACCTTATGCGAATTTTTTATTGTGAGAAATCGACATTTCGACAAATTGACATTATGAGAATTTGATTTTTAAGAAGTTGACATTCTGAGAAGTGGACATTTTGCGACCGGTTGACATTTTCAGAAGTTGACATAATGAGACGATACGCAGTTCACACCGAGAAGCGAAGCCACGCGCGCTTTTTTATGATCCGATACAATGTCGAATTTATTTATTAGACAGGTACACGCGCTGCGCAGCACCGCGCATCTCAGCGTACTTTGACACGAGTCAACCCTTGCACTGAAGTTATACCTTTTCATAAAGAAAATAAGTTCGAAAATTGTTAGTGCGTGCAGCGTTGCGTCGCGTCGCTTCACGTCACGGTCTGTGAAAGATGATTGTGATGCGACTCAAAACAAAACACTGTCATTTTTGACAGCGCTCACGGTGTTATAAATCAAGGGGAATGGTCAGCGTCGTATCAAGATGACGCATGTCGACGTCATCTATGACGATTCACGGGTCATCGTTATCGCGCTCACGTTACTTCGGAACGGGTGTTAGCACGCTCAAATCGATTAGGTACAGTGTAACTCGGAACGAAGCTTAAGTAGCATTTATGATAGGGGACTTCATGACGTAAGCTCAGTGGCGGATTTACCAGCAGGCTGAGTAGGCTTGAGCCGAGGGCGGCAAAGGGGACCGATTTAGTTTTTATTTTTCCTACCACATAGAAATCAAAATGATTTCTGCATGACAGTTTTCTGTTATCTGATGTTTTACAACAAATTTTGCCAATGACTTTCCCCTCTCCCTTGTCATTGTATTTTCCATATAGCAAACTTCCATAATCTAAGAGTAAAATTAAATTTCAAGATAGCTCAAAAATATACCCAAAAATTATTTTACCTGCAATTTCAACGAAATTGTTGGATTGTAAAAATAATCTAGGGCATGACAATTGTAGAGGCAAGGGCGGCAAAAACTTTACAGCCATAACTTGAAAATTTGTAAATCCGCCACTGCAGGGGCAGTTTGTTACCTTGAAATCAGTCGAGTTGTGACCCAACTTATTATTGTAATCGCCCAAAATGAGTCGAGGAATTTCCGTTCTAGGTACTTACTAACTAGATTTTCCAATTTTGCATCTACCCATAGTCAATCGCAAAAATTTATGAAAACGAATGTCAAGTACAGTTCGATAGAGTCGCTGCGCAGTCTGTAACAATTTCATGTGTGAGGGGCTGAGGGGTGGGCTACTGCTACTGCGCAGCGAATAGCTAACTTTCGAGCCCCCATTATGTTTGAATCGAACTGTACTTTCGTTGAGTCATTTTGAGCCCAAAGTTTCAAAAGTAGGACCACTTTTGAAACCTTATATAATATTACCCAACATTAACTGACGTTAATTGTTTCTTAGGCTCTCACTCTCGGCGAAATGTCAGGCAATGTACTACAAGATTTAATGACGTTGGCGGATTTTGTAATCGGGCCTCTCCTATGCAATATTGAGAACCAGAAGGGATGGCCCAAGATAGTGAGGAACGATATGATGAGACATGTTAATGAGCTGAGGAATTTGATGTATCAGGTTGGTTGGTTTTGACTAAGAATTCTCCTTCTCTCAATATTTATTTTTGTGGAGTTGGTATAAGAGTTGAGCCTTACGCCTCGGTCACACACAGCGAATAATCGCTGCGATTAGGCACTCCCAGCGAGAACTCGCTGTGTGTCATACACAACAGGCTTATTCACTGCAAATAGATTCATTCGCCGCGTGTCAAATTCGCCGTGATTTGAATTGAGCATGATCAATTTTAAGACTTGTGCAGACTAGCGCGAATTGTTCTACTGTGAAGTTTCCTCAGAAATTTTGTTTTGTTAAAGTCTGCACGAGCCTTTACTCTCTGCAAATGCGCACTCGCTGCTAGGATTCGCTGTGTATCTCAGAGTACCCATTCTGTTCGGCGCGCCTGTATTGTGGAAGACTGCCGAAATTCTCGTGTAGGACTCGCTCTGTCTGACCGAGGCCACATACAGCGAATACTCGAAGCGACAATTCACGGGTTACTCCCGTCTGGCAACGCTCTCGATTGGCAACTCTACTTATGTATACTTACATTGGTTATGTTTGTAGATAACATACGTACCTGAGCAAACGTTAAAGTACAGTCAGAATTTAATATTTGCTATGTTCAGTTCTAATTTTATTTTTATTTTTTATTTTTGTAAAGTGACAAATTATTTTTAGACAATATTAGAGAGACACATTTGGAATGAATAAACAAAGTTTACCTATTGTAAACTGTAGTAACGTATATAGTTGATTTTGCTTTGCTTTGTTACTAGTCATATTATATTACATATATTTTTATAAGATACATAAAAAAAATAACTAACTACAAACATTTTAAATAGGTACTTACCTATTTTTCTCATTTCAAACAAATATTTAAATTCCTTTAAAAAATCACTTAACGTACTGACTGTAACTGGTGCATACGATAATTACTAAATTATACCCGTTCGTCCCATTTACAACATCAGTGGGACGAACGGGAATAAATTTAATATTATTTATAAAATTTTCATTGGTCCCACCAGTGAGACGAATGGGAATACACGAAGATCCAGCGGTTTAGGCTGTGCTTTGTCTGTCAGTGAGTGTATGAATTAATTTAAAAGAGGATTCAATATATTCAAATTGCAGTTAAAAGGAGAAATGTCTAGTCAAGTACTGCTGCCGATGCCAGCCGGTGTACAAACTATATACCACGCGGAAGCCAGGCTGAAACAAAGGTATAAAAAATTCAAATAAATTATGTACCCTTGTATGTAGGTCCCTTGTAGGTTGTAATTTGTAAATATAGGGTGTAAAAAGACCCATCACATAGCCGTCAATTACGCATTCAGTACCTACATCAAATTAAGTAACATTGCACAAAAATAATTGCTGGGATAAGTCTTTTTTTTTTAGGGTACCTACCCTTCCCCACTATATGTAGGGGAGGTACACGTGAATAATAGATAAGCGGGAATGCTTTTTTTCTCGCCTATCCTATGATTGGGAGTTTGCGAAAACCATTTAATTGGATTCAGGGATCCGTTTGCGAAATATTAAGCGTTACAGTGCTAATTTTGTTAAAGTTTCCCTTTAAAGTGGGCCTAAGTGGTTGGATATGGATATGTGAAAATAATCATGGCAGTAGTATTATAACGAAATTAAAAGAAAAACTATCACAGCTAAGTAGGCTCTACAAGTTACTGTGTAATAATCGACCAACTTACATTTGAAGTTGCAAAAACATGTTCCCCCATAGATTCCGTATAGAAAAAAAAAAAAACGACTACAATGTTAAGTTTGTGCTTGGAATAAATTCATCCCAACTACGGAACCCTCCACTGTGCCTGGTCCAACACGCACTTGGCCGGTTTTTTATTTATTATACCACGTTACAGCGATGGAGAAGACGTGGACTTGTACTTAAAGACGAACATAGAAGGAGCTATCATAAAGTGGGCGCAACAAGTTCATGACTTACTGGCAGAGGATTCATACATAGGTAAGCTTCATACTTCACAGGCTTCGTTTACAAGTGGTTGATGGATTCAGTCACTAAAGCCCCATTTACACTGTACAAGTATCTAGGACGTTCCAGAGCAATAATCGCATGCCGTAAAGCATGTTCAGTTATTGCCGTTCAAGAATTGCATGCAAGTTTTTACACGCGTGCGATTTTCATAAATTGGCATACTTACAACAATTTAATTCACGTTTTGCCATTCAAGTTCACACCGAGACGCGACGCGACGCGACGCGCACTTTTTTAGGTGTAGGCCCCGCTCGCCCTTTGGATCTTGCCCCTAATTACCTAAGTGTACCCACTCGCCCCTTAGCATATTAGATGGCCCCAGTCGCCCCCGATTGTTAGTAGGTTAAAAGTACAGTCAGCACTCTAAGTTTTTAAATATTAAAATAAATATTGTTTTCTTATATCTGGGCCACTGGGTCACCGAAGACCTTAAAGATAATATGGATTTGGAAAGGGAACGTAGGGCGTTGTCTGTTCGCTGTAATGTTAAGATTCGCACGTTGTACTGAACAAGTGAAGGTAACACTATTTAGGGTATTCTGCCAGACCTTCTACACGTGCAGTTTGTGGATCAAATACACGCAGAGGACATACGATGCCCTGCGTGTACAATATAATAACGCGTTCAGGGTGTTGATGGGGCTGCCGCGGTACTGTAGCGCGAGTGGCATGTTCGCGGAAGCGCACGTGGACGGATTTCACGCGATCATACGTAAGCGTTGTGCCTCGATGTTGGCGCGGGTGCGCGGCAGCCCCAGCGCCATCCTGGCCGCGTGCGCCGGCCGATGGGACTCTGTACTGATGGCGCTCTGGATAGGCCTTCACACGAGAGCAAGCACCTGACCACTTAACCTGTACTCTTACTAACACTAGGTTAAGAACATTGTTACTAACAAATTTATGGACAAAGTCTGAAATAAATTATTATTATTATTATTTTTTATATGTTTAAAAATCTCGGGACCCTGGGATCCCGGACTTTTGGAAGGCGTGCGAGGGGCCGAAGCCAACTTGCAGAGGCCCCTTAGATAATTTTAAATGGAATTAGGCACCAACCGACGATTATCCCTGTTCGCACCATGCAAGTGCAGCCAAGGACAACCCCCGGTTGGTGTAGAACTATTAATTGCAGAACATGGAAACAAAGATATTGGGCTACGGGTTTGGGTGGTTTAGTGAACTGGTAATCTTGAACTATGGAAAGACTATGGCCCCTGCCTGAACAATGTTTTTAAATATAAAATACAAAGATAAAATGGCAGGGGGTGACTTGCACACTCAATAATGGGCCCCTCAGAACGGTCGCTAGCACAAAGTGTCGTAGCGACAAGGGGGCAACATGTCCTGAGGTGCTTAAAAGGAGTGGAGAGGTATTCCATGGCTATCAGGACAATCCCGGAAGTACGGTCAAGATCCCTACCAGCATCTTACTGGAATACTTCCTTCCTCCGAGCAGGTTTGCTCTTGCGAATCTCCACTCAAGACGGCCAATAAAGGCAAGAATGAGGTGGGAGCTCTGTTCCTCGTCAGTGTTCACTCTAGCCGGCCAATAAAAGCAAGCCAGAGGTGAGGAACAAGACATCTCCCGGGAGATAGGGTCCGTGGGGTCGCAACCGCCCAACAGCTCGCCACATGCTGCCCTGCGGGTTTTTGTATCTCTCTTGGTCTGCCTCCTCACTCTAGACCCGTTTCGGTAAAGTTAACTCTACCGGCACAGACCTAGAGTTCGGAGCACGCAAGCCCCACCACGACGTCAACGTAGAGATACGGCGGTGGGGTTATATTATTATTATTATTAAAACTTCAATCAAAACCTAACAAAAAGTAGTAGGCTTGCATGAATTCAAGATAGTATTACAATCATTCGTATTATACCAATATTAAAAATAGTTTATACCTAACAAAAAGTACTAGGATTGCATGAATTCAAGATAGTATTACAATCATCATTAGTATTATCCCACTAATAAGATTTGGATGAAAGGCACACAAATAGTTTATAACTAACAAAAAAGTACTAGGCTTGCATAAATTCACGTTTAGTTACACATGGAAATAAGTAATAAACTAATTAGGAAATATCGCAAATGCATCCCTTCCACATTATAATACGAACATAGAAAGAGAAAGCATTCATAATATATTCGACTCTCATACGATTTTCAACGGGTAACATATTTTACCAAACGTTTTATTTATTGGACCTATGAAAAAGGTTCCTTTTGTTATTATAGGTAAGCCAGGTAGCAACAACTATCACAAGTGTCACGAGTGGGTGAGATGACAGATAGAGTTATTAAAGTAATCAAATATAGCGTTATTCATAATGTGTGCATTTTTCTGTCTGACTGTACCTTTTTTGGTTAAATTTCAAAGGAAATGCCGCAAAGGGCGAGTCGGTACATCAAAATAATTATTTAAATGTCAATTTTCCACTCGACCCTTCGTAAGGGGCGAGTCAGTACACCAAAATTATTGAAAAACGGGGCGAGTGGGACATTTTAATTGAAGGGGCAAGATTCAAGGGGCGAGCGGGGCCTACACCCTTTTTTATGATCCGATACAATACCTATCCAATTGATTTACCTACTACACAATAAGCAGCACCGTGCATCACACGCGCGGCGCAGCACCGTGCATCTCAGCATACTTTGACACGTGTACACGTTCGCGCTGAAATTATACCTTTTCATGAAGAAAAGTCAAAATAATAACATAAAATAATTATTATAATACCTAAAAATATTTTAAATTAGACAAAGAGTAAAAATACAATTATCAGAATACACACCAAAATAATATTAAAAAAAACATGCGCTCATCCTCCTCTCGCCTACTATGCTGTGCCCGACAGGGTCCATAATTGTACCATTAATTTTAAGCCTACCAACTGTTTTTTTAACAACAATATGGAGAGATGTAGAATTGAGAATTTAGAAAATAAGTTCCATAATTGTTAAAAAGTGCGCGTAGCGTCGCGTTGCTTCGCGTCGCGGTCTGAACTGGCAATGACTGAGGCAATTAATTGCATGCAAGTTTTGCTTCGTCTAAGCACAACGTTGCACATCCTTGTAAAATTGATTCAAGTATTACCCGCATTAGTGCTGCCAAATATTACATTTTATTGAACGTGAAATCGTATGTAGTTTATTTAGTTAGATTTATTTAGTTTTTCGATAATTGAATTGAATTATATTCAAGATTATTTTACTTGTTTCGTTCGCTCATTTTTCAATGATAGAACATTTTCATGTCAGAATTTAATGCGATTTTTTTGCACGTGCTGTTTACACCTATGTATAACAGCTTTGGACGGCATTGCTTCAATTTTAAGGTATGCCACAGGCAATAAAGTTGCACCGTGTAAATGGAGCTTAAGATCGATATTGTACAATTTGTACACCCGAACTTAATACACAACTCGATGTGCATGGGTCTACCTACCCACGCCACATGTTTGATAGTTTCTTTTATTATCTTATATCTATATTATCATATTATTGGTAGCATTTAAAAGAACAAAGTTCCCGCTTCCCGCCGCGGATGTCAACTTCTACACACAGCGGCTGAAGAACCTCGAAGGCATATACTCTCAGCTGCGAGATCCTCGCGTGAAGAGGATGGCTCACTATCTAGAGGATACAAAGAGCGTGTACCTTAGCTGCTTCAAGACCATGCTTACCAATGTGGTTGCTGGTGAGATCTACTTCAGTTCAAAATTCAGTTTCGTCTTGATAATTTCTAGGATTTGTGATGTGAACTTTTATGTTTTTTAACATGTCGATATTATTATCGTGGACGTCCACGTCAACGTCACGACAGCGACATCACGACACAGGGATATAAAATGTATGGAAATATAATAATGAAGGCGCTTTTACATTTCCGTCCACGATAACGTTAGAATCTATACATCTTCAGATGTATAGATATACATCTTCTAAACAAATAAATAAAGTGTCTGTTTGTAATGTCAAAACAGTTTTTTACTACTTAAATGCATATGAAAATATATAGGTACGGTAGGTAGGTACTTAACGTTTTTTTTTTAATGTGTAACTTCTTTTGTCTCCCTTTCCTGCAATCTGTTGGAGTGATTTCTTGACAAGAGAGTGCGCGCTACTCCCCCGGCTTCCTGTTACACACTTCCGTCCCTTTTCACGAAATATGTTTGATATTTGATACCAATATTATTACCAATGAGCGCGCGCGGTGCTAGAGTTGGCCATCAGATGGTACTAACCCATTTTCCGAGAGGTTGGTACAGTCAGCCAAGGTGTTAGATGTTACACATCATATGTGACTACCGTAAGCCTCGCTCGTTTTATTTGTGTCTGTCTATTTGTTCCCACTAATCTCCGACACGGCTGGACCGATTTTGACGGGACTTTCACGGGCAGATAGCCACGTTGTAGGGCATAAATCGAACAGATTACGTGTGACTCCGGATTTTTAATTTGTCTGTCTGTGATGTCTTGTTTACATTTTTTTGTTGACTTTTTTGTCGTAGTTGGGTTTTAGTTTTATAAACTGTATTCCAGTGGATTTCCGTTAGCTCTTAATGTACGACTATTTGTCATTGTCATAGTCTTAGTGAGAGTGATTTCTAGTCCTACCTAGCACTATTCGTCCTAGCACAATTCGCTTGTAGGGATTCGATCATGAGCTGCAGCTGATGTGAGCTTGTCTCGGATAGTATTCGTCTGCGAATCTCAGATGAGTTATGAAGGCGCCTTGTATATATAGATTCCTAGTTTGCTCCAGTCCAGCCTGCCGAAGATGGCTTCAAGGACAGCTATAAATATTTTTGGGGCTAGCGGGTTGCCTTTCTGTACCCCTCTTCATGGGAGAGCGCCCAGGGTTTCCATTTTTATTCTACACATATTGTTATTATGTATGCTTCTGGTGTCATTTCGTTGACTCGACGTGGAGACCCATACTACTGTATGGGTCTCCACGTCGAGTCAACGAAATGCACGTCTATGATAATATCGTCACGTTAGAAATTATAAAAGTTCACATTTTTGAGCGAGTTAGGGATTGAGTCTACATTATAATATGAATCCATTAAATATTATGTATTATTTTACAGCCATTGTCGAATGCCGCGATATTTACGTATACCAGAGACCTTTGCTAATACACTTCGAATCGTTTGAGACAACCGACTTCATGGACGCCAAACTCTTGATCAGATCGATGTTGCACTGTATCGGGATGTTGTGGGGGAACTCGAGATATTTTTGTTCCGTGGAGAGACTTATACGTACGTATTAAAGATACACAAACTCAATACATTAAAAATACCGATGAGGAGGGTAACCAAAAGAACTGTTTCTTAAGTCAAGTTATGATTCCGACGACTGCTGCAGCTGCGATCTGCGGTATGCGGCAGCCATCGGAATCATTTAAATACTAGATACTAGATATCTAGTATTTAAATACTAGATACTAGATATCTAGTATTTAAATGATACCTAGAATTCCGATTCTAGGTTTTCAACTATCATTGATAGTTTTTGAAGAATATTGTTGCGAAATACTTCACCGGAAATAATGTTTCTAATCCGTACATTGTTGACGAGAGAGAGTTAGCTTTTTTTCATTGACGTGCGTTATGTATTATTATTGACAGCTTTGCTTCGTGAAGTGTGCAATCTAGTAATACAACAGAGCTCAAACAGTATCGATCCTATGACAATATTCCAAGGAGAACCCGATGAACAACTAGTTAAACTAAGGAAGGCTTTAACCGTATTGAATCATTTTATGTAAGTACCAGCGGCTATCATCCTAATCTACCAAAATTCATTATAATATCAATAGAGAACATGATTGGAACTTGTTACGACAGACGTAATGGGGGTCTACTCCCTAAGTCCGTTAGCAAAAAGACGAGCCTGTGCAACAGTACTCCAAAACGTTGGAATCCTATTGATTTCGGATTCATGGGTTTCAAACGGAATCATAGACCATATTATTGAACGAATGACGCATGAGCATGACGATAGAGTTGCGCTTATATACCGGTCGATTACCAGTTTACTTATTTTGTAGTTTTCAAGCTTAATAAAAAATAAAAAAATTGTTGTCGTTAGAAAATGACCACATTTTTTACAATTTACTTTTTATGATGTCGTGCCTTTAGTTAGAGAATTGAATTATTTTTGCCATTTTTGTCTGTATAGCGGTTTTATCCTTTACGACCTTTGGCTTTTTTCTTTTTGGCGGTAATTGTCGAAGTTTTTTATTTACGATAATACTTAACGAGAACTTTTCATTACTAATTAATTAGATAATTAATCAATGTAATTTTATTAAATGGCTCCAAACGCTCCAGCAGCAACTCAAGCTCAAATAGGGGTCCTCCTCAATTTTATGGGAGACCATCAGGAGTTAGGTCACGGACTATTGAGGGGTGCCGACGGGAGACTAAGGTCGAAACGGCTGTGGGGAAAGTCCTTTATCTCGATGGGAAGTTGCACAAAGTCCGTGGAGCAGTGGCAAAGGGTGAGTTTAATACATTATTCGTCAATATTAATATGATTTTAAGGTCTTGTCATCAGTGAAGTGCAATGATAATGTAAAAGTTAGTAAGTTTGTTTCAATGGTAAAAATGAAAAACAGCAATATTGTGTTATAATACAGATACATAACTAGTATACACACATTGTTACAGTCATATTTGTTGTATCCGTCAATGATATTCAGTTTTTGCTGTACAGGGTCCAGCTGTAACACAAGAGCTCTCCAGGAGCAACATTGTATCCACTGAGGCACCACAGCTGAAGTTGCCGATGCAAAGTCAGCGAAGTAAGTATTATTGTTCAGAAGAAAAGAGATTACGTAAATCATGTATCAGAAAAACTGATAAAAAAAATATTTCTTTTGTTTACAGCTACCCTCGTCATGCACGTCCACGTGTTCGGCGACACCTCCCTGTCAACTCGTCTCCCTCGACTGTCGTCGTCGTGTGTTGTTGATCGTAAATTTTTCGTGACTGTATTTTTTTATTGGTGCTAAATAAATTAGGTAAATAAAAAAACCGTTTTGATAATAAAAACAATGCTTTTATTGTGGAAATATTTATTTTAAATGTTTCAATCTTCCATAAGTCCCAACACCAACGAGATACAATATAATTTTAATTGTTATCGCCTTCTAAAGGCCAATCGACAGTTGAGCGGCGTATTATTAAAGCAGCCATAGTTTCGAATATTTCCAAAACATTAACTTTCGTCAACAGCACGATAACTATTTTGATGTCGTATCAACTGACATAACGCTCCGTCAAAACAAGTATATAATTCAACTTTTCGGACGGGCGCAAAAGCACATCGAATGTAGGAACAACTGTCAAATCATGTCGTCATTCATTCTTAGTCTGGGCTATGCACCAATCATAAATCCGCAGGTGATAGGGAGTAGGAAACGCTCGTAACTAAGGCCGAAACGGCGGATTTCATGCTTATTAGAGAGTAGACCCCCTGATATAATTGCTAAGCCAGCTATGACAGCGTTCTAGCGCGTACAAACCGGTTTGAGTCGGCTCAGTTCGGGGATAAACTTCAGGGGTGTGCCCGACTCTGCCCGACTGTGCTAGCGGCAACAATTCGACGCGGCGCGGACATTAATTTAGTTTTTAATTTTTTAAATGCCTATGTCTTGTACTGTGTGAACAAATAATGGTAGAAAAACCAAAGAGATTTCTTATTTTGGATATCCAAAGGATGTCGTCAGGTAAGTATATTTACCTACACATTTTCAATGCATAATATTAGGTCTTTACCTATGAAATTGCCGTTCTGCAGTACTGGCCATTTCAAATCAAAATAATTTTTGTTTGGCTAAGAATTCTAATTTCAAATTAATTTTATTTTAAAAACATGGATTTTTTTTTCCAAAAGTAGTCATTTCTTTATTGATTAGTGTTACATTTTCATCGCATTTCAATCATTTTCGTCATCATGGATACGTTAAAAATTCGAGTAATTATGGAATATGAGTACCGTCGTGGCAGCAACGCGGCACAAGCGGCACGCAACATCAACGACGTTTACGGAGCTAACACTACAAACCAACGCACCACCTGTTATTGGTTTGCTCGCTTCCGTTCTGGAAATTTCGACCTGAAAAATGAACCTCGCGGTCGTCCGAAGACTTTGGTCGACAATGACGAATTAAAGGCGATTGTGGAAGCTGATGATACACAATCTACGGCTGAATTAGCAGCAGCTTTCGACGTTAGCGTCAAAACAATATTGGTCCATTTGCGTCAAATTGGCAAGGTAAAAAAGCTTGACAAATAGGTGCCCCACGAACTCAATGATCGCCAGCGCGAAGTACGCGTCGAGACGTGCCTTGCACTGCTCAACAGACACACAAATGAAGGAATTTTGAACCGCATTGTTACCTGCGATGAAAAATGGATTCTGTTTGATAACCGCAAGCGCTCAGCAAGTTGGTTGGATCCTGGTTCAGCACCTAAACAATGCCCTAAACGAAAACTTACCCCTAGAAAAGTGATGGTCACTGTTTGGTGGTCTAGCGCCGGTGTGATTCATCACAGCTTCTTACCAAACGGGGTGAGCATTACTGCAGATGTGTACTGTGAAGAACTGAACACAATGATGGAGAAGCTGGCTCATCTCCAACCAGCATTGGTCAATCGCTCGTCTCCGCTGCTCCTGCACGACAACGCGCGACCTCATACTGCACAGCAGACGGTCTCCAAGTTGCAAGAACTGGGGTTGGAAGCTCTCCGTCATCCGCCCTACTCACCAGACCTTGCGCCTACAGACTACTACTTTTTCCAGAATTTGGATAACTTCTTGGCGGGAAAAAAATTCAATACCCGAGAGGCAGTACAAAATGCCTTTGAAGAATTTGTTGCCTCCCGTCCAGCTGATTTATTTAAGAAGGGCATCAATAAACTGCCACTGCGATGGCAAAGATGCATTGATTGCATGGGTGATTACTTCGATTAATACAAATAAAAAATTCATGAAAAAAATTCGTTTAAATTTTTTCATACAAAACGGCAATTTCATAGGTAAAGACCTATTAATAATACAGAAGTATTTAGTTACGAGGTAGGTGGGTAACTTAATAAATATCCAAAATAACCAAGGTGGCGATAAGGTTTTCATACTATTTATTATTCTTAAGGATTACCGCCTATGTATAATGGTGTATTATTGTTCGTCTCCTATTTGTTTCGTATTTTTGTTTTAGTGGGTTTATAGGCACCTAGCTACCAAAGTGTGTTTGTAGGCAGTCTTAGTAAGATTCCGTTTGACCTTTAAATAAATCAATCTTTACTTTTGATAAGATACTTAACTTACTTACTTCGTGAAATACCTAGTAAAACAATGAAGGAAACCTTATAGTTCGTCTGAGCTCATTGCCGAATCTCGAGTCGCATTTGCCCGGTTTTTTTAATTTTAATAACCGAGTGACAACCCTATGAAAGTATGTAAGAACTTTGAGCAGCTTCCTTGTTATAAGTGGCAGTAGGACTTGCAGATTGTTTTATAAAGGGATTGGATATAAAACTAAGCTCTACGGTAGTACCTACGATACAGATGTCACAATTACTACTAGAAGCGGCTGAGTGCTACGCGGGTGACAGTGCTACGCGGTGACTGTGCTACGCGGGTGACAGTGCTTCGCGTGTGAGAGTGCTACGCGGGTGACAGAGCTACGCGGGTGACTCTGCTACGCGGGTGACAGTGCTACGCGGGTGACAGTGCTACGCGGCTGAAAGTGCACAGCAGGTGAGTGCTACGCGGGTGACCGTGCTACGCGGGTGACAGTGGTACGCGGGTGAGTGCTACGCGGGCGACCGTGCTACGCGGGCGACAGTGCTATTCGGGTGACAGTGCTGTGCGGGTGAGTGCTACGCGGGTGACAGTGCTACGCGGGTAGCAGTGGTACGCGGGTGACAGTGCTACGCGGGTGAGTGCTACTCGGGTGAGTGCTACGCGGGTGACAGTGCTACGCGTCGAGCTTTTGTACAATATTGATGCTTTGTAGTTGTTTCTTACGAACTATTTTTAGTAATCACTGAAGGCTGACCTTCTGCAAAGGCTGTATTAGAAAATAGTAACATAGACGGGTAATTTAGGTATTAAAGCAAATAAAATAAAAGTTACCTACCTCGTAAGTAACTAAATACTTATATATGTAATAATAAGCATTATAAATGTGTAGGTATAGGTAAGTATACATAATTAAGTACAAGATCTTATTGGAACTTTATTTGGATCCGTAGTTAGGTTTTAGTTTTTTAACTTTAGTCATGTGATAAAACGATTTACCTACTCTGCAGTGAAACTTACGAGATGAACCGAGACAAGGTGCACACGTTCTTCCCTTCTGGGGTGATGCCCGTGCGCTGGTCCTTCGACTTCGACCGCGTCTTCATGCGGTTCAACATATACATGAAACGGCTCAAGATGATCGAGAACATTCTTGAGGCCACCTGCGAAATACTGAAGTTGGAAAAAGTGGAGTTTTCTGGTTTAAGGGGCAAAACGTTGAGCCAGGAGTGCATGAAGGTGAGACTACTTTTTGATAGGGTTTCCTTTGATTTAATGCTTAATTGTCTCGCAAGTTGAAGCTTACTTCACTATAAGGTCCACGAAAATTGGTCCTTGTAAGTATCTGTACTTACTTTATTATTGTCTCAGCGTGCATTATTTTAGAAAGAAGGGTTTCGTATTTGGGATGATTTTATTCCCAAAATCAAACTTTGTAATTGAAAAACATGTTCTCAATACATCGTTAAACTACGTTACGGTCAATTTTCAAACTGCAAATGCAAATGTATATTTTTTGTTTGATCAAACTACAAATTGCCGATTTTCGGACTTTTCCCTTACATGTGCTGTGAGACTTTGTTTCCTGCAAAAGTTCATGATTCTAGGTCAACGAGAAGTTCCCTGTAGGTTTTGATTCATTTGCGAGTGTCAAAACAAGTCGCATAATAGCCGTAAAGTTTGCAAGCGAACCAATACCCTGCCATCCCCACCTGCCTGAGTCGGGGTGCCCAAATTCCCGATACATCTCGACTTAGTACAAAGGCAATAAGAACTTAGGATGCGAGAGCGAGCGAAGCGAGCTCGGGACTTGGGGTAACGGGAAGGGGATGGCGGGGTCTAGTGAGCGAGCGAACCGAGCGAATAAAGACCCCGCCATCCCCTTCGTGGCATTTTTTTTTTAAACCATTCAGAAATAGGTACCGCGTGAAGCGTGGCTCCGTCAACTACGCCTTACTTCAAAAATCAGATATTTATAGCTTTTTTTTTTCCCTTGACTTTCGAGACGTTTGACATTGACCTTGAAAATTTGTCTCCTTTGAACTTGTGGATGGGATGACTTGCCCTTTTCCTCTCTTACATTCCAGCTCCCTCTTAATTTCATGTATCAATATTTTCTATGAGATTTGAGATAAAGGAGACATCTTCTGTGACTTACTGTACCTATACCTATATCCACCATTTACCTACCTATCTATCTATTTAGGTAGTTTAAGAGACGGACAATTGTATGAACTGCAAAAGTAACTTTGTAATCGAATATTATTTATATAGGATTAGCTTCCGCTCGCGGCTTCGCCCGCGTGATATGTCGATAACAAAAAAAAAACAACCGACTTCCAAAAAAGACACAAAAAAAGTGAAAAATTACATTAATTTCGGAAGTCGGTGGCAATAAACGAAAATTGACAAGCAAAAACACCGACTTCCGAAATTAAAGTTATTTTTCACTTTTTAACCGACTTCTTCAAAAAGGAGGAGGTTCTCAATTCGTCTGCATGTTTTTTTTTTTTGTGTGTATGTTACGCTATTACTCCGCCAATTATGAATCGATTTTGATGATTCTTTTTTTGTTTGGTAGGTCATGCTTCAGAGGTGGTCCCATATAAATTTTATTAACTTTGCTTGCGTAGTTTTTGAGTTAGCTTCAATAATTATTTATTTTTCCCACTTAGTGTATGTAGACGATATATTGTTTGACTCCTTCACTGTTATTTACATACCAGGTAGTGTTATTCGAATTTGTGTGGGGTAGGTACCACAACTAAAAAGTGAAAAATAAAAACTTTTTACAAAAAAAAAAAACAACCGACTTCCAACAAAAACACTAAAAAAGTGAAAACAAACACCGACTTCTGAAATTAAAGTTATTTTTCACGTTTTTAGTGTTTTTTTGGAAGAAGGTTGTTTTTTTTTTGTAAAAAGTTTTTATTTAGTGATTTTTGTAATAAGTTTTTTTATGTAAATGTCATTGAGTGTCTCACAGGTTATGTCCTCAAGATTTTAGTTACTATTTGAGAAACAGGTCTCGTGATATCATTTGAATATTATGATGTGACTCGACAATCTTTGTGTTTCCAATCTAATCTTCATCACTATTTTTAGACCATAAAAATCCTTATGTAATCTGATGAAGACATCATTCTTTGTTTGAAAGGCCTCAACATACGTATTCAATATCAAATATTTTGACAAAACTATAGAAAGAAATTACGTTTCCCGGTTTTTTGTGCCCCATGACGAACAGTGTTATTGGGTTTTTCATCTGGAATTTCTCAGTAGCAGCCCGGAGACTAGATTTGTGCCAGATTGGTGGCAATAGGTTCACTCCCCATTACATGGGACTTAAACGTAACTGGCGAAATGTGGATGTCGGTACTATAGGTACGCCTCTGCCTGATCCTTCGGAAAGGCGTGATGTGTGAAATTACATTTCTTACCAAATTACCAAAAAAATACAACCGACTTCGAAAAAAAAGTGAAAAATAACTTTAATTTCGGAAGTCGGTGTCTTTGCTTTTCAATTTTCGTTTCTTACCACCGACTTTTTTTGTAAAAAGTTTTTATTTTTCACTTTTTAGTTGTGGTACCTACCCCCACACAAATTCAAATACCACTACCTGCCATGTAAATAACAGTGACGGAGTCAAACAATATATCGTCTACATACACAAAGTGGGAAAAATACGTAATTATTGAAGCTAACTCAAAAACTACGCAAGCAAACTTAATAAAATTTATATGGGACCACCTCTGAAGCATGACCTACCAAACAAAAAAAGAATCATCAAAATCGATTCATAATTGACGGAGTAATCGAGTAACATACAAACAAAAAAAAAACATACAGACGAATTGAGAACCTCCTCCTTTTTGAAGAAGTCGGTTAAAAAGTAGCTTATGTCCCTCCCCGGAATGCCATCTATCTCCTTGCCAAATTTTATCGAAATCCGTTCAGTGGTTTAGGCGTGAAAAGGTAACATACCTGCACACAGAGTTACTTTCGAATTTATAATATTAGTATGGATTACAAAGTTACAACGGGACTGAAATTGCGGTACCTATGTTTGAATTTTTCTTGCTTTAAAAGAGTTGTTAATAATCTTAATAAAGCGTTTGCCCTATAAAGTTTATAGGCTAAACACTAATTGTGTTAAAAAATTTAAGCTTGTGTGTCTTCTAGAAGTACCTTAGAATTTGGTGATCAGTGACTCAGTGATGTGTCAGTGACGAAATTAGGGAACTTTGACTTAATAGTTCTTAAGCTACAGGTTCAAATTGAATGTAATTTGGGAATAAACCTAGTTATACTATGCGCTCTTGGTTATTGAAAATTATCCGTAACGAAGTTACAGGGTGGTCGAAAATGTCCGGAATGGCTCCAAGAAAAGGATGGTACGGCTGTGCCTATGTTTGTTTGTTTTTGCTCAACTTGGCGGGGGCACTACCGTACCACCAGATTAACGCAAAACATTGAGCCTATGAATGCATGCAATGGTACAAGGAGTTGTGGTTGTGAGGGTGTTTAATTAAAGTTAGGGTTTTAACATTTAAAACTAAATACTTGTTTTCGTGAAAAAAGGAAAAACAAGTTGGGACTTTGAAATACTCCATACCTAACCAGAAGGTTAACAAGTATGGTCCAGTAGAAACAAATCATCACAATGACGGATAAAACAAGTGACTCTCGGCATATATTATTTTTACACCCGTTATAAATGTGTGGCGTTCCTTCCATAGAAGCCCAAAAGCCCGGCTTGCCTTCAAAATTAAGCCTATCAATAAAATAAAAAAATAACACTATATAATAATGGTGTTATATATACCATACCAACAACATAGAAAATCCGTAAATCGCTCACTTAGCTATTTTTTAAAATCGTAAAAAACCTGTCTGTTTGCCCTGATTTTGACCCCTAGGCACGCCACGTTATATTTCAGGTCCTAGAGGACTACACGCATACGTACATGAACCTCGGCAACATCACATACGACCCGGCCGACCCTGAGGACAACTCCTTCCTGAGAGATAACGTGGCCCACTTGGCAGAGCTCGAGAACATTGACAGACGACTTGCGTCACTCTTCTCGCAAGGACTTGATGAGTGCCAGACTTTGGATCACTTCTACAAGGTAAGTGATCTCGCGTTGATTCTTCGTGGTGTTGATGATTCCAATACAAATAAATTGAATTAGCATCGACTAGTAACTTAGTCACATCGACAGTTTTAGCAGTGGCTTCGCAAAGGTAATAAATAGTGCAGACTTTAGATAGATAACAAAAAATTTTGGCAACCCCAGTAACGAGATGAACAAATCTAAAAAAACGGCCAAGTGCGAGTCGGACTCGCGCACGAAGGGTTCCGTACCATTATCTATAACACGGCAAAAAAATCATGTCTGTTGTATGGGAGCCCCCCTTAAATATTTGTTTAACTTAATTTAATTATTTATTTTTAAAGTGAATATTATAACTAAATATTCTGTGATGATTTCAAGCGTCTAACTGTTGCCGTCATCAATATCGAGCAAAAACGAGCAAAAAAAATCACGTTTGTTGTATGGGAGCCCCGTTAAATATTTATTTTATTCTGTTTTTTTAGTATTTGTTGTTATAGCGGCAACAAAAATACATCATCTGTCAAAATTTCAACTGTCTAACTATCACGGTCTCACGGTTCATGAGATACAGCCTGGTGACAGATGGACAGACAGACTGCGGAGCCTTAGTAATAACCCGTCCCTTTTTACCCTTTGGGCACGGAACCCTAAAAATATGTTTAAATCGGTCTAGCCATTTTCGAGTTTTTGCAAGAATAATGCATGGCAATTGATTTTTATTTTATACTTTCTGATGCCCCCGGCTTCGCCCGCTTGACAAATTATAATACTAAAACCTTCCTCGAGAACCACTCTATCCATTGGTGAAAACAGCATGGAAATCGGTGCAGTAGTTTTTGAGTTTATCGCGAACAGACAGACAGACGCGGCGGAGGACTTTGTTTTATAATATGTAGTGATATACAGTAAGTTATTAAATAGATAAGTTGGTAAGTTAGGCATCGTTTGTGGGTATTATGTGATGAAGCACTGTAAAGACAGCAGGACGTTGAAGGATCACTGCATGTCCATTTTTTTGTTTTTTTATAACAAAATATTTGTTTTGGTTTTGTATCTTTTCAGTTTTTCCAAATCATAGGAGATCTTTTTCACCGACCAATAATCAAGCAAGAGTTAAAGTCCAAGCTCCCCAGATTACTTGAATGCATGGACGCTAATTTAGATGCTGTGAAAGAAATATTCGATGAAGAAATGGCGGTGAGTGTAGACACAAAAGTAATATTTTGGTTCGTTTATTGTATTGATATTGTTAAGACCTTTTAATTACCGACTACGGCGAAGAAAAAAGGAGGATTATGATTTTGACCGGTAGTATGTATGTATGTTCATCTGTTCCCTTATATCTTGTAAAAGACTCATCACAATTTGAAAAATGAGGTATCGTTGGAAGCGTCTTGATCGTCCGCTGGCTATGTGACGTCACATTAAAAATGGCGCCCTCTAGAGGACATAAAGTGTTAAAAAAAAAAAAAAAATGGTTTCAAATGAAAGGGCTTAATGAACACATTTAAAAAAAAATATTATAACCACAAAAGAATTTAAAAAAAAATTAAAGTACTTAATAAAAACTAAAACCCAACTACGACTAAAAAGGTGAGAACAAGAGACCACAGACAGACAAATTAAAAATCCGGAGTCACACGTAATCTGTTTGATTTATGCCCTAAAACGTGTGACTCCGGATTTTCAATTTGTCTGTCTGTGGTCTCTTGTTTATACCTTTTTAGTCGTAGTTGGGTTTTAGTTTTTATTACTTAATTTTTTTTTGTTATTATGCAGGATTTTTTTGCCCCTCTGTAGCAATTTAAAAAAAGGGTATTTTTTCGTAGAAACTTGGTAGAGGTCCGGAAAGACCGATGGTGGATCCTTATCTCCCACCAGTTGCCGGTATGCTATGGTGGCTCCACAAGCTTCGCAGGAGGATTCAAGCGCCTATGGAAGATTTCATTTTGTTTGAAGATTCGTAAGTGTTTTAAATCTGAAGACATTTGAACATAGAGCGCCTTGGGGTTCCCAGATTGAGTTCCACAAAAGAACAGCCTATCTTTTATGTTTTATTGTTAACTAGCTGCGCCCCACGGTTTCACCCGCATAAGTCTCGATCCCGTGGGAATATCGGGATAAAAAGTATCCTATGTGTTAAACCAGGTTATAAAGTATCTGTATGTCAAATTTTATCCAAATCCATTTCATCATCATCGTCATTCAATGACAACCCCATTTTTTATGTCCACGCAATCACTGTCCATTCTAAGGTTGCCTGGAAAAGGTCGCAGAAAGCGATAAGGCTGCCCATTGTATGTTTTGTAGTGTTAAATTTATTTATTTTCGTTATGTATTTTCTGGTGTAGGTACAATAAAGTATATACAACATTATTTTTTCTTTATGCTAAATCCGAAAAGGGGTCATTGTACTCATCACTTTGAACAACTTTTCATTTAAGTAAACACAAATGTAGAGAACAGTTTTTTTTTTTTTCCGCGATTTCAATTTTGTTCTCATAGAAAAGTTGATCAAAATGATGAGTACAATGACCGTACTCATCATTTTGATCAACTTTTCTATGAGAACAAAATTGAAATCCTTTTCGGGTTTAGCATAAAGAAAAAAATATGTTGTATACAAAAATAAATAAACGTGTAGTTACTTTATTTTGCTATAATTATTAGTTCCTCTTCTGTAACTAAGACGCGAGATATAAAACTAGCAATTTGTCCCAAAACAACAACAGAAAAACTTTGCATTTCATGCATGATGTGCTTATGACAGTGTTGACCTTTCTTTTTATAGCATTATTGAATCTGAGTACGCATCGTACATAAAGCAGAAGACGAACGAAATGTTGGGCTACCTTAACGTGGTTGAGGACAGACAGTTCAAGACGTGGAGCGCCACTGTGCCGCCCCTCTGCAAGATGCATCTCGCCAAGAACCTCATATACCGGGACCCGCCCTTTGTTAGAAACAACTTTGCCCCGGAGGTTAGTAATATCAACGGTTAGACTCAGAGTTGTTTCATTAACGCTACCATACGTTTTGATCGGTCAAGATCGGTCGCCTGCGACGAAATAAATAAATCTAATAATTACTAGCTTACCCCTGAAACTAAACAGTCGTGTATGTGCACGCATCCAGTACATAACACCGCACCGATCAGATGCTTACTGTTCAGATGTTTTCTCCATGCATGGCAAACCATTAGTTTCGGTTCGTTAACGTGTTGGTGAAGTTCGATCAGACTGATCATAATTTTATTGTTTTTGCAGTTAGTAATGTTACTGCGTGAAATACGTTATATGAAATATTTGGACAAGCAAGGCATTCCTCAGGATGGGCTTGATCTCTATGCAAGAAATGAGAAGTTACAGGTGATATTATACTTATTCTTTACTATAAATTTTACCTATTATTCAAATAAGGAGGATGCGCTAAGGTTGCCCGCGAAAGTCAAATTTTCAACATACAATCTAATACTGACCTGAGAAAGAAAAAAATAAAATTTTGCGGACAAACTTGGCGCTTTTGTCAATAAGTATTACGAAGCTAACCAGTTGAATGTATTAGTACGATATGAACCGCTTGAACCGCGCCATCGCGTGGTACAACGCGATTCGCGAGGGCAGCCACGAGACGGAGGTGGCGCTCATTGAGAAGGAGATCTCTGCCATCGACAATCTGCTGGGTCGCGGCGTCGAGGAGCTCACCTGGAACGACGACTGTAAGGCCTTCGTAGATAGCATCGCCTTTTTATTACCATAGTGTACCCTATCTACTACTCAGTTTTTTTTAATTTTTACCGAACTTTTCAAAATGCTTAACATCACTAAAATATGCTTTTGTTGCTGCCAAAGTACTTGCGTAAAACGTATTAAGAAGAATATATGCTTCGCAGTGTCAGAGAGTGCCTTAAAATAAAATAATACCCAGCACTACGCTGTACACCTGCCTACTAGTAAAAACGTAGTGTTATCCCAGTAGGATATTAATATTGTGAGCTAATGATGACCCTGTGACCCATACAGTCATAGTATCCTACATCAACCATGTTGCATAAATTGATCAGTGTTTGCTCCAATAAATGTTTTGAAATCAGTTTCTTTATTTTTTTGCTCGTTTTGAAAAGCTTTCCTTGTTTCATAAACACTTGGCGAAGTATGGCTGCCATCAGACGGACTGCATCGCAGCAACCGCGCGCAGTCGATATATTCAACTGCATGCAGTCGTGACTTCAACTTTACGCGGTCGGCTACATTCGGTTAGCGATGGACAGCGTGCATCGACACTACACGACTGTAGCTGGCCGCGTAAAGTTGAAGTCACGACTGTATGCAGTTAATATTGACTTCACACGACTGCAGTCGACCGCGTAACTGAACGAAGTTGAACGTACAACTGCATGCAGTTGAATATACCTATCGATTGCGCGCGGTGGCTGCGATGCAGTCCGTCTGATGGCAGCCTTAGTTGCCATCCTTCGCAAGTCGCAAGTAATGATTTTTAACCGTGTACAAAAAGGTTCTCTATTCGACTTTTTTAATTTTGTTACGCGAAAGTGAAAAATAAAAACTTTTTACAAAAAAATAACAACCGACTTTAAAAAAAGACACTAAAAAGTGACGAAAGTCGTCTTTGGTTTTATATTTTCTTTTTTTGCCACCGACTTCCGAAATTGAAGTTATTTTATATTCCCGTTCGTCCCACTGCCATCGAACTGGAATTTAATAAATAATTTAGTAATTTTATTTTTAATTCCCATTGGTCCCACTAAACTCGTGACCATACACTATAATAATGAGTAGGTATATAATATTCGAAAGCACCAAGTTTCACTTTCTATTGGAAAAAAACACGAATTTATCGTTGATTAATATTCTGACAGGACGTTATTTTCATGTCTTGTCTTTGGGTTCGTTGCTACGGCAACGGAAGTGTTGTGAACATATTAACCCGTTTTTGACCGAAAAAAAAAAATGATTTTCTGAAAATATGATACTTTTACAAACATTCCATTTAGTTTTGAGAGTAAAACGTATAATTACAGTATTATTAAATGTTTAACTTATAAAAATAAAATCTGATCACATATATTTTTAGCTTTCTTTTGTTGTTATATATTCTGACTCGGCTATTACGGACTGATTGTGTTATATTCGTATACCTTGCCTTGCTAATTCCGGACTTTGATTTCACATTTGGTGATTTTGGTGTTATTGTGTGAACTCGCGTCAACGTGTCTAAAAGAGGAGCGGGTGTTTGGTACCAACTGGATGAGAGTTGCCGAGAATCGAGCTTGAATGCCGTGCAATTAGAGAGGTCCAGTAGTAGACTTCAGTAGGTAGGCTGATGTTGATGGTAATGACGTGAAATAAAACGATACCTATGCCTCCAGAATCAGTTTGAAGTAATGTAGATAAATTGACGATTACAAACTCTAAGTATTATAAATCGATATGTCTCGAGAATCGGTTTTTAAAACAACCGATTTTTTGTCCCATCACTACTCACAGTATTTTGATAGGTGTCAGAGCGGGCTTCTGAGCTTCTTAGATTGTCGCGATATTAAATAATTTGAGTAAAAGAAACACTTATTTATCCTAACTTATTTATGTATCTTCTGTCTATTTATATAAAAGGAAACCGTGACTGACTGATATCTATCAACGCACAGCGGAAACTATTGTAGGGATGTGAAATTTTGCATCTGGCTTCCTTTTACATTATATGTAGAGGAGCAACTAAGAAGAGGTTTTTGGAAATTCTACCTTTAAGGGGGTGAAAAGGGGTGATTTGATTTGTATGAAAAATGTTATTCCTTGAGTTACCTACTAAACTTCAAACTTAGCACAAAAAGTACTAGGCTTGCATGAATTCACAAGGCAGTATGCTATATTAGTAGGATATTACTAATGATTGAAATACTATCGTGAGTTCATGCAAACCTATTACTTTTTGTTAGGTTACTACACAGAAATTGTGCTCAACGTGGTGTGAAATAGAATACCACTTTGTGAATTCATGCAAGCCTAATACTTTTTGCTCCTCTACTTTATAAAAGGAACTTGTGTGCAAAATTTCACGTTTCTAGTCCCAGTAGTTTCATTATACAACGTTAGTTTTTCTTTATGCTAAACCCGAAAAGGGGTCATTGTACTCATCATTTTGAACAACTTTTACTATGGAACCAACATTGGTGAATCGCGAAAATAAAATCAGCTGTTCCCTACATTTGTGTTCACTTAAATCGACAAAATGTATGGAACAGCTGATTTTATTTTCGCGATTTCGATGTTGGTCCAATAGTAAAAGTTACAATGACCCCTTTTCGGGTTTAGCATAAAGAAAAACTAACGTTGTATATGCATTGATAGATCTCAGTCAGTCACGGTTTCTTTTTTTTATTTAAAAATAGATAGAAGAAACATAGGTTAGTTATGATCAATATGTGTTTTTTTGCCATTGAACAACCAATTAACCAAACAACCAATTATTTAGTGCGAGTGGGGACAATGGGAAATAAAAATAATATTACTAAATAATTCCTGCTCGTCCCACTAACAAAATCAGTGGAACGAACAGGAATAATATTAAATTCTCGTTCTTCACCAATGAAGGCCAGTGAAGGGCCAATCGGAGCGCCAAAGGCGGCGGTCGATGCGTAAAGTCGAGATACTTAAAAGAAACTCACATGCCGCAGTGGGACGAACGGGAATACACGGTTTTTTTTTGTAAAAAGTTTTTTTATCCCAAGTGTGACTTTATTTTTAAATACTTACCTACTTACGAATTAAGTAGGTACCTAATGTAAATAGTAGATATAAATTTACAATTTTAATTAAATATACAATCCAATTCTAACATTATGTACAAGGGGAAAAAATAATTATATAAAGGAAGGGCTCATAGGGCGTCAAAAAATTCTTCCGCATCGCTGTCAGTGGGAAAAGTGCCCAAAAGGCTGGCAGCATTGCCACGTTGGATGGCAATGCTGATTCTTTGACCTAGAAATTGGGCAACCCTCTGGTCCCATGAATAGTCGACCAACCGCTGGGCGATGTCCCGAAATACTCGATGAGCACTCGGACCACACGGTCCTAGTGTTTCAACCCCAAACGGTTCAAAAATATGGCTACCAATAATGTTGTTATATTTGCGCTATTTGAGGTTTTCTGCACCTGCAGCAGCCGCCCCAGCACAGCCCGCCGTGCTAGGAAGATGGGATGGCGCGAGGGTTGACACAGGTTGCATCCCACACCAAAGGCCTACCCAACTTCCAAGGCATTATGTTCATTCCGTCTGGTCTCTTCCCATCGTCGCGTGCCAAGCCATTGGGTTCTAAAACAGCCCCGGCGGTGACAAGAGTCCGACGGATGATGTCATTAATGCGTGCGTGCCGTGCAAACCGACCAGCGCTCTTGCGACAGGAAAGGCCATGGTGTCCGAGGCGGTCAACGAATTCAGAAATATTACTCGCTTAATTCCATGCGTCCTAAAACTAGGATTAGGCCGTACGTGTTCAATTTGAAAAGTCCAACTGCTAACGAATACACACATAATACGTAGAAGAGGTAAAGATAGAAATTACTAGGATATCAAATACGGCCCTCTTCCTTATACTGATTGTTTTATGAACCATCAAAAATATACAAATTATGATGTAGTTACGGACTGGATGGCGGAAGTGTACACAGCGATAAACACATTGCAAGAGCGTGTACTGAGGGCGCAGAACAATGTGAAGACAGGGTTGGAACACATCTCGGACTGGGGCGATATTCCGCTGCACGACCGCAAGGAGAACCCTGATAAACTCGAACTGCTGGCAATCAAGGAACGAAACCATAGATTCATACGCAGGTGCTGGCATAATATTCATATTCGATTGATAAACCCAGCATTAGGCTCAAATCACACTGAAATGCCAGCGGGCAGCAGCGACGCGGCGAGCAGACTGCGCGACAGCTTGCGGCGGCGCAAACGCGGGCGACCAGCTGGTAAGCCGCCCGTGGCAGCGAGTCGGCTCGCGCTGTCGCGAGACTACGCGAGTCGCCACGAGCTCCCGCGCGGCGTTTTCTATTCTATGCTTTTTGATATTGCACATAAAGTTTATAATGCCTTGTCATTAAAACTGCTGGCCGCAACGCTGCCGACTTCTGCCATTTCAGTGTGAATTGAGCCTAAGATAGCTTTTAGATTACGGTCGTCTTTTGTCATACACCGCTCTTTTTGTTGTTGAACTAACATTAAGAGGAATTTACGATATCTTAGCACACTCTCCTCATTTTATTTTATTTTAACTATGGTAGCCACCAAAAAGCAATAATTCATTGAATTTTAATCACTTTTATTTCTTCAGGCGCGAAAAAATTCTTGCTAGCCACGAAGAGTTTCAACTTATATTGGCAGAGAATTATAAACTATTTTTCAACATAAAGGATGAGGAAGAGGTAATGAATTGACTACTATCTTATCAATCATAAAAATCATATTAGATATACCTAATACGAGTAAGAATGCACTATGGCTTGTTGCTTTTCTTAGGATCTATTTGAGGAAGAGACGCTAGAAGAAGTGGACGAGGCAACTTTAGATGATGACGAAAAAGCGGCAAGGGCAAAAAAGCAAGAAGAGATTGATATACGACGTGAAGAGCACCGTGTGGCTAAAGAAGCGAGAGATCAAGAAAAGGCGGAACAAGCTCAGATAAAGTTTGAAAGACGGGAAGTACGTCGATTGAAAAGAGAACTGAAAGAAGCTGAAAAATTAGAGAGACAAGCAAGACGAGAATTAGGTACTTGTCTATCTATCTTCTATCTTCTAGAAAAAAAAATAACCAGTGCGCAATTTTTTTTGATGGTTCAGTATCAGCATTCCCATCAATTGATTATTACTTTTTTTTTGTCCGACTCTGAAATCAGCAACGTATGAACACAATCTAGTCGTAACAATAACTAAAGGTGCGCGCGACGGCCTGGTGACTAAGACCATCATCATCACCTTCCTGCCCTTATCCCATGTTACTTGGGGTCGGCGCAACACGTTTTCTTTTTCCACTCTCCCCTGTCAACCGTGACGCTATCATTTACTCCCTTCTCTTTCATATCATTCCTCACACAATCCATCCATCTTTTCTTTGGCTTATAAGTGATGAATATAAATGTTGATGGATGGAGCGGGAGAGGCCCGCTCCATCCATCAACATTTATATTCATCACTTTTTTATTCACATGCGTTTGGCGACTAAGACCCAAGAACAAAATAAACAAAACAGGCCAAGTGCGTGTCGAACCACGCACAATGAAGGGTTTCGTAATTCGGATGAATTTATCCCAAGAACAAACTTAACATTGTAGTTGAAAAAAAATTTATCCCATGCGGTCCAGTGGAAGATTACCATGTTTTTAAGACCATAGAGATTGATAAGACTTCATAGAGGTTTTCCTGTAAATCCTGTAATCTATTAGTATAGAACTATTTTATGTATTTTTTTCAAAATTTTTGTCTTGGTAGTTTAGGAGATAATGTACTGTATATTTATAACAATTAATTGCCGTGCATTAGTCTCGAAAATAGCTCTACCGACCTGAATTATTTTTTCGTTTTGTTCGCCTTATTACAGACAGGTAAAAAATTTGGAAAATCCAAAAATCTCTAAAATCAAATTTTGTTCACGTGGTACGAAGTTCACTGGATCATCTACTTATTCATAATTATTATAAATTAAAGTCGCTTTTTCCTGTTTGTCTGTATGTGTGCGTTGTTCTTCTAAGCCACGCAACAGACTTTTTTGTTTTTGTTTGTGAAAAAACGTGTGGGAGACAATTCCACACGTTTTTTTCAATGGGAATTTTGTAACAATAAAATTATTTAAATTTGGACAGAACAACATCTATTCGGGTCTAGTACTGTAATAAAACCTGTACCTATACAAAATATTGTAAAACATTTTAAAAGAGTAACGGCGGAGTTTCTTGCCCATTCTTCTTCATACAAAAACTACCTTTTGGCAGGGCAGACTGGAACCAGTTCTATTTTTTGTAAATTTTTGACGTTTCAAAAGTGCCTTTTATGTTCCTAATTGAAATAAATGATTTGACTTTGGCTTTGAAAAGCCTAAAGTCTGTGACTTGAATAATTTCACGAGAATCGGCTAGACAATATGCTTACGCTTAGGTGTTTTACTATGATCTCGTTCCTTCTCATTGGTTTATATTCTCTTTCATAGGGGAGGATGTGGATTCTCCAGTAGAGGAAGAAGAGGAAGAATTAGATCCAGAAGAATTAGCTGATATTGAAGCTGAAAGAATTGAATTGGAAGAGGCGGCTTTCAGGGCAGAGCGATGGCCCGCTTATGTGCAATACGTCGACTCGCTTGTGATTATTAGTGATTTATTTCCCATTTAAAAAAGGAGGAAAACGAAAATGCTTGTCTATAAGGTTCCGGTACCTTAAAAGGAAAAACAGAGCCTTTATAAGATCACATGTAGTTATGTCCGCCCTAGGCATACGGACGGACATAACTACATTAGTAGGATTACGAAAATATTAGTTTATTCGAAGACAGATTATCAAGATTTAATGGCCTACAGCAGCCGAGAGCAGTGCTGGTCCAGTGGTAACGGCCACGACTTACGAGTTGTAGGTTGTAGGTTCGAACCCTGACAGGCGCTTTACTTTGTGTAAATTATTTCATCGCCACTGCTCTCAAAATGGTGAAGGAAACATCGTGAGGAAACCGGCATGTCCTAGAACCAAAAATTCGAAGACATGTGACATCTACCAACCCACACTGGGCCCGCGTGGTAGATTACGGACTGCTCCCTCTCACAGAGAGGAGGCCTGTGTCCCAGCTGTGGGAACGTTATAGGATGATTATGTAATGGCCTACAATAATAAATACTAATATAATAAAACATGTAATCATGTAATCTATACAACGTTAAATGCGCAAAACCTGAAAATAGTTTGATCAGAATAACGAGCAGAATCAATTGAACCACTTTTTAATATAGGTCACATTTATCAAAAAATCTTTTTTTTAAAAACGTTGCCGTGTCCATTTATTAAGCACTAGAAAATATGTCAACTGTCATGGTGATTGGTCAAACGGTATCAAAGGTTAATAGACTTCGACACTCGCAAAAATGAATGTTTGTAAACATTTATTTTGATTTATATGCATAAACAACGTGTAACGTTAAATGCGCAAAACCTCAGACACCCCAACTGATTTGTAATTCAATTGACTTACCTATTTCAGAGAGAAAAAAAATCATTTAAAAAATTGAAAAGATTTTATGTGCTGTTTTAGTTTTGGAAGAATCGTATTTGCATTGAAGTAAAAGCTATTATTATTCCGCGTTTGAGAATTGAAAATTTAAATTTGTGTTTCTTTACCTATTTTGGCGGGTTTGCGCATGTGTTGGCTTGACATATAAACTCCTTATAACATCAGCTATCTGCCAGTGAAAGTCCCGTGAAAATCGGTACAGCCGTTTCGAAAATTAGCTGGAAGAATCAGACAGATAGACCTTTTTAACCGACTTCTTCAAAAAGGAGGAGGTTCTTCAATTCGTCTGTTTTTTCCTAATATTTTTTTAAAATATATTTGTTACGCGATGACTCCGCCAATTATGAATCGATTTTGATGATTCTTTTTTGTTTGGTAGGTCATGCTTCCGAGGTGGTCCCATATAAATTTTATTAACTTTGCTTGCGTGATTTTTGAGTTAGCTTCAATATTACCTATTTTTCCCACTTAGTTTATCTAGACGATATCCTGTTTGACTCCTTCACTGTTATTTACATAGCAGGTAGTGGTATTCGGATTTGGAAAAAGTGAAAAATAAAAACTTTTTCTAAAAAAAAAAAGTTTTTGGAAAAAGTTTTTATTATTTTTATAAATACCGTATATACTTTCATAATGCATTTAGTAAAAAGCTGTTATTTTTACATTACAAACAGGCACTTCAATTTTATTTATTTGTATAGATTTTTGCTTAAAGAAGGTTTTTACAGTGTTTTGTTTCCGACCCCCACGCGATCGAAACCGCGGGCAAAAGCTAATGTTAGAATAAAATTTTATAACTAAGTTCCATATTTATAGGTTTCTCGGCAAATAATGAAGGCTGTGCAGAGTAGTTTAGATGCGTTTGAGAAAAATACTAACCTAGAAAAAGGACCGAGAGTGGCATTCGTGGAAGTAATTGCAGAGCTGAGGGACCCAGGTAACCGTCATCATTTGCCGCTAAATAATGGCGCCTCTTCACAATCGGCGATGATCGTTAATCGTGATTCCTTTTATCCACCCCAAAAAATCCACCCTTAGGTGGATGCTCGGACATACGTTTCCAAGCATCCACCTTACCGCCTGGCCACGGGAGGGGCGGCGCGAACGACGCGACGGTGCGGCGGGCGGGCGGTGCGGCAGGCGTGGTATGACTAGTACATTTCTATTCATTTGTTGGGGTTCCGTACCCAAAGGGTAAAACGGGACCCTATTGCTTAGGCTCCGCTGTCTGCCTGTCTGTCTGTCCGTCTCTCACCAGGATGTATCTCATGAACCGTGATAGGTTGACAGTTGAAATTTTCACAGATGATGTTTATCTGTTGCCGCTATAACAAAAAATACTTAAAAACAGAATAAATTAAATATTTAAGGGGGCTCCCATAAAACGAACGTGTTTTTTTTTTGCATTTTTATTTATAATGGTACGGGAACCCTTCGTGCGCGAGTCCGACTCGCACTTGGCCGGTTTTTTTAGTCGCAAGACGCTTCACCGTGCACACCGCACAAAAATTCGCTGCAGTGAATGTCACGTGGCCAGGCGGTTAGGGTGGATTTTTTGGGGTGGATAAACGGAATAACCCCATTAGCCCCAGCTAGGTTTCAGCAGATAATTTTCTTAAAAACTCTTTAAAAAACGTAATAAATTCAAACTACACACTATTAGTGTGTAGTTTGAATTTATTACGTTTTTTTTATGAATGTGATTGCAAAATTAGAGATATAAAAAAACTAAGTAAAAAAAATGGTTTATCTGGTTTAAAGCGAATGCATCTATTAACGTTATTCCAGACTTACATTTCACTCCGTCACTGGATGTGTTGGTAGAAGATGGGGTCTTCTGTACGTTGATGGAAATGATGAAGGATATGTTTCTTCAGAGCACGTTGTTCCCTAGGATAGACCCAGTCATCGTTCCTATAGCTTCGTATGAAGGTATATCTTTCTGTATAATAAAGGCTAGCGCGCATTACTTCAGCGTCGGCATATGGTCGTAGCGAATCACATTCCAATACAAATAACCCAAAAATAAAGCAAATTGCAGCCGCAATGAAACAAACTAGTCTCAATCGTAAACCGAAAATGTGTTATGCAATTAGATAGCCGGTGCGGCCCGCCTGTAGTGTGCCATGCCTCGTATAATTACGTACGAAAGTGATGTTTAACGATTTTTGGAATGAAGCGCTGCCAACCTTATTGTGCGTCAGCCTTAACTTGTTCAGAATTTTAGAGTACAGTCATAAGCACTAATATGTATATACTATGTATATACTTAGCAACTTTTAAAAGTTATTTTTTTCCTACTGTACCTATCATAGATATCCGGAGATATGCCTTCTATCTATATTTGTTCAAGTTCAAGTGTCGCCACATTTTCCCCACTCCCGAAACTCACACAGAAGCAAAAGAAATACATACTGCACTCATTATGCTTTTATCGCACTCACACAACCAAATATGCGTAACACATTTGTTTTTATTTAATGCACACATGCTCAAAAGGGGCGGGCATTAGAAAGTATAGATACAGCGACTGTACGCACACAAGCAGCTCTAGCCTCAACTAGGGATGAGGGGTTGATATAAATATTTGATCGATAAAAATATCGATGAAAACAGGATATCTATGATGAAAACCGACTGCAAAAAAGAGAATTATTTTTGGGCATATTTTGACGTAATTAAAACTAACGTAATTAAAACTAACGTAATTAAAATCTAATTTATAATTCAAAAGTCATTTAAAACTGAAATAATACGCATAAAAATAACACTTCAACAAAAAAAAAAACGGCTGAAATAACTAGATCGAAGTGTAAAATATGTACGATGTTTTTTCCTAATTTTTATCCGTGTTATTTACGAATAAAACAAGGTGTTACGCTTCTATAAATTTCTCTCGTCATAAAGTATCCATTCCGGGGGCCTTATATGAAAATCGATTCTTAAGGAGTAAACATTAAACAAACTCCAATAATATTGCTTTATACTAGCTGTGCCCCGCAGTTTCACCCGCGTAGGTCGATCATGGTCCCATGGGAATATAGGGATAAAACGTATCCTATGTCCTATTCCAGGTCATGTTCTACTCGAGTGCCCATCCTCTCCTATCTAGAGTAGGGAAAGTCGCGGCGGCGCGGCGGCGGCGCCCGGCGTCGAAAGTTTCGCGTATTGTATTTTTATACTATAACTTCAAAATTAAATGACCGATTCGAATGAATTAAAAAGTATTTTACTGATACATAAATACCCTTGATGTTAAAACAATTTATTTGAATAAGAGTTAATATTATGTTGCTAAAACTCCTTCGGAAATAAAGCATTAATTTTGAATAAATTTGATTAGCATAAAAAAGGTTATAGTGAGTCAATCTTAAAAGATAGACGTGCTGTCGCGGACTTTTTTTGAGAACTTTTAAAGAGGAACAATTCCATCATACATGATATTTGCGTAACTTAAACTGTTTACGTAGCGCACGCAACGGAAGCTCTCAAAAAGGTTTTCTTCCGTTTTTGCAACTTTTTCATGTATGCTCCGCTCCTATTGGTCGTAGTGTAGCGTGATGTTATATAGCCTATTACCTTCCTCGTTAAATGGACTATTAAACACAAAACTATTTTCAATGCCAACCAGTACTTCCTGAGATTAGCGCGTTCAAACAAACAAACTCTTCAGCTAAATAATATAAAATTAATGAATATAGATTAATTAGCAAATGTTAGTATATTATATAAAGCCTTAAGAACAACTAACAATTATCGATATCCATATCTCAGCGCTGCACATCACTAATGCATCGTTTTGAAATGTCACAATTAAATATTTATAAAATCCTTAAATATTATAATGAATGCTTTGATTTTTTACTTATCGGTGGTAGGACACGCTACTTGTCTTAAGGTTTGTTGTAATTGTCCTATTTTTGCAAATAAGCACGGAACAATTCGGCATTTTGTAAAAATACGAAATGACGGTGACACGTTACGATGCAAACATAGAATACACGGTACGTACCGTCGTCAGGCGCATATACACCCAGGTTGGCCAAGGTCAGGCGACATGTACCACGCCTCCAAGCCATATCCCTCGATATCCGTGGTACCTATTGATTGTAATTTTATGTTATATCGAATATAGTATTTTGGAAACCCTATTATTATGAAATAGGTATCATCTCAAAGTTGCAATCCCTATTCCTCTAGAAAATCGTTATTGAATTTTACTGAGTGTATACATATTTTTGCTCATGACTGTACTCATATTTGCCATATATACTCTTACTCTTATACTTTACTCTTTGGTTGCTATTGTAGACGATTTAGTTGAAGAAAACGGTATGATTGATCTGTACCATGAACTGTTGAAGAGAACTGAAAATAGTATCAACGATATAATCGCGTACGTGGCGGTTAGTATCTGTTTTCTGATCTTTTTATCTATGCTAATGTTAATAATTTTTGAAATTTGTAGTACGTATTTGTAATTGTAACTAATTCTCCGTTTTGATAATACTTGTTTATTCCTAAGAAATATGACAAATACCGTCCTTTATGGGAGGAAGACAGACAAGAGGTTCTAGCAGCTTTCTTAAAGTATGGCCGCTTTATACCGCCAGAAGAGTTTGATAAGTATAGATATGAGAACCAGTGTGATCCTCCGGAGCAAAAACCGAAACTAGAACAGTATCAGGCAGAGGTAACGTCTATTTTGAATTTATTATTAAAGTAGGTACTCAAATAAAATTAGGCATTGTTTACCATATCTATCATTTCTCGGATGTAGCCATAAACCTTTAAAAGATAAAGTATAAGATAGGTATTGACAGCAATTTATTTAATGTAAAAATCAAACAGTCACCATTGCCCATGCATATAATTCAGTCATGGAAATGTGAACCTGTTGACTTTTCTATGCTCCATTCAGGCTTTTAGTAGTTTTAAATGTTATATGAACTTTTATAGATAAATAAGTTTAACGCAATGTACGATGAAGTCGCGGCCTTGCCTTCAATCTATCTTGTCAACGGTTGGTTGAACTTAGACCTGAAGCGGCTAAACCAAGCCATCATGAATATCATATGCAAATGGAGCAACCTCTATAAAGAGAATTTAAAAGAACATGTGCATAAAAGGTGAGTTCTAATCAGTATTTGCTTTCAATTGTACATATTTACATACCGAGACACCTCCTTGTCTCGGAAAGCACATGCGTTGGTCCCGGCTGCAGATAGGCCGTCGTTCCATGTAAAATACTGGTATTCAGCTGCAGCGGTTAGACTGGAAGCCGACCCCAGCATAGTTGGGAAAAGGCTAGGCCGATTAATTGATTGTTCGTGCTCCGCCATAAATATTGGGTGAAATTTAATTCATGAGAACCTCGTATGGGGCCATTTTACTCATAATTATGAACAACTTTTCGGTGCAGCCACTGTTATATACATACTACAACTAAAAAGTGAAAAATAAAAAATGTTTTTGATTTTAAATATGATCTAAAACATTTAAAATTTCTATAGGAAGCTCATGTATTAAGTCAAGTTGCCTTTCTATAATATATATTTTTCGACTTTGTTCGCTGTGTGACTGGCTGCTTGCTGTCGGCAATATCAATCACTTGAATTTTATAGCTTGGATGATCTGGAGGCGTTCATAGCGTATGCTTCCAAAGAGTTGTCAGTGCAACTAGATGAGGATGACTACGAAGGTCTGCTGAGGGTGATGGGAGTTCTGAACGAGGTTAAGGCTAAGATGGACGCCGATACCGACCATATGTTTGAACCACTTAGAGATATCATAGACGTGCTCAAGGAGTACGGCGTTGAATTCTCCGAGGAAACTTATGAACAGGTATGGCATGAATATACTGCTACTAAGTTTTTGCTAAGAGGGTGGTCAGATGAACGAGCATATTATTAATACTCCAGTGAGTTTGTTTAAAACTTTAATGCTTACGGGATGCCAGGGTGAGAAGGAACACCAGTACTCTGTACACACATTGGTAAGCAAATTATCTAAACATTCTGTAAAAAACATAATTTAATTTGCATTACGAATTTGGCACTGAAACTTAAATTCGCACTACTTTTGTCAAAAATCCAAGAACTGAAATTTACTGACTCCCCTAGGAACTCAATTCTTTAAAACTGCTTGTATCTTTGTTTTTCTTCAACCAATGACTGTTTAGCTGGATGTGTTGCCCGAGAAATGGCGCAACTTGGTGAAGCTAGCTACAGTGGTGAAGAACACGGTGGCGCCTCTGCAGGCCGCGCAGGCAGCACTCATCGCAAAGCGGGTGGCGCTCATTAACCTGCGGATGACCATGTATAGGGAACAGTTCGACAAAAAGGAGGTAATGTACACGATCATTTCATTTTAGTTTTAGATAGATGCGTACCAAACGCCTCTGCGCTACTTTTAACGTCTATCTGTGCCGCACAAAAAGATTACCAAAACAAAAAAGCCAAACCATTACCCAGTCACATTCACATCCACGGAAAAGAACGAGGAATGAAATTCCTTCTCACGAGGGATTTGAAACAAAAACAAAATTTTCGTAGCCGTCATCTTGGATTTACATTTTGACTTCACGATCGGCTTTAAACCACACCCTCGAAAACCAGGAAAACTATTTCCAAGAAGAAAAATATTAAAAAAACAGAGATTAATGAGAAGAAATTAGAACCTGTATTCACAATAAAGTAGTACGTTTCCGTGGGATAATTTCCGACCTCTACGCGAGCAAAGCCACGGGCAAAAGCTAGTATCTAATATTTTGATCTTTCCTGTAGATGTTCTTGGAGACATGCAAAGAACCATACATGAGTATAGACAAGGTCCACCATGAGCTACTAGGTTTTGAAGATATACTAGAGGGGCTGAGGACGTCCTGCTGCTTGTTCGACATCCAGCCTCCAGATGAGAAGAGCCTGAAACAGTGCAGGCGGGAACTCAAACTTATTAAGGTAACCCCTGCAAGAAAACTCGTAGCAGTCGTAGGGAGGCAAGAAGTGCCAAAAAGTATTGATATTAAAAAAAAAAAACAATATTGATTTCGATATATCGAACAATAATATCCATATATCGGTGAAACTTTCAAAAAAATTTCTTTACTTTATGAAGTATTTTATTCATTTATATAACGTGTAACATTAAATGCGCAAAACCTCAGACACCCAACTGATTTTTAGGGTTCCGTACCCAAAGGGTAAAACGGGACCCTATTACTAAGACTCCGCTGTCTGTCTGTCCGTCTGTCCGTCTGTCACCAGGCTGTATCTCATGAACCGTGATAGCTAGACAGTTGAAATTTTCACAGATGATGTATTTCTGTTGCCGCTATAACAACAAATACAAAAAAAACAGAATAAAATAAATATTTAAGGGGCTCCCATACAACAAACGTGATTTCTTTGCCGTTTTTATAGATAATGGTACGGAACCCTTCGAGCGCGAGTCCGACTCGCACTTGGCCGGTTTTTAGTTCAATTGACCTATTTGCCTATTTGCCTTTCAATTGACCAATGACCCTACAGAGAGAAAAAAACATTAAAAAAATTGTAAAGGTTTTACTTGCTGTTTTAGTTTTACTGGCAATTGTGATCGTTTCTTGCGTCTGCGACGACGCTCTATCGGAGGGGTCGTCACCGGGCCGCTGCGCCGAGCTGACAGGCGCATGGGATGGCTTGACCTATTAATAAATAGACACGGCAACGAAGATTTTATTTAAAATGTAACCTTTATTAAAAAGTGGTACAATGAATTCTGATCAAACTATTTTCAGGTTTTGCGCATTTAACGTTACACGTTGTATACAGTTCGTGTCAACTTTGCCGCTGCTTTCTGAAGTTAGGTTGCGCATGCGGGCATGTAAGATTGACTACCGCGCAGTCATTTGTAGCCTACTTCAGAGCGAAACTAGGAAAAAGTTTAGTTTTTACGTCTAGTAAATCCAACGGTTTTAGTCAGTGGCGTCAACGGTGTTGCTTTTGGAAATATATCCTATTTGATACATTTTCGATACTTGATATTTTATATCGATATATCGAAATAATAAATATCGCCTAAAAATATCGACAAATCGGACAAAAAATATAGATATTTCGATAAATCGATATTGTTTCTACGAGCCTAAGTAATCGTAGCTGAAAAAATAAAACCTGCTATCTAATTGCGTAACATATTTTCGGTACCTAAAGATTAAGACTAATCTATTTTATTTGACAGTTCAATAACGGATATTCCCAAAGGTCCACGATTCTATTGTTCTCCCTTTCCCACAAGAAAAAAAGAAAAAAATATTTCACTTTTACCTACCTACATGCTTTTGCTTATGAAACGTGAGAAGCTAGATGCAAGTTTTTTTTCATTGAGTACCTACCTACCAAATTATTTATCGTAAACCACTTGGTCCTGAAGAATATAGCTATTCATTTCGTTAAGATTTTGTGACCGTAGGTTTATTTAAAAAAACAGTGATGTGTCATCTGCAAATAACACCGTCTTCGGTTGATTTAGAAGTAATTGGGGTAAATCATGTAACTAAAAGAGTAATGGGCCCATTAAAGAACCTTGAAGAACGCCAATTGCCATTTCAGACCCTAATGAATTTATGACGTTTATTTGAACTTTAACATTCAATATTGCCTGCAACATATTATTTTACTCAAACACAAAAACATTTTGCTGAAACAATGTTGCGCAATTTTGTTTCCCAATGAACACGCGGCTTTAAATTTTTCATAACAGCAATTGTGGGACTATTACTACTTGGTGATGGGTACTATCGAGTTCTGGAAGAAGTCCCCATGGAAGAAGATTGACGCCGATGGCATGGACCAGGAGTGTAAGCGGTTTACCAAAGATCTGCGACAGATGGACAAGGAAATGAGAACATTGTAAGCTTTATGATTGTCATGTTTGTCGAAAAAGAACAAGATATCTTGAATACATAGAAAAGATTTCATTCGAGAATAAACTATTCTACAATCCGCCCTATAGGTACCAGAGTATAACAGAAAGGTGTGGTCAAAATTAAGGGTTTTGGTACAAATCATCAAATTGAACGATGTTGGTCCCATGGTTATAGTTGTTCAGTTTGGGTTTTGACCACACCTTTCTAATACCTACATGCTGTATACGACTTGGTAAAGGATGCGAATACCGAGTGTTGGACGCGATTGGAGCAGGATGGATCATTGTGGCTATGCTTAGAGAAGGCTAACGTCCTGCATTGTACAGAAACGTCGCCTGAAATTATGACAATGATTCGTCATTCCAATATTTGTTATAATAATACTGTTACCTATATCTACAGTATACTTTTATCACAGGGAGCCCTACATAGTAATAGAATCAACAATAAAGAACTTGATGACGTCACTACGGGCCGTGACTGATCTACAGAATCCAGCTATCAAGGATAGGCATTGGCTAGAACTTATGATGGCAACTAAGGTAAAGTGCTTCCTTTGCGAAAAACCTCATAAACAATGTAGTTTATTTTGTTCTGTAAATATTTAAATACATGTTTTTATTTTATTTAGAAAGCGGTTCACTCGCACTTCATGAACACCAAAACAAAGCACTCTCATGTCTCATCGTCCTCAAATAATAAAATACCCAGTACAAGTTTAGACAAAATTATAAATGACTTCAGATCATTAGATGAATTAGCTGTTGAAGTAGATGTAGAAAATAATAGTAATATAATTCAGAATGGGATTAAAGCAGATTATGACAAATATCTACAAATACAAGACTACAGAAGAACTAAGTTACAAGAAGGAAATAAAATAAGTACGTTTAGATTGAAAAGATCGTACTCAATGAAAGAATTGAAGGAGAAGGGTTTTGAACTGAAGTCTGACACAAATTCGTCGCACCAGAAATTCCCGCATCATCCGATAATATTATCAGAATTCATTATTTAGATTATGGAGACATAATATAATTTATATAGATTAGATAAGTTTTAGTATTTAGATTGGTACACGGATAATAAGGTAAACTTTACTGATGGTTTTAATTGTAGTGGCATTATGCTTTATAGTTGTTTTGGTCGCCCAGTATAATATTTTCGATAAAACAAGTAATTATAAACTAACGTCATTCAAGTAACCAGACTGAATAAATAAAAGAAAATTCCTACTTCAATTAGTATTATTATAGGTTTTGCTTTAAATATCCTTACCGTTTTATACCTTATCGATTTGGTAAGTAGAATTAAACTGAGATATCCTGCAGGTTAAGTTCCACATCGATGACGACACGACACTGGCAGACTTGCTTGCACTAAACCTACATAAGTTTGAAGAGGAAGTTAAAACTATCGTTGATAAATCTGTCAAAGAAGCTGCTATGGAAAAAACTCTCAGGTATGTCGATTAATTTTAACAGGCATCCGTTATTTTCTACCCGTCATAGAGAGTTACTTCCCTTACACTAATTCAGATTTTTAGAAAAGAAACATTATTTAGAAATACGTAAAAAAACTAATAGATTTCACGTTGTTTAACTGCAGCCTAACGAATGCTTGTTTCTCAAATAATAGCATATTGCGTAATACACTCATGGGCACATTTAAGAGCGGGTAGGACCCAAAATTGCCTGTCTTCAATTTGATTTTTCATGAAATTGATAAGACTTAGGTATAAAATAAAAATAGTATGAGTAACTACATGATATTTCCAAACTTTTTGTGGAACAGAAACACCGATAATAAAATATCACGAAGTTCCCTCTAATTTTCACGTATTTTCGATTTGGACTTAATATGCTAATGCATAATAAGATAAAAATTGGATGATTATTTGTATTAATACAAGACGAAAAAAATTGTGTAGGCTTTTTTTTTTATTCGTTTTGTTTTTGGTTTTATTACGAATCCAAGCTTGTAGGACTTACGACGTTCTTAGTTCGTGGAAGAAGCCATCTTCTGTCGCACATTGCAGGAACTTCAAGCATATTTTTTGTTTCACAATTCAGTCGGCGTTGCTCTGTTGAGAAGAGAGGACTGCGCTCAAATTTTTAGCTGCCCCGTATTATTATTATTTTCGTAAATAATATTTTCGTAATTTATCACATTCCACCCTCGCCAGATGTGGGCGCCCGCGCCGACCCTTTTAGGCCGCATAGCAATTGGTGTTTTAACTTTTAAGATGCTCACTATTTGGGTATATTATAGAATGCCACAACGGGGCATCTCAACAAAGTTTTTTCACAAAGTTTACTCAACCCTGGGCTTTATTTTCATTTACAAGAAACGGGTCGCAACAAAAATCTGATGCTGCAATGTTATTGGTTGATAAGTGTGGGTTACATAGTGGCCGAACGCTGCAGGCGGGAATAGTCCTTGTGGTATTAAGATGCTCGCCCGCCATAGTACTTTCGCGGAAAGCCATAAAAAGCGCTTGGCTGCTATAGAACCCGGGCAGTAACAGAGGTGGTCATCTTGTGCGCGGGATTTTGTTTTGAAAGTGGTTGGTTATGGGTTCCGGCGATGTAAGTAACTATGAACAAAGAAGAACAATTCGGGCGACGTGGGTCGGAAGTTTTGGTATTAGTTACTTATGCCGAATGGGCTTTTAACTCAGAACTATGTTATTTTCAATCGCATCAACCTGAGGTGAGCAGCGGCGAGCTACAGGTTGAACTCGTAGGTACCGCGACGGAGCTTATAGACATAAACAACGAGGATCGGGCCGATCGGGACCTGAACACTGCTGCTGAAAGCTGAAAACGCATCAGAACTAAGAAGAAAAGAATCGAGAAAGCAGTTTAACCCCGCCAAAAGGTTCACCGGTGAAGCTGGACTGAACCATCCTGACAGAGAAAATCATCATGAGAGACTTCACGGTAGGAAGAAACCAAGACAAATGAAAATGCATGAAATGTTAGACGTAACCGCAACCTAACGCAGCAAGAACCACAGGATATGCTATCTCTCACATGTTCACAGACGCGGCAACTATTATATGCAGCAATGCAGTACAAGGCCAAATCCAAGAAAGTAGGCCGACCGATTTACACATGGAACGACAACCTAAAACAGAATATGGCGCGCTTCACCAAGGAAATCGACTTCTGGATGGACGCAGCTGAAGACTGAAACAAGATCAAGGTTGCGGCCAGCGAGATATACTAGAAACCTGAAACGGACAGCAGCGAGTCTTCGAACGAAGACACAGAAAACAGCAAATTGTAGCATAACACAGCAAGGAAATAGAAAAGAGTCGAGAACGCAGCATATCTCCGCCAATGGATTCAACGGTGAAGATCGAATGGAGCCAACTGGCGGCGACGTCGTAAAAAGATGCCCATCCTTATATAAATATTACCCGTCTCTCCACTAGTCCATTGCTTACTCAAGGATGCATATCCGGTATGCTCGCAAATCCCTCCGTATCCCGACGGGCACGGTCTTCCCTACCATTACCCGCGCCCCCCGGTCTACTCTTTGATATGCAATGGCCTCTGTAGCCCCATGAACCATGAGGCTCCAGGGGCTAGTGCAAATCCTGGGGTTCATTCGATTTGTCGAGTCTGGTTAAGCCACGCTGGGGTCGGTGCATTTCATTCATTCATTCCACAAAAGAAACTGAGACATAGAAAACATGAAAAAACCACTAAAACCACTTCCAAAACGAATATTAAAAGTGTTATGAATTGATAAATAAATACATTCCGAGGCTAAATAAACTTATAAAATTCAATGTTGATATTTGAAAACTCAAGATGACATCCATTTTATTTGACAGATTTTTGACTGGTATATTAGGTCCAACCATAGAGTACATTTTTATATAGGGTACCACTAGCGCCATTGCTCTGAATTGCGGTGGAGATTTTAAATCTTATTGCGATGTACTCAGGATCCAAATTCGTTTACTCCCACTTTTTTTGACAAACTTCTTGTAAGGTGATCCTTAGACGAACATTTCGAGCGACTTTTGACCGTCCCCTAAATAAAACTTGAAACTTGTTTAGAATAAAGGTAGGTGGTATATTATTATTAATGGAGTAAAATAAATAAATCGGAAAATTAAAATAGGTAATGGGTTTATGTGGATAAATGTACTTACGCACACCGTTTGTTGGAAATTGTTGTAGAAATTGTTCTCATGGTTAGCCCCCTTTTTATGATGGGGATGAGTAGCGGTTGTGACGGATTAAAAATTCACAATGATTTTAAGGGAATGTTTGCATCGCTGAAAGAATAAAAGTTATCGAACTTTTACGGTAACGTTACAAATTAAAAATCCGGAGTCACACGTGTTAACACACGGGGGCCATAAATCGAACAGACTACGTATGACTCCGGATTTTTAATTTTTCTGTCTGTGATGTCTTGTTTATATCTCTTTAGTTGACTTATTTGTCGTAGTTGGGTTTTAGTTTTTACCCGACTACGGCGAAGCAAAAAGGAGGGTTACGATTTTGACCGGTTTGTATGTATTTATGTATGTATGTTTATCTGTTTCCTCATATCTTCTAAACGACTCATCACGCCCTCTAGATGACATATCACGAACAACAAAAAATATTTTTTAATCGTCCCATTTTGGGTATCAAATGAAAGGCAAGACAATCAAGACTTTTCCTACGATATATAATAAGTGCAAAATTCTATAGCTTTGAAAAAAAGCCTAACGAGTTAATGTAACTTGACATGTTTTCAAAGCTACAATGTCAACAGTTACAAACAGGAACCCCAATAAACTTTCTACTAAGGGACTAGTTATAACAAGCGCCCGAGTTGTAAGATTTATACACTGCGTTTCGGGCGCTCAATAAAATTGAATGAATTCCTATGTAACGAATTATATCAAACGCTGCCGTCCAAGCGAGCGCCCATGCCGGGCGCCCTTTGGCCCCATTTATGGAGATGCGGGGCGTGCCGCGTCGCGTGCAGCGTGGCGTTTCACAGCGCGTCTGTCGTTTCTTCGGTTTACGGTGCGGCGGCGCGTGAAGTGGCACTTTTCGTCGCACGCGTAAACATAAACCTATGACAAAATACGATGTTGTTCATAGAGATGTGAGATGGAAAGAGTGTGCGAGCAGTGGCCTGTGATGGTCCCCGCCACCAGACGCAGGCCATTCCTGTCCAGGCGTAACAAACGCCTGGTAAGCCTGCTATCCAGAGATGGCATAGCTTCCTTGGACTGCCTGCAGCCCGGTGCCGAGGACCACGAGTTCACCGCTTGGGTATGGGTGAAAACGCACTCGTAAAACGCCATATGTTTGAATTCAGTGCGGGCCGCACCGCCTAACGCCACGCGTGACACCCCGCGTCTCCGTAAATGAAGAATAAGCGTGCCCCTGACGCTTGGACATTTGTTCCTTTTTCACTATTTTTCCTTGTCGTTTTCTCTGCATTAGTAATAAACTAAAAAGAAACACGGTTCAAAAGTTACAACAAAATGTGGAAATCTTGTTGCGTTTGACGAGCGTCCAACACGCGCCAGGCGCGCGCCCAAAAGCAATGTAGGTACTGAGCACGCACCTCGGGCGCTTGTTATGTATAACTAGTCCCTTAGGAACTTATGCATCCATGTATACATATAAATGAATAGAATGTCAATTCGTTTAGTGGTGATGCCGATAATCCTACATTTATTTCTTTTATCGAGATCCTACATTTATTTCTTATATCGACCTCTTTTTCACAAATGTTTTCGAAGGGGATTGTTTCTACTCGCGTTTTGCGCAGGAAAGGTTTTCATGACACATGCCATTTGTCGTTGCACAATACAGCGCAAAATGTATTATTTTTTACTTGGGTATCACTTTGCACGATCCTCCAAAGCAAAATCCACGATATAACATTATATTTTTTACTTGGTAACACAGTTTTCCACAAACACGTCGTGAGGTACAAATTGTACAAGGTCCTAAATAAGATTTGGTAACATTTAAAAGAGACGTTTCATTTTTGTATGGGACTCCGGCCATAACACTTTACAAAACCTGGAAAACGAACCCCTGAATACAGTAAAGGCTTTTTTTTTCTCATAATATATGATATTTTTTGGGTACTAATTATAATCTGAAAATGTTTGACGTTAAACGACCATCGACAGCCAGTCATAACAGATTGGTTGGACAGATGACGTTTCCATTTTTCAAAAATAGGGGTGAGGCGATGTATCGTAACAGATAGAAATAACAGATATTCAAAAATAACAGTTAACAATTGTTCCTAACAATAAACCACACGTTTTACATAAAATAACAGATCCTCAAGACTGTTACCGCGGTCTTTACTGTTTATACATTATAACAATCCCCACACAGATTGTTACCGTGGCTGTTACTTACGTATTTATCGTTCGTAACAGGCTTTTATTTAGTAACAGATAGATAGGAGTATCGACTTTAAACCAAAAGAGATATAGAAGATATTCAATTGAGATTTAAATACTTATTTATCGTCCGTACACAAATAACAGGTTGTTATTTAATAAAAGATATTTGGATCTGTTATTTTTTTGTAACAGTAGACTATAGTTCTGAATTCAAGCTTTAGCAAAATAAACTACAGAAGATTGAAATTCGAATTCTATAAACGCCAGCCGAAAAGTTTCTGCTGGCGGGAAGGCATTGTGTTTTGTTTTCGTCGTGTTTGATTAGAGGGGTAGGTAAAACAAGCACTCTTAACCGGCCACCTACATTATGTCAATTCCGTCAAAATTCTGTCGTAATTTGATAAATTTTATTTTAATATTACATTGGGTGGACCTTTACGAAATAAAATTTAATTGGTGTTAGTTGTGAAATGGTTTAATTAAGACGAAAAATAATAAAATGAGATTGCAGTTTCCGTACAAAAATAAGCATTTGCAAAATGTTATTTTTTTTGTAAAGTGTGCTCTAAAATATTCGTTTAATAATGCGTATATCCTCCTCTGGCCCTAATGACCTCTTGCAACCGATTTTTTTTTATTGAAAGCCCGTCCATTATGTTTTTGATGTCGTTTTTTGAGAATGTTCTCCCACTCCTCTACAGCTGCAGTTTTAAGCTCACTGACGGTCGTAGGACCTGGTGTACGACTCCGAATCCGCCTTTTCAGTTAGTCCCATACATGCTCTATCGGGTTCAGGTCAGGACTCCGAGCTAGCCATGGTAATCGCTGAATATTAAAGGCGTCCAAGTAATCGGTGACATGACAACACTCGCGGTGTGTGCACGAGCGTTGTCGTGCTTTAAAACAAAATTATCGCCAAAAACGGAATCACATATGGTTCTAGGACTTCTGTTACATAACTGTGAGCATTAACGCTGCCTCTATCGAAGATGACCAACTCTGTACGAGCGTCGTAACAAATGCCACCCCACACCATTATCGAGCCTCCCTCGTAGCCCTCTGTTTCAACCACAGCACATTCAGTGAACCTTTCACCTCGGCGTCTATACACACGCTGACGTCTATCAGGGCGTAAAGCGATTCTTTGCCTTCCAATGTTCCGAAGTCTAATTTAAGTGTTCTCGAGAAAATCAAAGTCCCGCTCTTCTGTGAGTTGTGGTCAGTTCTGGGACTGGAACTGGTCGAAATACTCCCAGATCCCTCTCTACTAACGTTCTTCTTATTGTTTTTAAGCTCACACTTACATTTCGTACCTAAAAGAAGCGATTACGAGCCTCAGAAGCCGTTGTGAACCGATTTCGAAGAACGTTTGAGACGATGTAACAATCATCTCTCTCTGATGTACACCTTCTTCGACCTTGCTCTGACCTTTTTGTGTTGGAACCGGTCTCTCTGTAACGCCGGATAGCATCTTGTATAGTGGTTCGTGGATATCGAAGCATTCGTCCAGCGTCTGCAAGTGCCACAGCCCTAGATGTTCCAGCTGCGTCCAGTGGCATTTTTTTTGGTGTAAATGAAATCATGGCACCCCAAGACCTCAGTTTATTTCAAAGACCACTATCACAACGTTTTAAAACAAATGTACCCTTCACACAAAACGAGCGGCGAGAGTGTCAAATTTCGCCTTAACTGATTATTGTTGAATAAAAACCACAGAAGTAAACAAAACGCGGGTATACATGGTTGTTTTGTTTATTGCAGATATATCTACTAATGTAGTTACGCCTAATAGTCAAAGCGTAAGTTATTATTAACAAACAATATAGAATTTGAGATGGGTGGACGGTTAAATGTGCCCATAAGTGTAGGTACATAATGTCAACCACATGTCAGTAAGTAATTATCCAACAAATACTCAGGCGACAATTAGAGCTTTTTTAGAAGTTAGCGAGCTACAAAGGCGCTACAGCAGCAGCACTAACAACTTTTGGTGACAAAAGAGCGTAGACAAGCAAAATATTTAACTTAGAGCTATACCACAGAGTTACAAGGGCGATAACAGAGCGAGTTTCAAGGTTAAAGACATACAGCAGCAATTTTTAACACTTCAATACGGGCATCTTGTGCTATAGGTTTAAGTGAATCTTACAACTATAAGATCTAAATAAGAAGTAAGCATTGACTATAACCCTCCAAAGTGGTATGCAAGCGATAATAATCTCTAGCCAAGAACCAAAACTTGCACAAAAGCAATACCTAATTACCACTACCAGTTCTACAATGGTGCTCATAAACCCTTTTGTACCACCAAATGCCTAAAGAGGTACAAAACTCTCTTATGCTACTTAAAATCGAACAGCAGGAACATTCTTTGCTATCATAGAACTTCTAGTGCTTAATGGGACTTCTGAATAATTTTAGGTAGAGTAATAGAGCTTAATACCACTTCTGTACCCCTTATTTCGTTGTGGTTTTGGGCAGTTTCTACGGATCCCTTCATTTACCCACCATGTCAAGGTTACGAATCGATATGACATCCAGAGAACTATATTATGTGTCCTTAACACATAATATAGTTCTTTCATAATATAGTTCTTCACCGTGTAAAAAGTCAACTTCAAAAGTCAACGTCTTTCCCTTCGCAGTGAAAAGTCAACTTCTGTGTCCACTAAGTTGAAATTAAAAGATTACTTTTAATTTTACTTTCACAAACGAATGGCGGAGTTTTGGATCCGACAAATATTAACGAGAAGTTAATTATGTTGATGAAATAAAAATATTATCCTTAGATGTTAAAAATTTTAGCACCTGAGGCCGTTTATATAGCTTTTGTGGATCTATACTAGAGCTCAAAGCCTTAATAATACCCTATTTGACACCCTCTTATCGCTTAAAAATATAGTGAGTGACATTGTAGTTGTAATATACCGCTTCAGGAGTTAGTATTCACCTATTTGCAGCCCTCTAAGCACCCAAAAGTTAATAAACGATATTTTACTCTATTGTACCACTAAAGGAGTTAATTTTCACCTATTTACCACGTTTTTATTCCTTGTAGTTATTTCTATTATAGCTCTCTTATTGTTTTTATGCCTCTTAACCCATTCTGTAACTCTGCTTTACCGCCATTAAACAACCTAAGATGATAAAAAAGTGTGCCTATTTCAGAGGTATAGTATATTAACACCTATTTATAACTTTAGAGTCTGGTTAGCGCTCTAATAGATTTACTATAACCCTTGTCTTAGCGCCTAAGTGTTAGTTGGGTAGTAACAAAACTACGAAAACCTGCTACGAAATAAAGGCACTCTCAAAGTCAAACTGTTACCATGGACAAGGATTGACTAAGTAGCTTTACATTGTTTTTTTTTATATAAACTTTCAGGGAGTTGGAGTTAACCTGGACTGTTATGGAGTTCGATTATGGTATACATGATAGAACTGGGATCAAAATACCAAAAGCTAGTGAGGAACTTGTAGAGACGCTGGAGGATAACCAGGTGATGATAAAAATAATACTCACATGCAGCACGGCGGTGTGATTGCATAACCTCCTGTATGTTCTGGATGTTACTATCGCATTGCCTTAAAAGTTAAGCAGAGTGTGAAGTGAATGTACCTACCAAATGATAAAAAACAAGTTTAGGCTCGCTTGCACCACAGATCACTAAATACGGTTAACGCTAATAGAATTTAAAACATCTGATAAGTATGGAAATCATTTTTATAACACTGATATTGGTCCCACCCGCCCCTTTGACCTTACCCTTATTACCACAAAACCGTGTTTATCAGTTGTTTAGCCTAAACACCTTTTAGGGTGTGTCCTGAGTGACGGTGCACCGCGCAGGCGGATTGCGGAGCGGATTTTGAAAGCTGATGCGTGCTGTTATACCCCAGCCTTGTAAGGGTTAATGATGAATCAGCGCCTAGTCGGCGCAGCCAGCTTAGTTTGATATGACAGTCTTGAGACGTCATAGTAATTCAGTTTAGTTCACTCCTTACCTCCGGGACATATAGTCCTGCCCATGGGTCTTTCGCGTATCCGTTCTATAACAATAAATTATCCTGAATAAATAATATAACACTAATCCTCCAATAAATAATTCTTTTTTTTTAAAAACCAAACGCGTGAAGACCTATAACAGTGCGCATGTGTCTAGTGTGCGTCCTGAGTGACGGCGCACCGCCGTTGTTTGTACTTAAACACATGACATTGTAATAACGCCCTGTCAGAATATTAATCAACGATTCATTCGTGTTTTTGAGTGCATTTTTCCAATATAAAGTGAAACTTGGTGCTTTCGAATGATACTCAATGAGGGTTATGAATTTGATCTTTCGATCTCTTACGCATACGTTCCTACAAAGTTATCGCGGCATGTATAATGAGAATCGTCAAAACTATCCGCTACTCCGCCAGTAAAAATCAAAATGCGCGTATACAGCGTACCGCTTGAATGGTGACATTAATTTAACACACGTATACGATTTCGCGTATTAGTTTTATGAAAATACTAGCTGCGCCCCGGGGTTACACCCGCGTAAATCTCGATCCGTTATAAACTATCTCTTTGCCAAATTTCATCCAAATCCATTCAGCCGTTTTTGCGTGATTGAGTAACAAACATCCAAACACACAAACTTTCACATTTATAATATTAGTATATGATTATAATTTCATTTATTAACATTTTAAATAAAATATTCAATCTAAGTCTAGCAATATGTACAAAGGGAAAAAATTATATATAAAGGAAGGGCTCATAGGGCGTCAAAAAATTCTTCCGCATCGCTGTCAGTGGGAAAAGTGCCCAAAAGGCTGGCAGCATTGCCACGTTGGATGGCAATTTTGACCTAGAAATTGACCAGCCCTCTGGTCACGTGAAGAGTCGACCAACCGCTGGGCGATGTCCCGAAATATTCGATGAGCACTGGGACCCCCACGGCCCTAGTGTTTCAACCCCAAACGGCTCTTTATTAGTATATTTTATATTATATAGTATATATATATATTAGTATATATATAGGATTGGACGTTAAACGTTATTATTTATTTTTATTTAGAATTTTTCTAAATTACCATCTTGGAGCAACCTGTACTTAAAGAAATGTAGCGAAGAGGTCATTTGCCGGGGTCACGGATCATATGTAGGCGAATAGAAGGAACGCCGCGCAATTTCTTAGAAATTATGCCGACAAAGAATCGGGCCGATAGTACGTAAGCCAGCTGGTAGGTAGGTTCATGAATGAATCTTTAACACAAAGTGATCTCAATTTTGGTTATTTAGTTTTAGTTTTGGTTATTATTATTTAGTTTGTTTGAAAATTTAAATTTTTCAACCAATTATTTTATTTTATTGATTACTGGCCACTAGCCCTCCCGCCCTACCCGTGTGTTAAATTACTGTCGCCATTGTAGCGACACGTTGTAGATGAGCGAATCTGGCAGATTCGCTAGAATGCGCCCGTACTCCGGACAAGTTCGAACATCTCGACCATTTGTTTTATCCGCCGTTCATTCCGCCTGCGCGGTGCGCCGTCACTCAGGACTCAGCCTAAAACATGACATTTCTGTATGGAGTTTGACATATAACTGACAATAAATACGCGTTGAACAAGTGTCTAAGTTTTTGTGGTAAGGCCCTATATGTTTATAATTTTGAAGTACTATTGACAGAAATATAACGATGTTGTCGCGTACTTGTGTACTGTCTGTACGCAACAACATCGTTATATTACTGTCAATAGTTAGAAAATGGTAGAGTTTTTAGAGCAGAATTATTAGTGACTAGCTGCGCCCCGCGGTTTCACCCGCGTAAGTTTCGATCCCGTGGGAAAATCGGGATAAAAAGTATTCTATGTGTTAATCCAGGTTATAAACTATCTGTTTGCCAAATTTCATCCAAATCCATTCAGTTGTTTTTACGTGAATGATTAACAAACCATCCATCCATCCATCCATCGATACTTACAAACTTTCGCGTTTATAATATTAAGTTGGATTTTAGGTGCAAGCGGGCGTTAGTGTGTTTAAAAAGTAAATAGAATACTTATACCTACTGGGTGTTAGAGTAGACACTGTTATCCTTGAAACTAGTGGTTTGGTGTCATCTACAACAGAGAAATCGCAAAAAAAAAAATCAGCTGTTCCATACATTTTGTCGATTTAAGTGAACACAAATGTATGGAACAGCTGATTTTTTTTTACGATTTCAAGGTTGGTCCCATAGAAAAACTATATTATAGATGACACCAAATCATTAGCTTCAAGGATAATGGTTAGCCCTAACACCCTGTATTCTTAATAAAAGTAGTGACTTATAACTAGGCGTTTTTTTCTTGTATTGATTATAGAATCAAGTACAAAATATGATGTCATCTAAGTTCATTGGCTTCTTTGAAATGGAGGTGACACAATGGCAGAAGAAACTAGGCACTGCCGATGCTGTGATCGCACTATGGTTCGAAGTGCAACGTAAATGGCAGTACTTGGAAAGTATTTTTGTCGGATCCGATGATATTCGGTCGCAACTACCTGAGGATTCAAAGAGGTTTGATTATATAGATCGCGAGTTTAAGGTACGTTTAATACCTTTCATACGTCTTCTATCATAATATCTTCAAATAAAGTTATTCATGATAGCAATAATGTCGTCGTAGGAAATGCTGAAAGATATCGCAGCGACTCCAAACGTGATAGAAGCCACTAACAAACCGCATCTGCTAGAGAACCTCGAGGAGCTGATGGCTGCACTCAATCTGTGCGAGAAGGCGCTAAACAATTATCTTGAGACAAAGCGGCTGGCTTATCCTCGCTTTTACTTCGTGTCTTCTGCAGATTTGCTTGGTAAAAATAAGTAAAGCTGTTCATTCATCAACATCAGACATCTGACGAAGATCGAATATAAGTGTTACGCCACTATGTGTCAGATCTTCGTCGCGAATTCGTTCGCGGCGTGTCGCGTAGTTCGTTGCACCACCGCCCATCGATCGAGTATTCGAGTGTAAGACTAGTCCTTAGATTTGGCTCATTTCATAGATCGCTGAATGAATGACGACTTTAAGATTTCATAAAAACTAATTTGAAAATCTGTCAAAACTTTACCCTGATATAAATAACGTAATGGTCTTCAGATATCCTGTCGAACGGCAACAACCCGCCAGCGGTTTCGCGGCACTTGACCAAGTTGTACGACAGTTTAGCGAAACTCGTGTTCCCCAGCGAGGACAGCAAGCAAGCCATCGAGATGATATCAAAGGAGAACGAAGAACATGTGCCTTTTAAAGCACCTTGTTGCGACTGTTCTGGAAAGGTTCCCATTTTTATTATCTCGTCCATTAGCATCTTCTTATTATATTCAATTAAAAACAAAAATTTTAAAGGTTGTAGGTACCTATGTATTTCAGTTAGGTACTTAATAAATTGAAAACTTAGTTGCAATGTATACTACAAACGTAGGTATGTACCAAACGTTCGTATGTTTTTGTTTTTATGACATTAATTACATTTTCTTTAGATGAGACTTTCTGAACACATTTTCCGTATTACGTGACATGTTCACGTTACGTCCTCTCTTTAAAAACTTCTTCCTCAGTATGTAAAATTGTGGACCAGGTGGAAACTTGGTTGAACCGAGTGACAGACTGCATGCGGTACACTCTTCGTGATATCTTCGAGCACTGCGTAAAGTCGTACGAGAACAAGGCGCGAGAAGAGTGGGTGTTTGACTGGCCCGCGCAGCCTGCCCTCGTCGGGACCCAAATCTGGTGGACCACTGAGACTAACCAGGCTTTTGAGAAACTTGAAGAAGGTACGAAACATTTCCGTACACTTCATGTACAGTAAGCGGATAGAGGGAGCCCAACTTACCTGGGTTACCTGGCAAGGTGGATATTGTAATCGGTCCACCGGCTATACAATGTTTCTTAGGGCTATGGCAGACACGATACTTGTAGCATCGACGACTAGCGATAGACTCTTTTGGCAAAAATGTATAGGATTGAAATAAGCTATCGAAAAGCTTATGTCAATCCTGTTGAAAGTCGTTGTAGAAATACGAAACGCTTTCGAAGCGGTAGTCAATTGTCTAGGCCCTCAGATCTGCCATCTGCGGAGACGCGGCGCAGCTTTTATGCACACGCCAAATTACCGATACTCGATGGCAAAAGTATGTAGTAGATCTTAATTCCTCAAATATTACCAATTATAAACTTATAGGTTACGAGGCCGCATTGAAAGATTACCAGAAGAAACAAATCGCCCAGCTAAGCGCGTTGATAATGTTGCTACTGGGCGACCTGACAGTCAACGACCGACAAAAGATTATGACCATCTGTACCATCGACGTACACTCTAGGGATGTGGTCGCCAAGCTCATCGTCGCTAAAGTGGAAACTTCTAATGCTTTCCAGTGGCAGAGCCAGCTCAGGTACCTAGAGTTATTATTTTATGTGTGTCGTTTGGATTTTCGACTAGTAATGTGATTACCTTGAGATACCTGTGAGATTCTATCGAGATTAGAAAATGTAGATGTCTACTTTAATTCTTATGAACTGGTTTAGGTGTGGTGTAAGACTTGTTACAAAAACAGTAATTTTATATTTAAGTATTTTTATTAAATTTTTACAAGCTATAAATTGGTTTATATTATATATTTTATGTTTTTTAAAAGTCGGTCGCTCCTTTTTTCAGGCATCGCTGGGATCTCAAAGTGAACAATTGCTTCGCGAATATATGTGACGCACAGTTTACGTATGATTACGAGTATCTTGGAAATACGCCTCGGCTTGTAATCACGCCACTGACTGATCGCTGTTATATCACATTGACACAGGTAATACATACCTCAGATACTGCCTTACCTTAAATCTGCAACTAAAGGGTAATAACACTAATAACCCTTTTACACTCCGTTACTAGCAGATTTTTTTAAAACCCTGAAACACGTACTTTTTTATATATTTACCCTTCCTTATTGGATGCCTACGTCATAATAAATATCTGTGTGCCAAAGGAGAATCGGCAAGAATGTATGGGAGCTGGTCTCAGCACTAATAACAACCACACATATGCCATTAGATAGGTATTTTAATATAATACAATAACTACTATGGCGGCTCATTCCAAATCGCTGTGTGAAAAAAGTTGTGGCGATTTTTCGCAGGACTGACCTGGACGATAGATAATAGAACCTTTTAATAGTTAATCACTTCTGGTGATCATAGTATGAATATTTACAAATGTATGCATTCCGATCATAATATGGAACTACTGAGCTGGTATGATTATGGACCTGGACGCCTAGGCAACTGAACTCTTGAATATTGAGTAAACCCATCGAGTGTGGGCTTATTAGATGTGTCTCAACAAGTTCTGTCCATTTTATCATATGTCGAGGACGAGATTACTGGCCTGATAACGGAACTCTTGAATAGCTACTGGTATACCCATCGAGTTTGGGCTCATTAGATGTGTCTCAACGAGTCCTGTTCATTTTACAGGATGACTGACCAGGACACCTGTATGGTCCCACTGAGTTGGTCTAATTATGGACCTGGACGCGTGATAATGGAACTCTTGAATTGCTACAAGTAAACCCATCGAGTGTGGGCTCATTAGATGTGTCTGAACGAGTCCTGTTCACTTTACCTGATGACTGACCTGGACACCTGTATCCTGTATCCTCGATAATTATCTTGATTTTACAATGTAGTATCACCATTATCCCACCGTGTACACGCGAATATTCAGAGAAATCCTGCAAAAAAACATTTACGCTGGCAACTATAACCAGCTAATGTCATTATATTTAGAGTAATCTGCAATGAGAGAATTAAAATTAACAGACAGTAATTCCCCAACTTCAATCCCAGGGTCAAGAAACAAACTGTGGTCTTGTTCAGGGCTTGGGAGGGAACATAGTATCGAGGACTAAGCATTTCGTATAATTGCAATAGAACTTCACTTAGGTAAGTTCGTTTAATTTAGTAATTATACTCGTGCTTAGTCCTCGATAATTATCTTGATTTTACAATGTAGATGTTTAGAGAGATGAAGTTGGAAATTACAAACATTTGTTTCACACTAAAACATTTAAATAACATAAAATCAAGCTTCTATTGTAAATGGAAAAAACTTTTCAACATTTTCAATTAATTCTCTTCTAATAATGCTACTAATTCTAATTATCAACAACCAAGTATTTATTTAGTGTACTCCTTTGGCTTTTAATATTAATTTATGAAAAAACCACACCAGTCTCAACATTACCAACAGTCCTGGCAAAAATATACTTATCATTGTCTCTAATCAAAGGTCTGGTTTGCAAATACTTTTGATGCTATGGACCAAACAACCTTTTTTAAAAATACTGATTATCTTCTGACACACCTCTAGTCGCTATTGAAGCATGACGTGTGGAATGAGGAGTAAAGATCTTGATATCTATGCCACTGTTCATCATTGTTTGTTTAATCCAATAACTAATTGTTTGTCTACCTAACATAATTATGAGGCATTCATAATTTTTCTGTTTTACCTAAGTCTGAATTTGTATAGTATTGTAATGTAGGTACCTCTAATCACAGGACAAATGTCAGGTTTTAGATGAAAAGTAGGGTAACATAATAATTGTGTTTTGGTGTTTTCTTGTCTTAGATGTTTTTAACAATTCAGTGATTCTTATGTTAACACCTGAATCAATAATTTGGATGTTATGAAGGCTCAATTACAGATAAGTTATATTCTTTGAGCACTAGTAAGACTTGAAATAATTCTAACCTACTTTTTGGTTACTTTGTCAAGTGATAATTGTTGTAATAGGTAGGTACCATCATTCTATAAAATTCAGTACCCATTGATGGCTCCCACATAACATTGTAGCTAGGGCGACTTGGTCGTAATTTGAAGATACATTTAAAAAACCTCTTAATTAGAGGATTGGTTCCTACATCAGTATCTATGATCAATGACAATGCAGAGTTATTAGTGTAAAGTGAAGTATATCAACTACCATTGTTGAATTGTTGTGTAATTGGACACTGTTATCTGATAATGAAGATATCATGACCTTAATGGTGTCATGTGGTATCATTTGCTTCTTAAACGTTTCCCTCACAATATTCAGGCCCCCTGGGAAAAAAGCTGCAGTGCAAAGGATGCAGCATTCTGGAAGGTGACAACAATAATTGGTTTGGTGGTTGAAACTTTAAACTGTAATCTATGATTTAACCATGAAACTAATAAATGGGTACCAAGGTTGTGATGTGCTCATAATAGAAAGTAAGATGCCAAAAACCTGATCATTTTTAACTTCCTGAATAGTTTTTGAAATTAATGCAAATGGTGGAAATGCATAAAATAATGGGTAATAATCCTAATTTACTGCAAATGCATCTATATTTTCTACAAGTGGATCCCTAAGACAAGACAGATAACTTATATCTATCACACTTAGTAATAGCTCTAGTAGCAGATATGTAGATCAATGGAAAGGATTTCCAAAAAGATCTCACTATGTCCTGAAATGCTGCAGGAGCCAGACACACAATCAATGTTTTTATTTCTAGACTCAAGATCAGCTTCTATGCTGTCTTTAGATTATATATAAAATGCAGATATCTCCATTTTTCGGGCTTCACACCACTGCCATATTATGCCTAGCCAGGCAATTAAGATTATTAAATTGACTACCACCGATTATAATCTATGGTTGTAGTATTGTTTAAACATAAAATTTGGCATACATTTAAGTATTCGGTAAAATATTCTAGACCAAGAAAAGCAGCAAAGAGTTCCAAAAAGCTTAAATGCTTTTCCTTGTCTTTCCAAACCCCAATTGCTATCTGACTGTCAAAACAAATATTTCCCAACAAGTGTGAGATGTATCTGAATAAATTTCAATCTTAAATTGACAATTTTTACAGGTTTATAATATGTTATGCTACCACTGTAAATTTTTAATACACTCCATATTTATCATAATTAAATTGAAGTCACTGTGGTAAACTAACACTGCACTGCAGGTACTTAAGTATAGAAAACCAAAAATTCACGACTGGACACCAAGCTGATAGGATACTGTGTCAAATAAAAGATGAACATCTCTTTATATCTGTCACTGACAATGTCATAATATACTTTGTATCAATCACAAATCCTAAGTACTCGGCAACTTGATTGGATTTGGGATTAGTTTTAACCTTATTTATGTAACACCCAAGACACTCCAAAAGCCTGATAGTTTTAATAATCTTTTTTAAAATTCTCCAATACAAGTAAAATCCTCAAGATAAAACACAGATTTTTATCCTCCACTAAATTATAAATATAAGATATTACTGGAGTGGGGCAGTACACAAGCCAAAGCACAAAGAATTGAATTCATTGTATTGACAATAAACCCTCAAATATGTTTTGTCATCAGTGTTCACTGATATTCAATACAAATTAAAAGACTTCTCAATGAATGACTACTGCCTGATCTTCATTGGAGAAAAAGATATAAAAAATGGTGACTATGCAAATATACTTCACAACCTAAACTGCTCGCTGAAAAATGTAACCCACACTAATATTGTCATCTGCACCCCGATCTACGTAAAAGGTGCATTAATACATAATTATAAAGTGGAGCTTTTCAATAACCTCCTCTTAACAGACATAAAAAATAACGAGTACGCATATTTTTTCGATAGCAATGCTACCCTTTCGCACGAAATGTTTTCCTACAACACTGGGAAAATAAATAAATATGGATGGAGAAACATATTTGACCAGATTATGTCTAGGATAAGTTTTTGACTACAGATTGTTTGGTTATCAAGAACTTTTGCCAATCTCAAAGATCGACATGCCTGTCAACTCTGCCTCAAATAGTTCTACTGCGATTCCAAATGAGCAAGAGAATATTAAAACAACGAGTGATCAGTTTTTTCTATTATAAAAAAGAGACAACGAAGAAGGAAATAGATTTCGAAAACAAAGAACAACATCTTAATATTTTGTTTCAAAACATCCAAAGTCTCTTTAATAAGCTACACATAATGGAAGCGTTTGTCAACGAAAACCAGGCATATCAGGCTATATGTATTACTGAAACATGGCTTTCAAGAGATAAATTAAGCGTTATTGACTTTAGTGGCTATAGAGTCGCAGCATCCTACTGTCGAGAAAACCGTGGAGGCGGCGGAGTTTGCATCTTACTAGAAGAACACATAGACTACATAGAAAGATGCGATATAACTGAGATGTCGCTTGAATATATTTTGGAAGTTTGTGCGATTGAAATACCTAACGAAAACTTGTTATTAGTAACAATGTACTGGAACAGAAGAGAAGAAAATATATTTTATAACCAACTCAATCTAATACTAGCGTACATAAATAATAAATATAAGAAACTAAACACAGTCATCGGTGGTGACTTTAATATTGATATTCTGAAAAACAACTCCAAAGTTAACACATTCTTAGACCTTATGTCCGAATACAAATACACACAGCACATAAAACACCCCACACACATAACACAAACAGCGTCAACGTGTCTTGACCTAATATTTACAAACTTTAAAAATATAGATTTATATACATCTGTAGAAGAACTAGGTTTTTCAGATCATTGTGGTACAAATATAAAATTTAAAATACCGCAACGACCCAAACAAAACATTTGGTATACGGAAAAGCGACTGTACAACAAAAATAACATTGAAAATTTCAAATCTGCATTAAAGTCAGTAAATTGGAGAGATATCATTATAGAAACTAATGACGCAAATCAAAATTATAATGTTTTTAATGACTTATTAACTAATATACTAAACAAAACAATACCAAAACTAAAAACTAAATTAAAAACACATTATAAAAAATATTGGTTATCTAAAGGTATAAAGATCTCATGCACAAACAAAAGATTATTAAAAATTTTATGTAATAAGTCTGACAATGCAATTATCAAAAAATACTATAGAAAATACGAAAAAATACTAAAACAGTCGGTAATAACATCTAAAAAACAGCATTACATTAAAAAAATTAAAATGTCTCAAAACAAAGTCAAAGCTATGTGGAATATAGTGAACGAACGTACTAACAAAAAAACAGTTACAGATAAATATAATATACAATTACAAATTAATAATTCTTTAGTTTCAGACCCAAACCAAATAGTAAACACATTCAATAACTTTTTTGCATCAATTGGCGAAGAGACTGGCTGTAAGGCCAAAGGCCAGCCAGTACTCAACCCTTCTGAAAATACCCTATTTCTTAGACCTTTAGACTGTCAAGAAACGCATAGAATCATTAAAAAATTAAAAAACAAAAAAAGTCACGGAATAGATGAACTACCCCCATCTCTGATTAGACAATGTGCAGATGAACTTGCTGTACCTTTTTGTGTTTTAATAAATCAGTCCTTCGATGAAGGTACTTTTCCTGACCGCCTTAAAAAAGCGGTTGTAAAACCATTATTTAAGAAAAACTCGAAAACCGACCCCAATAATTACCGACCCATAGCTCTCCTACCTACGGCTTCCAAAATTTTCGAAAAGGCTATGTGTGACCGTGTTTACAGTTTTTGCGAAAGATATAAAATCTTTGACGATGGTCAAAACGGGTTTCGTAAACATCGGTCAACCACCCTTGCTGTCTATAAATATATGCAAGAAGTCATTAATATTTTAAATGATAAAAAATATGCAGTTGGCATACTTTTAGACATGACAAAGGCATACGACAAAGTACAGTTTAACATTTTATTAGACAAATTATATGGAATAGGAATTCGTGGAACTACACATAAATGGTTTGCGTCCTATTTAAAAGATAGAGAGCAATATGTACAAATAGAACATTTTGACCATGACCAAAAACGAATCACACAAGTGAGGTCCGATAAGAAGATTATAAATGCATCAATTCCCCAGGGCAGTGTTATTGGATGTCTCCTATTCATCATCTACGTCAATGACCTTCCCAAAATCATGAAAGAACCATGTGTGCTATTCGCAGACGACATATCTCTGCTTACCACATGCCCCACTAATAGTAATATTAACGAACAACTAAGCACGATATTAAATAAAACAAAAAAATGGATGGATGACCACAATCTTGAGATTAATTATAAAAAAACCAAACTAATGACTTTTTATCCTCAGCAAAAATCCCCATTAACAGTTAATTTCACAACAAACGGCACAAAAATTGAAGTAGTTAATGAATTTACGCTATTAGGACTCACAATAGACACACACATTTCGTGGAAGCCCCATATAAAAAAAGTACGATCGAAACTCTCAAAATTCACCTACGCACTTCGAGAAGTCAAAAAAACTACCGATTTGCAAACTGCACTTACTACATACTACGCCTACGCTCATGCATGGCTCAGCTATGGCATTATAATGTGGGGAAATAGCACAGACGCGCCTACGCTTTTCATTCTCCAGAAGAAATTAACTCGGATTATAGTCAATATAAAACAAACCGATAGCTGTAAACCATTTTTCATAAAACATAAAATACTCACCTTACCATCCATCTATATCCTAGAAACATGCAAATTTGTTAGAAAAAACATGAACTTTTTCACAACCCGCGGCGATAAACATACAGACCGATCTGTTAGGTATAAAAATATGTTGATGTTACCCTCTTCGCGCATGAAACTGCATGCCAATAGCCCCTACGTAATGTCCATAAAAATATTTAATAAGTTACCAGATGCAGTAAAAGATGAAACCAGCGATACCAAATTTATAGATAAGATCAAGCAAATATTAATTAAAAAAGCATACTACACAATAAACGAATACATGCAAGACAAAACGATTGATTTAACACAAACAGACACCATACACAGTTAGTCGTACATTTCATACAATATTATAATAATATGATCTCAATTATTGTTAAGAACATAAATTTAAATATATTGTTTTCTAATTTTATTTTTATATAGAGAATTAATTTTATACTTTTATACTTTTTGCTGTGCCCTACAGGGTCCGTAATTGTACCTTAGCTTTAAGCCATTGTAACACCTTAACTACATTATGGAATGCAAATAAAATATGAATATGAATATGAATATTCAAAAATAGACATCTTATAAATCAATTGTGCCCAAGACATCATTTTAAAATAAACTCCATGTCTTTCATTGTAAACTGTTGTGTTGGATAAATTTTATTCAAACATATTGGATTTACTGGTACCGCCATTTAGTTTGTGTACAGTAAATATTTTTGATTAAAAATACTGTCCACTGATAGGTGCACACTGCACAGTTATTAATAACACTCAAATGTAACTACTTACTAATTTCTTTTGTTGTATTAAATACATCTTCAGACTCTGAAAATGCACAATTTTAAAGGTATTATGTTGTGTAGGAATGTCCTTAAATGGAATACTATATCCCTTCAAATATGACCAGATAACTTTACCTTGTGTGAAACAGATCATGGCCAACAAGAGTAAAAATATTTAAATATTTAATTGGCGACATGGAATTGTCGCTACCTCTATAATTGACATATAGATTTGTGTCAGTTACTTAGCAGTTTAGTTGTAGCTGCCTTCTTAATTACCCAGACTTGACATGTTCAATAATAAACTTTTCACCAAACAGAAAACTGTCCCGTTTTGTATCTGTTGTTTTAATCATGATTTTTATCTAGTTTAACTGGTATCATTAAAATAAGTTGCTTAATAATCATGAAAACATCAGTTAGAATTTTAATATTCTTTGTTTTCCGATTGTTTTTTTATCAAATTATAGATACTGTTTACACTGCGGTAATGCAATTCCAAATTGCTGTGGTGGTCATCCACCCACTGATCGCTTTCCTTGATTGGAGCACTCAGCCGTCTAATTGCATGTTCAATTTTGAAGCATCCAGCAAAAGTAAATTCAACAGTACTAAATATATTATTAAATATATAAAAATAAACAAATAAACTAAAACAAATAAAAAAACCTAAAAATATAAACAAATAAACAAACAAATAAATAAATTTTACATTATGTAGGTAATTCTTCTTTCTTGGTCATTTTTAAATGTTAGTCATCTTAGATGATTTTTATGAAAGTGAAAACATTTAGGTTTTCTTGGAGCTGGACGGGTTTCCCAAGGCCATTATCATTGCTTCATTCAAACATAGAACTATCCTTTAGTTCTTGGATATTATGATTTACAGCACACAATAGACTAACTAAGTCAGATGATGCTAAGTGTACAGAACTGATTCTTTATCAATATTGTAAGAATAATTTCTCACGAGAGAACAATATTGAAGGCATATCATAGAACTTCTAGATATACATTTATATTTTGAGCTTTTTACCTCTACTAGAGGTTTTGATATCTGGGCTCGACTCGAGCCTGCCTTATTGTAATAATAATTTCTCACGAGATAAAAACAATATATGTCGTGCATAGGCAGTGCATACCATAGAGCTTCTAGGTATACCTTATATTTTGTGCTTTCTTTTTTTCAACTTGAGATTCCAGATCAAGGTCCTGTTGCACATAGCACTATGCTGTCCTATTGTAACACGAACTTCATGTTACATTTTACAAGAAAGGACGGACCGAGCACTGGCAGTATGGCGGATACTAATAAGCCTCTGCTGCTTTGCAATCCAAATCAATTATTCGAAATCCCTGAAATGTTTAATTAATACCACACTAACATACCTGTGTTTTCTTATTCGTTTACAACAATAATTGTCTTTTGCTGATCGACCTTTAATACTGACTCCAAAAAAGGACGCCGACGACGATTTAGCCGAAGTCGCCCTCGAGCGGATACGCGGTTTCTTTCCAATTTTCGTCCAAATTTTGTTTTTGAACATTTTGCTGGAGTATAGAGTGCTTGATTTCAAGCAACCCTTTGTAAGTATAGTCAAATATTTATCCGTAATTTCTTGCGTTCGGTTTCACAGAGCCTTCATCTGGTAATGGGTGGAGCCCCCGCCGGGCCAGCTGGTACTGGAAAGACGGAAACCACGAAGGATTTGGGCAGAGCTCTGGGCATCATGGTCTATGTGTTCAACTGTTCTGAACAAATGGACTACAAGTCCTGCGGCAATATTTATAAAGGTTTTGGTTTAATTACTTTAATCACATTTATTATTATGCCCATAACCATAGGCATTGGGATCGGTGACGCAGCTTATTTTCTTCCACAAATCTCCATAAAAGACTTAAATGTGATTACAAACAGTCACTGTTTGTAATCACATTTAAGTCTTTTTATTTCATAAAGTTACATATAAATTACATTTTTAAATATTAGAATATAAAAATATAAAAACATTTAAAAATATAAAAAATAGTAGCCCACCGGTATCGGGAACAGGGTCCAAGCTACCGGCGGTCAGGGCTCCAGAGAGAGGAACCTTCTAACAATACGGGCCGTGTCCAGAAGTACCGCTTTCTGAATCAAGCCCTTAATCCAGCTGCCTAACGAGAGCCTCCGTAGATGTTGGTCGAGGCTCTTGGCAATTAAGCCATTGGCTGATACGACTATCGGCACAATGATCGCAGAGTCCACATCCCACATGTCGACAACCTCGTGAGCCAAGTCAAGATACTTGATTTGTTTATCTTTCTCGGCCTACACGAGGTTCTCGTCATGCGGGACCGTTATGTCAATGATCATTGCGCGCCGCTCTGTTCGATCCACCACCACTATACCAGGCTTATTGGCAAGAATAGTCCTGTCAGTGATGATGGATCGATCCCAGTACAATGTGATATTTCCATTTTCGAGAACTGGGTCGGGCACGTACCTGTAGTACGGCACTTCCGATTCCACAAGGCTATACTTTAGAGCAAGTTGCTGATGGGTAATCCTGGCTACAAGGTTGTGTCTATGCAAGTACTCTCCGTTAGCTAGACGAGAACACCCGGAGATGATGTGTCGAATTGATTCTCCCGGTCGGTGGCATGCCCGACAGATGTCAACCGTCCTTCACAATAAATCTCCGGTAATTGTTCGTCATGATAACTTCGTCCATAATTGCACAGACAAAACCTTCGGTTTCCCCAAAGAGGTCACCGAAACGCAGCCAGGCTACGGACGCTTGTAGATCTACATCGGGTCCATGTAGGGCCCGGAAAAAGCGTCCGTGAAGCTCTTTACTCTGCCATACCTTCCTGCGATCGTTAGTGTCAAGCACTACAGGCTTGCGCCAGTTCTCTTTCGCCAAGGAGAGCGGGGTGAGGCCCTTGTCCACCGCGACCACATCTCGATGCATCCCCACGTCGGCTTCTATGAAATATTCCCTGAGACTGCATATCTCGCGATTGTGGAGGGTCTTAGCATTTAAAAAGCCTCGACCTCCACACTTTCGCGGGATATATAGTCTCATAACCGATGACCGCGGGTGATGCATTCGGTATGCAGTCAGCAGCGTACGGACCCTCCTATCCAGGGCGTCAAGTTCGGTCTGAGTCCATTTGAGTATGCCGAAAGAGTACATCAAAACCGGCATGACCCAACCGTTGAAGGCGCGCACCTTGTTTCCGCCTGATAGAAGACTATTAAACACTTTCTTCAGGCGGCCAAAGAAGCGCTCCTTCAACGATTGCTTCATGTCAGTAACATTGATGCCTAACGCTTCCGACATACCCAAATACTTATAGGTTTCGGATGCGGAGAGGGCTCTAAGGTATATGGAATCCGAGAGTTGGATTCCTGCGGATTCCACAATCTCCCCTCGCTTTACATGCATGACCGCACATTTGTCCTCACCAAATTCCATCCTGATGGCTCTACTGAAAGTTTCAGTTACTTTCAGTAGCTCCATCAGTTGTAAATTGTTGGGGGCAAAGAGTTTTAGGTCATCCATGTAGAGGAGGTGAGATATAACCTGACCACCTCTCCTCAGCCGATAGCCTAGACCTGAGTCCTCCAGCAGTGTGCTTAGAGTATTCAGGGCCAAGCAGAACCAGAGTGGACTCAAACTATCGCCCTGAAATATACCTCGCTAGATCCTTATCGGTTCGCTGTTCCTTTGGATATTTCGACATCCTGGATAGCGAAGGACCGTCCTCCATTGCCCCATACATGACATCAGGAAGGTGCGTAGAGTTGCATCTACTTTATACAATTCCAGCACCCTCATGAGCCATGTATGTGGCACCGAATTATAGGCCTTCTTATAGTCTATCCAACATGTCGATAGATCCTTTCGGGAACGACGAACCTGTTGGCTAATGGCCATATCAATGAGGAGTAGCTCCTTAGTACCGCGGGACCCGTTCCTACATCCATTTTGAGAGGCAGACATGATGGAGTTCGTGTCTATATGTTTGTTAATTTTAGCTCTCAAAATGGATGTAAGAACTTTATAGACCGTCGGTAAGCGTGATCGGCCTATAATTTTTGGGCTCCGCGGTGCCACCAGATTTGTGGAGCAGGTGGGTAACTCCTGTCGTTAAGAATTGGGGTAGCGAACCAGACTCCAACGCAGTCTGGTACTGGGTCACCAAGCGAGCGTGCGACCCTATGAACCATTTTATCCAGAAGTTGTGCAGCCCGTCCGGCCCTGGAGACTTCCAGTTGGGCAACAGGCGGACTGCACGGGCTACATCTTGGGGGCAGATGGTCATAGCCCCCATTTCTGGTATAAGATCGCAGGCTCGCTCGACTTCCCGAGTCCAATCTCCTTCAGTGTGACTGACAGGCACCGACCAGATACTGCGCCAGAAAGTGCACATGGCATCATCATCCGGCAGGCGCGTGTCAGCCACACTTTGGTCCGGTTGCTCCCAAGCCCTATATACCCACCTTTCATCACTCTGGAAGGTGCGGTTCTGAGTGTATCGGTCCGCTCGCCGCTTATACCTACGGATACGGTTTGCCCAGGCATACACTTTTTGCTTCAGGAAGTCTATGCGCTCTGTGACACGGGCTTTATAATCACATTTATTATTATGCCCATAACCATAGGCATGGGGATCGGTGAAGCAGCTTATTTTCTTCCACAAATCTCCATAGTGACTGTTTGTAACTGCCACAATCGAAATTGTAATTTCTCGCGTTTTAATGAAGGTCTATGTCAAACTGGCGCTTGGGGCTGTTTCGACGAGTTCAACAGAATCTCAGTGGAGGTGTTGTCTGTGGTGTCAGTGCAAGTGAAGAGTGTGCTGGATGCCATTAAGGCTAAGAAGAAGAAGTTCGACTTCATGGGAGAATTCATCGTTCTAATACCCACCATTGGTATGTTCATTACAATGAACCCCGGTTACGCGGGCAGAACTGAGTTGCCAGAGAACTTGAAAGCCCTCTTCAGGTGAGTTCGGGCAAAGCGTTTTGTTGTAATTTAGAAAATACACACTATCTTAGTTAGAATATGTTTAAAGTTGCGTACCTAAAGGATGAAACCGTTGCTTCTTTACTAATATACATATAACGATTATTAATGCAACTTCCACTATGGAACAGGCCATGCGCCATGGTAGTACCGGATTTCGAGTTGATCTGCGAGATCATGTTGGTGGCCGAAGGCTTCCAAGACGCTCGCCTGCTAGCACGCAAGTTCATCACTCTGTATACGCTGTGTCGTGAGCTGCTGTCTAAACAAGACCACTACGATTGGGGGCTCAGGGCCATCAAGTCTGTGTTGGTGGTTGCCGGCTCTTTGAAGGTAATTTTGACCAAAGAATTCATCCATTTATATAGTAGCAGCAGTTTAAATTATAAGTAGTAGGTACCTTTTTTTATTTTTTTGAGTGTGGGAATTCGGCAAATGGCTTCTCGCGCTCTGGGTGGAGCGGAAGGGCGTGTAAGACTTTTACTGACTAAAACCCACCCGTGTTCCTTCAGTTGCCTGTTGCCAAGGGCCCCGGTATCCCTTCGGCCTTTCCCGCAGCCCTGGCAGGTAGGTGTAGGTACCTGAAGATGGTATAGTAGAAACCAGGATACTTGATCACTTACCCTTTATCTTCTAGCGAAGTGACCGCCTAAGACCAGAGGACCAAGTACTAATGAGAGCGCTGAGAGATTTCAACGTCCCTAAAATTGTAACAGATGATATGCCTGTTTTTATGGGCTTGATTGGTGACCTATTCCCGGCACTTGATGTGCCCAGAAAGCGTGACTTGGACTTTGAAAAATGCTTGATAGACGGAGCTAACTCTATGAAGCTTCAGCCAGAGCCTGGTTTTATTTTAAAGGTAAATAACAAAAAATGCAGTTTGTTTTTCCCCAAATTTTTTATTTTATAAAAGAATTTAATGCGGGTACATTAAATATCGTTTATTACAATGAACTTAGGTACTAAAATACACAACAAACTTATAACATCGCGAGAGTCGCGGAGGATGCGTAAGTATATAGTACGTAGGCACGTCTTTACGTCTTTTCCCGTCGGTGATCAGAACTAAAACTCTTTGCTAGCAACAGCGACGGGCTTTTTATAATACTCAGAAAGTAGGTACTTTAAGCGATTCATTACTTTCGGTGTTGTAGCCTGACGACTCGATGTCCAACTTCTCCCACCCGACCTACGGACCAATAGGCGATTTTCTTATCTAGCGACCGAGCCCCATAAGTAGGTGAAACAATAGGAGCGAGCGCGATAGAGAGCCGCTGCGCAGTCGTGCTCTTTCTAAGCCGTGGTAAGGCTCGCGGAACAACTTTATTTAATTTATTTAGGTTGTTAGAGTTCTCGCGTTACAAGAATTTATTTTCAGTACTTAATGTTATATTTTAGATGGTGCAACTAGTGGAACTGTTTGCCGTGAGACACTCGGTCTTCATTGATGGATTTGCAGGGACTGGCAAATCAATGGTGTGGCAGTGCCTCAATAGGACTTACTACATGTTGAAACTAAAGCCGTTTTACAATGACCTGGATCCTAAAGCCGTGACGAATGACGAATTGTTCGGTATCATAAACCCTGCCACTCGAGAGTGGAAGGACGGCTTGTTCTCGACGATTATGCGCGATATGGCTAATATGCCCGGAGATGGCCCAAAGTGGATCGTACTTGATGGGGATATCGATCCTATGTGGATTGAAAGCTTGAATACTTTGATGGACGACAATAAAGTTGGTTAATGCTTAATGCTTTAGAAATACGTATTTGGGTTTTCCTACATTTATTTATTATACGCATTATACTTCAAAGGTGCTGACGTTGGCCAGTAACGAACGAATTGCTTTGACTAAATCAATGCGACTGCTGTTTGAGATAGCTACGTTGAGGACAGCCACTCCTGCTACGGTGTCTCGAGCTGGTATTCTGTACATTAATCCACAAGATTTGGGATGGAATCCGTAAGTACTGACAAAATAGCTGTATATAGGAAGTACAAACTCTACTTCGTAAAAGATGTCCATCACGATATCATGATTCGTGTAGGTGAATATACTTATTCATAATACAGAATTTAGATTATCAGGAACAGATACACCCAAGGCAGAATTAAATAATCATTTCATCCGTACTACCTACACAATAAATACAATGATTTTAATTTTAATTTACAACAGGTTTGTAGCATCATGGATAGAAACAACGAGAGACAACGATTCAGAGAAGGCTATGTTAACAATAATGTTCGACAAGTACATACCGTCATTGCTAGACTCGTGTAAGAAGTATAAAAAAGTCACTCCGCTTACAGAGCTGCAACAAATACAGCTCACCTGCTATCTGCTCGAGTGTTTTCTGAACAAAACCTTGCTGCCCAGTGACTGTCCTAAAGAATGGTGAGGAGACTATAATCCAATAATATATTATTTACAACTTATTTATATACCTACTTAGACGAAATTTAGTCATGAATGTCAGGATCCTGTGAGTATTTCTCAGATCTGTGCCCGGTTTATCTAAAGTCTACATTTTCACAAGTTACACTTTACAAGGAAATTGTTACAAGTTCGTGTAAATTACAACTTCTAAAAGGATGAGGTCATCAATTAAGGGCGGGTATGAGGCAAAATTGCCTGTCTTCACTTTGATTTTTCATGAAATTGATGAGACTTAGGTATAAAATAAAAATAGTATGAGTAACTACATGATATTTCCAAACTTTTTGTGAACAGAAAAACAAAATATTAAAATTTTCTCGATAAAAAAATATCACGAAGTTACCTCAAATTTTCACGTATTTTCGATTTGTAGGTACTTAATATGCTAATGCCTAATAAGATAAAAATTGGATGATTATGTGTATTAATTATGTAGTTATAGTTATTGAAATAAACATTTTATTTTATTTTATTTATTAATACAAGGCGAAAAAAATTGTGTAGGCTTTCTTTTTTATTCGTTTTATTTTTGGTTTTATTACGCATCCAAGCTTGTAGGACTTACGACGTTCTTAGTTCGTGGAAGAAGCCATCTTCCGTCGCACATTGCAGGAACTTCAAGCATATTTTTGTTTCACAAATCAGTCGGCGTCGCTCTATTGAGACGAGACGACTACGCTCAAACTTTTAGCTGCGCCGATATATTATTTATTTTCGTAATTTATCACATTCCACAAAAGAAACTGAGACATAGAAAACATGAAAAAAAACACTAAAACCACTTCCAAAATGATGAAAAGTGTTATGAATTGATAAATAAATACATACCAAGGATAAATAAACATATAAAATTCAATGTTGATATTTGAAAACTCAAGATGACATCCATTTTATTTGACAGATTTTTGACTGGTATAGTAGGTACAACCAAAGAGTACATATCGTTTACTCCCGCTTTTTTTGATAAACTTCTTGTAAGGTGACCCTTAGACGAACATTTCGTGCGACTTTTGACCGTCCCCTAAATAAAACTTGAAACTTGTTTAGAGTAAAGGTAGGTTTTTGGTTTATTATTATTAATGGAGTAAAATAAATAAATCGGAAAATTAAAATAGGTAATGGGTTTATGTGGATAAATGTACTTACGCATACCGTTTGTGCACGGGACTTGAAATTTTTCATAGGGACTCTTGTTGGAAATTGTAGGGAAAATTGTTCTCATGACTAGCTCCCTTTTTATGAGGGGGATGAGTAACGGTTGTGACGGATTTAAAATTCATAATGATTGTATGGGAATGTCGGCATCGCTGAAAGAATAAAAGTTATCGAACTTTTACGGTAACGTTACAAATTAAAAATCCGGAGTCACACGTGTTAACACACGGGGGCCATAAATCGAACAGATTACGTATGACTCCGGATTTTTAATTTGTCTGTCTGTGACGTCTTGTTTATATCTCTTTAGTTGACTTATTTGTCGTAGTTGCGTTTTAGTTTTTACCCGACTACGGCGAAGCAAAAAGGAGGGTTATGATTTTGACCGTTTTGTATGTATTAATGTATGTTTATCTGTTCCCTCATATCTTCTAAACGACTTATCAAGCCCTCTAGCTGACATATCATGAACAACAAGAAATATGTTTTAAAGGCATTAGCACATTTCAAAAATAATTATTATAAACCCAAAAAATACGTTTCCTACGATATATCGTTTTTCAAACTTTGATGAAGAGTTTAGAAGATATGAGGGAACAGATGAACATAAATACCGGTCAAAATCATAACCCTCTATTTTGGTTGCCGTAGTCGGGTAATTAAAGAATTGAAATCTAAATAAGTGCAAACTTCTATAGATTTGAAAAAAAGCCTAAAGAGTTAATGTAACTTGACATGTTTTCAAAGCTACAATGTCAACAGTTACCTACAAACAGGAACCCCCAATAAACTTTCTACTAAGGGACTAGTTATAACAAACGCCCGAGTTGCGCGATTTATTCACTGCGTTTCGGGCGCTCAATAAAATTGTATGAATTCCTATGTAAATTGTATGAATTATATCAAGCGGTGCCTTCCAAGCGAGCGCCCATGCCGGGCGCCCTTAGGCCTCATTTATGAAGACGCGGGGCGTGGCGCGTCGCCTGCAGCGTGGCGTTTCGCGGCGCGTCTGACGTTTTTTCGGTTTACGGTGCGGCTGCGCGTGAAGCGGCACTTATCAGGGCACGCGTAAACACAAACATATGGCAAAATACAATGTTGTTCATAGAAATGTGAGATGGAAAGAATGGCGGTGCCCGCCGCGAAGCGTGCAACTAAGCACGCGGCGGGCAACGCTGCGGCGCACGCGGGGTAGGTACTCAATCAAACCGACTAGTTTTAGATGGGAGCGCAGATGTCGCAAGTTGCAACTCTCAACTTGCGTCTCCGTTGTGCGATTTACAAATAAGACTGGGAGAAGGTTCCGCCGCGGGCATCGCTTCATCGAGAATTGCCGCTTAGTGCGCCGTCGCAAAAAACGCTCCATTTCAAGCAAACGCGTGTAAAATCGCTTCTCCGTAAACGCACTCATACAACGCCATATGTTTGAATTCAGTGCGGGCCGCGCCACCCAACGCCACGCGCAACACCCCGCATCTCCACAAATGAAGCCTTAGCGTGCCCCTGACGCTTGGACGCGAGTTCCTTTTACACAATTTTTCCTTGTCGTTTTCTCTGCATTAGTAAAAAATCAATCAATCTGCCTAGCCTTTCCCCAACTATGTTGGGGTCGGCTTTCGGGCTTCTGACGACTCGTAACGACTGTTAAAGATCCACAAATGACAGCCGGGACCAACGGCTTAACGTGCTTCCCGAGGCACGGAGGAGTCTCGATATGTGAAAATGGTCACCCATCCACGGATCAACCCCGGCAAGCGTAGCTTAACCTGATGGGTCGACCCGAGCAGCTGTTATTACTTAGCCACGAGCTCCTCCTTTTCTATGCATTAGTACTAGAACTTTAAAGAAACACGGTTCAAAAGTTACAACAAAATGTGGAAATTTTGTTGCGTTTGACGAGCGTCCAACACGCGCCAGGCGCGCGCCCGAAAACAGCGCAGGTATTGAGCACGCACCTCGGGCGTTTGTTATAACTAGTCCCTTAGGAACTTTGGCATCCATGCATACATATAGATGAATAGATGTCAATTCGTTTAGTGGTGATGCCGATAATCCTACATTTATTTCTTTTATACAGAACTCGACCTCTTTTTCACAAATGTTTTCGAAGGGGATTGTTTTTACTCGCGTTTCGTGGAGGAAAGGTTTTCATGACACATGCCATTTGTCGTTGCACAATACAGTGCAAAATGTATTAAAACCAATATTATTTTTTACTTGGGTATCACTTTGCACGATCCTCCAAAGCAAAATCCACGATATAACATTATATTTTTTACTTGGTAACACAGTTTTCCACAAACACGTGGTGAGGTACAAATTGTACAAGGTCCTAAATAAAATTTGGTTACATTTAAATTTGAACTTTTTCACGTCAACACTGAGTTTCTAGTTCCAAAACATGAATATGATCTATAGTTCTGCATTCAAGCTTTAGCAAAATAAACTACAGAAGATTGAAATTCGAATTGTATAAACGCCAGGCGAAACGTTTCTGCGGGCGGGAAGGCATTGTGTTTTGTTTTCGTCGTGTTTGATGAGAGGGGTAGGTAAAAGTTGCGCGGGTGAAATATGTTTTTTTGCTTTCAAAACACGCCCCCTTAAGATGTTTACATAATATATTTTTTTTAATGTATGTTCTGGCATAACTCCGTCATAACGTATTTGCTAAATTCTTTTTTTTTTTGAAAGGGTATACTTCCGATATGGTCCCATTGTCTGGATCACACACGTCAGGATCTGATGATGGGATCCTGGAGAAATCCAGGGAACTCATATAGGGTCTATTATAGGCACACCTATGGCGATTTCGATATTTTTGGAGCAACTCCCGCAGTTGCTCTCGGAAAGCACCATTTGGTGAAGTGGAACTGATGATGAAGACCACAGTTGGCCACCTGAACTACTCGATAATAAGTATTTCACGGGTTGTGATTTGATTACTTTAATATTTTTGCTCAGCAATTTATGCTCATCACAATGTATATGGTGAAGTGGAGCTGATGGTGAACTACCAGGAGAACTCCTCAACGATTAACGTCCCTGTATCCATCATCCGCCATCGGGAAAAGCAATATTTTGTAAAAGGTGATGAGCAGACATTAGGCTATTTTTCACCGACTTCTTCAAAAAGGAGGAGGATCTCAATTCGTCTGTTTTTTTGCTCCGCCAATTATGAATCGATTTTGATGATTCTTTTTTTGTATGGTAGGTCATGCTTCCGAGGTGGTCCCATATAAATTTTATTAACTTTACTTGGGTAGTTTTTGAGTTAGCGTCAATATTACGTATTTTTTCCACTCAGTTTATCTAGACGATGTTTTCATTTACTCCTTCACTGTTATTTTCATCAGCTAGTGGTATTCGAATTTTTGTGGGGTAGGTACCACTACTAAAAAGTGAAAAATTAAAAGCGACTTCCAAAAAAAAACACTCAAAACTGAAAAATAACTTAAATTTCGGAATTCGGTGGCAATAACCAAAAAAAAAAAACCAAAGACACCGACTTCCGAAATTTAAGTTAGGTACCTATTTTCTAGTTTGTAGTGTTTTTTGGAAATCGGTTGATTTTCTTTGGTAAAAAAGGTTTTATCTCAAAAATGCTTGGAAATTCGAGCATTATTTTGACAAACTTCGAGATAAATCATCATTGCTGTACTGGTCAAAACAAGTGACGATATTATGTGAATGCACATATGTTTTATATCTAACTGCTCAATAATCTTGGCTGTGGTTTAATTCTCTTTGTCTTGGCTACACAAAAATACACCTGCCAAGCTGACATCAGAATGGAAGGTGTATGAAACTATTGCAATAACTTGCAATCCCACGTGGTAATTATTTGATGACAAGTGGTACAATTTTTTTTAGATATGTTTCGACTATTCCTGCGAAATACGTACCTACACCCGCGATTCGTTGCGAGTACAGTACAGAACCTGACACGTTCAGTACTGTACCCGCACATAGAGCTTGCTCGCTTGTTTTTACTGTGCTCTTATTTCAAATACTTTTTTCAGGTATGAAATTTATTTCGTTTTCTCCGTTTTATGGGGCTTCGGTTCCAGTCTGTTCCAAGATCAGCTCGTTGACTGGCGTAATGAATTCAGCAAATGGTTCTGCAACGAGTTCAAACAGATCAAGTTCCCCTCCACGGGGAATGTGTTCAGCTTCTTCATAGATCCCGAGACCAAAAAATTCTTGCCGTGGTCCGAAAAAGTAGAAAGTTTTGAACTGGATCCCGATATGCCACTTCAGGTATAAACGGATTTTCTAACCTTAGGCCGTATAGGTACAGAAAGAAAGCTGGTAGCTGGCGCCGATCTACTAGCGCTTATCGGCGCTGGTCCATTTTGGTAACAGTTACATAAAGCAAGTAAGCGGTTAGGTTAGTTAGTCAAATGGCGGGCGGCGCAAGCACTGACCGGCGCGTGTCGAAGATTGTCGAAACTTGTCAGCGACGCGACGTTCGGCGCTTATCGGCGCTTTTTCATATAAATGCCTGCGCCGGTTACCTGCGTGAACCGGTTCCTATAAGCGCTGGTAGATCGGCGCCGGCTACCAGCTTTCTTTCTGTATACGGCCTTAGATTACACACCTTGCTAAAGTTAGTCATTAATGCACTCGAGTTAATTAAGTGCACCAACATAACCCTCTTGCATTGATAACTCACTTAGCGCTCGATGCAACAATCTACTAAGTATTGTAGACAATAAAATGGTTCCTTGTCTGTGTATACCTTTTTTTTGGGGCTAACTGTAGGTACCTATTCTTATTGGACTTTCGAGCTCACTTCCTTTGTATAATACCTTTTGTATTCAACCTTTGTATAATTCTACTGTTTGCTTACCATTATGTATACTTATTGTCGGTCTGTAGTTTTTTTTTGTTATTAAGTCATCAATCATTATTCCTAATGTTCTTAAACCTTCTTAATATAGTCATGTTTGGTTTCGACTTCGGAGACAACTCGAACCAGGTTCTTCATGGACCTGTTGATAGGGAAGTCCAAACCTGTGATGTTGGTCGGCAGTGCAGGCAGCGGTAAGACTGTGAGCGTGGCGGCGAAACTCAACTCGCTGCCTGACTCGTACGCCCTCACCAATGCACCACTTAACTTTTACACCACATCAGGTACTTACACTTACCTATAGACTATGTTATTATTATGTTATTTTTTATAAAATAATATTAATATATATTTTAACTATGTTAGTTTTTCATTACGTAAAATCAATTAGTGCACTAATTTGATTTTCATAGGTACCTATCTGTTAGTGAGCAACCAATGATAAATAATCTATAGGTGTTGCGTCTATGTTATAAGCAATGCAATGGCGTAGCGCGTAAATTCGAGATTAGATACAATACGGCCGATATAACTTGGCAGTTCTGAACTTCGCGCAGAGGGCTGCGCAGTTACATTTTTTAGGGACCAATAATGGTGTGTGCCTATGTACAGATCTGCCAAGTTATAACGGGCCGGCCGTATTGTAGACGATCTCCTGCACTACTAGTTACGCGCGGTACTCTATTTAAAGTTTCCTCAAAAATCTGGCTTACTGCCGTCACGTTATTTTTTACTTCAAGAACGTTGTTCAATGTATTGCAACTTGTAACCATTGCTATACAAATATTGTGTCCACATGAATCCTATGTTGTTGCAGAAATGATTCAAAAAGTTTTAGAAAAGCCTTTGGAGAAGAAATCGGGTCGCACTTTCGGGCCACCGGGCAGCAAGTTTATGATCTATTTTGTAGACGATATGAACATGCCCGAAGTAGATAAGTACGGCACAGTGCAGCCGCATACTCTAATCAGACAATTCATGGATTATAAGCACTGGTAACTATGTAGAAACTTAATATGGTCTAAACTCACCACTAGGAGGATTAAAATACAGCTAGATTGCGTCACGTAGAGTAGGTACATTGAAGTTATCTGGCCTATGGATGAACTGAATTTAATATGAATACTCAGGTTAAATTAGAATGAATTTCTCCAGCTGTAGAATCAAGATACAAACGGACTTAATGCCTATGGCATTAAGTCCGCCTGTGTACATCTGTGTGCTTGAAGTATTAAATAAATAAATAAAAAGATAAACACATCTGTTAAAAACGAAGTAAGTACCTATTGAGTTCGAATAAGCGTTCATATTTCAGGTACGACAGACAGAAGCTGTCACTAAAGGACATAGCGAACTGCATGTTTGTGGCTTGCATGAACCCAACATCTGGCTCCTTCACTATTGACCCTCGTTTGCAGAGACATTTCTGTACCTTCGCAGTCAGGTAACGCTCGTTTCCATAAATATCTATGAATACTGTTACTGCTAAGGCGGCTCCATACGGTTTGCGGTACTGGTCCATAGCCGTTCGAGACACGTAGTGTGCACGGTTCGTGCGTTTGCGCTGCTCGTGCGCAGATGTAGGTATATGGACGAATACTATGGTTTGCTCGACTCCAGTAGACTTATACAGGGTGTTAGGGTAGACACCGTTATCCTTGAAACTAGTGGTTTGGTGTCATCTATAATATACTTTTTCTATGGGACCAACTTTGAAATTGCAAAAAGAAAATCAGCTGTTCCATACATTTTGTCGGTTTAAGTGATTACAAATGTATGGAACAGCAGATTATTTTTTCGCGATTTCAAGCATGGTCCCATAGAAAAAGATGACACCAAACCACTAGTTTCAAGGATAACGGTGTCTACCCTAACACCCAGTATTTTTAATTTTAGAAATCGTCCTCATACCATTTCCTCTGGCTTTTTTTCCTATGTTGTATTGGTGTAGGCCCCGCTTGCCCCTTGGATCTTGCCCTGTTGTCTCGCTGAGCGATAACGTCTCACTGTAACATCAACACAATAACTAAAAACCGGCCAAGTGCGAGTCGGACTCGCGCACGAAGGGTTCCGTACCGTATCTATAAAAACGGCAAGAAAAATCCCGTTTGTTGTATGGGAGCCCCCCTCTGTTTTATTTTAATTTAATTATTTATTTATAAAGTGAATAAATAGTTAAATATTCTGTGAATATTTCAAGCGTCTACCTGTTGCCGTTATCAATATCGAGCAAAAACGAGGAAAAAAATCACGTTTGTTGTATGGGAGCCCCCTTAAATATTTATTTTATTCTGTTTTTTTGTATTTGTTGTTATAGCGGCAACAGAAATACATCATCTGTGAAAATTTCAACTGTCTTAGAAATATCAAGCCGTGTTGTGGAGTTCTATAAAATTACTACAGCTTGGCAAAAAAGAGTTTAACTATCACGGTTCATGAGATACAGCCTGGTGACGGACAGACAGACAGACAGCGGAGCCTTAGTAATAGGGTCCCGTTTTACCCTTTGGGTACGGTACCCTAAATATAAGTATAAAACAAAAAAAAAACGGCCTAGAGCGACTCAGGCTCACACCGTTACGGCTCCGAACCAAATTACATCGAGCAGCTGGCCCACCGTAATTACAAACCTGTGCTAGTTCCTAAACTACGCATCTATCCTACGACTGTATACAGTCGAGGAACAAAATTATGTGTAGGTAATTATCTGTAGATACAAGGTGTTTTTTTAATAAATACTCTAGGGTATTAATGTGTGTGTGTAATGTAGTTAAACAAAAATTAACAAAACAAAATCTCTTGGGCAGTCGCGACTCCACTTGGTACTTGTTTGCCCTACCCCGTGTTTTTTTTTTTGAGCCGGGTTCGTGCATATCCTCGACGTGTTTTTTATGTGATTTATATATGAAAAAAAACATACCTGTTGAGTATTAGCGGTTTATGAGTTTTAGTTTAATTCTCATTATTTTTGCGATAGGACACACCATTTTCGAGATATGGTAAGCAAAGACCATAATAAAAAGATACAGTACTGTTTTGCAACTGAAGTCGAGGTGTTGGTTTGAATTTTAACTTAGTTTTATTTGTCTATTTATCTTATCTAATTTTATTCCACGCCCTTTTTAATCGCGATTAATAATATCAGATTTAGTTAGAGAACAACATTTTAGGTGAAACACTGAATTCAGAATATCAAAATTGCCATTTTCACCAAATTAATAACTCACAGTGCCATCTTAGTGCTGTCAAACTAATATTTAGTTAATTTATGTCAATAGACTTGTGAAAAATGGGAAATCATCGTTTGACAGATATAAAATAAATTTTATTAATTTTTAGTCTAGTTTAGAGAATTTTGTGACACGAGAATCGGCACCAATGTTTACAAAAAGTTTTCAATTAAATCTTTAAGGCGCGATATTGCGTGCGCGACAAGGTTAGCGCTGCCTATCGCGCCCGTGATTTCGCGCCAATTTGTACGAGCCTTTAAGCTTAGTTTTTACTAGCTGTGCCCCGCGGTTTCACCCGCGCAGTTCTCGATCCCGTGGCAATGTAGGGATAATATGCATCCTATGACCTATTCCAGGTGCCTACCCGTGTGCCCATCCTCTCCTCTCTAGAGTAGGGAAAACGCGGCACGGCGTCGAACGGTTCGCATATTGCATTTTAATACTCGTGATAACTTCAAAATTAAATGTCCGATTCGAATGAATAAAAAAGTATTTTACTGCTACTTAAATATCCTTGATGTTAAAACTATTTATTTGAATAAGAATTTATATTATGTAGATTAAATTCCTTCGCAAATAATGCATTAATTTCGAACAAATTTGATTACCATAAAAAAGGTTATAGTCAGTCAATCTTAAAAGATAGACATATGCTGTCGCGGATTTTTTTTTTGAACTTTTAAAGAAGAATAATTCCATCATACATGATATTTGCGTAACTTAAACCGTTTACGCAGCGCACGCAGCGGAAGCTCTCAAAATGGAATATTTTTTCCCGTTTTTGCAACATTTTTCATTTATGCTCCGCTCCTATTGGTCTTAGTGTGATGTTATATAGCCTATAATAACCTTCCTCGATAAATGGACTATCCAACACAAAAAGAATTTTTCAATTCCAACCAGTTGTTCCTGAGATTAGCGCGTTCAAACATACAAACTCTTCAGCTTTATAATATTAGTATAGATTAAGACTTTGTGAAGGAAACTGAAATATAAGGATGACGGTGAAATTCTTTGTTATATAAGTCCCAAATATCTCAAATATTCGTTACCTACTTCCCTTTTCTTCGTACTACAAAACAAAGTGAACCTCAGAATTAAAATAGGCGTGTCCACGTTACCGATGTTTAATTTTGAACGGTTGTTAGTTTCCCCGGACAAGACGCGTGCCACCATATCTACAAGAGCATCCTGAGCCAGCATCTGGGCAATGTCGCGAACAAATTCGTGCCCACGGTGTGCCGCTACGCGGAGCTCCTCGTGGACGTAGCGCTGGCACTGCACACCAAACTCTCAAGCGCATTCCTGCCCACCGCTATCAAGTTCCACTACATATTCAACTTGCGGGACCTCTCCAATATATTCCAGGTAATTTTTTGTATTCAACAAAAATGATAGTGTTGATTGTTGTGATCTGTATAAAGCTTTGCAGTTACCGAGATCGACCGTTAAATATTTTTTTGGTATCTACTTTACCTGAGGATCAGCGAAATATAAGGGCCTGGCCACATGCCAGCGACACTCCGTTTCATCTACACATAAAATAATTAATACCACCGCTATATCTCTACGTCGACAGTGGGCGTGCGCGCCCCTGAACTCTGGTTCTGTGTCGGTAGAGTTTACTTTGCTGAAATAGGTCTAGGGTGAGGAGAGAGGTGAGATACAAAAATCCGCAGGGCAAAAAGTGGCAAGTTGTTGGACAGTAGCCACCCCACGAACCTTATCTCCCGGGAGAAGTCTTGTTCCACACGTCTGGCTTGCCTTTAATGGCCGGCTAGAGTGAACACTGATGAGGAACAGAGCTCTCACCTCTTTCTTGCCATTATTGACCGGCTTGAGTGGAGATTCGCAAGAGCAAACCGGGCATTGATGGACTCACATATGTGAGTCACGTAAGGCACATTTTCACGACCGTTCGTCAAAGCTCCACTTGCAGGCCGCGACAGAAATATACTATTTTGCTAACCATTCATTCATCAATAAGAAGGTACCTATATCTGCAATCAGTAAGCACATTCGAGTTTAAATTATTAGGCTTTTAAATAATTTAATGTCACAGGGAATATTATACACAACCGGAGACGCAATCAAGACGTCAACTGAACTCCTTCGGCTCTGGATGCACGAGGCGACACGCGTATACTCAGACAAAATGGTCGACTCCGCCGATAATGAAGCGTTCGCGAAACTTATTTTAGATGTGATTAAGAAAACTTGTGAGGTGAGTTCAATTGACATATAATAGAAGAAAGGCATCAAAAACTCCGAGAATACCTAAAGCCGGGTCCGCTGCGCCCTGTTTTCACGAACCGCTTTGGGTGCGTGGTTTAACAAAAAATTCAAACTATGTTTGTCGCGTCAAACAGGTAACATCACCGGATCACCTGCGGCGGGCCGGGAGGGTGACTAATTTCGTATTTAGTACTCTCCAGACGCAGACGAAGACGTTTCGTGACAGTTCATATCGTTTTATTACACGTCATTATATTCGGCATCAGCCTACAGCAGTCCACTACTGGACCTCCCCAATTGCACAGCATTCAGCTCGATTCTTGGCAACTCTCATCCAGCTGCTACTAGACATCCGGCGAAGATAGTCGCTACTCTTTTATACATGTTGACGAGTTCACACGAATACCTACACCAAAATCACGTAATGTGTAATCAAAGTCCGGAATTAGCAAGCCAAGGTATACGAATAGGTACATATAACACAAACAGTCCAAAAAACTTTTTACAAAAAAAAAAAAAACAACCGACTTCCAAAAACACTACAAAGTAAAAAATTACATTAATTTCGGAAGTCGGTGGCAAAAAACGTAAATTCTAAACCAAAGACACCGACTTTAAAAATCCGGAGTCACACGTAATCTGTTCGTTTTATAACACGTGTGTCTCCGAATTATTATTTAATTTGTCTGTCATCCTCATCGCAGAGTCAAATCTTCTTTATATTTTTTAGTTGAATTTTTGTCGTAGTTGGGTTTTAGTTTTTTCACTTTGTAGTGTTTTTTAGGGTTCCATAGTCAACAAGGAACCCTTATAGTTTCGCCATGTCCGTCTGTCTTTCTGTCTGTCCGTCCGCGGCATAGCTCAGAGACTCGTAGTACAAGAAAGTTGTAATTTGAAACCAAAAAAAAAAAATTTTTTTTCCCCTACATCTTGGTGATGTTTCTTTTTTCTCGTCTATCCCATAGTGTGGGGCGTGGTTGAAAAGGTCGTTTAAAAGTATTGCGAGTTTGTGCCCGTTTTTGACCGTTTTTGAAATATTAAGCACTTTAAGTGCTAATTTTTGTTAGAGTCAAGCAAGTGTCCGTCCCCCTCCCTGCCACCGAAATGATTGGTTTTGGATAATTATGTGAAACAATTTTGGCAGTAGTATACATATATAACGAAATGAAAAGGAAAACTATAACAGCTCAGTAGGCTCTGCAAGTTACCGAGTAATAATCGACCAACTTACATTTGCAGTTGCAAAAACATTTTTCAACTACAATGTTAAGTTTTTTCTTGGGATATTCATCCTAACTACGGAACCCTTCATTGTGCGTGGTTCGACACGCACTTGGCCGGTTTTTTTATAGTGTCAATTCAACAACATCTTTTAGGCAAACGGCTTAAGTTATGGAAAAGATTGAATTAATTTTTCATAATAAATCAGCGTTTTTGGTACCAAAACTGTCGGCACCTTGAAATAAATGAACGCATTCACAGGAATATGACGAGACCGTCATACTGGCGAAGCCCCTCATCTACTGCCACTTCGCGGAGGGCATAGGTGACCCCAAGTACTTCCCTATCAAAGACTGGCCCCAGATCAAGAAGCTGTTGGACGAGTCGCTGTCGGCATACAACGATCTTGTGGCCACCATGAACTTGGTGCTCTTTGAAGACGCCATGTATCATATTTGCAGGTAGTTTTAACTTTAATCATCATTGTGTATATGCTAATTGCCCAGCTCACCCACACCATCGACCGTTAGCTCGACTGTCCTGTGTTTAAATTTTACTTACTCATGTTTTTTGTTTTTATGGAGACATTGTATTGTTTTGCACCTTTCCCAATGTGTCGTGAAGATTTTTACGTAAGGCTCAATTTACATAACGAGAAACATGAACAAAGTATAGTGAACTTTAAGTCTATTGAGTAACGTACAACTAGATAGGAGCCAAAAAAAAAGGAATTTCCGAAATTCCGAGAATGCTCCGCCAAAAATTTCGGAACGGCAATATATATATTGAACCTTAGACGACTGTTGTTTTTACCCGACTGTCCAAAAGGTTACATTATGTTGTTACTGTTCTCACGTATGTATTCCTAACTACCGATCCGCTCCTTTTTCGCATGGTTTTTACGACTTGACAAAATATCGAGATTTCTTAGTTTTATATTAATGTATTATACACATAAACCTTCCGGAATAAATTATCTAAACGATGGTGAAAACCTCATCAAAATCTGTTGTATAGTAACAACGCGGACATACAGACAAACACGAGAAGTGACTTTAATTTATAATATGTACTAGCTCTCCGGCTACCCTACCTACCCTACCTACCCTACCTACCCTACCTACCCTACCTACCCTACCTACCCTACCTACCCTACCTACCCTACCTACCCTACCTACCCTACCTACCCTACCTACCCTACCTACCCTACCTACCCTACCTACCCTACCTACCCTACCTACCCTACCTACCCTACCTACCCTACCTACCCTACCTACCCTACTTACCCTACCTACCCTACCTACCCTACCTACCCTACCTACCCTACCTACCCTACCTACCCTACCTACCCTACCTACCCTACCTACCCTACCTACCCTACCTACCCTACCTACCCTACCTACCCTACCTACCCTACCTACCCTACCTACCCTACCTACCCTACCTACCCTACCTACCCTACCTACCCTACCTACCCTACCTACCCTACTTACCCTACTTACCCTACTTACCCTAGTTACCCTAGTTACCCTACCTACACCTACTTTACGTTTAAACCTTCCCTTGAGAATAACGAACACAACAAAAAAAGAATTATCCAAATCGGTCCAGCCGTTCTCGAGTTTTAGCGAGACTAACGAACAGCAATTGATTTTTATATATAATAGATGTATATGACCCTTAAAGTTTGACGCATTATTTTGCTGGTAAAGGATCAACCGTATCCTGGAGGCTCCTCGTGGCAACGCTCTGCTGGTTGGCGTCGGTGGATCGGGCAAGCAATCGCTCTCCCGTCTCTCGGCCTTTATCTCCTCATTGGAGGTGTTCCAAATACAGCTACGAAAGGGATACGGTATGAACGATCTCAAAGTGGATTTAGGTATGTCTACCATGATTTAATTAGAGTAAATGTAGAAGTTCTTAGGCTGAGTCCTGAGTGACGGCACACCGCGCAGGAGGATTGCGGGCGGATTTATCCGACGGGGCGTTCTGACTGACGGCGCACCGCCGTTGTTCTGTGACTAGCGACATTTACTAACCACAAAATGAATTCCTTGAAGGTATAAAATAAGTTATACCCCTTCTCCCATATGTTAAATGTTAATCCACACAAGTGACAATGGATCGCATTTGGAATGATTATCTGAATCCTAATCTCAACAGAGTTATTTTTGATATTTTCCCTTTATTTTGGTGAAAACGGATTTATGTCTAATAATATCATTACTCACTAAACCATTTTTAAGAACCAGCATTACTATTCTGTAAGTAACCATCTCACCGTGAAAACTAAGTTGAAGTGAGCATGGAGTGAGCTGTCATTGTCATCGATACCTACGGATGCTAAGGCAGTGACAGTTTACTTCAAGCTCACTTCTCGGTGAGATTTTTACAGAATAGCACAAAAGGTGTTGTTGTATTGGTAAACACCAACCAAATTAAAACGTAATTTATGTTAATTTAGATTTAAAAACACAAAATATTTGTTTTATCCACCGTTCATTCCGCCTGCGCGGTGCGCGTTCACTCTGGACTCAGCCTTAGGCTGCCATCAGACGGACTGCATTCTTGCTGTTTGAATGCAGTTTAGTAGGTACGTCTGCAATACTCGTAATGTACTGTAACTGCATTCAAACTGCAAATTTGCAGTTGGAGTGCAGTTGAAATGCAGTCAGTCTGATGGCAGCCTTAGGGTTAAAAAGAAGAAATGCGGGCGTCGACGTTTAGTCCATACATAGTTCTTGTTTTGTTTTATCCATAAACTAGCTGACCCGTCAGACGTTGTCCTATCCAACTTGAAACTGATTGCGACTAATACAAAAATAAAAATAAAAATTGCCAAATCGGTTCAACCTTTCTCAAGTTATGCGCTTACCAACATTTTAATATACTTGTAGACTAGCTTCTGCCCGCGACTTCGTTCGCTTGGAAGTCGTAGGAAACTATAACCAATCCAAACCATACGACGTTTTTCAACACACTTGCGAGGAAAACTGCCAGATTATCTCTGATAATGCAACAAAATTGCCATCCATACAATACTAACTAATATTATAAATGCGAAAGTGAGTTTATTTCTTTGTTTGTTACGCTTTCACGTTAAAACGGTTGAACGGATTTAGATGAAATTTGGCACATAGGTAAACCATTACCTGGAATAAGACATAGGATACCTTTTATCTCGATATTCCCACGGGATCCAGTCTTACGCGGGTGAAACCGCGGGGTGCAGCTACTAATTACTATATTCAAAATGACGATCACCAACATTTTTTTAAATTACGATCCTAGCTGCTCAAAATATAAAGGCTGGTGTAAAGGCGATTGGCAACGTGTTCTTGATGACGGACGCTCAGGTCGCTGAGGAGCGCTTTTTGGTGCTCATTAACGACTTGCTGGCATCCGGGGAAATACCGGAGTTGTTTCCAGATGAAGACATTGAAAACATCATCAACGGAGTGCGAGCAGAGGTACCTAAGAACATTCAATTTAGTAATAAATAGATGTTTTTTTTACATTATGAAGCAGGCATTTATTATGTAGGTAGGTACAATCGAGTTCACTAATATAATATATTGGCAGTGACAATGTTTCAAAATTTGTAAGCGTTAAAATGATCGTTGAATGAGTTCTATACAAACTTAGACGTCACTAAAATGTTATCACATAGACTGTTAATAAGTATGTTTCGGTAGTGCAGTCAAACATATATCTGACTACTCTTCGGAATATAAATATCTAAATACTCTAGATTTCAATATATTTGGTGCAACCTAGGATTCGTAAATATCTATACAGCTTTGGAATATTGATCTAAATGGCTTTTACCATGAAATTTATTTTTCACCTCACAAGCTCGGAAAGATTCTGTTTGTCATTCGAAATCTGCGTGGAAAAGTGCATTTTCCCCGCTAGCGTGGAAAGAGTTTTTAAAATTCGAACCTTTCTATTCAACAATTTTCTATACCGCGGTCTACTGATAATGCATCAATACTTATTTTATGTCAGAGCGCCAACCTCATTTTTAGAATAATCGCACTGGCCAGCACGAAAAGAAATCGCTCAACGCGCCTAAAGAAGTTTTCACATAAAAAAACTCTTTATAATTTTCTTCTGATTCAATTCAGTTTCCACCATCTGGGTTTGTTTAGCAGTGCAGAGTTAGTGCAAGCGGTACATAATGCCGAATTGAGCTTTCTTCCGGAAAAATTGCGCGTAAAGTACATAAAAGCTTGGGTACTATATTTTCGCTCGGCAGCAAATTTATTCTGCGTCTCGTACCTTTGAAACCTTCGCAAAGCTCAGGTTTCAATACAGGACGTACTCGCGCGAAAAAACAATTTTGCAGCCTTGCATAACAAATAACTATTGTTTCCATACAAGGAAAAATATTTATCAATCCACAAAGACGATGCTATCCTGTAGATATTCGGATGAAGAATGTCATTGTTTGGTTGTTACGCTTTCAACAATTTCAAATTGAATTTGTTTCAACACAAAAATGATTACAACAGGATATAGTTCTGTAAAGAGATTGTTCAAAGAATTTAAGACGGCAATTGTAGACGTTAAATTGTCAAGATATTTTTCATAGAAAAATTGCATAGATATTTGTGAACCTAACTGCGCTAAATAATATGAACAAGAGTCTTTGTCTGTAGCAATATTGTTGATATAATGTAGTTACATATTTATGATGTCACAGATTGTTTACAATTTATTGTAAGGCAAAGCTGTTTTATGAAACTTACCATTGCCTTTAGATTTTTGATTCATGAACATGAATATATCTAAAATAGTAGGACTGTACATGTGTTGCAGTGCAAAGCAACCGGTGTGCCTGATACACGCGAAAACTGTTGGAGTTTCTTCATCAACCGCGTGCGAACCATGCTCAAGGTCAGTCCGTTCGATCTTTCATATTATACTATTTTAATATAAATTTATTGTAAAATTTGATGGTTTATTGCGTTAGTGCATACCTAATTAAATGTATAATGTAAGTGCTTAAGTACAGCACTTCGAAGACTCACGCAAGGGGACTGTAGACAACAGTTAGCTACGCGTTTGGCAATCTTATTATTTGGTCCAGCAGAGTATCTTCCTGCAATTGACTAACCAGAGACCGATACTTCTTGCTTCGTTTAGAGATGTGAACGATATCATGTCACATGTAAAAATCACCGATATTTTTTAAAATCATTTTATCGTGCAATGACAACGACAAAATCATCAATGTTTTTAAATCATTTGTCATTACTTGAATTAACGCGAAGTTCGTGACTTTTGTCACAGAAATCACAGTCATGAGTTTCGATAAAATGCCCGGTGCTGGGGGCACGGAACTGCAACAATGCTTTCACTTGTGTTTCACTTATGTTGTTTACGTTTGCGCGCGAACTACGATGCTATTTATCTAGTATTTATTTAATAATTCGTGTAATATTCGACTTTAATATTCGTGGTACCAAGTAAGTAAATACCAATCAGTAAATGCGCCAAAGAAAAGCAGATTTTTTTTTCATTTTTATTACCTAGGTACTATTATTTTGCCAGTCCTAAGCCTAGAAAAAACATGAAGGCAAAATTGGAATGTTACTTGTAGGGACGGTGCGTATTTACGCGACCAAGTTTCTACACCAGGTATTTACTTCCAAAAACGCTAGATTGCCATGAAATACTAAATAATCGGTCATATCTAATGATAATTTCACATCTCGATTCGCGATCATTTCAGCACTCAGTCATAATTGAAGTGACGTGATCTACTCAAATAAAAATCATTGATGATTTTGTCATTGTTCCAGTCATCGATATTTTTTTGTCATTGTCATGCAGTCATTGATACAGAAAAATCATCACTCAGCCCATCTCTAGCTTCGTTATCCATAACATAGTTAACATAAAGTCGTCGGTGTCCAGGTGGTGCTATGTTTCTCACCGGTGGGCGCACAGCTGCGTGTGCGCGCGCGCAAGTTCCCCTCCATCGTTAACTGCACGTCGATCAACTGGTTCCACACGTGGCCACGTGAGGCGTTGCGCTCCGTCTCAACACGGTTTATAGCTGAGGTGGAAAGTTTACCGGTATGGTTACATCATATATTTTTTTCTTTTATATATCTCTTACTACCTATACCCCATTTGAAATAAGATTAGACATTAAAACAAATCCTTTTACAGTCCGTTCAACCAATTTTGACTTCTATACCGTAGGCATAAGGATAGCATTAAAAGCAAAAAAAGTTACACAATACCAACTATCTACTGCGGCTGCCATTTGTCATGCAACCAACGCAATACAATTCAAAATCGGTTGAACGGAATGTAAAAAAGGCTTAACTATACGTCTAATCTTATTTCAAATGGAGTATAACCTTTCACAAATAGGTCAGCTTCATCTTTATCTAGTTGTAATCGTCACTCTTCCATATTATTTTCAGGCGCCATTAGTAATACCAGTGTCTGTGTTTATGTCTCACGTGCATCAAAGTGTGGACAATATGTCTGCAGTGTACTTCCAAAACGAAAAACGATACAATTACACGACTCCTAAGACTTTCCTCGAACAAATCGCTTTATATAGTAAACTACTCACTGAGAAGACAGTCAATCTCAAGATGATGATCATAAGGCTAGAGAACGGATTAGAGAAGTTGGCGTCGTGTGCTGGTGACGTCGCCGTACTAAAGGTAATTTAAGAAGTAAAATTATTTTGACTTACACCGCATAGTAGAAGCAAGATGAAGGCCTATTGCTAACAATAGGCCAATACTTGCCGTTATTCGGCATGAAGTACTACTTTTGGTATTTTTGGAATGGTTAAACAGTGACTCTGGTTTTCTGATGTGTACTTTTTACTGAACAGGTGACTCTTGCTGAGCAAGAGATAATACTGAAAGAGAAAAACAAAGCTGCTGAAGCACTTATTGAAGTAGTCGGCGCTGAGAGTGAGAAAGTATCTAAAGAAAAAGCATATGGTAATGTATCGCGAAATTTTAAATATGATAACGTTATGCAGAGATGCAAATATTTGTTGGCCATTCAATTATGGATTGAAATAGAAATAAACAATCCAACCGACCACCACGTCACCTAAGAGTTGATTGTGTAACATAACCTTGTCTTTTCTTATGGTTTCTATTACAATATAATATACAGGATGTTAGGGTAAACACCGTTATCCTTGAAACTAGTGGTTTGGTATCATTTATAGATCGTAAAATCAAAGGAAAAAAAAATCTATACGCAAGGGCAATGAACTTGCGTCGCGGGATGTTACCTGAACGGCCGCGAGCGCGCGACCCCTTTCGTCAGTCAGGAGTTTCGCTAGCGAGCGAGCGTACGTAATGTAAAGCTGTGTCGCGGGGTCGCGTAGCACCGCCGGTTCATTTCTCATGCGTAAATAATAATTACAGTTATGTGATTATGTCTTACACTAATGAACAGTGCACTTTACGCTATCGCGGGTGATAAGAGTGATAATTCAGGTCAGAATTGTGCTAAATCGTGAAACTATCTTGGCGGCCACATAAATGATGCGTAGCTACTTACGGCCATTTCACCGTGCCGGCCCACGCGCAGGGTCGTGGCAACCAGCAGCTACCAGTTGATCTTCAAGAACGAAACGAAAAGCAAATTTACATGTAGACTCGTCACCACACCTAAGATACCTACCTACTAAGGTATTTTTGCCTGTCCTAAGCCAGCAAAAGTATGAAGGGTAAGTTGCAGGCTGGTCTAAATTGACGAACATTCAGAAGTACCTAACTCGTCAGGACGGTAACATTTACGCATCATCAAGTAATATGGAACTATATCACTCGGGCGCGCGTATCCATGAGTTTGCGGACGGTGTCGGATATTAACTTTAAAAAATCTTTTAATGAAAATAAGGTTTTTTTTTGTTGTTACTGGGTCATTTACTTTTATATTTAAGTTAACTACCCATAGTTTGAGTGACAACGGTGTTTACCCTTACATACTGTATAATATACCTAAACGATTGTGTCCTGCCTAGACAAAAGCCATCCTTATTGCTCTATCCACCAATATTATTATTAGAATTTCTTATCAAAAGTTCTACAAAAACCAACTCCAAAACATTCCCCGTCTTTTTCAATCCAGCCGCCGAAGAGGAAAAGAAAGTAAAGGTAATAGAGGAAGACGTGACAATCAAGGCTAAAATCTGCGCGGATGACTTGGCAAAAGCCGAGCCCGCGTTGATAGCGGCCCAGGAGGCGCTGAACACGCTCAACAAGAACAACCTAACGGAACTGAAGTCCTTCGGCTCGCCGCCCGACGCCGTCGTCAACGTGTGCGCCGCGGTGCTCGTACTCTTCGCGAAGAAGGGCAAACTGCCCAAAGATAGATCTTGGAAGGGGTGCAAAGTAAGTTTTTTTTAATTTTTTTATGCTATTAGAACTAGGAGTAGGTTCTAGATCAGTTTTTGAAAAAAATGATCCTGAAGATCCTATCACATAGTATTTTAAGAATTCACAAACACTAGCTGAAAGTCGTCTGCGACTGCGACTAGCACTGGTTAAATTGAATCATTGGCACATGGATCCTCTTAAATCGAAACCACTTTTTTGTCTCCTAGCGATACAATAATGCAAGATAACAATTTTTTTGGCAAAAAACGAAAATTCTAAAAAGACACCGACTTCCGAAGTTTAAGTTAATTTTCACTTTGTAGTGTTTTTTTAAAGTCGGTGGTTTTTGTTTTTATAAGTTTTTATTATTCGTTTTTGTGTGTCAGTTTGTAATTTATCTAAGTTACAATAGCCTTATGTCAACTGCTCATCACCTTTTACAAAATATTGCTTATCCCGATGCGATGATCCTGGTACTTCCCTCCACTTCACCTTAAACATTGTGTCGAGCATAAATTGCTTGGCAACCATATTAAAGTACTTAATCGAATTGCAACCCGTGAGATACTTGTTGTTGAGTAGTTCCGGTGGCCATCTGTCGTCTTCATCATCATCATTAGACCGAGCGCGACCCACGGACTCGTTGCGCCCTTCTAATTCGTTTAGACTTTTCTAGTTAGTGATTATACGCGTTTCCTTTGCCGACGAAGTAGACATAAAGTTACATAATGAACAATTTAATTGATAATTGCACTTCTGACGATGTTTGTGAGCCCGAGTCCTGTTCCCGGCCGACACGGCATACGACATATATATATATAGAAGTTGTTTAAAAAACTGATTTCTGAATGAATCATAATTTTTCTTTATTTTAGGTGATGATGGCAAAAGTGGATCAATTCTTAAATGACCTGGTGTACTACGACAAAGAAAACATTCATCCTGACGTGGTTAAGGTAAACTTTGTTAAATAATACATAGGTAAGTATCTGCGTGATTATACTAGGTACGTATTTAAGGCAAAGAGTACCTACAATTCATGCAACCTACGCGTAAAATTGGCAAAACCTTCCGTCCACCATGAGGCACTTGAGCTAGTAGCTTCACTTCTCCCTTCAATATATATAATTACTCGTGCAATAATAAATGAATACAGTCGAGTCATGTTTGACATCATCACAGGCAGTGCAGCCTTACATCAAGGACCCGGAGTTCAACGCAGCATTCATAATGAGCAAGTCAGCGGCGGCGGCCGGTCTGTGCGCGTGGGTCATCAATATTGTCAAGTTCTACGAAGTGTACGCGGTGGTGGAGCCCAAGAGGCGCGCGCTCAACGCGGCCAACGCGGAGCTGCAGGCCGCACGGGACAAGCTCCTGTTCCTCACTGACAAAATAGCCGTAAGTAACACCTCCACAAGAAAAAGAAGGAAAAAACAAATTACAAACAATTAAAAAATATATATAAAAATGGTACAAGTGCTATATTTTAAACGATAAGCTATAAGTGCTATATTTCTGTTTCTTTCAACTACGTAGTATTGTTATTATTTATTACTATAAAACCGATCACAAAGGACGTATTTTTTACTTAGATCCAAAACAGTGCAGAAAAGTTGTATGAAATCTCATTGTTGCACTGTTTTTCATTAATGCACTGTTTTTAGGGTTTCGTGCCCAAAGGGTAAAACGGGACCCTATTACTAAGGCTCGTCTGTCTGTTTGACTGACTTCACCCACTCACTCACCCGCTCACTCACTCACTCAGACAGACAATGTATTAAAACTGTTGCAAATGAAATTGTTAATAACTTGTTAAAAACTTTTTGCCGCAAAAGTCGCGGGATAACTTTGTTTTCATTAACTTGAGTAGGTATATTTTATCACGGTAGCTAGGTACATTGGTAGTTGAAAGAAAGTAGATTGCGCACCTTGATAAAGTGAGTAATTAATGCACTCGTGTTAATTTAGTGCTCTCGCATGCGCTCGGGCACCAACATAACCGTCGTGCATTAATAACTCACTTTACGCTCGATGCAACAATCTACTATTACTTTAGACATAGTGACTTGATATGAATCAATGAGGCTGGCTGCGATTCTAAATTCACTCATTTCATGACTGTTTTGTTCGGACTATTATCAACAGTCGCGCCTTATTAGCATTCTTAGTGCTTAATTGACTTTCGTTACCTTGTTTGGATGGTGGAATATGTGCACCATAACCGCATGGTGCACTACCTATCTCTTTTTGACCACAGGAAACTCGTTATAATTATTTTGTGAGAAACTAATTTCACATTTGATAGTTACCATGTATGTTAGTATGTATCCTTATTATGTTCTTTTAATCACGCTGAGTTTTTTTTGGGCATTCTCTTCTAAGGTATATATTTTAAGTATTGAGTATTGACTTTATTCTTCAGATAAATAAGTAGAGGTTTATTATCAGCAGCATAGACCAACGTGGTGCTATATTTGACAGGAACTAGAAGCAACATTGGAAATATTGCTCAAAGCCTTCCAGGAGGCTGTGAACGAGAAGATGAAGTGTCAGGCTGAAGCTGATGCCACAAATAGCACCATTGACTTAGCAAACAGATTGGTTAATGGTCTAGCTTCAGAAAAAATCAGGTCTGTATTCGAGTTATTTAAATCACTTATAGCATCATTTTACATTTTCACTTACCACATCTCGTCTGTTCATTTATTCTTTATTTTTATTTATGCACACTCATATATATGTATTGAGACAAGAAGAAAGGAATAGAATAAAAATAAAAAAACAAAGACCCGCAAAGACCCGCAAGAACACATAACTTAAAAGAGATACAAGTCATAAAACTAATACCCAACTACGAAAAAAGTCAACTAAAAAAGGTATAAACACGACATCACAGACAGACAAATTAAAAATCTGGACTTACACGTGTTAGGGCATAAACCAAACAGATACGAGTGACTCCGGATTTTTGTATTTGTAGATGCAATATATAATTATTATATAGCCTATGTCACTTCCGTCACGTCCTTCATATGCTAAAATCCATCAAGCCGTTTAGGCTACAGAGCGTGCCAAAGAAATAGACATACATACGTACAAACATCAACAACCTTCCTTCTGCGGCAGTTGGGTAAAATACGTACAAAGGCAATGTCTAAAGGAAACGAAATAGTTATTTGTTATGGAAGGCTGCAAAGTTGTTTTTTCGCGCGAGTACCTGTATTGAAACCTGAGCAAGCGAAGGATTCTAGGATTAGATAGAATGAGCGTTGCGAGGGTTTCAAAGGTACGAGACTGAGAAAAACTTTGCTGCCGAGCGAAACACACATCTTTTCACCTCACTACAGCGAGGAAAATGCTAGGTGTTTGCATGCATTGAACAAAAATATTGTACCTAAGCTTTTATGTACTTTTCGCGCAATTTTTCCGGAAGAAAGCTCAATTCGGCATTATGTACCGCTTGCACTAACTCTGCATGACTGCTATACAAACCCAAATGGTGGAAAGAGAATTAATTATACAGAAGAAAATTATATAAGGTCAACCGGGGCATTAGCGTCTTTGGGGCAATTGCGTTTATTTGAAATAATTTGAAATCTGTTTTAAAACCGACCTCTCCTGCCATCTAGTTTTGTTTATTTTGAATAAAATTAAAAATTATAGTTTCAATAGATGGCGTTGAAACGCATAGATTCAAAATATCGGCCATATTGAAAATCATTTGATTTTTGTGAAGGAATTTCATCACTCACCTCGTGCAGCACAACTGCACGAGGTGAGTGATGAAATTCCTTAAAAATCCATATTTTTTCTCGGTTTTCCGTTTTTATTCTGAAATGTACTTAAATAATATATTATAGCCTGTCTATAACAATAGTTATTTTTATTGAAATTGTTTTGGTTGTGGAGAAATGATGATTTAAATTTTTTAGGTTAGGTCTGAGCTTATGGGGTAAATGCATCTGCAGTTTCGGGGTTATTGCGTCTATATGACGCATTTGCCCCAAAACCAGAGATGTTAAACCTTAAACTTAATGTTAACCTTTATTTCGTTTTTTTTTTATTTTTATTTAATAGTTAATTTATTTTCGTAAATACCTAAATGTTTCAGAGAGTTTTGTTTAGCTTTGAATTTAAATTTATCTTTCTTCATTTTAGGTTTAGCACCCGTTTAGGTTTTTTAGCACCCATTTTAGGTTTTTCTAGGAGAGTTCATTCTAATTTTACTTTCACAAATAAAATGTTCTTAACGTCTGGATTTGACACGGGGTAAATGCGTCTAAGAGAAAATAGTCGCATTTACCCAGTTTATATGACATAGCTTCTGATGTGATGGTTATTTAATATTTTTGTAATTTACTAAAAGATTCTTATAAAAAAACTTTAATTGAAGGAAAATATATTCATTTCAGCCTTCAAACGTCACAGGTTTAAAACTAATTTAATGAAGACGCGTTTGCCCCAATACGGGAAAAAGAGTCTAAAATTCCAATTTAAAAAAAATGCGTATTTACTCGTATTTACTGTGACTAATGGAACACACAATAAATTAAGGATGCACACAGATAATTTCTATATACATTTGTATTAAGGATTTCCCTAATAAATTTATAATTAGTGTGATATGAATTTTCAATAGCCTGTAAGGAATTTTTATGACGCAATTGCCCCGGTTGACCTTAAAGTTTTTTTAGGTGAAAACTTCTTTAGGCGCGTTGAGCGTTTTTTTTTCGTGCTGGCCAGTGCGATTATTCTAAAAATGAGGTTGGTGCTCGCACTCTGACATAAAATAAGTATTGATGGATTATCAGTGGACCCGGCAGTATAGAAAGTTGTTGAATAGAAAGGTTCAAATTTCAAAAACTCTTTCCACGCTAGCGGATAAAATGCACTTTTGCACGCAGATTTCGAATGACAAACATAATCTTTCCGAGCTTGTGAGGTGAAAACGTATTTCAATTTCCTACATGAATTAACCTATCAAGCTTTATTTAATGAGATAAGTAAGTATCTGTTGTGGCTCTTTTGGGAACGGTTAGTCTCGAAAACTTAATAAGCGTGTTGGTCTTTGTAACGTTTAGGTGGTCAGCATCGGTGATGAACCTGAAGGAGTCCGGTGTGTTGCTGCCGGGCGATGTCCTGTTGGTGACCGCCTTCATCTCGTACGTGGGCTGCTTCATGCGCCGATACCGCCTGGAGCTCATCAGAGATGACTGGGTGCCCACACTCGCTAAGTCCGATGTAAGGCAATCATAACTGTACCTACATTGAAAATGTTAAGTTGCACTGACCATTTGAGAGTCCAGTTCTACCTTAGATCCATCCGAACTGACCAAAATCTGTACCGTGTGTGGTGTTAGGGCGTCACAGAAGTAAAAATACCGACCCCATCAAGTTTAGCCGTATAAAAGTGTTATTTAAAACTACTCAACTCATAAAATAAGTATCACTTGTCACAGCCTAAAATCGATACGACGCCAGATCTGGACGTGCTGTCGATGTTGACGGACGACGCGCAGATAGCGTCTTGGAACAACGAGGGCCTGCCCACCGACACCATGAGCACGGAGAACGCCACCATACTCACCAACTCGGCGCGCTGGCCACTCATGATAGATCCGCAGCTGTAAGCCTCAATCTAGTGTACACTTTGGTGAATTCAATTATTGCTTTTATGAAAAATAACCTTCATTAACTTGCAATCGTTGCTTCAGGCAAGGCATAAAGTGGATAAAACAGAGATACGGTGACGCTCTCGTTTTGGTACGATTAACACAGCGCAATTATTTGGACCGTATTGAGCGCGGCGTGACTAATGGCGAAGTGGTGATAGTTGAGAACATTGGCGAGACTGTGGATGCCGTGCTTGACCCGCTGCTTGGCAGAGTGCTCATACGCAAGGGGAAAGTGCTCAAGGTGAGCATCTATACATTACAGTCTTTCACAGTTATTTTACCTCTTATTTTGCATAACAGTGATATTTATCCTCATTGCTATAAGATTGCTGTAAGAAGTTAAGTCAGCCTAAATGTCACAGTATTTTTAAGATGATGACCTATGATAGATACCATATCAATAACATTTCCATCAACCACCTTGAGGCGTGTTCTGCAAGACGCGGTATCTTAAAACTCTCATTCTGACCAAAACTGTGCACCTCCTAATGCTAAACAACCTGATAGCTAAATGTTACGCTTTCAGATGGGAGACAGAGAGATAGATTACCACCCAAACTTCCGTTTCCTACTACAGACTAAGCTTGCTAACCCGCACTACCAACCTGAGATGCAAGCGCAATGTACCCTCATCAATTTCACTGTCACCAAGGACGGGTAAGCGCGTTACTGTATCATTTTTCTTTTTTCATATTCGGAAAGTAGTGTTTGTTTGATCCGAGTAGTGGGTGGAAGACGCTGCTCCCTCCCTCTTTAGGCGGGAAAGACTCGCAGTTACTGCTATCTCTAGGTCGAAAATGAATTTAATAAAACTAAAACCCAACTACGACAAAAAAGTCAACTAAAAAGGTATAAACAAGACATCTCAGACAGACAAATAAAAAATCCGGAGTCAAACTTGTTAGGGCATAAATCAAACAGATACGTGTAACTCCAGTTTCCGCGGTGTGCTCTATCAGTTCCATGTTTCAAATTTTAAAAAGACTTTAATTTTAGATTTAAATAGGTAAATACTAATATTATCAATAATTTCTATTTTGGAAAAGCTACAATTTTTTAGTTTCCCTAAATTCGAAATGAAAAGTAGAGGTGAAAGTCATCAATAATTACAATCTACTACTTTAATCTCACTACTATACTTATAAGAAATTACATATAATTCTGTCGATTATTATTAATTAGATTGTTACATACATCCATAACTAGTATATACGGATAAATACACAAATTTCAAGCTGTTTAGAATCAGGGCCTTCTGGGCTACGGGACAGTTAAATGAGCCCTATACTACCAATCATCTTCCTGTCTTTTGAACCATAATTTATCACGCTTAACAGATTAGAGGAGCAGCTATTGGGTGAAGTAGTGAAAGCTGAGCGTCCGGATTTAGAGAAATTGCGTGCTGGCCTTACGAAACAACAGAATGATTTCAAGATCACACTCAAGACTTTAGAAGACGACTTGCTGAAACGATTGTCATCCGCCGGCCCTGACATACTGAGCGACTCAGCGCTTGTCATCAATTTAGAGACCACAAAGAAGACTGCCGGAGACATTGCGATAAAAGTAGAAGAGGGGAAAATTACGTCAGTCAAAATTGACGAAGCTAGGGAGAGATATCGGTAAGTAAGCATATACGAATCCATTACCTTATCCCTTAGATTTTTGACAATAAAAACTTTTTTACAAAAAACAACCGATTTTAAAAAATACACTAAAAAGTGAAAAATATCTTTGATTTCCGAAGTCGGTGTCTTTTGTTCTGTATTTTCGATTTTTGCCACCGACTCCCGAAATTATAGTAGATTGTTGTATCGAGCGAAAAGTGAGTTATTAATGCACGAGGGTTATGTTGGTGCCCGAATGCAAGCGAGGGCACTAAATTAACACGAGTGCATTAATTACTCACTTTAGCAAGGTGCGTAATCTACTTTTCTTTCAACTACTAATGTACCTACCTACCTTGAGCAGGTATATTTTATCGCAGAGGTAACTGCGATAAAAGCTCAAGGTTAACTCAGGTCAAGTCAGGTCAAGCCAGGTCAAGTCAGGTCAAGTCAGGTCAAGTCAGGTCAAGTCAGGTCAAGTCAGGTCAAGTCAGGTCAAGTCAGGTCAAGTCAGGTCAAGTCAGGTCAAGTCAGGTCAAGTCAGGTCAAGTCAGGTCACAGGCCGTCACACTTATTAGTTACCTATACTAGCTGCGCCCTGCAATTTCACCCGCATAAGTATCCTGTGTTAATCCAGATTATAAACTATCTGTGTGCCTTTTATCCAAATCCATTCAGTAGTTTTAGCGTGAAAACGTAACAAACTGACTTCGTTTTTATAATATTAGTTAGGATAGTTAGGATTACTAGCGACCCGCAACTGCTTTGCACGGTTTTTACGACTTGAAAAAAATATCGATATTCCTTAGTTACTTAAATGTACCTTCAATATTAACGTATTAAAAACATAAACCTTCCGGATTACAATCTCTAAACGACGATGTTAAAAACCTCACCAAAATCTGTTGTGATTTAGTTAGTTTTTCTGTATGTCCGCGATGTCCTTCATCGCGGACATACAGAAAAACTCGAAAAGAGGCTTTAATTTATATATGTATGTATATCTAGAAGTAGGATATTGGTAGGAGGATAACGTATGAGTCCATATCTTAAAAACTATTGAACCGATTTTGATGAAACTTACACTGTTCCCTAAGTAAATGCAAGCTAATAAAATAAAAAATGGCCGCGATCCGATTAATAGTTTCGGAGAAATGCGTGGACACACAAACATACATACATCTATAAAATGTTGGTATTTATTTGTTTGGAAAGCCTAATAGATAATCATGTGTGAATATATATTACAGTTCTAATAATATTACATAACGTGTCGAATTGATAACTATTATTAGTTATTGACTGAATGTTTTCATTTAACAGACATGCAGCTGGCCGAGCTTCCCTACTGTACTTCATTTTAAACGACCTGTACAAAATCAACCCGATGTACCAATTCTCACTAAAGGCGTACAACGTGGTGTTCAAAGAAGCCCTGGCCACCGCCGAAGTCGCAGATGACCTGGACCGCCGAGTCACAAACCTGCTGGACAGCATCACCTTCGCAGTCTTCGTGTACACCAGCCGAGGACTTTTTGAGAGAGACAAGCTCGTCTACCTGTTCCTTATTACGCTACAGGTTGCTAATTTTTTAAAGGGTTGCAGTTGCGGCCTAACAGCGGTGTTACACTAGTTCTTTTTTGCATTCGTATGATACGCGAACTTGAAGGTACCACTTATTTTGAAGCACGAAATGTCTAGTGCGCTTTTGTGCGTGTAGGAAAAAACGAGCAGAAGACCCTTAGGTTGAGTCCTGAATGACGGCGCACCGCGCAGGCGGAATGAACGGCGGATAAAACAAGTGTTCGAACTTGTCCGGAGTGCGAGCCGGCGCGCGCATTTCACGGCGCATTTGACGTTTCTCATTATACATGCCGCGATAAGTTTGTATGAACGTATACGTAAGAGATCGAAAAATCAAATTCATAATACTCATTAATTACAATGTGGTCCATACACTATAACAATGAGTATCATTCGAAAACACCAAGTTTCACGTTTTAATGGAAAAATGCACGCAAAAACACGAATTAATCGTTGATTAATATTCTGACAGGACGTTATTACAATGTTACGTCCCGTTGCCATAGCAACAAACTACGGCGGTTCGCCGTCACTCAGGACGCCCACTAGACATCAGTCTGATAAATCCGCTCCGCAATCCGCCTGCGCGGTGCGCCGTCACTCAGGACTCAGCCTTAAGGCGGAGTTGCAAAGTTTGTTTGTAATGTTTGTAATGTACATATCATTCGAGGGTAGCTTGGTTACAAAACAGCGATACACAAAATGAGGCGAACGCTCGCTTCGAGCACTTGACTCGAGCGTGCTCCATTTTTATTCAGAACTAGCGATCCGCGCCTGCTTCGCACAGTGTTTACGACTTGACAAAACATTAGATTTCTTAGTTATATGAATATTATGTAACTTTAATATTAATGTACTTACACTTATACTTTCCGGAAAAAATTCTCTAAACTTTTGTGAAAACCTCATCATAATCTGTCGCGTGGTTTAGAAGAACAATGCGGACATACAGATAAACAGGAAAAGCGACTTTAATTTATAACATGTATATGTATATGCCTGTCGCGCCCGCCATTTCGCGTCTGTTTGCACGAGCCTTTACAAAAACTCTGTCATGTAGGTATACAACCTCCATCAGAAAATCACGAAAAATTCTGAGGTTCCATACATTTATTTTCACATGTCATGGACAAAAGTTTGGAACATCCGATTATTGGGTTGGTTCTGTTGTGAAAGTTGTCCTTAATAATGTCGTAAATTATCCTTTTGGATTACAGTTAATTCAATTACAGCTTGTTTGCAAGTTAGTTCATAACAATATTTAGTCCGTACGTCGTACTTCGCCAGGTCCTCCAAGCAGACGGTAAAATGGACGCGCGAGAGTTGGACTTCCTGCTGAAGTTTGCCGTGGCACCGGAGAATACGCCGTTCTCCTGGCTGACCAATCAGAGCTGGGGCGGTATTATAACGCTCTCCAAGATGGATGCCTTCGAGAATCTCGACAAAGATATTGAGGGAGCTGTCAAAAGGTATTTAGGTTTTGTCTCGATTCATAACACCAGCCCAGCCTTCTTTAAATAAGTATAACTTTGAAGCCGATCGCGAAAAGTTTGTGGTAAGTATAGTAGTAGTTTTAATGCTATATAATGATATTATATAGCCGTTTGGACGTAATACCGGCAGCAGTTCGTCATGCTCCCTTAGATGTCACTGCTGGCGGTAGCGTCGGGGGTCGGGTTGTCTCCTTCCCTCAAATATGGCGAGGGGGGTAATAGCTGATCTTTGCGTTATGCTCGTGAACGGGTACTGCTTGTGGTGACTGGTCGTCTTGCTGATCTCGGTTTTGTTAATGTTATTAGTAATTAACTTTTTATTTATTTTACTTCGATGGTCCTAGTTTATCATTTATAACTTCCAGTTACAGCTATATGTAAGCGGGCACGCCCTTTGTGCCTGGAGGCTTTTATTTAGGTAATTTATTTAGGTTATTTTTTGAGTAGTTCTCGTTTTATTTTTTATTTTATCATTTTTTTTTGTGGTTGGTATATCGGCGTGTGCTAGCTGACATATGGCTAATAATTAGATTTCAGTTTTATGTATGTAATGTAAATGATTTTGTATACTTTTGTATAGAATCAATTTTTCTCTAAATGAACAGACAGCTGTGCTGCACAGCTGTGCTGCTGGGGAGTTTGTTGCGCCACTTCTTCTTCCCAGCTAAAGCACTAGGAAGTGGTGAAGGGATGGGCGTTTTCGGGGACTGTCTTATGTAATTATGACGTTCGAAAAGTGCTGATTCTCAGCCTAGTTTGAATAAATGACTTTTGATTTTGATTTTGAAATAAACTATTTAGAGTAATAATTTAAGAAAAGTGTTCGTTTTCCCAGAAAGCTTTACGATTTAGTTAAATTATGATTTCCAAGACGTAGGCGTAGACGTTTCCGGAAGACATAGCGTTGAAATGATGATGATTTCCAATATTAATTAATTAGATTTAAATTCATTTAGATGGCAGAAATACACAGAGGGCGAAGCTCCCGAGAGAGACAAGCTACCGGGCGAGTGGAAGAATAAGACGTCGTTACAGCGCTTGTGCATAATGCGAGCGTTGCGTCCCGACAGAATGTCTTACGCTTCTAGGTACGGTCATACACTTGCGATACGTAGCCCGCCCACACCCACTTGGTGACCGTGACCATGGTCGCTGTGACCGTACTCGAACTTACAATACCTAGCTACGTGCAGAGACTGAAGGGTTTATGCTTGCAATAAAGAACCAAGTTATAGAAACCAAAAACTAGAAAAAAATATAATTATGAATTTAACGACAGATATCATATAATATGGTTTTTGTATGTGGTATTGTGTTCGACATGCACACTGTCTATGTCGAACATATGATTTTATAAAAATATTTAAAAATGTAAATTATTATGTATAAAAATGAATTATAGGGAATAATAATAATATAAATCGAAATACGGTGTACATAATTATTAAGTGTTATTCATTATTCACAGTGGAACAAAAAAATTTTTTCAGAGACTGTCATGAATACTGTATCTCGATTTGTCGCAGTAGACGGACTAGCAAGCTTCCATCACTATCATCGTTATCATAGTAGCTCAGAGGTCCTAAGAATATTAAATCTAAAAAAAAACTCATTTCACCATTCTTTTAGTGCATTTTGCGAAGAGAATCTGGGCACGAAATACGTTGAGGCCCGTACGCCATCGTTGGATAAGTCTTACGAGGAGAGCAATTCCACAACAGCTATGTTCTTCATTCTTTCGGCTGGTGTCGATCCATTGAAGGTAACCAGTTTTGTACAATACTTAGATTTAAACATAAGCTGTATATAATAAAGACATGAACAATATATTGTCAAGGACGGTACGGTTGACATCTGTCGGGCATGCCACTGTCCCGGTGAATCAATCCGACATATTGTTTCCGGTTGTTCTCGTCTTGCTAACGGCGAGTACTTGCACAGACACAATCTAGTAGCTAGGATTATAAGCCAGCAACTTGCCTTGCAGTACAACCTTGTGGAGTATGAAGTACCATACTGCAGGTATGTGCCCGACCCAGTTCTCGAAAATGGTCACGCCACATTGTACTGGGATCGATCTATCATCCCTGACAGGACTATTGTAGCCAATAAGCCTGATATTGTTGATAGATCGACGAGAGCGCCGTGCAATGATTGTTGATATCGCTGTCCCTCATGACGAGAATCTCGTGAAAGCTGAGAAAGATAAAAAAATCAAGTATCTTGACTTAGCACACGAGGTTGTCGACATGTGGGACGTGGACTCTGCAATCATTGTACTGATAATCGTTACGGTCAATGGCTTAATAGCGAAGAGCCTCGACCAACATCTCAAGAGGCTCTCATTGCGCGGCTGGGTCAAGGGCTTGATTCAGAAAGCAGTACTCCTGGACACCGCACGCATAGTGAGGAGGTTCCTCTCTCTAGAGCCCTGACCACCGGCAGCTTGGACCCTGATCCTGGTGCCGATGGGCCACTAGTTTTTATATTTTTATATGTTTTTTATAAAAATATTTAAAAGTGTAAAAATTATGTATTGAAAAAGAAATAAAAAAACATAAACAATATTGAACATAGTTTTTTCGTGTTTTTCATGTAATGTAGATGATCCTTGAATTGTTTAGGTACTTAGAATGATTTTTAGGGTTCCGTAGTCAACAAGGAACCCTTATAGTTTCGCCATGTCCGTCTGTCCGCGGCTTAGCTCAGAGACCGTTGCTGTACAGCTTTCTATTACAGAAAGCTGTAATTTGTTATGGATATACATATAATCGACGCCGACAAAGTGGTAAAAAAAAGCGTAAAATTTTTTTTTTTTTGGGTACCTCGCCTACCATTGAAGAGGGAATGGTTTTTTTTTTCTCGTCAATCCTATGGTGTGGGGTATCGTTGGAAAGGTCGTTTAAAAATAATAATCGACCTAGGCTCCACAAGTTACCGAGTAATAATCGACCAATTTAAATTTGCAGTTATAAAAACATGTTCTCCCGTACATTCTGTATCGGAGAACAAGTTTTTCAACTACAATGTTAAGTTTGTTTTATAAATTCATCCCAACTACGGAACCCTTCATTGTGCATGGTACGACATGCACTTGGCCGGTTTAATTTTTTTTTTTCCTTTTTGATTCTTTATTTATTAAAAAAACCCCTTTTGTTAAAAGGGGTTTTTTTTCCATATGGATATATGCCAACCCCATCGTAACTTATAAATTATTTAACTTTTATTAAAAAGTAACTATAACTATACTAAACAGAAAATGAATCATTCATCATCAATAGGCATAATAATTTTCACAAGGCCACACATCTCATTGCCATCGCTGATCTACTACGGTTTGCTAAGATGTTCTGAATTAACCCAACGACCCAAATGTTCAATTTAAATTCTTTGATCAATGATTCCCTTTTTAACCGACTTCTTCAAAAAGGAGGAGGTTCTCAATTCGTCTGTATGTTTTTTTTTTTTTTTTTTTTTTTTTTTTTTGTATGTTTGTTACGCCATTGCTCCGCCGATTATGAATCGATTTTGTGGTTCTTTTTTTATTTGGTAGGTCATGCTTCCGAGGTGGTCCCATATAAATTTTATTAACTTTGCTTGCGTAATTTTTGAGTTAGCTTCAATATTACGTATTTTTTCCCACTTATTTTATCTAGACGACATCCTGTTTGACTCCTTCACTGTTATTTACATAGCAGGTTTTATTATTCGTATTCGGATTTGTGTGGGGTAGGTATCACAACTAAAAAGTGAAAAATAAAAACGTTTTTATGTTCTTAACACACTTCATCAACAAATGTTGCACATCTTAAATTCTGTTGCATATTTCACAATTAGGTGATGCAACCTAACGCATTAGGAAAGCAAATTTTGCCGATACATACCCAAACGCAGCCTTAGTCCTAACTTAGCATAACTTCTGCTCAAACTTGTATCCTTAAACCAGGGCACGCGAGGAGGCTCATTCTGAATGCCTTATTTGTTTTTTTTTTCTCCTTTAAAAGTTGCTAGGCTCTTCTGTATGTAACATGTTCCTCACTCATGATGTCGCGGATAGTTCTTTCTTTCAGATAAACGGGGCATTTTTTTCGGGGCCAGAACAAAGTGATTCCCCTTCCAGTTTCAACATTTGAAGTCTGTTATGGTAGTTTGCGTGACTTCCTCCACATTTAGGGCATAAGACTTTTATATGTAGTAGGGCAAAATCTAATGAGATAACTAAATTGCCAACAACCCGAACATTGCTTCACTGGTAATATATACGCTTCAACTTTAAATCAGCAGTCGTAGGCATATAAATAGGCAATATAATGAGGCAACACATTACTTTTGAAGCTTACTCTAATAGACTCACAATAAATCCAATTACCTACCTTATTCAATTTTGTGGGTACCTATGCGTAAAAAAGTTTCCACTCGCAACGAAAGGCAACAACGCGTGCGCACAGCCCAACGCAACAGCGGTACTGGATTTTTAATTTAATTTAAACAAAGAAATTATTTTCAGGATTTAGAAAAGTTGGGTCGTAAAATTGGCTTTGCGACTGATAAGAAGAATTTCCACATCGTTTCTTTGGGTCAAGGTCAGGAGGTGGTTGCTGAAGAGGCTATGGGTATCGCTTCAGCTAACGGCCACTGGGTCATCTTGCAAAATGTTCACTTGGTCGCCAAGTGGCTCGCAACACTTGAGAAGAAAATGGAAGAGTGCTTCGAAAATCCTATGCCTGAATATAGGTAGGATAGGCTCATCAGATCTATTCATATTTTGCAATATAAATGGTCATTTTATCCACTATGGGATTTTTTTTCTTTCTTTTTAAAGATTATTTTTAAGTGCTGAGCCGGCCGGTGATCCCGCTTACCACATAATTCCGCAAGGAATCTTAGAATCGTCCATCAAAATAACAAATGAGCCGCCTATCGGAATGTGGGCTAACTTGCATAAGGTAAGCTGTTTAATATAAATAAGTATTACTTTTTTCTTGTATTTTGTTTCTATCTCGCACAATAAGGTAATAGGAATAATAGCGCTTTCTTTGATATGCGTAATATAATACTAAGTAGGTATATAACGCCGTTAATAGTTGCCGATTACTTATGACTTAGTTCATACAATATTGGAGATTGACCCACCTCTGTACAAAACAAGTTAGTAGACTCAAATTCTCGAATCTTGAATACATGCCTAGGTTAGCTCGCCTCAAATGACACCATCTTTTTGACCAGTTTGGGACCAAGGGGTTATGAGTGACAGCGTCACGGGGTCGGGGGGTTTGAGTGATAACGTCACGGGGCCAGGGGGGTATGAGTGGGTTTCTACAACTCAAGGACGGCTACAAGGATCTTTTGGCGCTCGAATAACGCTCACAGGGAGCGCTGTTGGTAAACAATAGTGCAATTGCTTTGTGAAATGCATTGAAAGAACAAGATAGCGTCGTCGTTGCGATTTTGGCGACACGCCAAATGAACCATGTAGCGCTACGCTATAATATATTTAACGCCTATATAAATTCCTTCCACAGTCTCTGGACAACTTCAGTCAAGAGACCCTGGAAATGTGCAGCAAGGAGGCGGAGTTCAAATCTGTTTTGTTTGCTCTATGTTATTTCCATGCCGTTGTTGCTGAGAGACGGAAATTCGGCCCACAAGGGTGGAACAGGTACTTAGATTCTGTTTTATTTACTTTTCCGTTTTACGCCTAGCATAAAATGGACATGGACAAAACGAAGGTCATGTCGAATGCCCACGTCCACCAAGGACAAACTATCTAGTTAGGTAGGTCCAAATTCGAGAAAGAAGTCAATCGTCGAATCCTACTCGGCTGGCTTCGGGAAGCTGCGTACTATTTCTCGTCTCATATACCACAGTGTCTCAAGACAAAAGTTTTTGACCAGTGTGTGCTACCTATGGCACTGAAACGTGGTCGATCACAATGGGCCTCATAAGAAGGCTGAAAGTCGCCCAAAGGGCAATGGAGAGGGCTTAGTGGGCGCTATGCAAGTTTCGCTACGTGATCGAATCAGAAATTATGAGATCCGTAGGAGAACCAAGATATGGTGGACCGATGACCTGGTGAAGGCCGCTGGAATCCACTCGATGCGAGAAGCACAGAAACGGTCGAAGTCGCGGTGTTTGGGGGAGGGGTTAAAATTAAGGCAGTGTTTACTTATCAGGGATTCGAAAACCTACAAGTTTATGTCCACTTTCGCTTTGACATTGTATGATTGAAATCCGTCTGCAGGGTGTATCCATTCAACTTCGGCGACCTGACGATCTGCGTGTACGTACTGTTTAACTACTTGGAGGCGAATCCTCGTGTGCCGTGGGAAGACTTGCGCTATCTGTTCGGAGAGATCATGTATGGCGGGCACATCACCGACGACTGGGACAGGCGGCTCTGTCGTACCTTCTTGATCGAATATATGCAGGCAGAATTGGTCAGTCGCATAATACATTTTATCTACACCCATGCTATAAATCCTCTATAAAAGTTTCTGAAACAGTTAGCTTATTGCCAACATTAAAACACTGGTTGTTTTAATGTTGTCATAGTAACCATAATATCATCCAAACGGGTGTACTAAATTTCATAATGCAACTCATTTCAATAAAAGAGCATTGTCATGCAGGCGCGTTTCACTAACAAAGCACCGTAGTTTAAAACAAAAAAGCATCTATTACTCGAATTCGTAAAATTCGAATTCACGTGCGTCGTATCCCTCCATTTTAGTTCGATATTAGTATTGCAAAGAACCTTTTATAGAGGATTCATATCATGGGTGTAGATAAAGTCTTGTATGCAACTGTAAATAATGAGGTATTAAAACAGTCATGTGATATGAACCCACATTCGTGTTTTAAAACCCCTTATTATATAACAGTTGCATAAATAACTATAAAAACTGCAGGAGTAACTTGATTGTGGTTGATCGAAGTCGATATCACTTTAAAACATAATCGATGGTCGGTGCTAACCCAGATGTCATGCTCCACTAGATCTGGATCGATCTGAGCGGTTGATGTCATCAATCAACGTCGATTGACCGCTATCTGGTTGAACTTCAATAAGCGATAAGTGTAATGCCACAGGCCTTAAGTTCTAATAATAGGATAATTTACTATTTACTTCTTTTTTCGTCAGGTGGACGGTGAATTGCAACTAGCTCCGGGCTTCATATCACCACCGAACACTGATTACGTTGGGTACCACGCCTACATCGATGACTTTTTACCAGATGAAACACCGTACTTATACGGATTGCATCCTAACGCTGAAATAGGATATTTGACCACCGTCTCTGAGAGACTCTTCAAGGTATAATATGTTAAATACTGTACGAGATGATAAGAAAGATGGTTAGGTACTTGACGAGATCCGTTATTTAAATGACTATACATTTTAAAAGGTGGTGTTTGAAATGCAACCGAGAGATACCGGCGCGCAGGCAGGAGGTGGTGCGAGTAAAGACGAGATGGTACCTTGCATCCTTTATTTACTATTATCTACAGACTACTATTATATCATATCTCATTAACAGTCTTAACATTTATTCAGGTACGCTCTATTATAGAGGACATCCTAGACCGAGTACCTGAACCTTTCAATCTGGCTGAACTGATGGGGAAACTGGAGGAGTTGACTCCCTACACCATCGTAGCCATTCAGGAATGTGAACGAATGAACCGCTTGATGGGGGAGATTCGAAGGTCTCTTAAGGAGACAGAGTTGGGGCTCAAGGTGCGATGTTCATTTGTGTAGCTAACAAATAAATGCACTGATCGAAAGAAGTCTAATACCACTTACAATAATTAAAATATATGTAATAAAGTTTTTTTAAACCCCGAAGTTCCATAAAAAAGGGTTTCCATTCTAAACTATTTCAAGCTTTTGATTTCATATCTTTATTTTTAAATTTTTAGTGTTTAAAAGATTTTCACATAATCAGAAATCTTTCATTTGTAAGCCAAATCAAAGCAATTTGTGAACTGGCATCATACTTAAATGCGACAGAATGCTTCTTGCACACTGATTGGTTCAATGTTATGTTGCGCCGGCGCAACTATATTTAAAATCACTAAAAGTTAACATACATACAAAAACTTTACATACAGAATTGCTAAAACACCTTTAAAAGCAGTGATTCTCAAGGATTGTTTAATCAATGAACCTATCCATCTCGACCTGCTTTTCAGGGTGAGCTGACCATCAGCAGCGACATGGAGGAGCTGATGGAGTCTCTCTTTATGGACCATGTGCCAACAGCGTGGAGCAATCTGGCTTACCCCAGCCTGTTGGGCTTGGCCGCGTGGTTCGCAGACCTTTGCATGCGACTCACTGAGCTTGAGAACTGGACCGGGGACTTCAATGTATGTTGTTACTAATTATTGTAATCGATAAATCTAGATGGGTTTGCTGTATGGATATGCACTATTGGTCCAAACGGCGTGGCGTGCAACAGACCATACCTCATCGTACCTACTTGTATACTAACATTACTAACACGTTTTCATTTCTTTGTAACTTCTTACTAGAAATTCCTTAAACATGCTTGAATTTAAACAGACTCTTCATGCTTTTCTGTCTCAGTTATGTCTTTGTAGGCCTTTTGAAGAACATAATTCACATTGTAACTTTGACTCATCTATTCCAGCTGCCGCCGGCGGTATGGCTCGCAGGGTTTTTCAACCCGCAGTCGTTTCTGACGGCCATCATGCAGCAGACGGCCCGCAAGAACGAGTGGCCCCTCGACAAAATGTGCCTCAACTGCGACGTTACCAAGAAATCTAAGCAGGACTTCAAGTATGTAATCATTAGGAAATTAAATGGTTTGGCACCTGCAGGGTAATTGCGGAACACACTAAGAAAGCAATTTCATTTTGACAATTCAACAAAATTCATTGCACTAATTACGTTGTTGAGCAGGCTTGTTTTAACGTCTGTTGGAGAGGTCCAGTAGTAGAATTCTGTAGGCTGATGATGATGATAATGACGTGTAATAAAACGATATGACTGAGAATCAGTTTGAATTAATGTATATAAATTATCGATTACAAACTCTAACTATGATAAATCGATATATTGTCTCTAGAATGGGTTTTTAAAACAAACCGATTTTTTTTTCCCCATCACTACTAACAGTATTTTGAAAGCTGTCAAAGCGGGCTTCTTACATAGATTGTCGTGAGATTAGGTACTTTATCATCAGCCTGTTACTTGTTCATACAATGTTCGTGATTGATATCTTTGGTGATTGGAACTTTTACTAACAATATCCACAAGCCAAATTCAAATCACTTTAGACCCTAGAGCTAGTTTAGTCCCTGTTTACGAAGAATAAACTAGCTCTTTGATGCTCTACAAACTAGCTCTTTTGAATAGATGTGATTAAAGATAAATAAGTAGTACAAATGGATTAGTATTTGTAGTTTAGATTTTCTTGATTTAGGTCTACCTACTTGACACACATTGTTTTCTTTTCTCTAACATTCTTATGTCAATGTGATGCATGTTAGTATGGTTACTGAAATGCCAATTGTAACATAGTAACGAAGTCAATACTGTTGGGCATTGAATATTTTTGAAAAAAAGTGATTGCTATTAACCCATGCGCATTAACATGGCACCTGGCTCGGAACTCAATACTCGCCCCGCTACCCGCGCCGCGCCCCGCCGTCGCCGTGCGGGGAAGCGAGGGGAGCTCCAAATGTCATTAAGCCAGGTGCCATGTTAAAGGCGCGGGCCCACCGCGGCGCATGCTGTGCACGAGCACGCGGCGCATTTTAGCTGCGTGTATTAATTTGTTTGACGTGGGTCTACGTTTCCACTGAAGTACACGAATATGACCAACGACTATGTATAGCGTGTCACGGCGCACGGAGAGGCTACGCACGTGCCACTGCAATCCACGGACACGGGCTTCACTGCGATAATTGAGCTGTACATAGTCGTGGGTCATATTCGTGTACTCCAGTGGAAACGTAGACCCAAGTCGACAGCGTTGAGCTATGTAACCGCCTATTCGAGCAAGCCACGCATGTATCAATGACGTCAATTCATGCGTAGCCTCTCTGTGGGTTGCAGTGGACACAACCACATACATTTTCTTACAAAGCGAAGCTTAATACACGTGCGTAGCCTCTCCGTGCACCGCGGTGGGCCCGCGCCTTAATGCGCACGGGTTGTAGGTGTGGAAAGGAGTCTGATGCCGAAAATATAGTTTTTAGAATTTTTGTCAGTTTTGTATGGATGTATGTTCCGGATTGACGCAAAAATGGATTTGGATAAAATTTTGCACACAGATAGCTCAGACGAAGTAAAAAATCTCGACAGAGCGCTGCGAACAATAAAGTGAAGCATGCAAAACTACACCAAGCTCTGTGCATACACGCTCGAACGCACACATTTACAACCAAACGACACCAAATCGATTATTTACAGCTAGTCTGGCAATGAAGCGTCACGCTGAAACAAATTAAATTATTTTACCGCGAAAATGCCGACTTGTGCGGTTGACGGGTGCAAAAACAATTCTTAAAAAAATAAAAAGCCAGATTCATACGTAAGTAAACATAAAAACTAGATGAAAATCCATAATTGTAATAAATCAAAATATGACAGCTTGGAACACTAAATCTTAACCAAGTGTTGTCACTAGTATGCGTCACAATTTTCCCTGTTTATTGGGTAAATAATTCATGTGATGCGAAACGAAACATTACAGGTTCATTTTTCACATTTGCACTTGGAGCCATACTGCCGCCATAATGCTTTTTTTTAAACGTAGCCTATGTTACTCGGGATGATGGAAGGATTCTAACGATACCCATACATCCAAATCCGTTCAGGCATTTAAAAGTTATGGTGGAATAAAAGAAACTCACATACATACATACATAGGTACATGAACCCTGAAAACATTACACTCCTTTTTGCAGTCGTGTAATAATAAAAATTTAGTTACTTTGAACTATTGTTTTATTTTCTTGTCGGAATCAAGCGCCATAAAAAAATAAAAAATAAAAAACCCATAAAAAAAATAAAAAAAATATAACGCTAATCTATCTATTTACTTGTCCAGTTCCCCGCCAGTACTTAAGACAAAATATTAGGGAAATTAGTTTTTACTGCGCGGCAACACTCAGTAAGTGCACACATTTTTACGAAACCGGCTTCATGTCACAGTTAACAGCGCTCTGTCTAGATGTTTTACTTGGTCTGAGACGAAGGGTAGACGAAGGGTACTTTTAACCTTTGGTATGCCGGAACGTGGATCCCGTTGAGAAACAATGGATTTTTAATTGTGTCTGTAATTACGGCATACGACGGGTTAATCCCGGTAGAATGTACGTTCCCGTGGGATATTAACCGACATCAACGCGGGCGGAGCTGCGGGCATTGCTTTTGCCCGCAGCTCCGCCCACGTGGATGTCGTTATAAATAAACACGCAATGTCGCAGTGCCCCGCCGCGCGAGGGCGCCAACATCCACGGACTGTACATGGAGGGCGCACGCTGGGACACCACGACTGGCGGCATCGTGGAGTCGCTGATGATGGAGCTGTTCCCTGTGATGCCTGTCATTTACATACGCGCCGTCACGCAGGATAAGCAGGAAACCAGAAATGTCTACGAGTGTCCCGTCTATAAGATTCGGTGAGTTGTCAATTTCGAGGTGGGTGGGTATAAGTCTGTTCCAAAATAATCTAACGAAAATACAAACAAATTGATCAGAAATCGTGCCTGTGGATGCCAATTTGAAGTGCCACTTACGTATTTAGTTCTTTAATTTGATTATTTGAATACGTAAACATGATGAAGGCAGCTGTGACGGGAAACGACTGGAGGGGACGCCCTAGGAGGACCTTATTGGTGATTTTCTTCAGAAACGTCAGGTGCGTAGCGTAGTACGCGAAACCGGTGAATGTTAGCGTCGCGGGTGTATTTTGCAGAAATGGTCGAAGAATATCAAAAAAATTTGTACCTACTTAATTCGTACCAAATTGTGCCACTTATTAAATAATTAGTCAAAGTCAAATAATATATTTTAATTAGGCACATAAAAGGCACTTTTGAACGTCAAAAACAAGAAATAGAACTGATTCTAGACACCCCTTCCAAAAGGTAGTTTTCGTATGGAGAAGAATGGGCAAGAAACTCCACCGTTACTCTTTTAAAAATGTTTTACAATATTTTGTACACATACGTGAAGCCGAGAAGTAATCATAGAATTTAAAAATCTATGATATAAAAATAATTAATTATACGACAAAATTAGCAACCAGTTCGATTTTGTCTAGAATTGAAAAATTCATCAACAGCGACACCTTTTTAAAGGCTGTTGTACTATTGTTTGTTTGAAACAAGTAGACGAAACCGGGGATACTTGACTTTAGGGATACTTAGCATCAGGTGGAATGACAGGTCATTTCACCTACGTTTTTACGGTGAGTTTTTTAAAGAATAGACCGTGGTAGGTCTCGTTTACTCCACTGACCTTTAAAACTATGTATCGTTACATCCCTAGTTGAGGCCAAAATTGGATTTGCGGAAAGGGATATGAAATGAGAAGATATTGTAAAACTGCAAGTGGCATAGAAATCGTCTTTGATTCACTGAAAATAAAAGTTATAAAACTAAAACCCAACTACGACAAAAAAGTAATCTAAAAACCGGCCAAGTGCATGTCGTACCATGCACAACGAAGGGTTCCGTCGTTGGGATGAATTTATAAAACAAAGTTAACATTGTAGTTGTAAAACTGGTTCTCCGATACAGAATGTATGGGAGAACATGTTTTTACAACTGCAAATTTAAGTTGGTCGATTATTACTCGGTAACTTGTGGAGCCTACGTAGCGGTGATAGTTTTGAAAAATGGTGGGTAAAACAAACTCACATTATTTTTAAATGACCTTTCCAAAGATTCCCCACACCATGGGATTGACGAGAAAAAAATAAACCATCCCTACTTTACGTGTAGGGGAAGTACCCTAAAAAAAAATATTTTTTGCGACTTTTTTGTACCACTTTGTCGGCGTCGTTTATATGTATATCCTTACCAAATTACAGCTTTCTAGTACCAACGGTCTCTGAGCTAAGCCGCGAACAGACGGACAGACGGACAGACGGACTGACGGACTGACGGACTGACGGACAGACGGACATGGCGAAACTATAAGGGTTCCTTGTTGACTACGGAACCCTAAAAACAATACTAAAAAGACAACTAAAACTCTGGATTTTGAATTTGTGTTTGTGATGTCTTGTTTAAGTATACCTTTTTAGATTACCTTTTTTGTCGTAGTTGGGTACTAGTTTTTTTTTTTTTTTTTTTTTTTTTTTCGTAATTTGTAACACAGCACACCTCACTTGTATTCGTTTTAATTTTACTTTATGCTCAACAAAAACATTTACTTCTCCCCCAGTATGCGTGGTCCGACTTTCGTCTGGACGTTCAACCTGAAGACCAAAGACAAGCCCACTCGCTGGACACTCGCCGGCGTAGCCTTATTACTGGGAGTATAAGTACGAGTATATCTACTTCCTCCGCCCGTGTTTTCAGTGTTGTGCAACTCATAAAATCCAAAACCTACTGATTTAGAGAAGACACTGGTTCCTGTAACACAGGTGTTTTATCTAGCGCAGGAGTCAGGGATTTACTTTATTTGTACACAAGCCAATAAACAATTTATATAATATACATAAATTTACATAGGTACTTATAGTTATGTTTGTGTAATCATAAAATGCTTTATTTGTAATTTTGCTAGGTTAATAAATATGTACTACTTCAATCGAAATGGACTTTATTTTTTATTAATTGTTTCACAAACCGGGCATAACAATATAACTTACATACTAGGTAAACTTAAAGATACACATACCTAATACTGCATGCCTTATAATAGTACAACACAGCGTGCACAAAGTATGAGCTAGTTAATAGTACATTGTGATACGAGCGTGCTCTATTGGATGTTACAGACGAGGCGGTATTATACGATATTAGGCGATAAGGTAGCCGAGAGTGTAATAATCAAAGCACACGCGTTTCGTACGACGTTTTTCAACACACTTGCGAGGAAAAAAACAGACTTTTGTAAGAACTTATGCTACAATAACGTAACTATAGAGATGATAGATTTATAAAGTTTTAACTGACCTTTGTTGCCAGGTACTGACTACTACGCAACTACGGTCTTGCCTTTGCCTTTGGAAAAAAGTGCAAGTCTCTGCTCGGGTGTAAATAGAGAATGCTCATTTATTAGTAGGATATTTCATACTAATGCAATGTATAATTATCCCACAGACGTTAAGTTATGGAAAAAAAAATCCCATGGGCATGCATGGGATTTATTTTTACCATAACTATACGCCACTGGTTTGCTTCTGGTTCTTTTTTTAAAATAAAAACTTGCTTTTGAGCGCTTGTCTTTGGTAAAGCTTACAGTAAAGGTCAAGCTTCACCAAAAACAATATCTATTGGATAAAAATTCCATGCTGCCATGATAGTACTTACTAATTCCATAGTGCCATGTTACAGTAAATAGTCATCTGTATTGCACATTACCGCACTAGTGCGGTATTATAAAGTAAAAAGCACGCTTCCATAATATACTGCATTATGAACCTAAAAGCGGTTCAATAAAAGCCACGTTACGAGCAAGTGTGTTGAAATTAATTATAATTATACTTATAAGTACATAATTTGCCATTGAACTAATCTTTATTAGTCGAATGCTTACACAGGCTCATTTTAATTTTAGCTGATATTAAAGTCCCGGATAAAATATCAAAATGCTGCCTGACACTATTGTAGCTGGAAAACATTATATAAAATGTATAGAATGTTTTCCATTTGTTTTATATTTTTTCTGTTATGAGGCATCACAAATGTGCGCCTATTGCATTAACGACTCTGGCGTGGAACTGCAAGTTAAACTTAGGCAAATTCTGGAAATCCACAGGTAAGTTGGATACTAGGTCTGACCTCGCGGTGAGTGTGGAGGGAATTGAGATTGCACCTAGAAATATAAAAAAAACATTAAAATATTTCCAGGTGCAATCTCCCCTTGGTCCCTCAGTTACTTCCACAGGCGCTGAGTATTGTTGTCAGGGGAAGGGGAAGGACACACTTATGCTTCTCACTGCCAAACAAGTCAAAGGTGTCATACAAGGAATGAGCAGGGACAAGTCTCCCGGCCATGATGGACTCAGCATTGAGCACTTGAAATACGCAGGGATCCACGTGCCGAGGGTCTTGTCACTGTGTGTAGTTTAGCCATTCATACCTGCCAGAAAATTTTATGAGAACTATTGTGGTTCCCATCGTTAAGAATAGAGTAAGGGACATAATTATCAAGTTTTAGAAAAATATTTTAAATCTTCATAAAGCACAGTACTATCAACTGAAACTGCTATCATAAGTCTCAAGCATATACTGATCGTAAGACCTGTTTCTTTGATCTCTGAAAGACCTTCGATCTTGTTTCCTATGATGTTTTTGTGCGTACAAATTGAGGGACAGGCCGGCTGAAATACTGAAAATCTTCCGGTACTAGTATGCCAATCAAAAGAAAGTGGTCTAACACTCTCTCTCTTATATTTGTATAAATTGCATATAGATTGGAATGTGGTGTGAGACAAGGGGGTTTGTTTGACATCCCCTAGGTTTTTCAATCTGTATGTTGATGGCCTCATCACTGAGCTCAGCAGCATGATATCGAGTGAGCGTAGACGATATACTGCTGCTGGGCCTAACTGCTACGGCAATGAGAAATTTGGTCACTCTGTGAGACTTATGCTGCCTCACACGGACTGATTTATAATATCACCAAGAGTGAAAGACAGAGAGGTAGCGTAGGGCACTAGCGGTTTAGTGCAACATGTTGGCCCGTACTTTTGCTCGGTGCTCTGACCAGCTACACCAAGAGATCGCTGGATACCCTATGCGTGCAATACAATAATGCTTTCAGGATTTTATTTAATTTTTTTATTGCGACTGCTCCGTTGTTGCAGCGCCTCGAAAATGTTTGCAGCTATAAAAAATGCTATAAAAAAAACAGCGTCGCTGCTGAGCAGAGTGCGAAGTGTGGCGAAGAGCTATACTGAGATATTTCATGCGGAGGCTGCTCAGATAGGAATGTTGTTGTCCGGTCGTTCTCTGCGTGGGGTGTTACATTCTATTACTTTGTACTTACTACTAACACTAGAATATAAGTTGTTTTGTTATACTAACACACCTTAGTGTGTTATTTATTTCGGACATGTCATGCATTGTTGTCCGAAATAAATATAATTGAATTTGAATTCTCTCTCCAGCAAACTTACACACTCTACGGGTGCGTTCCGAGTAACGACATAATCGATTTGAACGCGATAACAGGCGTTCCTTATTATCGTGAGCACGATATCGATGTCGCGTGAATCGTCATAGATGACGTCATGACATGCGCCATCTTGCGATAACGCCAACCATGCCTTGTATTATTATCACCGTGAGCGCTGTCAAATTATTGACAGACTTAACACTCTTGACAGTTGTAAGTACTGTTTTGTTTTGAGTACAAAATTATTTTCGTATTAATGTGAAGAAGAAGAAATTTGAGGTTTATTCTGTAATCCAACCATGAGTATCCAAGTGACTATAGCCGACGAACCTAACGGGCGGCAATTCTCTGTACTTAATGCTCACATTAGAGCAATACGAGAGGGTTCAGAGAAGCTGGTGAATGAACCAGTAGAACAACATGGTAAGTATTTTATAGCTGGTTATGTGCAGATACTTATTAGCTGAATGTGCTTGTTGTGTTCGCATAACATATAGAATAGAATAGAATAGAATAATTTATTTCAGATAATTTAAATCCATATCTTATTAGTATATTAGCAACAATATTAGCTTACAATTATGTTAGTATTGTTAGTACTCATCTTTATGTAGACTACTTACTACCTATACAAGACCATTCACTACCCTTACCCAGTGTTTTTGAATGGGGCAGTCAAAGCGAGCCGCAATGACTTTCAGAATGCCATTCTTAGCACCTCGCAGACGCTGCAGTAAAGAAGCCGATTTTTTGCGAATTATGGCCTTGAAGCCGTCCGTGTGGGCTTCTGCAAACATCCAGGAGGCACTGCAGCGCCACGGTAGCCTTGACAACACTCTGAAAGAATTGTTATATTGAACCCGCAGGGTGTCATAGGATCGTCGCGTATAGCTCACCCACAGGCCACTCGAGTAAAAAGATTGACAATACGCTTTAAAGAGCGTTATTTTTACTTGAGTTGTACATCGAGCGAACCTGCGAGCAAGCATACTACTTCTCACCGCCAACGCCCTGCGTTCCCGCTCTATATCCTCGTCATCCTTGAGGTCATCCGTTACAATATGCCCCAGATATTTAAATTTGTCAACCAGCTTCAGTGCAACGCCATTGAGGTATACTGCAGGCACATGGGCAGGTCGATGTTTGCCTGCTTTGAAGATTAGCAGCTCGCTCTTTTTGGAATTGTATTTTAGTCCATGTGCTTCTGCATATTGCTCGCAGATATAAAGCAGTTTCCTCACTGCATTTATTGAGGGACCCAGCAGAACCATGTCATCTGCATAACTAATATTATTGACACAGGTACCATCGATATAGCATCCGACATGAGTGCTGCTGAGTCTCTCAAGTAGCTGGTTGACGTACAAATTAAACAGAAGAGGTGAACTCAACCCACCCTGTCTGACGCCACATTCCGACCTGTATTCGTCCGACAACGTACTGGCCCATCTCACCTGGTTTTTCTGGTTTGAGTACCAGTATCTGAGTAGGGAGATGGTATCCGCCGGCACACCCGCACCTCTTAGCTTATCCCACAGAAGGTCATATACAACGAGGTCAAAAGCTTTCGATAAGTCAAGGAAGCACGCGTATACCGGCGTCTTCCTCTCAGTATAGTATATCATCTTGACAACAGTTTATGTGGTCACTCTTACTCCAATACTTTTATAAAAAAGTAAGATATAAGTGTTATAGGGTTTTGTCATATTAGTATGTTGACAGTTAATTCTTAAGAAATTGCTTTCAGATTCTATCAATTTAAAGTTATAAAAGCATTTTGTAGGTAAATTCAGTAACAAAAATCATCGCAAACAATATTATTGTAGTGTTAGTAGGAAGTGCCTTCTTATATTATTTTTTTATTTCAGTAGATCAAGAGTCACCATCTCCATTCATTTGGAACGAGGCATGCATTTTGTTGCTACTCACATTATACAGTGAGCATAGCATAGAGAACATTTTGAAAAACTGCATCTTAAGATGGTACATGACATCATGGCAAGAACAATGTGCAACATACAATAATAATGTTACTGGGTCTGGTACCTAGTGCCAGTCAGTAGGCCGCAGTGTCTGCCCAAACGTTGCTATGCCGCGATGAACATTTTAGACGCGTCGTCTTGACCGTACTGAGATGTGATCAGTAGGTACCTGTTGACTTAGTAGTATACTGTGATTGTTAATTAGTTGAGATTTGATCAGTAAGTACTTACCTGTTTTAATTAGTAGTAAGTATAGCTCTACTTGTGACTTTTTATTATTAGTTTTAAGATTTGATCTGAGAAATACCTGGTAAAATCTGTGAATTTTATTAATATTTAATTGTACTGTATGTATGTGATTTTACAAAATATTTACTAAATAAAATAGATATGAGTTATTAATTATGTAGGTACATAAGACTTTTGTTACTGTTTGATATTTTTCTTATATTAGCATAAATAATAAGTAGGAGAAAAATGTGGCTTGGAGCGCAAGCAGGGGTACCTGAGGTTCAGTCTGATTATACTGTGATTCTAATTGATTGTTAATAAAAATGTTTTATTACTATTATTGTTGAACATTATTTACATACCGCAATGGTAACAAGTTCCCTTCTCATATTTTAAATACTTACATGAATAAGAATAAGTAGGTATAAAAAAAAAAAAACTACTTGCCAAGAATGAATTTCACATTTACATATCTATCATCTATCAGTTGCATTATTACAATTTAAGTTATTTATACATATGTACCTAAATATAAAACTTATTTAAATGGTAAAGGATGTTATAAGTAAAACTACTAAATAGATTATACATTACATAATTTGATCATTTATTGAATGTTAAGAAGTTTATTTACACTGTCCTATTGGCTAATGTTTGTCACTTGCGCATCCCTTCTTTTCCGTTGATGCTGTCGTTAGTATGGCGACCGGAGTCGATAGAGTCAACAAGCAAACCAATTCGGTGAACTTCCACTTTCAAAAAATATTCAATCGGTCTTTCTTGTGCAAGGTTTGAGGTTATGTTTACAGTGAGCGCGTTCACGAGCGTTCCGAATTGATGACAGCCGTCAGCTGTCATAATCGTGATAATTAAAACGGAACACAAGATAACGATACGAGCGCTGACAGCGATTATTTTCTAATTCGGAAAGCGGCCTACGTGACCGGTGTCTAATAGATAAAAAAACACGTCCGCTTAGGGTCAGTTCAGACCGTGACGTGAAGCGACGCGACGCTACGCACACTTTTTAACAAGTATCGAACTTATTTTCTACACAAAAAGGTATAATTTCAGTGCGAGGGTTGACACGTGTCTAAGTACGCTGAGATGCGTGTGTAGTAAATAAATTCGATAATTATCAAATCAATTCAAAATCGGTTGAACGGACTGTAAAAAGGTTTGTTTAAATGTCTAATCTTATTTCAAATGGAGTATTATGTACTATAGGTGTAGTGTGCTCTGTAGGTTCAATGTTCTATTCCAAGCCGGATTTTACCGCGATACTTTTCAGGTTTGACATTGACGGTTGGCGTTGACGTAGGTATGTCGTTCCTTTTCAACTACCTATTGAAGATAATGAAGATCGTGTGAACATTTTCATCATAATTTACTCAAATTGTTTATTTATAGCTCTTAGGTATGCACATAGCACTTTTTACTTAGAATTGTCGGATTGAGTGACTAACAGTGCTCGTTTAGTACTGTAAACTCAGACCAAATATTTATTTGAGAGAGACTGATGACATCTGAGACTGTAAAATACAATGTTGGTTTGCTAATTAATTCCATGGGCAGTACCATGGTGGCAGCACCAGCACCTAGGCTCCAAATTCAAAACGCTAAACAGTCCGGTTGCTATGACGATTATTTTGTTTATAGTAAATAATTTCAACCTGTGTATTGGAGAATTTCTAATAGTACTTGGAATTATTTTTTATCTTATGACAATGGTTTAATTGTGTAGATATTAATATAATCTGAGTTCTGAGAGTCAAGCAACATGGGTGACGTAAGTATTAATACAATATTCCGCATTAGGGTGCGTTTCTACTGAAGCGGAGGCGAGCGGAGCTGAGCGGAGAGGTGCAGGAATCGTCCAATTACAGACGAGATGAGCGACGCGATGCAGATTTCAACCAGTGTGTTTAACACCCATAAGGCTTACACAAATATAAGCAATATCGCTGTCGCGCTCTGTAGCGATACTGCACCCTAATTGCGTACAATCACACACAATCCGTTTCACTTTGACAGTTCATCAACAATCATTGCGTTATTTACGTTGTTGAGCAGATAAATTATTCGAACATATGAAGCAATGTATGTCCGCCTTCTTGTTAGGAAATCACTTTGGAAAAGTATCGCTAAGCTACCGAGCGCCCTTAGCGCGGCCATATCGCTTATATCTGAATGGGCCTTTATTTTGCTAAGATCATAGGGGTAAACATAGAAATTGTCCCAACTGGCAGAGCATCATCATGATCACATCAGCATGTATTAAGTAATGGTGCTTATAATCCTGAACCAACGACAATCGACGCCGACGCGACGACCTTATTACAAGGTCGTGGGAATCCGCTTGATATACAGAAAGCACAGGATCGAATGTCGTGACGCAGCGGACGTATTTCAGCCGAATGACCACGTTCTAATTGATTCTGAACCAATCGGCTACCACTCACTAATTCTACGACTTTTCTGCAGAAAGAAGAAGTTGATACAAGGTTGGAATTTTTGAGTGAATACATCTTGAGAACGCTGAAACAGAAGACGGACAAATGGACTAAGTTCATCACTGGCGATGACAGGGTCAGTGTTACCAATCTTTAAAATGAGCAATATTCAGTAACTGGAGACAATCTGTAGGTATAAATCTCTGCCTAGCGCACCGGGGATTACAGGTGTGATCTGATGTCATGTGTATGAGAGCTAAGTTATTAGGCAAGTAAAATATGACGTCACGAAAACATTAAACAATTAGGTATTTACTGCGATGCCATCATGTAACAATTGTTGCTAAGAGAAACCGTCGTCGCAACATTCAGCGATATGGAGCCACAAATTGAGTAGGTACGCCCGCATTATGCTAAATATAATCTTGATAAAGAAAAAGCTCAGCGCAAATTCTTAAGAACAATGCAGTTTAGATGTAATATGGAATCCCTACAAACTTGGAATCAAGGCGTCTGGTGCTCCAAGCCATGATACTTCATGACCTGTTGCACAACAAGATTAATTGCTCGGAATTAGTTAATAATATTATTTTTCACCTCAGCAGCTCAAACCAGCAGGTTTTGCTGTCTACAGACAGTGAGCAAAATGCGATTTTGCTGCGAGCGTGAGACAAAGTAACTTTTTAAATGCCGAGAACATATCTTGGGTCTGCTCTTGCTTTCTTGTTCTACAAATAACTATTGTTTTCCCTAATAAAATAAATAAATAGATATGGAGCAACTTGAAAAAGATAAGAAACTACTTCGCATTTATTGCTGTTAAAATAAATAGTGGAAATGTAGTTACCCCGGGGCTTTTCCACAACGCCTGCGAGCCTAAATTATTTTTTCTTACAGCACATCCTGTTCAAATTCTTCGAAAATCCCAAGTTTGAAGTGCTCGTATTTCGTGTGAACACAGCAGGCATGATCACGTGTTCATTGACATTTCCGCCCATCTCTAGGGGTAAGGTGGTGTACTTCCTCAGAAACTTGGAAGAGAAAATTACAGCGGGAAATATCCGAAAGGTTTGTAATTATTTGTGAAAACCGCAGAACTACCGAACAGCAACTGAAAACTGCCTCGGTTGCTCTTATGGACAACTTCTGGATTTTTCCACTAAGAATTTCTTATGCTACGGCTACTTATGATGCGTAGTTCGAGCTATCGCGATATAGCCCTAGCATTAGTAGCTTATGCCTAAGAGCGTTTGACTCGCCATGGGACTTCATGACGTAAACGGGGCAGTTTGTTACCTTGAAATCAGTCGAGTTGTGACCCTACATTATTATAATCTCTGTCGCCCAAAATGAGTCGAGGAATTTTCGTTCTAATTTTGCATCTACCATAGTCAATCGCAAAAAAATATGAAAACGAAACTTTGAGCCCAAAGTTTCAAAAGGACTAATTTTGAAACCTTACACAATATATTACTGACGTTAATATTGTCTCTTAGGCTCTCAATCCCGGCGAAATGTCAGGCAATGTACTACTAGATTTAATGACGTTGGCGGATCATGTAATCGGGCCCCTTCTATGCAATTATGAGAACCAGAAGGGATGGCCCAAGATAGTGAGGAACGATATGATGAGACATGTTAATGAGCTGAGGAATTTGATGTATCAGGTTGGTTGGTTTTGACTAAGAATCCTCCTTCTCTCAATGTTTATTTTTGTGGAGTTGGTATTAGAGTTGAGCCTAAAGCCTTGGTCACACACAGCGAATACTCGCTGCGATTAGGCACTCCCAGCGAGAACTCGCTGTGTGTGACAGGTTATTCGCTGCGAACAGATTCATTCCCCACGATTTGAATTGAACATGCTCAATTCAAATCGCGGCGAATTCAACTCGCGGCGTGTATTCGCCAAACTAGAACAGATGATTGATTTTATCTGGTAAGTCCAACCCGTTTGCCCATTGATGAGATTCCCCATCTACTACCTAGCAACTTCTCTTCTTCAGGAGCCTAAGGGGATCAGTGTTATCAAAAACTTGCTCATCGACTGATGCAGAGGCAAACAGAGCAGACCAATTATGTTTAATCATTAGTAGGTATTAATACCGGGATAAAAAGTGTAGGTAAATGTAGGTTATAAAACCTATCTGTGTGCCTCATTCAAATCGTATTAGTAGGATAATACTTATGATTGAAATACTGTCGCGCAATTCATGCAAGCCAAGTACTTTTTGTTAGGTTACTGCTCGGAAATTGTGCGCAACGTGTCGTAAACAGAATACCTACTTAGGTACCGTTTTGTATGCATGCAACGTAGTTCCGAGATAAAAAGTATCCTATGTCCTAACCATGGTAATTAATAGTTTGTTCGTTATTTTAGTATAAGAAGTTTATCGAGTGAATATATTTTTGTGGTCATAGTCTACCCATGTGCCAAATTTCATCTAAATCCGTTCAGTCGTTTTAGCGTGAAAGTGTGACAATTAAAAAACTCACTCTCGCATTAAGCTATAATAATATAATTAGTTAGGATAAATAAGTGTTTCTTTACTATTGAACAACCAGACTCAAATTATTTAGGGGGACCAATGGGAGTTAAAAATAAAATGACTAATTATACCCGTTCGTCCCAGTAACAAAATCGGTGAGACGAACGGGAATAAATGTAATATTATTTAAATTCCCATTGGTCCCACAAGTGGGACGACGGCAGTGGGACCAGCGGGAATACACGAAGATCCAGCGGTTTTGGCTATGTTTTGTCTGTCAGTGAGTGTATGAATTAATTTAAAAGTGAATTCAATATCTTCAAATTGCAGTTAAAAGGAGAAATGTCTAGTCAAGTACTGCTGCCGATGCCAGCCGGTGTACAAACTATATACCACGCGGAAGCCAGGCTGAAACAAAGGTATGAAAAATTCAAATAAATTATGTACCCTTGTATGTAGGTCCCTTGTAGGTTGTAATTTGTAAATATAGGGTGTAAAAATATCCATCACATAGCCGTCAACTACGCATTCAGTAGGTACCTACATCATATTATTATGCACAAAATTAATTACTGGGAAATGACATTTATTATTGGTGTCAGAAATCGCTGTTTACAGTAGTGAGTAACGTAGCGCACACAAAACATTGAGTTTTCCCGCATGCAAAGGTTCAGGGTTTGTGTGGGTAGGTATTTAAAATTAATTTATAAAAAAACTTGCATTCTTTAGAAAACGTCTGAAAATTTTGGAACTTTGACTTTCAATGTCTCCGTAACCAGAAGGTTCCCGGGTGTGGTCCAGAACAAAAAAAATTATTGATGACGGGATTATCAAGTGACTTTCGGCTTCGTTAAGCGTCTTTTTACACCCGTTAATCTGCTGATTTGCTTTGAAACTATTTTCCACTTCACCACGTTACAGCGACGGAGAAGACGTGGACTTGTTCTTAAAGACGAACATAGAAGGAGCTATCATAAAGTGGGCGCAACAAGTTCATGACTTACTGGCAGAGGATTCATACATAGGTAAGCTTCATACTTCACAGGCTTCGTTTACAAGTGGTTGATGGATTCAGTCATTAAAACCCCATTTACACTGTACAAGTTTCTGGAACGTTCCAGAGCAATAATCGCATATGCCTAAAGTTAATTTTGCTTATTTCAAGTATCGAATATGTAATGTGTTACTATACAACGTTATTTTTTCTTTATGCTAAACCCGAAAAGGGGTCAATGTACTCATCATTTTGAACTTATATATACTCATCATCTTATATCTATATTATCATATAATTGGTAGCATTTAAAAGAACAAAGTTCCCGCTTCCCGCCGCGGATGTCAACTTCTACACACAGCGGCTGAAGAACCTCGAAGGCATATACTCTCAGCTGCGAGATCCTCGCGTGAAAAGGATGGCTCACTATCTAGAGGATACAAAGAGCGTGTACCTTAGCTGCTTCAAGACCATGCTTACCAATGTGGTTGCTGGTGAGATCTACTTCAGTTCAAAATTCAGTTTCGTCTTGATAATTCCTAGGATTTGTAATGTGAACTTTTATGTTTTTTAACATGTCGATATTATTATCGTGGACGTCCACGTCAACGTCACGGCAGCGGCATCACGATAACACAGGAAAGTAAAATGTATGGAAATAAATTCAAAGCATTCATCTTTATATAATTATATATAAGGTGTATCTTATCATACACGAAATCTCTTAATAATAAAATCGGAATAGCGAAAGTTGTTCATAATGATAAAATCTGAAATCGGGAAAAAAAAATCTGCTGTTCTCTATGAAAAGATACGCCTTATAAGTTTATATAATATTATAAATTAATTATAATTTATTTAAATACTGATCATAAATGCCAAAGTGAGTTCATTTGTTTGTTACGCTTTCACGCTAAAATGGCTGAACGGATTTGGATGAAAGGACTATGCGTCACCAAACACTCAACAGTGATGGACATGGACGTCCACGATAATATCGTCAAGTTAGAATTTATAAAAGTGCGTGCACATTATTAGACTTTGAGCGAGTTAGGGATTGAGTCTAGATTATAATATGAATCCATTAAAAATATGTATTATTTTACAGCCATTGTCGAATGCCGCGATATTTACGTATACCAGAGACCTTTGCTACTACACTTCGAATCGTTTGAGGCAACCGATTTCACTGACGCAAAACCCTTGATCAGACCGATGTTGCACTGTATCGGGATGTTGTGGGGGAACTCGAGATATTTCTGTTGCGTGGAGAAACTTATACGTATGTATTAAAGATACACAAACTCAATACATTAAAAATACCGATGAGGAGGATAACTAGTTAACTACTAAGAACTGGTGTCGTATTATAAAGTATTAATGCCACCATTTTTCCAGTGTAAAAGAGAAACGAAGCTAGACAAAGCCGATAGCACCATCTCGTTTTCGCAGTGGAATAATGATGGCGTTATTACTTCATATTACTACCCCTGTTTCTTACGTCAAATTATGATACCGACGACGGTTGCAGCTGCGGTCTGCGGTATGCGGCAGCCATCGGAATCATTTAAACGGATACTATCATGGTTTTCAAGTATCATTGATAGTTTTAGAAAAATATTGTTGCGAAATACTTCAATAGCGGAAATAATGTTTCTAATCCGTACATTGTTGACGAGAGAGAGTTAGCTTTTTTCATTGACGTCCGTTATGTATTTGTATTGACAGCTTTGCTTCGTGAAGTGTGCAATCTAGTAATACAACAGAGCTCAACCAGTATCGATCCTCTATCAATATTCCAAGGAGAACCCGATGAACAACTTGTAAAAATAAGGAAGTCTTTATCTGTATTAAATCATTTTCTGTAAGTACCAGCGGCTGTAAATAATCCACCAAAAGTTCATTTATATCATTGTAGAACATGATTGGAACTTGTTACGACGGACGTAAGGAACTGATACAATTGCTAAGCCAGTTAAGACAGCTACGGTTCACAATTGGCGAAGATATATGTAGATGAAAATACACAAAAAAAAAAAAAACGTCCAGACGCAATCCATCCTCCACCTTTTTGGAAGTCGGTTAAAAACCAAGAACTACGCTAGTGTATCACCTGAGCACTTTATCGGTCCACGTAGCTAGGCAGCGCGCGTGCCAGCAATGTCGCGAGATTTCGGTCGCACCGACTCGCAGCGACTTGATTACCGTGTTATTTGCCCCCTAAGTTGACCCTGCAGATTGTTTTAAAAAGGGAATGGCTATAGAACTAAGCTCTACGGGCAGTACTACCTACGACGCAGATGTCACAATCCCTACAAGCTACGCGGGTGGCAGTGCTATGCGTCGAGCTTTTGTACAATATTGAATTTATCAATAATTATATGTATAAACATATATTTAAATATATACAATATGTAAAAAACTGGCCAAGTAACATAACTTAACTAATATACCTTACTTAACTAATATATATTTTCCAATTCTGCTTCCATACAGGGCTAGATAATGACAAGACAAATGAATTATAATTTTTAATTTTGAACGTAGGTACTGTCAAACATACAAATAATTACCGTAATAAGTTTGTGTGGAAGAATGACCGACTAGCGTAACCTTAAGTATTTTCTGTAGTGGTAATAAAGTATAAAACAATTTACCTACTCTGCAGTGAAACTTACGAGATGAACCGAGACAAGGTGCACACGTTCTTCCCTTCTGGGGTGATGCCTGTGCGCTGGTCCTTCGACTTCGACCGCGTCTTCATGCGGTTCAACGTATACATGCAACGGCTCAAGATGATCGAGAACATTCTAGAGGCCACCTGCGAAATAATGAAGTTGGAAAAAGTGGAGTTTTGTGGTTTAAGGGGCAAAACGTTGAGCACTGAGTGCATGAAGGTGAGACTACTTTTTGACAGGGTTAAATTTCCTGTTTGATTGTCTCGCAAGTTGAAGCTTACTTCGCTTTATGGTAGGTCCACGAAAATTGGTCTTTGTTAGTATTTGTACTTTATTATTGTCCCAGCGAGCATTATTTTAGTAAGTAGGCCAACTTTTAGGTCATTTGATTTGTCAAATGTTTTTATTGAACCAACCCGAGTGACAGCTTCTTCTTGTATAGATAACATTTTTTGTAATTGTGATTACTTACATAAACAAATTGTAAATAAGCTGCTATCTGATCACAGTGGACAAACAATAACTTTTTGCGCCTACTTGCCTTTACAAAAAATTCAAATAAGGTTTAGGCCACGGATATCGAGGAATATGGCTTGGAGGCGTGGTACATGTCGCCTGACCTTGGCCAACCTGGGTGTATATGCGCCTGACGACGGTGCGCACCGTGTATTCTATGTTTCCATCGAAACGTGTCACTGTCATTTCATATTTTTACAAAATGCCGAATTGTTCCGTGCTTATTTGCAAAAGTAGGACAATAACAACAAACCTTAAGACAAGTGGCGTGTCCTAACACCGAGAAGTAAAAAATCAAAGCATTCATTATAATATTTTAAGGATTTTATAAATATTTAATTGTGACATTTTAAAACGATGCATTAGTGGTGGGCAGCACTGAGATATGGATATCGAGAATTGTTAGTTGTTCTTACGGATTTACATAATATACTAACATTTGCTTATTAATCTATATTAATTAATTTTATATTATAAAGCTGAAGATTTTGTTTGTTTGTTTGAACGCGCTAATCTCAGAAACTACTGGTTGGCATTGAAAAATTATTTTTGTGTTGGATAGTCCATTAAACGAGGAAGGTTATATAACGAGCATACATGAAAAAGTTGCAAAAACGGGAAAAAAATATTCCTTTTTGAGAGCTTCCGTTGCGTGCGCTACGTAAACAGTTTAAGTTACGCAAATATCATGTATGATGGAATTGTTCCTCTTTAAAAGTTCTCAAAAAAAGTCCGCGACAGCACGTCTATCTTTTAAGATTGACTCACTATAACCTTTTGTATGGTAATCAAAGTTCGAAATTAATGCTTTATTTCCGAAGGAGTTTTAGCAACATAATATTAAGGACGCAGCAACACTTTTCTCCAAATATCACTGTTTTTTCTGTACCCTGTACAGGGATTAGGAATCATGACTGCGAGGATTTCATGGTCTCAAATTAAAGATAATTTATTCATCTCCAGAATGCCTTCATAAAAATGGTATAGCCTCATATTAAATTATCTCACAAATACGTTTTCACCACCACAATAATCGCGCAAAATTGAAAGAATATGGGGTCTGAATAAGAACCCGTATATCTAGACTCAATACATATTATGACTTCAAAATAATAAGAAATTGTGGCTTATATAGTCCTTAATACGTGATGTAAATATTACGTACCTAAATGAATAACTTTTTCATTTATGAGAAAATTAAAGAACACTCTCAAATTTCTTCATACATTTTCATCTTGCGGTGTGCTAGTCCGCGCTGAACCGCGCTCGTGGAAGGACGGGTGTATCGCGTTTTGCGCAAAAAAAATATTATGTGAATAATATATTGTTGGGTTCACCGTGTTGTATACTGTGGTTGGATGAAGTTGATACTATTTCGGAACAAAATAAAAGTAAGTACGATTATTTAAATTTATTCAGAAATAATTACATAGTTGTCATTTTTTGTGGATGTATATTACGGATAAAGATTACGAATAATTATATGAAAACATTATTTTTGAGAAATTCGGTTCAATTGTCGATTCTTGGGTTTTGGGGTGGTGATTACAAATAGGTTTTAGGCCATTTTTTTAATTCAAAAAGGGGGTGGATTAAAAAAAAAAAAACAATTACTTTTTTGTCAATTGTGTTGGGCTTGAAGGTGGTGATTACGAATATACCATCTTATTTTTGATTCAAGATGTAATATTTTTTTGATAAATCGACTAGGTTGCCAAATTCATAAATCCAGCATAGTAGAGTAGCACCGTTTGAAAATCAAACAGGCGCATGGTTATAACTTTCGACACCGAGAAGGATTTTTCTTTGTTTTGTGCATTGTTAAAATATTTATATTTGTTATTATAGATGCCACGAGTTCGGAAATTCGGACAAAAGACAAGAAAAACTGCACACGTAGCAGTAAACAAAAGTAACGAGACTTTGTAAGTATTTTCATTCAGAAATCACAAATCTACTCTAGAGTTTTGTTAAATCTTGTATTAGAAAATATAGTAGGTTTTTTTATTTAACAGGGACAGAAGCTTGGATGTCTCCGTAGGCAATGATTAACCAATGGAAATTTCACTTACAAGGGAAAGTTTATCAACCTCTGTTGGTAATTTGTTCTTTTTTATTTACCTTAGGTTCTTTTTTTTTCGTGTGGTTAGTTACCTTAGGAAAGTACTATCAGTTAAGCTTCCGCATATTCACCTATACTCCATTTGAAATAAGACATTTAAACAAACCTTTTTACAGTCCGTTCAACCGATTTTGATTTCTATACCGTAGACATAAGGATGACATTAAAAGTTAAAAAGATTACACAATACCAACTCTCTACTGCAGCTGCCATTTGTCATGCCACCAACGCAATAGAAGTCAAAATCGGTTGAACGGACTGTAAAAAAGGCTTATTTAAATGTCTAATCTTATTTCAAATCGATCATAGTCGATAATCGCATGGCACGGCTCACGGCTCGATCGCCCGATGCATGCGTTTTGACCATAATATGTATGAATATGTGTCATAAAAGAAAAGAAGCAAGTTACGTAATACTAATTGTTTAGAAATTGATAAAGGTATCTTTTTCTTTACAATTAGTATTTGAACTAATAGTTGCCGCTGTTTATACAATATTATCAGAGCCTTTTGTTTATTGATGTTACAACTGCGGTAAAAATAAGTTCATTATCTAATTACCATTGTTATTTAGTGGGAACGTCTAAAAATCCGGTTTAACAATAGGAAGACTTAATAGAAGGGCCATAAAATACGTTCTATAGTACCTACAGATGTTGTCTTTTTTATTTTCAGGAGCAGGAATGCGTGATAAAAGAATATAAGCCAGAAAGTAGAAGAATAATCGAGATTGATTACCTTTTTGAGCAGCCAATCCGTATAACACTTCTCTCTAAATTTTTTTTGTCTATTTTTTCACAGTTACTTACACTACGGTGAACATTTCGTTATTGACCTGACTTTATTTAATATATAATATTTTTTACTACGTACTTTTGTTTTAATTTTTATCAAAAATACCTTCTGAACTCGCGGCCCAGTCAGTAAATCTTACTTTTTTATAAGTATTTATGGGAGTGATTATTTTTAAATATCACAACGAAAGATTATGATAAACTCCCAAGCTAGTATTTTATTATGTAATACTCCAACAATTGTCAGTAAAAATAATATTTAGAAGTATGTACTTAGATCCTTTCAAAGCAGCCTGGGATAATCGTAGGTGTTCCTTGTAACAGTAAAATTTCAAAGTCGCTAGTTTCCGTAAGAATATGGTATTTAATCCATATAGCCAGCGGTTGAAATTTATATAATATTTTATAATATTTATTTATATAATAATTTATATATAATAAGTAATGACTGATGCACTACAAAAATACTAAAAACATGAATATATTACGCATATAGTACTTAGAAAAGTTACCAAATTCGATTGCAAACTTCCAACTAACTTTACTCAATCATTATCAGTAAAATTAAAAAATAATACCTTCAAGCACCAAGATTAGTTAAGTTACGTATAAAACCGAGCGGACAGCGGTTTCAATGTGTGCGTGCGGGTAATGTCGTTGTGTTGCGATGCAGATACCTAAACTTGAGCGAGTTCAAAATGTAACAGCGTCCTTAACTCTTATTCAAATAAATAGTTTTAACATCAAGGGTATTTATGTATCAGTAAAATACTTTTTATCTACACCCATATCTATAAATCCTCTATAAAAGTTTCTGAAACAGTTAGCTTATTGCCAACATTAAAACACTGGTTGTTTTAATGTTATCATAGTAACCATAATATCATCCAAAATGTTATTATGTTGTACTAAATTTCATAATGCAACTCATTTCAAAAAAAGAACATTGTCATGCAGGTGCGCTTCACTAACAAAGCACTATAATTTAAAACAAAAAAGCATCTATTACTCGAATTCGAAAAATTCGAATTCACGTGCGTTGTATCCCTCCATTTTTGTTCGATATTAGTGTTGCAAAGAACCTTTTATAGAGGATTCATATCATGGGTGTAGATAAAGTCTTGTATGCAACTAAAATAATTAGGTATTAAAACACTCATGTGATAAACCCACATTCGACTGTTAATACCCCTTATTATATAACAGTTGCTTATATAACTATTAATTCATTCGAATCGGTCATTTAATTATGAAGTTATCACTAGTGTAAAAATGTAATATGCGAACCGTTCGACGCCGGGCGCCGCCGCCGCGCCACCTTAATTTCCCTACTCTAGAGAGGAGAGGATGGGCACTCGAGTAGACCATGACCTGGAATAGGACATAGGATACGTTTTATTCCTATATTCCCACGGGACCGTGATCGACCTACGCGGGTGAAACTGCGGGGCACAGCTAGTATAAAATAATAGTATTAGAGTTTGTTTACTCCTTAAGAATCGATTTTCATATAAGGCCCCCGGAATTGATATATTATGAGGAGAGAAATTTATAGAAGCATAACACTTGTTTTATTCGTAAATAACACGGATAAAAATTTTGAAAAAACATAGAACATATTTTACACTTCGATCTAGTTATTTCAGCCGTTTTTTTTTTTTGTGAGGTGTTATTTTTATGCATTTTATTTCAGTTTTAAATGACTTTTGAATTATTAAATTAGATTTTAATAACATTGGTTTTAATTACGTCAAAATACGCCCGAAAATACTTTTTTGCAGTCGGTTTTCATCATAGATATCCTGTTTTCATCGATCAAATATATATATCAACCCCTCATGCCTAGTTGAGGCTAGAGTTGTTTGTGTGCGTACAGTCTCTGTATCTATACTTTCTAATGCCCGCCCCTTTTGAGCATGATGTGTGCATTAAATAAAAACAAATGTGTTACGCATATTTAGTTGTGTGCGTGCGTATCTATTTATTTTGCTTTTGTGTGAGTTTCGGGAGTGGGGAAAAGGTGGCGACACTTGAACTCGAACAAATATAAATAGAAGGCATATCTCCGGATATCTATGGTTTAGGCCAATTACATGTAAAAACTTAGAGAAATTAAATAATTCTTTGGCCAGTAAATTATGTGTTCAGAGTTTTAATAATATATGTGACCCAAATGAGTTCTACGCCGATTTCTTTTCACTAATAACAAGCAATTTAATGACACTTTTCCACTAAAGACTAACTATTTACACGAAGTTCTTATTTAGTGATTGGGCGTTCCAGGTATTCGTAAAAGCAGGGAAAATCTTTTTGAACTTTATGGCCTAAAGCAACATAATTATGAATAATACAACCTTTAATCAGTATGTTGCAAGATATTCTAAAACTTTTAAAAATGTGTGCAAAATAGCTAAAGCTCTTTACATTAGCAATAAAATAAAATCAGCTGATGACAAAATAAAAACTACCTGGCAAATAATAAATAATGAAACAGGTAGGAAAAAACAGCGTAGTACTGAATTTAATTAAGAGACTGCACATGGCCCAATCAACTCAGATGTAGAAATAGCTCAGGAATTTGAAAACTTTTTTGGTAATATTCCCGTTAAAACTACTGAAGCTTTAAATTCTTCACCCGCGCTTTTTGCTGCCTTACTAAGAAAGAATGTAAAGGCATGCTCTTTGGAGTTTAGGTTTCAGCATACAAACCCCCAGGCAGTTATAAAAGCTTTTAAAGATCTTAAAACTAAATCAACAGAAGATCTATGGGGAATGTCTGTAAAAGTCTGTAGATCTATCATCGAAACCATTGCGCCCTATTTAGCTTTCATATTTAACACCAGTGTAGACCAAGGAGTCTTTCCAGATCTCATGAAACACAGTAAAATAGTTCCTTTGTTCAAATCCGGTGTAAGAAACCCAACAATTATAGGCCTGTGTCAATTCTGCCAGTTCTCAGTAAGGTTTTGAAAAGTTGATGCTCAATCAAATGTTACGTCACTTTAATATAAATTCCATCTTTCATGAACAACAGTACGGTTTCACCAAAGGGCGTTGTACCACTGACGCCGGTATCACCCTAATAAAAGAACATTTGTAACGCCTGGGAAGAAGCAGAAGATGCCATTGGAATCTTTTGCGATCTCTCGAAGGCGTTCAATTGCGTCGACCATGAGACACTTCTGCTGAAACTAGAGCACTATGGGGTTAGGAATACAGCTCTTGATTTACTAAGATCTTAACTGAAAGATAGAAAAGTTAAAGTTCAAGTAAACGGCGTAAACTCATTAGGGTCTGAAATGGCAATAGGCGTTCCTCAAGGCTCGATATTAGGTCCATTCCTCTTTTTAGTTTATATTAATGATTTACCCCAATTACTTCTAAATCAACCGAAGATGGTGTTATTTGCAGATGATACATGATTGATTTTTAAAATAAATCGACGGTCACAAAATCTTGACGACGTGAATAGCTCTATTCTTCAGGTCCAAGATTGGTTTACGGTAAATAATTTGGTTCTAAATTAAAAAAAAACCAAATGCATTCGATTTAAATTACCTAATGTTCGAAGTAGCGAATGTGACATCATATTGAATGGAGAAAAACTGGAGTTTATTAATCAAACAGTTTTCCTGGGAATCCACACTAGACGAGAAATTACAATGGGGACCTCATATAAAATCTCTTGCGGGCGGCTAAGCTCGGCCGCTTATGCTGTTAGAAAGATAAGACAGTTAACAGATGTATAAACCGCGCGTTTGGTCTATTTCAGTTAGTTCCACAGCATTATGTCGTATGGCATTTTACTGTGGGGTCGGGCTGCTGACATTGAATACTTCTTTTTTTTGCAAAAGAGAGTCGTCAGAGCCATTTATAATCTATGTCGCCGAGAATCTCTCAGGGAACTATTTAAAAGAATTAATATTATGACAGTACCTTGCCAATTCATATATGAGAATATTATGTATGTAAGAAAAATTAAATCTTTTTAATAAAATAAGTGATAGACATAATTTTAATACTAGAAATAAAGATAAACTAGATTAGCTAAAGTACAAACATCTTTTATGGGGTACTGCGTTAAATGCTATAACAAAATACCTTGTGATATATTGCAATTAAATGAAAGAAAATTTAAAACTCATATAAAAAGTACACTTTGTAAACAAGCATATTACAAACTAGAGGATTATATCCAAGATAAGAATGCTTGGAAACATGCTGGTCTTGCTCCATAGGACAAATTAGAGTCTGACAAAATCAAACTGGTTGCTAATTTAGTGGTATATTTTTTTAATATTTGTATGTCTTAGATTTTTACACTCTGTGATTACTTAGACTGATGCACTGACCTATTAGTATTACTTGTTAATCAATGTTAGGAATTTTGTAATATCGTTTACTTTTACAATGTTTGTAAATATGTGAGCACCATGTATCTATCACATAATTAATTTTCTTGTCATTGCTCCATTTATAATTCTTTTTACCTTTTGTGGTACAGTAATCCAGTACTAGGTGCATCGTCTTCACATATAATTATATAATTAATGTATACAAAATATTGTATAACATTTTTTAAAGAGTAACGGTGGAGTTTCTTGCCCATTCTTCTCCATACGAAAACTACCTTTTGGAAGGGGCAACTAGAATCAGTTCTATTTCTCTGTTTTTGACGTTCAAAAGTGCCTTTTATGAAATAAATGATTTGACTTTGAAGTGTGTGTCGGACCACGCATAATGAAGGATTCCGTAGTTTTGGGATGAATTTTTCCCAAAAACAAAGAAAAATATGTCCACTCATACATCGACATACTACGTCACGGTCAATTCTCAAACTGCAAATGTAGGTTTGTAAATTTTTTGTTTCATCGAACTACAAACTGTGAGACCTTGTTTCCTGCAAAATTTTATGATTCTAGGTCAACGGGAAGTTCCCTGTAGGTTTGATTCATTTGCGAGTGTCAAAACATGTCGCGTAATGGCCGTATTTTTTACGCTTCAAAGGAACCGTTATATTAGACCTACGTATTTGATATTAATTTCAACTTGATACCTCCACGCGTTCCTGAGACGGACGGACGGACAAACAGATGGACAACGAGGTGATCCGATGAGGATTCCGTTCCCTTTCTGTACAAGCCAACTCTAGAACCGCGTGCGCTCATTGGTCAAGTCAAAGCTTCTCCGGCATCTTGTTACACACTTCCGTCCGTTTTACGAAATCAGTCCCACAGATTGCAGGAAAGCGAGAGGACATTAATTTCGATACCCCACTATCTAGTGGGGTACGCCCCTATAATATCTAGGGGGGTATTAACATTAATTTCCTCTCGCTTTAGCTCGGTAGATTTTTTTTTAAACACTAATTTTTTTTTTTTTTTTGCTTTATTAGATTATACACCCCCAGTTACACTAGCGCCATCAAGACGAATCTAACGGTATAATAGTTACGAGGGTACATAGAGACGGACATACATACAGGTCAAACACATAACCCTCTTTCTTTGCCTTCGCCGCAGTCGGGTAAAAAGATCCGTCCTTGTTAACAAAACCAGTATAAACGGGCCTCAAATTCTATTCTCATATAAATGTTGTTGAACTGTCAAAATGAAACAGATTAGTCTTAATCGGTTACGAAACTATGTTACGCAATTAGATAGCTGGATTAACACATAGGGCGTACTTTAATCCCGGTAGTACGTATCCGTGGGATATTTTCCGATATCCACGCGGTCGAAGCCGTGGGCAAAAGCTAGTGACGGATAAAACAAGTGACTCTCGGCATCTTTTTACACCCGTTACGTTTCAGATCCTAGATGACTACACGCAAAAGTACTTGACCCTCGGCAACATCACATACGACCCGGCTGACCCTGAGGACAACCGGTTCCTGAAAGATAACGTGGCCCACATGGCAGAGCTCGAGATCATTGACAGACGACTTGCGTCACTCTTTTCGCAAGGACTTGACGAGTGCCAGACTTTGGATCACTTCTACAAGGTAAGTGATCTCGCGTTGATTCTTCGTTGTGTTGATGAGTCAAAAACAAATAAATTGAATTAGATTTTTTTCCTAAACCACAAAAATATTGTGAGTTTGTAAAACCATATTAGGATTCAGGGATCTGTTTGCGAAATATTAAGCTTTAAAGTGCAAATTTTTGGTAGACTCAAGTATTGGTTTTGGATATGTGAAAAAAATCACGGTAGTAGTCTATTTAAAAGTAAAACTATCACAGCTAAATAGGCTCTACAAGTAACGAGTACTAATCGACCAACAGCTAATTTAATATACAACATGTAACGTTAAATGCGCAAAACCTGAAAATAGTTTGATCAGAATAACGAGCAGAATCAATTGAACCACTTTTTAATATAGGTCACATTTATCAAAAAATCTTTATTAAAAACGTTGCCGTGTATATTTATTAATAGGTCAAGCCATCACATGCGCAAACCTGTCAGCGCGGCGTCCCGGTGACGACCCCTCACTCGATAGAGCGTCGTCGAAGACGCAAGAAACGATCAGAATGGCCAGTAAAACTAAAACAGCGCATAAAATCTTTACAATTTTTGTAAAGGTTTTTTTCTCTCTGAAATAGGTCAATTGAATTAAAAATCAGTGGGGGTGTCTGAGTTTTTGCGCATTTAACGTTACACGTTGTATACAGGATGAAATTGAAAACATGCGACAAATTGAAATGGGATGTTCAGTAACTGTTACCTACTCATTTTAAATTGTTATCGGCTTAGATAGTGCAAACTAAGTCATTGTCTTCACGTAGACACGAGTTTTTGGCGTTCTAGTAAAATAAAATCACAGAGTTCATGAACTTCACTTTCACCTCGTGAAGTATGGCAACGCTTTGCGCTTGCGGTCATTTACCTAATTTTGGCAATTTCCACGAAGTAGCGTGCGACGTTGCCAAGCCGCTTACGCATGTATTTTGCATCCCTTCCCTTCCCTGTTCTCGGTCAACCCCCGCTGTCCGCCCGCCCGCACTGCTCCCTCCCCGCGCCCGCTGCGCCGGTCAGTCTCCCGAAAACATCTCTAGGAGAAATGTCGCGCACGCAATTTGCAACATTGCGATTATTCGATGGTGTGCCGTGAATTTGTTACCTGATACATATTTGGATGAATTTGGTACATGAGTTTTCCTGTTTTAGTGTTAGTGTACCGGACTGTAACGTAATTACGTAAGATGCATAGGACGAGAGGAAATAGTCGTGTGCCATTAACCAACGACCAGTCTGTTACTAAACATGGTTGACTTGTATGGTACGTACAGCTGTTGTAAAATCCCAGACAGTGCTTAGAAAACTTGACAATTTGCGGCGCCTTATTATGTTTACAAAATCGAGGAGGACATTTCGAATTTCGAGCATCTGTTAAAATACACGTAAGTTTTAGTAATTTTTAAGAAATTGTAAATAAGACTATTATTGTAAATAACGTGACGCAACTTTTTAAATACGCCTAAAATACAATCCGTGGAGCCGCGGTGGCATTCCGGAATGCCGGCGGATCTTTACGGCATCGATTCATTAGGAGTGCGCGAGAACCACTCGAGCGCTAACACCAGGTTAGTCACCAACCACACGAAAAGAAGAAGTTACAAAAATAGTCTCGTTAATTTTTTTAAAATTTATCTTAGTTTATTGTATTTTGATCGTCCTAAGTCGATAAGAGTATGTAGGGAAAGTTGGTTTTACAATGATTTCATGCGCACGCGGGGTCGCGGTAATCAAAAGCGCGGCCGCTCGGGTCCGGGGCGGTGTGTGACAACGCGGGTGGGGAGCGGCGCGCGGAGCGCGGGGCGGTTGATTCATAGGTACTTTTTAGCTACGTAGGTTAGGTACTACTATGCGTTTACGATAGCGGTAATACGAGGAATTATTTAGTTGATACTTTTATTGTTTTCATGGTTTTAGCAACTTTTTTATTTTTTAATAATTTTCCGTAATCACATACTCTATATTTTCTTTGTAGCACGTTGAATGATATATTTAAATTTGTCGCGTCTATTCAATTTCATCCTGTAGATAAGTTGGTAAGTTAGGCATCTTTTGTGAGTGGGTATGGGTATATATGTGCTGAAGCTCTGCAAACACAGCAGAACGCTGAAGGATCACTTTTATAACAAAATATTTATTTTGGTTTTGTATCTTTTCAGTTTTTCCAAATCATAGGAGATCTTTTTCACCGTCCAATAATCAAGCAAGAGTTAAAGCCAAAGCTCCCCAAATTACTTGTATTCATGCACGCTAATTTAGATGCTGTGAAAGAAATATTCGAAGAAGAAATGGCGGTGAGTGTAGACACAAACGTAATATTTTGGTCCGTTTATTGTATCGATGTTGTTCAAGACCTTTTATTTTGGTATTATGCAGGATTTTTGCCCCTCTGTAGTTATACATAGGTACCAATTTAAAAGGGTATTTTTTCGTAGAGAATGGGTAAAGGTCCGGAAAGACCGATGGTGGATCTTTTTCTCCCACCAGTTGCCGGTATGATATGGTGGGTCTACAAGCTTCGCAGGAGGATTCAAGCACCTATGGACGATTTCATTTTGTTTGAAGATCCGTAAGTGTTTTAAATCTGAAGACATTTAAACATAGAGTGCCTTGGGGTTCCCAGATTGAGTTCCACAAAACAACAGACTATCTTTAATGTATTATTGTTAATTTCACTATCTGTCAACTATTGGTCATTGGTCTTTATTTTGCTTTATTTAGTACCTAGTTCCTCTTCTGTAACTAAGACTTACGCGAGATATAATACTAGCAATTTGTCCCAAAACAACAACAGAAAAACTTTGCATTTCATGCATGATGTGCTTATGACATAGTGTTGAACTTTCTTTTTATAGCATTGTTGAATCTGAAACCGCATTTTACATAAAGCAGAAGACGAACGAAATGTTGGGCTACCTTAACGTGGTTGAGGACAGACAGTTCAAGGTGTGGAGTGCCACTGTGCCGCCCCTCTGCAAGATGCATCTCGCCGAGAACCTCATATACCGGGACCCGCCCTTTGTTAGAAACAACTTTGCCCCGGAGGTTAGTAATATCAACAGTTAGAATCGAGTTGTTTCATTAACGCTACCAAACATGAGTTCTTCTTTCAGACCTGTCTGATCGGCTTCAGCATCAGTCGCCTGCGACGGAATAAAAAAGCATAATAATTACAACTACAAGCTTACCTCTGAAACTTAACAGTCGAGTATGTGCACGCATCCAATAACAACGATCAGATCAGATGCTACTGTTCAGATGTTTTCTCCATGCATGTCAAACCTTTAGTTGCTTCCCGCGAAATTAAAAATTTTCCTACGTGTTTTGCAATTTACAGGTTAGTGTCAGGTTGTTGATAGATTTTTGCCATATGAACCAATCTCTTATGGAAAAGTTCTTAGGGAACAAAAACTTATAGAGATGTATTATATTAATTCTAATGATTCTGTTTCTGTAAATACATATCTGTTATAGTCGCGAATCTTATTGTTAGGGGTGGTTCTGCAGATGTCACAACGAAAACACGGGTAAAAGTTTAAAACTGTTTAATGCGTTTATGGCTAGTTACAATATGGCCGCGTGCGCGAAATGTTGCATTGGAAAGCGTGCGCATTCATGTGCGATCGGTGGCAGACTAGCGGGCGGCGGCGGCCGGGGGTGGTAGCGGGGCGGCGGTAGGGGTGTGACAAGCATGTCACCGTATTCCACCTAGTAACTAGTGATGTTAATAATATTTAAACTCCAAAATTTAGAGCGCGTCGCTTACATTCCCCACCCTAGTGCTTTCATAGCACTCATCAACTAGAGTGATAGGAGCGACGCGTGCCGCGGAGCGGCGCCAGGTCCGGGAGCCCACCTTCACTTCCACGAGTCTGATACGACCGTCCTTACCTGGGAACACCTCAGTGATTAGTCCTTTTGGCCACGAGTTCCGGGCAGAGTTCGGGTCCACAACCAACACGAGGTCGCCTACCCTTAGCGGTGTCTGCTCCGCATTCCACTTTCGCCTAGGTAGAAGGTCGGGTAAAATCTCCTTTACCCACCTGTGCCAGAACATGTCGGCCAGTCGTTGACTTGTACGCCAGTGTCTACGTAAGTACAGGTCAGAACTGTCAAACGCTCCAACTACAGGTAAGTTCGACGACGTACCCAGCAAGAAATGGTTGGGGGTGAGGGATTCTACGCCCTCCGGGTCTACCGAAACGTGCATCAAGGGACGGCTGTTCACCATATTTTCAACTTCTGCTAGAAGTGTGCTCAAGACTTCGTCTCTTGGTGCCCGTTCGAGCAAAACAACTTTGAGCGACGACTTGACGCTGCGAATCAGTCGCTCCCATGCCCCACCCCAATGGGGACTGGCTGGAGGGATGAAAGTCCAGTCCATCCCATTGTTAACACCTACGTCTTTCAGTATCTCTTGATCCAGGTCCTGCATGGACCGTTGGAGTTCCTTTTCAGCGCCTTTTAGATTTGTACCATTATCGGAGTACAAGTGACGTGGCCAGCCACGTCTCGCTGCCATCCGACGTAGTGCCATGATCAACGAGTCCGTCGTGAGAGAAGCAACAGTCTCAACGTGAATAGCACGCAACGTTAAGCAGGTAAAAAGAACACCGTACCTTTTTTCCTTGCGTCTGCCGACTGTTACCTCCATCGGTCCAAACAAGTCCAGACCACAGTGAGAGAAGGGTCGCTGATGATGTGCCACACGAGACTGAGGTAAGTCACCCATGCGAGGAACTAGCGGCCTGCACTTCTTGATGCGGCACAGCATGCATTGCGACACTACAGTCTTCACGGTAGGTCTAAGTTTCACTAACCAATATTTTTCCCTCAGCAGGTTGACTACTGTTTCCTGATTTCCATGAGCTGCCTTCACGTGGTAGTGCCGGACAATCAGCCGAGCCACAGGGTGCCGGCCGTCCAATATTACAGGTCTCTTTACCTCCATCGCGACATCTGCAGCAGCATCGATCCGACCGCCCACGCGAAGCAAGCCATACTCGTCTAAAAACGGTGAGAGTGTAAGTAACCGACAATTTTTAGACAACGCCTTACCATTGATTATCGCAGCTAAATCCTCAGCAAACGACTCCCCTTGTGCGTGTTTCAATAGCTGCTGCTCTGCACGCTCCATCATCTGCACACTATAGCCGCTACCAGGAAGACCTTTTAACCTGTCAATAAATTTGAAAACAGCGGCTGACGCTCGTAGAAGGCGCAGCCAAGAAGAAAATCGTACCGGATCTGGAACCGGTGAATAAGCCGAGTGTTCCTGAACAACAGCTGTTACCTCGTCGCATGCTGCGTGCGTTTCCGGCTGGATACATCCCTAGGCCATGACGCGTCATCAAAGCGCAGGAAGGTCGGACCGGCTAGCCACTCAGAATACAAAGTAGGATTAAAAGTTTCCCGTGTAGCTAGGTCAGCTACATTAAGCTTCGTTGGAACGTATCTCCATTCGTCAATACGTGTCAGTTCGTCGATCTCCCCAAGACGGTTCGCTTCGAACGCTTTATAGGTACGTGTATTGTTACGAATCCAATGGAGAACCGTAGTGGAGTCGCACCAAAAGAATCGACGTACTGGATTTAACCTATGTTCCTTACCAATAGTGTTAGCTAGCCTTGCTGCTAACAATGCCGCTTGAAGCTCATATCTAGGTACCGTCATAGGTTTCACAGGTACCACTCTGCATTTACTCGCAATAAAAGAAACATGTATTTTACCTTGTGTTTCCCAGCGCCAATAAGCTACCGTACACAGCGCTTTAGTGGATGCGTCACTAAATACGTGAAGATGTAAGTTGCTATACACAGGCTCGCTTGTAGCCGAACTCGTAGCACTGCTATCGGCCGCTACGCTTTCGTAGCCCGTAGCACAAGGCTGCGTAGCACTGTAAGATGCGAGCCGCGCTTGTGGCGACGGCGGCGGCACGGGAGGTGGGACTTCCATCTCGCTCGCACACGCTACCTTCGTAGCGCATGCAGGCATCGCGTGGTACCTTGGAATGCGAAGTGTACTAATAACGTTAATTAGGTCAATCCATTTCACCCACCTTTCGTAAATGTTATCAGGAACATTATCGTCCCATCCTATATTCAGGCGCCAGGTATCTTGAAGCAGAATTTTACCCTGAATAGTGAAGGGGGCTAGAAATCCTAAGACATCAAAAATAGACATAATAACCCGTAGCATAATCCTTTTTGTGGGTCGTTCGTTGCCCTGAGTGATATCTTTTGGGATGCGCTTTAGTGACACGTCAAACCCAAGCATATCATCTGCAGGAAACCAAATAAGTCCCAGTGTTCGCTCACCTCCATATTGCTGACCGACTTTGAACTTTACTGCGGCAGAACCTAAGGTCTCTTTTGGGATGCTGTTCAAAACTGCGACGCTGTTGCTCGTCCAGTTTCGGATTTCAAACCCACCGGCCCTGTGAATTCCACTGACATTACTCACCATATCAATAGCAGTACTTTCATCCGGCAAACTATCTATATAGTCATCCATGTAATGGGAATGGTAAATAGCATCGACTGCGGCCGGCAAGGATGTCTTATAGCGGTGAGCGTTCTTGTTCTTTATGAATTGGGCTACAAATGGTGAACAATTAGCTCCGAAAATTAAGGATGTCATAACATACGTTTTAATGTTTTCTGTAGGGCTGCTTCTCCACAGAAACCTTAGTGCGTGCTGATCCTCGGCGTGAATTTTAACCCTCAGGAACATATCCTTTATGTCACCTGTTACTGCGACTTTATTTTCCCTGAAGCGCAGCATTATACCAAGCAGTGATGACAAAAGATCAGGTCCTGTGAGTAAATAGTCATTAAGGCAAGAACCATCTACCTTACCTGCAGCGTCGAAGACCAGCCGAAGCTTCCCTTTGTTTGGGTTGTCAACACCGAAATGCGGTAGGTACCACGTATTCGATGTGACGTCATTTTCCACCAGTTCCCGCGCGTAATCATTTTCTAACAAATGACGAACGCGTTCCTCATACCGTTTAGCAAAACCTGTATCCTTTCCCATCTTTCTTTCGATACCTTTCAGCCTTCTTCGTGCGTTGGGGTACGAGTCCGGCATAGTGCGGCCTGACTCCTTCCAAGGTAAGCTAACATGCCAGCGTCCGTCAACGAGCACCGCTGATCGCTCAAGCTGATCGATGGCGCGCAAATCGTCAACATTCTGGCGCGGTTTACCGGACACACCCACGGCATCCAATGCAAACGAACGTCGCACCTCATCATGGATTTCTTGAAGTAGACTATGATGCGATGAAATGTCACTTACCTCTTCATTCTCCATGATGGTCAGGGCGGCCCCAGCGGCGGTGCCACTCCGCGCCACGCGCACTTTACCATGTACACACCAACCTAGGGGGGTAAGTGTAGCGGACGGCTCATTTACACTACCTAACTTTATTTTCAAAGGCACAATTAAGTCATAATTATCTTGACCTATTAATATATCAGGTTTTAAATCTGAGGTACACAATTTATCTTTAATATTCTTTAGGTGAGAATACTTATTGCAATCTATAACAGATAACTTTTGAATAGGCAAACTTAATTCTTTAACACACCGCATTCTTATATTATTATGTAACCTATTATCATATCCAGCAATGTCCATATTCACAATCGTGGACTCGCATATCATCGCGTCATTCCACGCTCCGCGCACTGACAGTTTCTCGCGCTTGCCGCGCAGCCCGACGACGCGCCCGGCGAGGCCCGCGCTTATGAGCGACACACTCGAGCCGTCATCGAGCAGCGCGGTCGCGGGTTCGATTCCGTTAGGTCCGTGCACGCGAATAGGTATCACTTTTAAGAAAACTTTATTGTCACTCGCGTTAATATAAGCAATTGTTTCCGACGACGCGGAAGGCTCGGCTCGTTGCAGGTTAGCCGGCGTCGTGGCACTCGTGGCTGACGCATTGTTGTCATCAGCGCTGGTGCGCTCATGTTGTTGCTTACTCGTAAAATGCAAGAGACGATGATGTTCCTCTTTACAGCCGTCCTTGTCGCACACGGGTGCCGAACACGTCTTTCTGTCGTGTTTCGATACTAAGCACTTGTAGCACAGGCCGTGCTTTTTTACATGTTGCCACCGTACTTTACGTAGTGTCTTTTTAAACTGTTTGCAGTCGCTGAGATTATGCACCGCTGCGCGGCAAAATAAACAATTGGCGTTACGTTCTTCGTCTTGAACAAGCACGGTCTGTGTGCGTGTGCACGTACTTGACTTATTTTTCGGAGGCTGATCACTTCGAAAAGTAGTAAAAATACTTGCAGTGGTGGACATCTTTACAGCTTCTTCATACAAAAAATCAGATAAAATCACCAACCTTGGTTTACTTCCTTCGGTAATCATTTTATAGCTGTAGTCGGACCACTTAGAGATAAGCACTGCTGGGAGCTTGGACAGAATCATCGAGACAATATTTACACCGTGTAGGTACTCCTCGCGTCCAACTGCTCGTACTGCTTCCACTACATTTTGCACTGTCACAGAAAACGCGACGATATCTTTATGATATTCTTGTTGAAGAGACTGAAGCTTCTTTATGTCTTAAATTATGCAGTCGGGGTTTAGCGTAGCTCCAGTGTCGATATTACTTTGTCAGGTGACGTGGCACTTACGAACAATGCGGCGACTGCCTCTTTCGCTTGCCCTCGTAGGCATTTTCGAAGCCTCCATAGGTTTTCTTTTGGCGTGAAATTACACAACGCCGACGACTCGTCGTAGGCTTGTTTGAATTGAAGCCAATCCAACTGATCACCAGAAAATTCAGGTAAATCTCTCGGTGTGCTCATGCGGCTGAGCAAACTGGCTTGAGACACGTTGTTTGCACAGTTAGTGGAAATATCCTTCAAAGCACTTGCCAACATATGAACCGTATTGTTAAGCACAGTCACGGAGTCGCCGGGCGGCGGCGGTGGCGGTGGCGGCGGGGGCGCTTCGGCGCGCGGCCTGCTTGCCACGTGCTCGGAGCATGGCGACGGTACTCGTGCATGCAGCTCGCCCGTTATTATACCTTTCTCGGGGGCTTGCTGCTCCTGTAGGGGTTCCTTGTGGTTACTTTGATGGATCACCCAATCCTCCACGTTGCTGCAAGGAAGTTCCTTCTCATCAATTAGTGAACTGTATACCAACTGTTCTTCCTCGTCATCGAGTGCTGCCAATTGGGCATCCAGGCTTTGATCAATGAGCGCGATTCGAATAGCAGCTTTTTGTTTAGCGGCTTCCAGCTGCAACAGCTTCTTTTTGCTTTCCCGCGTAGATTTGCACGATGACGCAACAGATTTTACCGCTGTTTTTGCGACTTGAGGCAGCGGTTCCGATTTTATGCTGCTTTCCGGCACATCGGTAAACAAACGTTGTGACACAATATGTTGTTGTTGTTCCTGTAGCATTTTTGCTCGTGCTCGCCGTGTTTTCACGCCTGGAGTGTGGATCATTGTCGATCCGCTCGAAGGACCACTTTGTTAGGGGTGGTTCTGCAGATGTCACAACGAAAACACGGGTAAAAGTTTAAAACTGTTTAATGCGTTTATGGCTAGTTACAATATGGCTGCGTGCGCGAAATGTTGCATTGGAAAGCGTGCGCATTCATGTGCGATCGGTGGCAGACTAGCGGGCGGCGGCGGCCGGGGGTGGTAGCGGGGCGGCGGTAGGGGTGTGACAAGCATGTCACCGTATTCCACCTAGTAACTAGTGATGTTAATAATATTTAAACTCCAAAATTTAGAGCGCGTCGCTTACACTTATTAAGATCAAGATACAAACTGACACTGACCTGCAAATTGCAAAAAACGTAAGGAAATTTGTATTTCGCGGGCTACAACTGCGGATCCACCTTAACGTGTTGGTGAAGTTCGATCAGACTGATCGTAACTTTATTGTTTTTGCAGTTAGTAATGTTACTGCGTGAAATACGTTATATGAAATATTTGGCCAAGCAAGGCATTCCTCAGGATGGGCTTGATCTCTATGCAAGAAATGAGAAGTTACAGGTGATATTATACTTATTCTTTACAATAAAGGAGATCATTCACCGTCCATAAATTTTTGGACGGTCTCCAAAAAAAAGCTATATTTCGAAAGAGTACGTGTTTCCTCTTCATTTTTAGGGTTCCGTAGCCAAAGGGTAAAACGGGACAACAAGTTTTTCAACTACAATGTTAAGTTTGTTGGATAAAATTCATCCCAACTACGGAACTCTTCATTGTGCGTGGTTAGACATGCACTTGGTCGGTTTTTTTATAATTACAAGCTATTACTTCAATTACATTGCTATTAATTAATTAAACTAATACATACTGAAAACAGTATTCTTCATAATCGTATAACAGCGCAGGCTCTACAGATTTGGTCTGATAGTGAAAAGTGAAGAGAATAACATGTTCTAACGGAATATATCTTTTTTTTTTGTTTGACCGGCACTTTCATAATTGAACCCAAAATGAATGATGTCCTTTTACCTATTATTCACATATGGCGGATGCGCTACGGTTGCCCGCGAAAGTCAAATTTTCAACACACAATCTGATACTGACCTGAGAAAGAAAATTTAAATTTCGCGGACAAACTTGGCGCTTTTGTCAATAAGTATTACGAAGCTAACCAGTTGAATGTATTAGTACGATATGAACCGCTTGAACCGCGCCATCGCGTGGTACAACGCGATTCGCGAGGGCAGCCACGAGACGGAGGTGGCGCTCATTGAGAAGGAGATCTCTGCCATCGACAATCTGCTGGGTCGCGGCGTCGAGGAGCTCACCTGGAACGACGACTGTAAGGCCTTCGTAGATAGCACCGCCTTTTTATTACCATAGTGTACCCTATCTCACAGTGTCTTATTATCCATTTTTACCGATCTTGTCAAAATGCATAACATCAATCATCATCATCTTACGTATGTTCTTGTTGCCGCCGAAACACTTGCGTGCAACGTATTACGAAACGTACAACGTATCCCTAAAAATAAAAGGGTGCTAATTAACGCAGCTTAAATAGTTTTATACTTATAAATTACAGGAAAACCTATAAGAAGTCTATGGTCTTAAAATTACTTGGTATATCTTACATTTGCAGTTGGAACGTATTTTTCGGAGAACATGTTTTTCAACTACAATATTAAGTTTGTTCTTGGGATAAATTCATACCAACTACGGAATCCTTCATTATTCGTGGTCCGACACGCACTTGGCCGTTTTTCTTTTTGCTTGTTTTGAAAAGCTTTTCTTGTTTCATAAACATTTGGCGAAGGATGTTGCCATCCGTCGCAAGTAATGATTTTTATCCGTCTGTTAGATCAGAAGAGTAACTCCACTCCACTCCAACTCCATGCGTCCCAAAAGTGGGATTAGGACGTACCTGTTAAATTTAAAAAGTAATAATGTTGAATCCACTCCGTAACTATAAAGTAAATTTTTGATAGTTCATAAACCAATCAGTTTATGGAAGAATATAAAGTGATTGGTTTATGAACTTTCAAAAATTTACTTTATAGTTACGGAGTGGATGGCGGAAGTATACACTGCGATAAACACATTGCAAGAGCGTGTACTGACGGCGCAGAACAACGTGAAGACAGGGTTGCAACACATCGCGGACTGGGGCGATGTTCCGCTGCACGACCGCAAGGAGAACCCTGATAAACTCGAACTGCTGGCAATCAAGGAACGAAACCGTAGATTCATACACAGGTGCTGGCATATTCCTATTCGATTAATAAACCTAGCATTAGGATCAATTCACACTGAAATGGAAGCGGCCGGCAGCGACGCGGCACCTCGCGGTGGCGGCGCAAAGTCGCAAAGGGCCGCGCGGCGTTCGGCTGGCAAGCCGCCCGTGGCAGCGAGTCGGCTCGCGCCGCCGCACAGTATTATTTTTGCCTCGCAAAACGGACGGCTCAGGCGCAAAACGTCTCTTTCGCAAAATGTCCCCTGGTCGTAAAACGTCTCTTTCGCAGAATGTCTCTTTCGTAAAATGTCTCTTTCGCAGAATGTCTCTTTCGCAGAATGTCTCTTTCGCAAAATGTCGCGGCAGGGACTTAAGAATAAAATTTTGATTTTCAAAACAAAAAAATCATTTATTAAAATTATAGTGCAATTATGATGTATAAATTTGGGTACTTAAATTTACTTAAGTATGTATTCAAAATAAAAACAATATCAATAGGTATCAAACATTTTACACACATTCAAAATTTAGATCAAAAGAATCAATACTGTTAGTAAACATATCCACAGATAATATAATAGGAGCTATTACTAATAGTAACTAAACATTAACTAAGTATTGCAAAAGAAAATATTTTTTTTACCATTTTTAAAATGATGAAAAATATATATTTAATATTAAAATGTCAAATAAATAAATTTTGGCATTATAATTTACTTGAGTTATTATCAAGTACTACATAAAAAAAAAAAAAACATTTTCATAAATGATTAACATAACATTATTGATAAAAAGAAAATATAAATATATGACATATCAAATGAAATGTACCCCCAAGCTGCAGGGATTTGTTCAGCCGGTACCAGTGCTATTATTGCAGCCATTCTTGCAATATTTCGCCCTTCCCGTGTACGCAGTAATCCTTTTTTCTCTGCGTGTTTCCATATTGCTGCGTTGTAATGTCTATAACATCCTGTTATTTTTGCTTCAGGAAATACTGATTTCACAGCGTTTATTTGCGCCATTTCATAATCACTCTTAAATGTTTTAATAATTATACCCAATTTTTCTTTAAATATGTTATATAGCCGCGTATATGTCTCTTGGGATTTATTGGGTAGCAATGTATAAATTACTGGGATTATATTTGTACACTTTTTTGTAGATCCAATGTCCAAATGTAAGACATAAAACTGATAAAAAGGTGGCGGAGCTGACATAAACGTGCCATCTGCAAAATAGGATCCGGGTTTCTTCACAATTTTCTTTCCCAAACGTGTTGCAAATACCATTTTTTTTTCACTTTGTCCATCTTCACAAATAAGGAAATTTTTACCTAAAACTTCTGGTACAATTGCAGTTTCGGTACTGGTATGTTGTAGTCGATCTACGTTCAAATAAGACTTTCGTGCCCTATATAAAGTGTCTTTAATTTATTTAAACGTAGGAATTCGATAGTGTTCACTATTGGGTATTTTGTTACGAATTTTTTTATCATTTTCTTCGTAAATTTGCTGTATGGGGCGAAAATCTTTGCAAACAATATGTTTTAATAATGTTATGTGTTCTTTAATTATATTTTTAAATTCCATTGACTCACATGTATGCACTGATTTCAGTTTAATGATAATTTTTCCTGTTTTGTCTAATGTTAGTGACGCATTACAGTCTCGCCTATTTATGCACCGCCAGAAAGTAGTTCCACTTTTATTTGTTTTGCTCTTATGATATCTGTACTCACAATGTATAAGTGTTCTATGTCCTTTTTGATTACGAATGTATTCGATTTCTTGATCCATATTAAAACTCAAATTCACTACTGTTTTTCAATAAAAAGTAACAGACAAAACACAGCTCGGCAATTAATTAATGACACATACATTTATAAGTTTTTTTCTAACTACCCTCACATATTATTATAAATGTTGCCATCACTGAACTTTAAATAGTACCAAAATATTATTTTTAACTGTATCAAAATATTTTTTTTAAATTTGGAATACATTCTTAAGTACATTTAAGTACCAAAATTTTTACATCATAATTGCACTATAATTTTAATAAATGATTTTTTGTTTTGAAAATCAAGAGCCTGCGGTGCCTGGCGTACCGGCGTCGCGCAGCAACGCACGCATGGCGCAGAGCCGTCAACTGCTGCGACCACCAGCTTACCTGGCGCGAAGCACATCCGGGCTGGACACGGGGCATTGCCACGTCACAAATATTGGACATGGCCTCCCGGAACCACTCCGCCTCGTCGTTGATGTCGGCAGGCCTGTCCGGTGATGACACCCAGGCCTGCACGATCGAGGCTTCCAGGAGAAGCTCCCGGTCCAGCTGCTTCAGCGCCCACCGCGGACCACTCGGGGCCTGTCGGACCGGCGCGCTCGAGGACTGGGCGGAGACGTCAAACCGGATATACCGGTGGTCGGAATACGTCTCCACCCCCTCCATGACGCGCCAGTCAATGACACGCGGTGACAGAGCGGGGCTGGCGAACGAGATGTCCACCACCGACTCACCCCGCATCCGCACACACGTGGGGACAGAACCCCAGTTTAGGACGAGCACGGGGAGGGAACGGAACCCGACGACGACGACTTTCAACTCCGCAAGGGAGTTGTGGAACTCGGCGAGAGTTCGGTTCGGGGAGAAGTACACCCCTACCACTACAATCTCCCCGAACCGTGCTGCCACGCAACCCCGTCCTCTCTTGACAGCCTCGAGGGACGGGGTACCGGCGGCGGCCCACGAAATGAGAGTCACTGAGCCGCTCAGGTCCTCCACCCAGTCATCCCTGGGCGGGACAAAGTACGGCTCAGCAACCACGGCGATATTAATCGACCACTGCGCCATGCTCTGGAGCAAAAGATCCTGAGCGGTGGCGCAGTGGTTGATGTTCACCTGGAGGAGGCGAAATGGGGCCATTATTGGCACTCCATTTCAACCCCCTCCCGAGACCCATGCGAGGGCCCTGCCGCAGCGGCAGCGGCGGTGACGACGACGGTGGTGGAGGCGGCAGCGGCGGTGGCGGTGGCGGCGGCTGCGGCGGTGACGGCAGTGGTGGCGGTGGTGGCGGAGGGCTTGGCCCTGCCCCTGGCTTTGCCAGGCTTCGGTGGAGCGCAGGCCTTACTCCCGATCCGGTGGTCGGCCGGCTTGCCTGCCGCCGCACATACGACGCAGTGCGGCGTGGCCTTGCACGTGCCGGCCTTGTGACCGGGCTGACCGCAGCGGTAGCAGGCATCGCTGCGGTCAACCTCGGAGGTGCATTTAGCTCCCACGTGGTCACCCACATGGCAGCGGAAGCACCTCCGAGGTCTGGGTTCCAGCATATTATTTTACATTTTTAAATATTTCTTAAAAATAAATATAAAAACATTTAAAAATATAAAAAAGAGTAGCCCACCGGTATCGGGAATTAACATTTTCACAAAAAAAAACGTTTAAATATATAAAAAAGAGTAGCCCACACAGTAACCACACTAACTTATACACTCAAATATTGTGTGTAACTCGATGTTTCATTTAGTCTTTGTTTCATCGCAATCGCTTCAAAATATCAAAAGATATAAGAGTTTAAAGTATTCAAGAAGAAATTTTCATTAGATACACATCTATTGTCGTAAAATGACACTAGCGTAAAATCAGGTAGGTTTGTGAGAAAGTGTGTAACACACGATCATAATCATCATATGTTCACATACTTCGCGCGGAAACATAACGCGACACATTGTGAATTCACCCAATCTAAAGTTTGGTTAATTCAAGTTTCCAAATCTATTGTTTGGTAGTAGTGCCATAGGTGGCGCTATCTATCTTTTAAATCATGATACCTACAAATATTAATCATGAAAAAATGGTGACAAATTTTAATTTCTTAAAAATTGTAGATTCTTACATCGAGCAAAAAGTGAGTAATTAAGGCACGAATGCGCTACACGAGTAATCTACTTTTCTTTCAACTACCAATGTACCTGCTGCGATAAAATATACCTGCTCAAGGTTAACTCAACTCAATCCAAATCAAGTTAGGTCAAGTTCAGGTCAAGTCAGGTCAAGTCAGGTCAAGTCAGGTCAAGTCAGGTCAAGTCAGGTCAAGTCAAGTCAAGTCAAGTCAGGTCAAGTCAGTCATGGAACCCTACGTCTTTTCTACATAGCTTACAGAGTGTTCGAACGTTTTCCCATATATTTTGACAGTATCACTTCGTGCTCGATAGATGGCGTTGTTCATTTAACGTCATTTTCTGAATCGCGGTGTTAAGAGTCTCCGTAGAAGAATGACTTTCGCCGAATTCATAATTATCGAACATTTGGCTCATTTTGAATTGTACACATAATCCATACTAATCGATGCTTAAAAGTATAAATTCGATAGTAACTCAATTTTAAATAAATTAAAAAAAAAAAATTTAAAAAAAATTTGGAGAGATAGATGGCATCCCGGCGAAGAACATAGGCAATTATTTTCTCAAAAACAAATTTAAGGGGGGGGGGGGGATATAGGGGATGAAAGTTTTTATGGGAAACCTATCATTTTTAGAGTTCCGTAGTCAACAAGGAAGCTTTATAGTTTCGCCATGTCCGTCTGTCTGTCTGTCTGTCCGCGACTTAGCTCAAAAACTTTTAATCGACCACAAAAACCCAAACATTCTGTATGCGAGAACAAGTTTTTTAACACTTTGAGGGACAGTAAACGCCCATAGGCGTAATAACAATAAAACTTTGCGAAAGTTTGTTTGATAAAATAATTCATCCCAACTACGGAACCCTTCATTGTGCATGGTTCGACACGCACTTGGCCGGTTTTTTTTTAAGTTAGGGCTGTGAAAATGTATGCTTTTTGTAACTAACAAAGAGTTACGTTTTTCTAAAATCATCCCTCATGAGGGTAAAAGCCCTTCTTTACCCTCTTGATTTTAAAATTCACATGTAAGTTCTTATTATTGACATTTTTGTGGGACTCTCTTCAAGAGCGTTAAGGGATTGAGAATATAGTCATAGTCCGTATCTTGAGAATCTGTCCACTCAATCAAAAGTTATTACTACTTGGCTCTTGGCTTGGAACGAAGAGTTTGAGTTTACCAGTGAGTACTTACTCGATAGATGGCGTTGTGCAAATGATGCGATTTTCTTAAGGGGGATGCGCCGGTAGCCCGCGAAATTCAAATCTTAAGTTTTTTGCAATTTGCAAGTCAGTGTCAGGCAGGTTGTATGTTAAAATGAAATTATTTATTCTGTAAATAGGTTATTGGAATCACTTTTACACGTCGTAATAATATCAAAAAATTGTAAAATTAAGCTAGATGAGGTCGGCGTTTCCTATCTGACTACTCTGAGAAGAAAGGCCGAAACCAACTCACAGTCTCTTTTAAAGTCCGGACGTACCTAGGTCAGATATTGGTCAGGCCCTATGAGGGCCATGTAGATTAGAGTCTGAAATGGTCTTTTGAGGAATGAACCACACAGATTTGAGTGAACCTGTCCTGTCACTGCAAGCATTTGTCAGTAATAGTGGAGCTCAGCTCAGAACTTAAGGAGCTCAACGACTCGATGAACAATACCAAAGAAAGGACATTTGTGTAAGCCGCATCAAGTTCTCAAATTGCCAGACCATTGTTAAAACTAACTAAGAACTATAATAAACATCCACATGGTCCTCACATTCACAATAATACAATACTTTACAAAGCAATCATGTCATTTTGTCAATATCCTACATATAATATTCAATAATGTGAATTTGTATATAAAACTGGTAGGTATATTTTGATGATTTTCACTTATTCAAAATGTCACAATGCCAAAATGGCAAAATGTTAGCAGAGCGAGCAGCTCAATCCCATGCTTTTTGTCTTCCAAATAATCTGAAATTGTATAGTACCCTTTTTTACAAAGTTTGGTTTTAATACAGCTTTTAAATCGTTTAATGGGTAAGTTTCGAATGTCAATATGATTAAAATATGATTCGCGATCGTAGCAAATAGTAGCTTTACAGAATAATAACCATTAGATACAGGAATACAACTCCTGCCATATTAGTTAGATTAGATAAATAAATATTTGAAACAACTGCGACTCATTATTTAGATCAACATAAAACTTGATACTGACCTGTAAAAAGCAAAATCATAAGAAAATTTGAATATCGCAGGCTCCCCCAAAGCTTTCGCCTTAGTTTCCATCGTCCATACAATATGCCATAGTTTTTTCATTAATCTTTATACAAGATTTTTTCATTAATCTTTCCGACAGTTTCATACTGCTGTCCATACTATCCACACTATCACCACAATATAGATATGAACTACCACTAATATATAAAGTTACTGGCTGTCTCATGTCTGTTACTTTTACGCCGTAACGCCTAGGTCGCCTAGACAGACCACGTGGGTTATGGGACATAGGATACTTTTATCCCGGTAGCACATTCCCGTGGGATAATTTCCGACATCCACGCGGGCGAAGCCGCGGGCAAAAGCTAGTAAAAAAATAAAATCGAAAATATGTAAAATTCCTTGTAACTCAAACACGTTTAACGATAAAAATTTAGCGTTTGCTTGATAATTTACGTAATATAAAGCATCAAGTAATTGCAATCAAAGATAAAACAAAAACGGATTGGATCTGAAGCTATTGCGATTTCTATGGCTTTTATGGAAACCATAGAAAAAAAATGGAAAAATTTATATCTCCCGATTGGGACAAAATTGTCAAACGGGTATTTTACTCTTACTTTTAAAATAAGCTGTTCTATCGAATAAGTTAATAAAAGGGGGATGTCCGTTTTTCGAGGCAAAAATAATACTGTGCGCCGCGACCGCGAGACTACACGAGCGGCGCTTTCTATTCTATCAAGTGTATCTATTTCTTTTTATATTGCTCATAAAGTTTATAATGTCTTGTCTTTAAAACTGCTCGCCGCGTCTCTTCCTGCCGCTGCCATTTCAGTGTGAATTGAGCCTAAGATATCTTTTAGATTACAGTCTTCTTTTGACATGTATTGCTTTTAATCTGATTAGTTTAACTAACATTGAGATGTAAAATCCCAGAATTTACGATATCTTAGCACACTCTCCTCATTTTAACTATGGTAGTCACCAAATAAGCAATAAGACATATGGTTTTTAATCACTAAATTTACGATATCTTAATTAAAACCTCCGTAAAATCAATAGGACATTGATTTTTAATCACTGTTATTTGTTCAGGCGAGAGAAAATTCTTGCTAGCCACGAAGAATTTCAATATATATTGGCAGAGAATTATAAACTATTTTTCAACATACAGGATGAGGAAGAGGTAATGAATCGACTACTATAATATTATTAATCATAAAAATCATAATAATATGACATACCTAATACGGGTAAGAATGTACTATTGCTTGTTTCTTTTCTTAGGATATATTTGTGGAAGAGATGTTAGAAGAAGTGGACGAGGCAACTTTAGATGATGACGAAAAAGCGGCAAGGGCAAAAAAGCAAGAAGAGATTAATATACGACGTGAAGAGAACCGTGTGGCTAAAGAAGCGAGAGATCAAGAAAAGGCGGAACAAGCTAAGATAAAGTTTGAAAGACGGGAAGTACGTCGATTGAAAAGAGAACTGAAAGCAGCTGAAAAATTAGAGAGACAAGCAAGACGAGATTTGGGTATAACATTATCTATCTATCTTCTATATCTATATAAAAATCATTTGCCGTGCATTAGTGTCGCAAAAATTCGAAAATAGTTCTACCAACAGTATTTTTTTGTTTTCCCCCTCTAAACGCCAGTAAGGCGTTTACATTTCTCGACGACATGTGAAGCTAAGGCAGGAGCTCTTGGGCGGCTTTAAAACTCTGACACCAGCTATCTAATTGCATGACCGATTGCATCCAATTTTCGTAACCGATTAAGACGTTCCTTTAATTTTGACAGTTCAACAAAACTCAAAACCCATGGATTAGACATTTGTTTCAAACCGATACAATTCTGATTGATCGTGTATTACGCACACTGTATGTGTATTATGTACAGTAATAAAAGCCTAAAAGTCGACTCACACATAGCACTGAAGCGACAGTTCCAACACAGTTCCGGCACAGTGCGAAGTATTTTTTCATAAATTCTCTATGAACGCATCCCCACTTGTCAGTGTCAGTGACACCGGCAATCACGGACGTATTCGTTGACAACGATATTTTTTGTCTGATCACGGACGCCGCGGCATCAAAAAAAAATGGAGGACGAGCGATTGAAAGAAAAAAAAAAAAATCTTCTCTTTTTTCCTTGATACTACTCTTCTTCTTTGTCTAGATTCAACAGCTATCATTGCTAGCTCCGTAGTATTGAACTGAGCCATTAGCAACAATCACGATACTTGACGACGGACACGTTTTCACTGAAGCTCCGTGAACTGAGTACTGACATGCGTGAATTAAATCACTGTAGCACTGATACTGAACTGAGCGAACACGTTGCTGGAACTCTGACTTCACTGATATGTGTGAATCCACTGTCAGTCTGTCACTTGACATTTTTTACGAGGTTCGGCTAGACCATACTTAGCATACACTTAGGTGTTTTACTATGTTCTCGTTCCTTCTCATTTGTTTATATTCTCTTTCTTAGGGGAGGAGGTGGATTCTCCAGAAGAGGAAGAAGACGAAGTAACAGATCCAGAAGAATTAGCTGATATTGAAGCTGAAAGGATTGAATTTGAAGAGGAGGCATTCAGGGCAGAGCGATGGCCCGCTTATGTGAAATACGTCGACTCGCTTGTAATTATTAGTGATTTAGTTCCCATTTTTAAAAAAAGAAGAAAAATAAAATGCATGTGTGCAATGTTCCGGTACCTTAAAAGGTACCTTAAAGGCTCTGTTTTTCAGACTTTATAAGTAAAGTAAACTCTCTCAGTTTACTTTACTTACCGCTATGCATAGCGGATGCAAAATACTTATTACGGTAGATTTGTCAATAAAATGAATCATATTTACTTCGCCTTAACGGGTCGGACACCGGAAGTATTCCCGTTTGAGTACCTATTTTTTGAGCACCTTTGCATTGAGCACCAAAGGTATTCCCATTTGAGCACCAATGTTTTAACGTGAACTAAACGAATCCGAAACTGAAACCCAGGAATTGATGTCCAGCGGGTAAATAATGAGTCCTCTGCAACCCTCCACTGACGGTGACAGAATGCTTTCCATTAGCTTACAATCATTATGTATCACAGTGCTTCACACTCATTTCATTCTAATAACTTCCTGTGTAAACTCCGCTTCTGGCTCCGCTTCCGGGAGCTCGTGGCTAAGTAGTAACAGCCGCACTGGTCTATCCATCAGGTTAAGCTATGTTTCCCGGGGTTGGTCCGTGGATGGGTGACCATCTTTACATACCGAGACTCCTCCGTGCCGCGGAAAGCACGTTAAGCCGTTGGTCCCGGCTGTCAAACATGGATCTTAGACAGTCGTTACGGGTCGTCAGAAGCTCGAAAGTCTGACAACCAGTCTTACCAAGAGGTATCGTATTACCCAGTTACTGGGTTGTGGAGGTCAGATAGGCAGTCGCTCCATGTAAAATACTGGTATTCAGCTGCACCCGGTTACACTGGAAGCCGACCCCAACATAGTTGGGAAAAGGCTAGGCAGATTGATTTGTAAACTCCGCTTCTAATGGTGATCGTTAAACACAATCGCCTTAAGCGCCGTACTTCCTTTACTACTACGCTAACTACAAGGTCTCAAAGCGGAATTTGTCAAGTCGGATTTTAATTTTTGTTCCCCTTTGAGCACCACGTTAAAATATTGGAATACCTTTGGTGCTCAATGCAAAGGTGCTCAAACGGGAATATCTCGGATCGGACACCGTTGACCATCAGACCAATAGATGTTTGTACAAACCTTTATTTTTGCGGGTGTCGCAAGTCTTTTAACCTTCGATACCGTTTGAACAATCACCATGACAGTTAACATATATTATGTACTAGCTGCTGCCCGCAGCATCGCCCGCGTGGAGCCTAATTTCTAAAATAGCTTAAAGAACTCCTTATGACATCAGCTGTCTGCCAGTGAAAGTCCCGTGAAAATCGGTACAGCCGTTTTGGAAATTAGCTGGTACAAACAGACAGATAGACCTTTTTATTTTTATAAGTACCGTATATACTTTCATAACGCATTAAGTAAAAAGCTGTTATTTTTACATTACAAACAGACACTTCAATTTTATTTATTTGTATAGATTTTTGCATAAATAAGGTTTTTACAGGGTTTTATTTCCGACCCCTACTTGATCAAAACCGCGGGCAAAAGCTAATGTTAGAATAAAATTTTATAACTAAGTTCCATATTTATAGGTTTCTCGGCAAATAATGAAGGCTGTGCAGAGTAGTTTAGATGCGTTTGAGAAAAATACTAACCTAGAAAAAGGACCGAGAGTGGCATTCGTGGAAGTAATTGCAGAGCTAAAGGACCCAGGTAACCGTCATCATTTGCCGCTAAAATAATGGCGCCTCTTCACAGTCGCTGATGATCTTTAATTGTGTGATCGTCTGTAATCGGCACGATCATCGTGCGAGCATCTACATGTTCGTCGTTAATCATCCGTAGCTACGGATGATTATTAGCTACTGATGATTTGGTTTATTTTTCAAATTTAGCAAGTTGTATGAGAATCCAATGCGTTACATATGTTACTTGCCAAACATCAATATTTTTTAAATAGTTTTTGGCAAAGGTTGTTTTGATATTTTCTTACTATATTTTTTTTCCAGCACGGCCCCCTATCCACGTCTATATATTATTTGTTATTACGAATTCACAACATCTCTTGCGGTACATATAACGTTCTAATAGAGTACATTCTGAGTTTAAGAAACTTTTTAATACGTTATATATTTTTCAAGTCACAAGGGGGCCTTGCTGAAAACGTTTGGCTGGCATGGCCCCCTTTTTTTGCATATTTCTTCAAAAGTAAAGAGGTACATTGAAAAAGAAACCGGTACATATACTCCTAGGGACGAGTACATTCCATTGGCGTGCTGGGCAAACGTACATGAATTATCGGTGATCGTGTGGACACTTCTACTCTACTACCTACCTCCTAGCTGAAATTCCTTTTGATGCGTGCCCGACAAACCGACAACCTACGGAATGGCGACTACAGACGAGTATAAATCCTCCACACAATCGTGTTCGACCGCCTATGATTGCCGATTGTGAAGAGGTGCCATAAATGTTTACGGAGTTATTTTATTATCTTTTCCGGCTTTTCAAGTTAATTTATCAGGGCCCGTCACTAACACATGGTTTTTTGACATGAATAGTCATAAAATACAGTAGGCGTAGATATATTTAGTAACCTATTCCGCTTGACTATTCTTCAAGAGTCCTAAAAAACCCTGTAAGAAATCGACACGTGTTTCACCTCTCAACGAGGCATCCTCAGGATGACGATCGACCAATTGCAAACCAGAACGCGACGTGTTACCACACCGAGCGCTGGACGCAAAGTAAAAAAAGCAAAAAAGTAAAGCTCTTTGCGTCCAGCACTCGGTGTCGGTCAAGCGGAATAGGTTATTAAATATATCTACGCCTATTGTATTTTATAATGGATTTCCGCAAAGTCACGCCTGAATCAATTAACTATGAATAGTCATGATAAATTCAGTGTTTCAAGTGTACGTCAGACAACAGCCTGAGGGCGTTCGCACAATTCTATGCTCGTCGGTCGACAGACGAACGCGGCGCTGACGAGCGAGACCGACACGCGTGGAGGCTCTTACATACTGGCCGCGACTTGTCGCGCATCGCAACTTTTAACAAAACAATTTCTGAGAAAACTTCATGGCGAAAAATGCGGCGGCGTCGCGTCGCGGGACAAGTCGCGCCAGTATGTAAGAGCCTTGATACGCGGCGCGTATCAACGTACGGGGCGCGTAAATACGGACGCGGCGCTGACGTCTGCGTCGCAGTATGGTTATGAACACAATGTATACATATACCTACGCACGCGCGACCGACTTTCGCGACCGACATCAGCGTAAGAGGAATTCAGGCCTTATAACTAGGGCCATAGTGTTGATTTTGAGTTAATGTATATTTGGCAAAAAAAGTTTATTACATTTACTTATAGTCTACATTAATAATAGCTAGATATTAGCAGACGATTGTCTTAAAAACTCGTAAAAAAACTTTATAAATTCAAACTACACACTGATAGTCTGATTGCCCATTTAAATATATGAAAAAACTAAGTAAAACAAATGGTTTATCTGGTTAAAAGTGAATGCATCTATTTACGTCATTCCAGACTTACATTTCACTCCGTCACTGGATGTGATGGTAGAAGATGGGGTCTTCTGTACGTTGATGGAGATGATGAAAGATATGTTTCTTCAGAGCACGTTGTTCCCTAGGATAGACCCAGTCAACGTACCTATAGCTTCGTATGAAGGTATATCTTTCTGTACAATAAAGGCTAGCGCGCATTACTTCCGCATCGGCACCGAGTCGTAGCGAATCGCACTCCAATACAAATAACATATAAACATACACAAATATACAAAAAACCAAAAATAAAGCAAATTGCAGCCGCAATGAAACAAACTAGTCTCAATCGTAAACCGAAAATGTGTTATGCAATTAGATAGCCGGTGCGGCCCGCCTGTAGTGTGCCATGCCTCGTATAATAACGTACGAAAGTGATGTTGAACGATTTTTGGCGATTTTTTGACAAACAGGCGCGACGCGACTTTAACAAAACAATTTCTGAGAAAACTTTAAGGCGACCAATGCAGCGGCGTCGCATCGTATGTAAGAGCCTTTATTGTGCGTCAGCCTTAACTTGTTCAGAATTTTAGTGTACTTATATTTTCCATTATATACACTTACTCTTATACTTTACTCTTTGGTTGCTATTGTAGACGATTTAGTTGAAGAAAACGGTATGATTGATCTGTACCATGAACTGTTGAAGAGAACTGAAAATAGTATCAACGATATAATCGCGTACGTGGCGGTTAGTATCTGTTTTCTGATCTTTTTATATATGCTAATGTTAATAATTTTTGATATTGCAAATATATGTACGTATTCTTAATTGGAACTAATTCTCCGTTTTGATAAAACTTGTTTATTCCTAAGAAATATGACAAATACCGTCCTTTATGGGAGGAAGACAGACAAGAGGTTCTAGCAGCTTTCTTAAAGTATGGCCGCTTTATACCGCCAGAAGAGTTGGATAAGTATAGATATGAGAACCAGTGTGATCCTCCGGAGCAAAAACCAACACTGGAACAGTATCAGGCAGAGGTAAGTAATGTCTATTTGGTTTTATTTATTTTATATATAAATTTGGCTTAGTTTATCATATCTATCACACACATAGCCATATACCGTTAAAAACAAAGTAGAAAATATTGACAGCAATTTGTTTAATGTAAAAGTCACCTTGATGATCTATGATCCATTCAGGCTTTTAGTAGATAAAAATGTCAAATGTATGAACTTTTATAGATAGATAAGTACAACGCAATGTACGATGAAATCGCAGCCTTGCCTGCAAGCTATCTTATCAACGGTTGGTTGAACTTAAACCTGAAGCGGCTAAACCAAGCCATCATGAATATCATATGCAAATGGAGCAACCTCTATAAAGAGAATTTAAAACAACATGTGCATAAAAGGTGAGTTCTAATAATTATTTGCGTTCAACTGACTTAAAAAAAAGGTGTAGGGGTAAACACCATGGATACTTGACTTAAATATGAAAAATACATGACCGAGCAAAAACAAAAAAAAAAACTTTATTTTCATTAAAAGATTTTAAAAAGTTTCTATCCGACACCGTGCTCGGTAGCGAAACAGCTGACTGACTGAGGGAGTGGTCGCGCTCGCAGCGGGTCAGGTCACGTAAAGCACCGTGTTCAAGCAAAGTTCGTTGCCCTAGCGCATAGGGTGAAAAGGTGAAATACTCTTGTGGCAAAAGGTAGATTTTCTTTAAAAACTAAAGTTGTAATTTTCCACTGTTTTTACGTTCTATAAATGAAACCAAACCACAGGTTTCAAGGATTACGGTGTTTACCCCAAGATCCTGTATACTTTTCGACTTCATACGCTCTGTGACGGGCTGCTGTCGGCAATATCAATCACTTGAATTTTATAGCTTGGATGATCTGGAGGCGTTCATAGCTTATGCTTCCAAAGAGTTGTCAGTGCAACTAGATGAGGATGACTACGAAGGTCTGCTGAGGGTGATGGGAGTTCTGAACGAGGTTAAGGCTAAGGTTGACGCCGATACGGACCATATGTTCGAACCACTTAGAGATATCATAGACGTGCTCAAGGAGTACGGCGTTGAGTTCTCCGAGGAAACTTATGAACAAGTATGGCATGAATATACTGCTGCTTACTTTAAGTTTTTAGTTTTGAATAAAATCGTGCAGATAAAAGGTAAGGGGGAAACGGTGTCACCATGCCGAAAGAAGCATTCAATCAGTGTTATATCGAAAATCATCACATTCACAATTAACAAAATGTCTTCAACTCCTCAATTCCAATAATGGAACTCTGTGCTTCACGATTATGCTAAGAAGGTGGTCAGATGAAGGAGCATATTATTAATACCTCATTGAGTTTGTTTAAAACTTTAATGCTTACGGGATGCCAGGGTGAGAAGGAACACCAGTACTCTGTATACACATTAGTAAGCAAATTATCTAAACATTCTGTAAAAAATATAATTTAATTTGCATTACGTATTTGGCACTGAAACTTAATTTCGCACCACTTTTTTCAAAAGTCCAAAAGTTTTTTTACTGCTTGAATCTTTGTTTTCTTCAACCAATGACGTGTTTAGCTGGACGTCTTGCCCGAGAAATGGCGCAACTTGACGAAGCAAGCGACAGTGGTGAAGAACTCGGTGGCGCCTCTGCAGGCCGCGCAAGCAGCACTCATCGCAAAGCGAGTGATGCTCGTCAACCTGCGGCTCGGCATGTACAGGGAACAGTTCAAGAACAAGGAGGTAATGGAAACGATCACAGTTAGTTTTAGATAGATGCGTACCAAACGCCTCTGCACTACTTTTAATTTCAGAATCCAGGGAAAAAAAGCACACGGGACAATTCGTGACATCGTATTCTGCATGTTCTTGTTGTTCATCTTATCCTAGTACTTTAAACAAGAATGCTGTCACTTAGTGACTGAGGGTAGCATTCCGAAAATATAATCTTCTTGTATCCTTGTAATTTGTGCTGAGTTGTTCGGGTACGAATATCGAAGGGCAACGCGTATAAAGCTGCTACAATTCTACGTGCTACGCTTGAGGTTGTAAGAACGAATTGAATCTACACAACACGACGTATATTCAGAATGCCGAATCGTCTTCTTGAAAAAAATCTTTACAGATTGTTCCTTATAAATACTTCTACTCCATTTGAAATAAGATTAGACATTTAAATAAGCCTTTTCTACAGTCCGTTCAACCGATTCTGCTTTCTATTGCGTTGGTGGCATGACAAATGACAGCTGCAGTAGAGAGTTGTAATGTGGTATTGGTAGCATATAGGTATTGTGTAATCTTTTTTGTTTTTAATGGCATCCTTATGCGTACGGTATAGAACCAAAATCGGTTGAACGAACTGTAAAAAGGTTTGTTTAAATCTTATTTCAAATGGGGTATAACTAAGTAGCTGACCCGACAGACGTAGTTCCCGTACTTAAATGCGGTGTAGCGCCCTCTAGATTTAGGTTTGCATATGGTTATCCCACGGAAACGTAATAACGGGATAAAAGTATCATCCTATGTGTTGATCCAGGTATCTGTTTCAACTATCTGTTTCATCCAAATCGTACTTAGTACCTAGCATAATACTAATGATTGAAATCATTTCGTGAATTCATGCAAGCCTAGTGCGTTTAGGCTCAGAAACTGTGCACAATGTATTGTCAACAGAATACCGTCTTATGTGCATGCAACGTACTACTGGGATAAAAAAATAATCATGTGTTAAAATCCATATATCTTTTGATTCTGCAGGTCGATTTTGAATGTTAAATGGTACTCACAATAATCTATCTATCATTCGATTTTGATTCCAATGAGTTGTTTTTTCGTGATGCGCGCACAAACGAACAAAAATGCTGCGTCAATATTAGGCCAGCATACGTAACTACGTGTCATGCTTTTTGTTTTCACGATCTTCACGTGACTGCTATGAAGTTTTTTTTTAAACATTATTCTGCAACGTAAGTGGTACGGTTTCATTTCTTATGCCACACACTAGCTGATCTCTCAAGCTTGCTCCCAGCCCGGACCCAAATTCACATGTTTTGGACATCTTCTTCAAGATAGCCGCATATTCCGATATGGTTTTTATCTTCTTTCTTCCTATGTCGAAACGTGTATCGCTCTGCCAACTCACTTGGCATTGGTCAAGTGTTTTTCCATGACGTCAATGATTTGTGCTAATTTTTTACTTTTTGGTTTAACCTGTGCACCCAAATTCACCAGAAGTTCATAATACTCCGCCCCCATCACCGTTATTAATGTGGGCACTTGTATTTAGTTAGGGATCTTGTTAGCTATAAAATATTGTTCTAAACGTTCCAATCTTCGCTGTAGACTTTGAACTCAGCAATTTTTACGATCGACATTTCTGAATAATTTTGGTGATACTGTTCCTATTTTATTGACTACCTATTGCCCGAATCACGATTAGAATCATCCCATCCTCGTCGCCACTGAGGAATATGGGAATTCACGATAGTATTTCAATCATAAATGTTATGTTACTAATAGGATTTGGATAAAATTTGGCACACAGACAGTTTATAAACTGGATTAACTCATATCTCCTCCGAAAGTACGTTTCCGTGAGATAGTTTCCGACCTCAACGCGGGTGAAGCCGCGGGTAAAAGCGAGTAGGTACTTATCTAATATTTTCATCTTTCCTGTAGATGTTCTTTGAGGCATGCAGTGAACCATACAGGAGTATAGACAAGGTCCACCAGGAGATTTCAGGTTATGAACATTTATTAGAGGGGCTGAGGTCGTCCTGCGGCCTGTTCGACATCCAGCCTCCAGATGAGAAGACCCTGAAACAGTGCAGGCGGGAAATCAAAATTATTAAGGTAACCCTTGCAAGAAAACTCGTAGCAGTCTTAAAACCTGCTATCAAATTGTAAACACATTTTCGGTACTTAACCTTTGGTATGCCGGAACGTGGATCCCGTTGAGAAACAATGGATTTTTAATTGTGTCTGTAATTACGGCATATGACGGGTTAAATGATTAATACTAATCTGTTTCATTTTCAATAACATTCATTGCGTTATTTATGTTGTTGAGCAGAAACATTTTTTCGAACTTATGAAGCAATGAAGTAGTAATATCTTACAAAATGATTCACATTGTTATAGATAGTGTATTACGCAATAAGTACAGCTTGATGTCTTTGTTGTATTGCTTGTTGAGTAGCAATCGCGCAACATTGATTTTCGCAATATCAAATGTTGCCGGCAACAATATTGTTATTTTTTTTTCTTTGTACGGGAACAAATTGAATTTTGCAACATTCAATATTGCCTGTAACATATTTTCCACAACGCAAAAACATGTTGCTGAAACAAAGTTGCGCAATTTTGTTTCCCAATGAACACGCGACTTTAAATTTTTCATAACAGCAATTGTGGGACTATTACTACTTGGTGATGGGTACTATCGAGTTCTGGAAGAAGTCCCCATGGAAGAAGATTGACGCCGATGGCATGGACCAGGAGTGTAAGCGGTTTTCCAAAGATCTGCGACAGCTGGACAAGGAAATGAGAACATGGTAAGCTTAATGATGATGTTGGTCCCAAGGTTATAGTTGTTTAGTTTGGATTTTGACCACACCTGCCCTATACGACTTAGTAAAGGTAGCGAGTACCGAGTGTTAGATGCGAGTGAAGCAGGATGGATTGCTGGGCTTGCAATGCTTAGGGAAGGCCAGCGTCCTGAATTGTACAGAAACGTCTGAAATGACAATGATCTGTCATTCCAATATTTGTTATAATAATACTGTTACCTATACCAATAGTATACTTTTATCACAGGGAGCCCTACTCAGTAATAGAATCAACAATAAAGAACTTGATGACGTCACTACGGGCCGTCACTGATCTACAGAATCCAGCTATCAAGGATAGGCATTGGCTAGAACTTATGATGGCAACTAAGGTAAAGTGCTTCCTTTGCGAAAAACTTACGTAAAGCATGTTGTTTATTTTGTTCTGTAAATATTTAAATAGGTAAGTATAGTTATTTTTAATTTTATTTAGAAAGCGGTTCACTCTCTCGTCATGAATATCAGAACAAAGCACTCTCATGTTTCATCGTCTTCAAATAATCTATACTAATATTATAAAGCTAAAGAGTTTGTTTGTTTGTTTGTTTGAACGCGTTAATCTCAGGAACTACTGGTTGGAATTGAATTTTTTTTTTGTGTTGGATAGTCCATTTATCGAGTAAGGCTAAGTATCGACCAATAGGAGCAGAGCATAAATGAAAAATGTTGCAAAAACGGGAAAAAATAATCCTTTTTGAGAACTTCCGTTACGTGCGCTGCGTAAACGGTTTAAGTTACGCAAATATTATGTATGATGGAATTGTTCCTCTTTAAAAGTTCTAAAAAAAAGTCCACGACAGCATATGTCTATCTTTTAAGATTGACTCACTATAACCTTTTTTATGGTAATCAAATTTTTTCGAAGTTAATGCATTATTTGCGAAGGAGTTTTATCGACATTATATTAATTCTTATTCAAATACCTAAATAGTTTTAACATCAAGGGTATTTATGTAGCAGTAAAATACTTTTTAATTCATTCGAATCGGACATTTAATATCGAAGATATCACGATATAAAAATGCAATACGCGAACCGTTCGACGCCGGGCGCCGCGCCTCCGCGACGTTCCCTACTTTAGAGAGGAGAGGATGAGCACACGGGTAGACATGACCTGGAATAGGAAATAGGATACGTTTTATCCCTATATTCCCACGGGATGGACATCTACGCGGGTGAAACCGCGGTGCACAGCTGGTAATACATATATCCAGTACAACTTTAGACAAAATTATAAATGACTTCAGATCATTAAATGAATTTAGCTGTTGATGTAGATGTAGAAAATAATAGTAATATAATTCAGAATGGGATTAAAGCAGATTATGACAAATATCTACAAAAACAAGACTACAGAAGAACTAAGTTACAAGAAGGAAATAAAATAAGTACGTTTAGATTGAAAAGATCGTACTCAATGAAAGAATTGAAGGAGAAGGGTTTCGAACTGAAGTCTGACACAAATTCGTCGCACCAGAAATTCCCGCATCATCCGATAATATTATCAGAATTCATTATTTAGATTATGGAGACCATATCCATACTAATATAATAAATTCTAAAGTAACTGTCTGTCTGTCTGTATGTTACCTTTTCACGCCTAAACCACTGAACGGATTTCGATAAAATTTGGCAAGGTGATAATGGGTAATAAAGTAGCCTATGTCCTTCCCCGGGATATCATCGACATACCACGCGGGTGAAGCCCCGGGCGGAAGCTAGTAATTTTTATAGATTAGATAAGTTTTTGTATTTAGATTGGTACACGGACTTTACTGATGGTTTTAATTTTAGTGGCATTATGCTATAGGTACCTATCTATTTAAGGTTGTTTTGGTCGCACAGTATAAATGTTTAATGTTTTCGACAAATCATTTAATTAAACTAACGTCTTTCAGGCAACCAGATTGAGTAAATAGAAGAGAATTCCTACTTCAATTTGAATTATTTAACACTAGCTTCTGCCCGCGGCTTCGCCCACGTGGTATGTCGATAAGAAGTAGCCTATGTTCTTCCCCAGGATACCATCAACCTCCTCGCCAAATTTTGTCGAAATCCGTTCAGTGGTTTAGGCTTAAAAAGATAACATACAGACAGAAAGACAGATAGACAGACAGACAGAGTTACTTTCGAATTTATAATATTAGTATGGATTAAGGTAAAGAATATCCTTATCGATTTGTTACTTACCGATTTGGTAAGTAGAATTGAGATGAACTGAGATATCCTGCAGGTTAAGTTCCACATCGATGACGACACGACACTGGCAGACTTGCTTGCACTAAACCTACATAAGTTTGAAGAGGAAGTTAAAACTATCGTTGATAAATCTGTGAAAGAAGCTGCTATGGAAAAAACTCTCAGGTATGTCGATTAATTTTAACAGGCATCCGTTATTTTTTACCCGTCATAGAGGTAAATAAAACTGCTACGAAATAAAGGCACTCTCAAAGTCAAACTGTTACCATGGACAAGGATTGACTAGTATATATATATATATATATATAGTATATATGTATATATATAGTTTTACATTGTTTTTTTTTATATAAACTTTCAGGGAGTTGGAGTTAACCTGGGCTGTTATGGAGTTCGATTATGGTAAACATGATAGAACTGGGATCAAAATACCAAAAGCTAGTGAGGAACTTGTAGAGACGCTGGAGGATAACCAGGTGATGATAAAAATAACAGTCACATGCAGCACGGCGGTGTGATTGCATAACCTCCTGTATGTTCTGGATGTTACTATCGCATTGCCTTAAAAGTTAAGAAGAGTGTGAAGTGAATGATGCCTAATGCCGAAGGCATTAAGTCCGCCTTTGTACTTTTTTTTTGTGTGCGAAAAGTTTAAATAACTAAATAAATAAATGATAAAGAACAAGTTTAGGCTCGCTTGCACCACAGATCACTAAATACGGTTAACGCTAATCGAATTTAAAATATCTGTTACGTATGGAAAACATTTTTATAACACTGAGATATTATTGTAGTAGGTACTGACCCCGCCCCTGCGACCTTACACGTTTATAATTTATCGAAGCAAGTACTTAGACATTTTGTTTCGCTGCAACACCGTTGTAGAGTTCGCATTTGCTTGGCAAAATCATCTCGCCCGCGCTTGCTCACGCGGTCCGGTCCGGCCGCAGCGTAGTTCAGTTCGTCTGCCATTGTACAATACGGCCCACAAACTTTCGCAGTCATGTTCTCTCACTCACACTCACCTCATGACACCATTTGGTTCCTGGTAGATACAGAATTATTAGTGACTAGCTGCGCCCTGCGGTTCCACCCGCGTAAGTCTCGATCCCGTGGGAATATCGGGATAAAAAGTATCCTATGTGTTAGTCCAGGTTATCTGTTTTCCAAATTTCATCCAAATCCATTCAGTAGTTTTTACGTGAAAGAGTAACAAACATCCATCCATCCATCCATACTTAAAAACTTTCACGTTTATAATATTAGTTGGATTAGATTTGTGGTGCAAGCGGACGTTAGTGATTTTTAAAAATAAATAGAATACTCTCATTCTTAACAAAAGTAGTGACTTATAATATAAACTAGCGTTTTTTTCCTGTATTGACCATAGAATCAAGTACAAAATATGATGTCATCCAAGTTCATTGGCTTCTTTGAAATGGAGGTGACACAATGGCAGAAGAAACTAGGCACTGCCGATGCTGTGATCGCACTATGGTTCGAAGTGCAACGTAAATGGCAGTACTTGGAAAGTATTTTTGTCGGATCCGACGATATTCGGTCGCAACTACCTGAGGATTCAAAGAGGTTTGATTATATAGATCGCGAGTTTAAGGTACGTTTATTACCTTTCATACGTATTCTACCATAATTATCTTCAAATAAAATTATTCATGATAGCAATAATGTCGTCGTAGGAAATGCTGAAAGATATCGCAACGACTCCAAACGTGATAGAAGCTACTAACAAACCGCGTCTGCTAAACCGCCTCGAGGAACTGATGGCTGCACTCAATCTGTGCGAGAAGGCGCTAAACAATTATCTTGAGACAAAGCGGCTGGCTTATCCTCGCTTTTACTTCGTATCTTCTGCAGATTTGCTTGGTAATAATAAATAAAGGTTGTTCATTCATCAATATCAGACGTCTCTCTGACGAAGATCGAATATAATGGCGTACATTACACGCCACTAATGTCCGATCTTCGTCGCGAATTCGTTCGCAGCGTATCGCGTAGATCGTCGCACCACCGTCCATCGATTGAGTCCATGGCTATAACCATTACTTAATATAGCCAGTTACCCGACTTTGTTTTGAATTCCACCTTTTATGAGTAGCTAGACTAGTCCTCAGATTGGCTCATTTCATAGTTCGCCGAGTGACTGACGACCTTAAGATTTCATTAAAACTAACTTGAAAATCGGGTTATTTCCTTTATCCACCCCAAAAAATCCACCCTAAGGTGCTAAGGTGGATACTCGGAAACGAATGTCAGAGAATCCACCTTAAGCCTATAACTTCCGTTTATCCAACCAGGCCTAAGGTGGATTCTCGGACATACGTGTACGAATATCAAACATAGGGTGGATTTTTTGGAGTGGATAAATGGAATAGCCTTGAATATCTGTCAAAACTTTACCCTGATATTAATAACGTTATGGTCGTCAGATATCCTGTCGAACGGCAACAACCCGCCAGCTGTTTCGCGGCACTTGACCAAGTTGTACGACAGTTTAGCGAAACTCGTGTTCCCCAACGCGGCCAGCAAGCAAGCCATCGAGATGATATCCAAGGAGAACGAAGAACATGTGCCTTTTAAAGCACCTTGTTGCGACTGTTCTGGAAAGGTTCCCATTTAATTATCTCGTCCATTTTGACCGCTGTACTACATGCAATAACAAAAAAAATTAAAGGTTGTATGTTATTTACTTATGTGCAATTTATACTACAAACCTATGTAACAAACGTTTGCTTGTTTTTGTTGTTTGTCATTAAGTACTTTTTCTTTAGATGAGACTCTCTTTAACCCATTCTTCGTATTATATGACATGTTCACGTTACGTCCTCCGTTAAAATTCTTCTTAGTACCTATGTAAAATTTTGTACCAGGTGGAAACTTGGTTGAACCGAGTAACAGACTGCATGCGGTACACTCTTCGTGATATTTTCAAGCACTGCGTCAAGTCGTACGAGGACAAGGTGCGAGAAGAGTGGGTGTTTGACTGGCCCGCGCAGCCTGCCCTCGTCGGGACCCAAATCTGGTGGACCACTGAGACTAACCAGGCTTTTGAGAAACTTGAAGAAGGTAACATTTCCGTACACTTCGTGTACAGTCAGTGGATAGGGAGAGCCCACCTTACCTAGTGGTTACTTGGCAAGGTGGATATTTGCCTATCGATGTTTCTTAGGGCTATGGCGGGCAAAATACTTGTAGCATCGATGACTAGCGATACACGTTTTTGGAAAGCTACGGCTACTCCGCACTTACTTGGATGACAGTCAATTTTACTGATTTGCCATCTGCGGAACACGGCTCAATGCTTTTATTTTACCGCGACCCAACGCAAAGAAGCGGCGCAGCTTTTATGCACGCGCCAAATCACAGATACTCGATGGCAAAAGTATAAGTGTGTACTGGACCTTAATTCCTCAAATATTAACAAATAGAAACTTATAGGTTACGAGAGTGCATTGAAAGATTACCAGAAGAAACAAATCGCCCAGCTAAGCGCGTTGATAATGTTGCTACTGGGCGACCTGACAGTCAACGAACGACAAAAGATTATGACCATCTGTACCATCGACGTACACTCTAGGGATGTGGTCGCCAAGCTCATCGTCGCTAAAGTGGAAACTTCTAATGCTTTCCAGTGGCAGAGCCAGCTCAGGTACCTAGAGTTATTATTTTATGTGTGTCGTTTGGATTTTGGACTAGTAATGTGATTACCTTGAGATACCTGTGAGATTCTATCTAGATTAGAAAATGTAGATGTCGCTTTTAATTCTTATGAACTGGTTTAGGTGTGTTGTAAGACTTGTTACAAAAACTGTAATTTTATATTTTATGAAGGGGAAAAGATAAACGCACTTTAAAATATTTTGCTTTAAAATCAATTGAATGAACTATAAAAATAATGGTTCCCACTATAATTAAGCCTAGCTTTAAAATTAATTAAATGAACTTCAAAAATAATTCCACTATAAATATACTTTAATGGAATGGAATGACTAGATAATAATTAGTTGGTGAAACTGGATTCGAAGTTTGTTTTCGACACAGTTATAGTGCAAACCATTATTTAATAAGTACTTAGTGATAATATTAAATTAGGTATAGATGTATTATTATTTTAAAGTGCTGGTATACAATTTTAAAGCTGTTATCATCAAATTTAAAGTGCTATTAAGGTGGATGCGCTAAGGTAGCCCGCGAAATTCAAATTGTATTACATTTTTTTGCAATTTGCAGGTCAGTATCAGGTTTATGTTGATCTAAATATTATTCGCGACCGTAACAAATATGGATTAACAGAATTATAAACATTAGAATCAGCAATACAACTCTCTTATTTCATGTAAGTGCATTGAACGACGAATTCATGAAATAGTCATTCAATGCACTTACATGAAGTTAAGGAGTTGAAAATTTGAATTTCGCGGGCCACCTTAGCGCATCCCCCATACATCCCTTATATAAAAGTCGGTCGCACCCTTTTTCAGGCATCGCTGGGATCTCAAAGTGAAAAATTGCTTCGCGAATATATGTGACGCACAGTTTACGTATGATTACGAGTATCTTGGAAATACGCCTCGGCTTGTAATCACGCCACTGACTGATCGCTGTTATATCACATTGACACAGGTAATACACACATTACACTTATCATTATATCCCACAAATTGACTCCAAAATTAAGTGATGAGCATAACAGGGTGAAATGTTATTCGTTCGAATCCTCTTAAGGGGCATCATTATGAGACCAACCCTGAACTCGCGAAATAAAATGAGCTGTTCCCTACATTTTGACGAGCTATGCGAACATAAATGTAGGTAACAGCTTATTTTTTTTCGCGCACTACGACATTATTAGCCTAATATGCCATATATTCATTCAGTCTTGTTGTCTTGCATATATGGCAGCGCTTCCAGTTGTATGCATCTACCGCCTGTCACGACGCACGGCATTCGTTGTTCCGAAAGATTTTTCTGGACTGCTTAGTGCATGTGTGCAAGAGTCATAGAGATTCGTTGGTTATTTAAAAAAAAACTGTTTTTAAAAAGTACCGTTCGCCCCCTCCCCCTTGGCCCCTCCCAAGGGGGGAGGGGCGAACGGTACTTTTTTTCACTCATGCACTATGCAATCCAGAAAAAGAAAAAATCATATCCTACGTTTCTAACAAAAAAATGATTTTAATACCATATTTGCAAGAAAATTACGGTTTGCGAATTTTGCGAAACAGTAACACTTACACGTAAACAATTGGTACTACTAACTTACGAAGGCCTTTAGCACAAGTAGGTCATATTAGTCTTTATCAAAAACGATTGTTAGTTAGCTGAATCTTATTAGTGCTGGTTTTTTTTTCCCTTGACAATAATTGTCATTTAGATACAGTATAGTTAAGGAGCTAAGGCGGTTTAATTACGGGGGGCGGCTAATGAAAACGCCAAACACACTAGGCTTATATCTAGGAATAATTAATGTATGCTATTGAAAAAAGGATAGCTGCTGGTAACTTCCTATCCCGACGCGACGACGCTTGGATCAAAATATTACCTACAACTTTTATGTTAAACTTAAAGGGCCAATACTACATATATTATTCATTTACTTTTTAGACGCTTTGTTTTTGCCGTGGGTTTTTAAAATTTTGAACTTATTCATGGAACCATTTGTAAGGACAGTCAAATATTTATCCGTAATTTCTTCCGTTCGGTTTCACAGAGCCTTCATCTGGTAATGGGTGGAGCCCCCGCCGGGCCAGCTGGTACTGGAAAGACGGAAACCACGAAGGATTTGGGCAGAGCCCTGGGCATCATGGTCTATGTGTTCAACTGTTCTGAACAAATGGACTACAAGTCCTGCGGCAATATTTATAAAGGTTTTGGTTTAATTACTTTAATCACATTTATTATTATGCCCATAACCATAGGCATTGGGATCGGTGACGCAGCTTATTTTCTTCCACAAATCTCCATAGTGACTGTTTGTAACTGCCACATTCGAAATTGTAATTTCTCGCGTTTTAATGAAGGTCTTTGTCAAACTGGCGCATGGGGCTGTTTCGACGAGTTCAACAGAATCTCAGTGGAGGTGTTGTCTGTGGTGTCAGTGCAAGTGAAGAGTGTGCTGGATGCCATTAAGGCTAAGAAGAAGAAGTTCGACTTCATGGGAGAATTCATCGTTCTAATACCCACCATTGGTATGTTCATTACAATGAACCCCGGTTACGCGGGCAGAACTGAGTTGCCAGAGAACTTGAAAGCCCTCTTCAGGTGAGTTCGGGCAAAGCGTTTTGTTGTAATTTAGAAAATAAACACTATCTTAGTTAGAATATGTTTAAAGTTGCGTACCTAAAGGATGAAAGCGTTGCTTCTTTACTAATATATAACGATTATTAATGCAACTACCACTATGGAACAGGCCATGCGCCATGGTAGTACCGGATTTCGAGTTGATCTGCGAGATCATGTTAGTGGCCGAAGGCTTCCAAGACGCTCGCCTGCTAGCACGCAAGTTCATCACTCTGTATACGCTGTGTCGTGAGCTGCTGTCTAAACAAGACCACTACGATTGGGGGCTCAGGGCCATCAAGTCTGTGTTGGTGGTCGCCGGCTCTTTGAAGGTAATTGTAGATAGATAATGTAAGGTAGATAATGTGTCTTATGCATATACTAACAAAATTGTTTATTTTTTATTGTACCTTAAATTGTTACTTTGGTGAACGCAATTATATAAAAAAATGGAGCTGGGACAAGCCACCCAACTGGAATTTTAAGGCGATTTTTTTCCCCTTATTATTTACATACACTTATATTTAAAAAAGTGGCCCTAATTGAACCAAGTTACGTAGTACACTATAAAAAAAAAAAGAATCATCCTATCATTTAACACCTCGATTCTCAACGTGGACACGCATAATTTGCCGCCGGGATATTCACCCATAAGTAGTAGGTACCTGAAGGAAGATGGTATGGTCCTCAGTCCCATACCTAAGAGTGAAAAAATAATCTTGATTGAATATTGGCTATTATTTGGAAGTCATTATGACATATTTTTCATATTGTTTTTTTGCTTTGTTCCTCTCAAACAGAGCACCTGCCATCTGATCTCTTCACCACTCTTGGATGACTGGTAGAGAAAGTTTTTGGGTGCGAAAAGTTCAAATAAATAAATACGTAGGAATCCAGGATAGTTGATTACTTAAAGGTAAACCCTTTATCTTCTAGCGAAGTGACCGCCTAAGACCAGAGGACCAAGTACTAATGAGAGCGCTGAGAGATTTCAACGTCCCTAAAATTGTAACAGATGATATGCCTGTTTTTATGGGCTTGATTGGTGACCTATTCCCGGCACTTGATGTGCCCAGAAAGCGTGACTTGGACTTTGAAAAATGCTTGATAGACGGAGCTAACTCTATGAAGCTTCAGCCAGAGCATGGTTTTATTTTAAAGGTAAATTTTAAAAAAATGCACACTTTTTTTCCCTAATTCGTGATCTTATTTTCTATTTTCAGTACTTAATGTTATATTTTAGATGGTGCAACTAGTGGAACTGTTTGCCGTGAGACACTCGGTCTTCATTAATGGATTTGCAGGGACTGGCAAATCAATGGTGTGGCAGTGCCTCAATAGGACTTACTACATGTTGAAACAAAAGCCGTTTTACAATGACCTGGATCCTAAAGCCGTGACGAATGACGAATTGTTCGGTATCATAAACCCTGCCACTCGAGAGTGGAAAGACGGCTTGTTCTCGACGATTATGCGCGATATGGCTAATATGCCCGGAGATGGCCCAAAGTGGATCGTACTTGATGGGGATATCGATCCTATGTGGATTGAAAGCTTGAATACTTTGATGGACGATAATAAAGTTGGTTAATGCTATTAATGCTTTAGAAATACGTATTTGGGTTTTCCTACATTTATTTATTATACGCATTATACTTCAAAGGTGCTGACGTTGGCCAGTAACGAACGAATTGCTTTGACTAAATCAATGCGACTGCTGTTTGAGATAGCTACGTTGAGGACAGCCACTCCTGCTACGGTGTCTCGAGCTGGTATTCTGTACATTAATCCACAAGATTTGGGATGGAATCCGTAAGTACTGACACAATAGCTGTGTATAGGAAGTACAAACTCTACTTTGTGAAAGATGTCCATCTCGATTATCATGATTCGTGTAGGTAAAAAGAACTAATATTATAAATTAGAAAGTAACTCTGTCAGTCTGTCTGTCTGTTACCTTTTCACGCTTAAACCACTGAACGGACGTTAAGAGATAGATGGCACCCTGGGGAAGGACATATGCTACTTTTTCTCGACATATCACGCGGGCGAAGCCGCGGGCGGAAGCTAGTATATTCATAATACAGAATTTAGATTATCAAGAACAAATACACCGAAGGGAGAATTAAATAATCATTTCATCTGTACTACCTACACAATAAATACAATGATTTAATTTTAATTTACAACAGGTTTGTAGCATCATGGATAGAAACAACGAGAGACAACGATTCAGAGAAGGCTATGTTGACAATAATGTTCGACAAGTATATACCGGCATTGCTAGAATCGTGTAAGAAGTATAAAAAAGTCACTCCGCTTACAGAGCTGCAACAAATACAGCTCACCTGCTATCTGCTCGAGTGTTTTATGAATAGAACCTTGCTGCCCAGTGACTGTCCTAAAGAATGGTGAGGAGACTATAATCCAATAATATACTATTTACAACTTATTTATATATTTAGACGAAATTTTGTCGTGAATGTCAGGATCGCGTGTGTATTTCTCAGATCTGGTCGAAATATATATAAAAAATGAGTACCTAATTAGTACCACTTGTTAAATAATTAGTACCTCGTGTGATCGCAAGTTATTGCAATATTTTCATATTTAAGAAATGGTACAATTTGGTACTAATTAGGTAAATTTTTTTTTAGATATACTTACTTGGACCATTTCTGTGAAATACCTAAACCCGCGATTGTCACATTCACAGTTCAGTCGCATCTTTCGTTGCGGGTACAGTATAGAACCGTCTCAACAAAAAGCTTGCTCACTTGCTTTTACTGTGTTCTTATTTCAAATGCTTTTTTCAGGTATGAAACTTATTTCGTTTTCTGCGTTTTATGGGGCTTCGGTTCCAGTCTGTTCCAAGATCAGCTCGTTGACTGGCGTAATGAGTTCAGCAAATGGTTCTGCAACGAGTTCAAACAGATCAAGTTCCCCTCCACGGGGAATGTGTTCAGCTTCTTCATAGATCCCGAGACCAAAAAGTGGTTACCGTGGTCCGAAAAAGTAGAAAGTTTCGAATTGGATCCCGATATGCCACTTCAGGTAAAAACGGACTTTCTAAAGACAGTGTGGCGTCGCGTGTATTCTTTTTATTAGTTACTAGCTGATTCCCGCGACTTCACCCGCGTGCATGTCAGTTATTATATACTAAAACCTTACTCGAGAACCACTCTATCCATTGGTGAAAACAGCATGAAAATCGGTGCAGTAGTTTTTGAGTTTATCGCGTACAGGACGACAGACAGAGGCGGCGGTGGACTTGTTTTATAATATGTAAGGATATGTACACTCAGGCAGTCCGCGGGTGTTCGTGGAACCGTGGCTTCCAACTCTCACGAGAAATTATGTATTTCTTGATTGATCATAGACATCAAAACTGATCACTTAATCGCGCCTGAGTAACTGCGTATCTCATCCATACTAATATTATAAATTCGAAAGTATGTTACCTTTACACGCCTAAACCACTGAACGGATTTCGATAAAATTTGGCAAGGAGATAGATGGTATGCCAGGGAAGGACATATTGACTACTTTTTATCGACATACCACGTGGGCGAAGCCGCGGGCGGAAGCTAGATATTATATAATATTAGTGTATGCGGCGTATGAGCAGCCTGTCGGCCACCGGGCGCGGCTCACTGTCTCTCAGACGTTGGAGCAAAAATTTGTTTTTTTCGGTTTTTTGCTTGAAACGGCTATTAGAATATTATGCATAAATATATCATAGGATAATCTGTATATAAGTTGCCACTTTGTCTACCAGATTATCTTTAAAATTGACTTAGTAATCGTTTTTTTTAATTTATTCAATCAAATAACATTATGTTATCTGCAAAGTAATACGTATATTAATTTAATCACACTTATAACATCAAAAAAAAAAATGGTATTAAATATGAAAGTAAATAAAGAAATTAAATAAATTGTTTACGGGAGATGATCCTCGGAATATCGGTGAAAGTAAATTTAAATGGGATCCCCAAACAGATGTATACACGGACAAGGAATCATTTTATTGTGTCAACAACCTTTGTTCCACAAAATTGTATCCATCGTATATGGTACAGTCTAGTTCATTAATATATTGGCCCTTTCAGGCTTCAAAAATATGTGAACGTCAAAAAACTTCATAATATTGTAACACCTATAAGCATCATTAAATTGTGGTCAAGATTTAGATTCATTAATATGTGACTGCTTTTTTTCAGTAACATGTGTAGCCAAAGGCACCACTTTAAGATCATATTATCTGAACATACATTGTACGGATTGACAATTATGTACCCACACATGAATACAATAATATCTGACCAAGTTAATGTAATTCAAATTCAACCTTATATAAAGATGATTTTACTAGCAATCTTAAAATTGCATGACGTTATGTTTTTCTAATAAAATTATAACTGACGCACAAGTCATTCAACGATTTAATAAAATCCTACGATTTTCGATACAATATAAACTAGATCTTATTTGTTCGAGCAAATAATTGACTTTACCATGCATGTAGAGATACTTAAGAAGCTTAGCCTGCTCAGATATTTTTAAAGCCAATACAGTTTAGATATAATTTTGAAAAGGGTGATCACATATTATTGCCTAATGCACAGCATATATTATTGAACCGTTCACATATGGACATATTAGGTCTTTACCTATGAAATTGCCGTTCTGCAGTACTGGCCATTTCAAATCAAAATAATTTTTGTTTGGCTAAGAATTCTAATTTCAAATTAATTTTATTTTAAAAACATGGATTTTTTTTTCCAAAAGTAGTCATTTCTTTATTGATTAGTGTTAAATTTTCATCGCATTTCAATCTTTTTCGTCATCATGGATACGTTAAAAATTCGAGTAATTATGGAATATGAGTACCGTCGTGGCAGCAACGCGGCACAAGCGGCACGCAACATCAACGACGTTTACGGAGCTAACACTACAAACCAACGCACCACCTGTTATTGGTTTGCTCGCTTCCGTTCTGGAAATTTCGACCTGAAAAATGAACCTCGCGGTCGTCCGAAGACTTTGGTCGACAATGACGAATTAAAGGCGATTGTGGAAGCTGATGATACACAATCTACGGCTGAATTAGCAGCAGCTTTCGACGTTAGCGTCAAAACAATATTGGTCCATTTGCGTCAAATTGGCAAGGTAAAAAAGCTTGACAAATGGGTGCCCCACGAACTCAATGATCGCCAGCGCGAAGTACGCGTCGAGACGTGCCTTGCACTGCTCAACAGACACACAAATTAAGGAATTTTGAACCGCATTGTTACCTGCGATGAAAAATGGATTCTGTTTGATAACCGCAAGCGCTCAGCAAGTTGGTTGGATCCTGGTTCAGCACCTAAACAATGCCCTAAACGAAAACTTACCCCTAGAAAAGTGATGGTCACTGTTTGGTGGTCTAGCGCCGGTGTGATTCATCACAGCTTCTTACCAAACGGGGTGAGCATTACTGCAGATGTGTACTGTGAAGAACTGAACACAATGATGGAGAAGCTGGCGCATCTCCAACCAGCATTGGTCAATCGCTCGTCTCCGCTGCTCCTGCACGACAACGCGCGACCTCATACTGCACAGCAGACGGTCTCCGCAAGAACTGGGGTTGGAAGCTCTCCGTCATCCGCCCTACTCACCAGACCTTGCGCCTACAGACTACTACTTTTTCCAGAATTTGGATAACTTCTTGGCGGGAAAAAAATTCAATACCCGAGAGGCAGTACAAAATGCCTTTGAAGAATTTGTTGCCTCCCGTCCAGCTGATTTCTTTAAGAAGGGCATCAATAAACTGCCACTGCGATGGCAAAGATGCATTGATTGCATGGGTGATTACTTCGATTAATACAAATAAAAAATTCATGAAAAAAATTCGTTTAAATTTTTTCATACAAAACGGCAATTTCATAGGTAAAGACCTATTATTTTTGATCTATAGGTTCTATAGAATTTATTGAGCTTTCTAACGCTCACAATATTTTGAATCCTTGACAGTGCCAATATATTAATGAACGAATGCAGCATGAACGACTGTACAAAACAACAGTATACATTTTATTTTACTGGTGGTATGTTACTGTAGTTGTTATTGTGTGTGTCCAGGTTAGCCACTAACACGAAAAAAATCGTCTGTTTTTTTTTTTTTGTTATTACGTCATCAATCATTGTTAATGTTCTTAAAATGTATCCACCTTCTTAATATTCCCAGTCATGCTTAGTTTCGACTTCGGAGACAACTCGAACCAGGTTCTTCATGGACCTGTTGATAGGGAAGTCCAAACCTGTGATGTTGGTCGGCAGTGCAGGCAGCGGTAAGACTGTGAGCGTGGCGGCGAAACTCAACTCGCTGCCTGACTCGTACGCCCTCACCAATGTACCACTCAACTTTTACACCACATCAGGTACTTACTAATGTTATTTTTTCATTATGTAAAATCAATTCGTTATTACATCAATTTGACAACATTTCATGTTCATAGGCCGATGACTGAGCGACCAATGATAGATAATGATGACCGATATAACTAGGCAGTTCCAAACTTCGCGCAGAAAGCTGTGCAGTAACATGTTTTAGGAACCAATAATGGTGTGTTCAGATCTGCCAAGTTATAACGGGCCGGCCGTATTGTAGACGATCACCTGCACTACTAGTTACGCGCGGTACTCTATTTAATTGCTATACAAAATATGTATCCACAAGAATCCTATTTTTTTGCAGAAATGATTCAAAAAGTTTTAGAAAAGCCTTTGGAGAAGAAATCGGGTCGCACTTTCGGGCCACCGGGCAGCAAGTTTATGATCTATTTTGTAGACGATATGAACATGCCCGAAGTAGATAAGTACGGCACAGTGCAGCCGCATACTCTAATCAGACAATTCATGGATTATAGGCACTGGTAACTAGAAACTTAAATATGAATACTTATAGTTTAAATTTGGTCCAGCTCTAGGATCAGGATACAAGCGGACAATAAAAAGAAAAGCACATCTGTTAAAAACGAAGTATTGAGTTCAAATAAGTGTTCATATTTCAGGTACGACAGACAGAAGCTGTCACTAAAGGACATAGCGAACTGCATGTTTGTGGCTTGCATGAACCCAACATCTGGCTCCTTCACTATTGACCCTCGTTTGCAGAGACATTTCTGTACCTTTGCAGTCAGGTAACCCTCGTTACTGCTACTGTTACTGCTAAGGCGGACCCAGGGCCGTAGCCAGGAATTCATTTCGGGGGGGGTTAAAGTTGGCAACTTTTTTTTTAAGAAATAAAGTATTTTTTATTTCAGAGAGGGTAAAAAAAATAGTACAGGTTTGAAAAAGAAATTTTACTCTTTTTCGGAATTCTTTAAAAAAGTTGGTGCGGTTCGAATAAGTTAGGTTTTCTTTCTATTTCCGACCGATCATATAGAAATAGAAGGAACTTTGTCGACTTATGCAGAAAAGTTTGAGAAGGATGATTCAGAAAAGGAAGCAAGAGCGAGCGAAGCGAGCTCGTAAATTTTAGTACCCCGCCTGGGAGAGGCTGAGGTATTGAATTTCGCGGGCCGGACCTTTACCTTAGCGCATCTAAGTATTTCAAGCAGCAGCTTTTACTGGTATTGTAGATTATAAAGTAAGCCTATGCGAAATAGATACGGAGGTACCCTAGTTAGTCGATCTCTGGATTGAGATTCTGGTTTCTCGCATTTCGGGGGGGGTTTGAACCCCCAACCCCCTGCCTACGGCCCAGGCCGCGGACCGGACCCATAAAACTACGAAAATGCGACGTTTTTTTAAGGACAATTTTTTTCAGAATTCATTTTATTTTTTCACATAATGCGTAAATAATCGAGACATTGTCGAATTATTTTTGTATGAAAAACGAAAAAAGAAAACCTGTTCATTCTTTGACATGGTCTCAATAATACCCTAGTTATGGGATTTAAAAAAAAACGTTGTGTATTCAAAATAATTATAAGGTGTATCTATTCATACACGAAATCTATTAAGGGCTCATTGTACTCATTATGAACAACTTACACTATGGGACCAACCCTGAAATCGTTCTGACAGTGTTAGGTTAGGTTAGGTATGTATGGGCGGCACACCCACGTCAGCCACAGTTAAAACCTCTGTAGTTTTGAAGGCATTAGACCTCCCTTTATTCAAGCCAAGGCGCATCAACATCTGTCCCAGGGTTATTCAGTTCCGACAATGTTAGACTAGGTTAGGTTAGGCGGCACATGTTTGGGACTTCGGGCCCCACTTCCGATGGCTAGCGCCCAAGTTGCTGGGCGCTGCTGGAGCGCTGTCAACGTTGCTTCTGAATCTGGGGGGCCCGAGCGCAGCCTGTAAGCGGCTCTACGTGGGGATCGTGCGATCCGCGACCTGAAGGCCGGTAGTATCTCAGTCCTGCGCAAACCGCAGAGAGCGATGGCCGTCAGATTCATCAGGGGATATCGCACGTTCTTCTACGAGCTGGCATGTGCACTGGCCGGATCCCCGCCCTGGGACCTGGAGGCGAAGGTGCTCGCGTCACTACATCGGTGGCGCGAGGAAGCCACGGCGCGGGGCGAGCGACCAGCGACACATGGAGCTGCGTCGGTCTCAGCTTCGCGAGGTCCTGGTGGCGGAATGGCGGGAAAAGCTTTCACGCCCTACCGCCGGCCGGCCTCGACATCATTGAGGCGGTCCAGCCGGTGCTCGAGCGCTGGCTCGGCTCCCTTTCGTTTCGGGTGACGCAGGTGCTCTCGGGGCATGGTTGCTTCGGGAAGTATCTGTGTCGCATAAACAGGGAGCCGGACGCCCGGTGTCACCACTGCGTCGACTGCCGGGAGGACACGGCGCAGCATTTGCTGGCAGAGTGTACCGCTTGGGAGGAGCCGCGCCTTGCAATCATCTCAGAAGTAGGCAGTGACTTGTCGATGCCAGCCGTAGTCGAGTCGATGGTCGGCAGCGAGGAGTCCTGGGACGCGGTGGTTTCCTTCTGTAAGACAGTCCTTTCCCAGAAGGAGGCTGCGGAAAGGGAGAGAGGGAGATCTCGTCCACTCACCCGGCCCGCAGCAGTCGCACCGGGCGTCGGCGGAGGGCGGACAACGCCCTCTTCCAGCATGGGTCCAGGGGTGACGGACACGGGGACGTCCGTCATCAGGACCCGAGGTGGCGGCGCGTAGTGTACCACGAGCGCCCCTCACGTCTCACGCCCTTAGACGTCACGGGGAGAGTCAAACACCTCACTCCCCCCCCCTGATCCGAGGAGGCCCGCAGCGGCGGGCCGGCACCAGTCGGGGGTTGCGAAAGATTCTTACGTTCTCATGATCCCCTGCGTCGTAGGTGTGAGTCGGAACACCGGGGTGGTTTTTAGTCAGTAAGAGTCTGACAGACACCTCCGCCCGCCCCAGGGCGGAGGACATCCATGAGGATTCTCCACCCAGGAAACAAAAAAAAAAAATAAGGCGGCACATGTTATGTTTTATAACTCTATAATTTTTTAGCTGTGTTTTATTGTTTATTTAATTAAATATAAACGTTTGAAGATAAAAAAAAAGTCTGCTCCAACGTATTTTTAGATGTGGCACGAGCTATTGATAGAGTTTGTCTTATGGGTTTGATATACCAGCTAAGACTATTGCTGCCCAATGATTTTGCGGATATCTTGCAATCATACATTACAGATTTAAATGGATGAAAGATGTAGAATTCATTGTTGATGAATGTTTCGAGTAAGACACGAGGTTGCCTTTACCGAGTTAAACATTATTAAAGCTGGCGTGCCTCAAGATAGTGTGCTGGGTCCAGTCCTCTAGCTATTGTACACGTATGATATACCAGAGCTGGATCCTAGCTAGATCACCCTAGCGATGCAATGGCGCCTAAATAAATCCATATGACAATGTTTACAAAAAGTCTTTGTTTATTGTTAAGACTTTTGTGAAGGACACTGAAATATAAGGATGAGGGTGATATTCTTTGTTATATAAGTTCCTAATATCCCAAACATACTAAAACACACAATAAAATACAGAAAAAAAATACAGAATAAAATAAAATCGGCGTGTCCACGTTAACGATGTTTAATTTTGAACGGTTGTTAGTTTCCCCGGACAAGACGCATGCCACCATATCTACAAGAGCATCCTGAGCCAGCACTTGGCCAATATTGCGAACAAATTCGGCCCACCGGTGATTCGCTACACGGAGGTCCTCGTAGACGTAGCGCTGGCACTGCACACCAAACTCTCAAGTGCATTTCTGCCCACCGCTATTAAGTTCCACTACTTATTCAACTTGCGGGACCTCTCCAATATATTCCAGGTATATTTTTTTCAGCTAATTTGTTGTTCATTGTTGTGATCTGGATAAAGCTTCAGAGCTTTGCAGTTACCGAGTTTGACTGTTCAAGCCGCTGGCGGAAGCTAGTAAAGGATAAGAGACGCATTTCTTAAAATTAAATGGATTAAATTTAAACGCTGACACAAATTGTTAACCAAAGTATTCCATGACGTCCCAAAGAATAAATACTTGTTTTCTATTTCACATTTTGATAAAATATTTGCTAATTATAATAGCTTTTTCTTAAACATACTTGGAAATTCGAGCATTCTTTGACAACCTTCTTCGAGATAAATCGAAATTGCTGTACTGGTAAAAAACAAGTGACGGCCGGCAATGTTACTCGTACTATGAAAAACCATATCCGTTGTGTTTAGCAGCCAAATGAGGCCTAGGAGGTTACTTATCAAAGATTTTATTTAAATTTCGATTTTGCTTGCAAATAAAGCTGTTTAAAGTAAAGAAGAAACAAATGAAGATGTTCCGCGAAACATTTTTGTTGTTCGTCATCGATTCCGGAATTTATTATTGATTTACCATTTACTTAGTTTGAATTTCCGCGCATTATTTGACAAAAGTTAAGTAGGTATACAAGCCCTGGCCACAACCAGGCATTGTTGTACGCATTTTCACGACCGTTCATCAAAGCCCCACTTGTAGGCCGCGACAGTAATATACTATTTTGTTAACCATTCATGGACTAAGTATACCTATCTGCAATCAGTAAGCTTTCCACAGGGAATATTATACACAACTGGTGACGCAATCAAGACCCCAACTGAACTCCTTCGTCTTTGGATGCACGAGGCAACACGCGTATACTCAGACAAATTGGTCGACTCTGCCGATAATGTAGCGTTCGCGAATCTTATTTTAGATGTCATTAAGAAAAACTGTGAGGTGAGTTCAGTAAGAATCATGTTATAAAAGAAAGGCATCAAAAACTCCGAGAATACCTAAGTAGAAGATGACAATTTGGTCACGGCATGGTCTTGATCATCAACTTAAACCACAAAATACACATAGTAAATACAGCGTTTTTTTAACTGCCTTCAAAAAGGACGAGGTTCTCAATTCCTATGGTTTGTTTTTTGTATGTTTGTTACGCGATTCTCCGCCAATTATGAATTGATCTTGATGATTCTTTTTTATTTGGTTGGTCATACTTCGGAGGTGGTCCTATATAAATTTTACTAACTTTATTTAATTTATATTTATATACTCTTTATTGTACACCACAAAAATACAATGGGCGGCCTTATTATCGCTATCCGCGATCTCTTCCAGGCAACCTTGGACTAGACAGTGATTTGCGTGGACATAAAATGGGGCTGTCGTAGGTGCAAATAATAAGTCTACAATATACTAAAATAGATACACATATAAAATAGATATACATATCCTAAATAATAATAGAAACATGCATACGAAACTAACTAACTAACTACTAAGTACTTACTTTGCTTGTGGTGTATTTTTTGAGTTATGTAGCTTCAATAATACCTATTTTTCCCACAATCTATGTGGCTGATATTATAATATGTTTCTGTCACTGTTATTTGTTTAGTTAAAGTTTTCCGAAACAAAAACAACCGACTTCCAAAAAAACACTACAAAGTTAGGTACTTTAATTTTAATTTCGGAAGTCGGTGGCAAAAAAACGAAAATTTTAAACCAAAGACACCTACTTCGGAAATTAAAGTTATTTTTCACATTGTAGTGTTTTTTTTTATAGTGTCAGTTCAACAACATCAGGAAACGGTTTAAGTTTTGGAAAAGACTGACTTAATTTTTCATAATAAATCAGCGTTTATGGTACAAAATCTTGAAATAAATGAACGCATGCACAGGACTATGACGAGACCGTCATACTGACGAAGCCCCTCATCTACTGCCACTTCGCGGAAGGCATAGGTGACCCCAAGTACTTCCCTATCAAAGACTGGCCCCAGATCAAGAAGCTGTTGGACGAGTCGCTGTCGGCATACAACGATCTTGTGGCCACCATGAACTTGGTGCTCTTTGAAGACGCCATGTATCATATTTGCAGGTAGGTTTATCGTCAATCATCATTATGTATTATATGCTTACTGCCCAGCTGACCCTCAAACTAGCTCGTCTGTCCTGTGCCTAAATTTTACTTACTCAGGTTTTTTTTAATGGAGACATTGTATTGATTCACAAAAATCTCCACGACACATTGAGCTATTGGCATTGGGCATTGGGCGCATTCCCAATGCCCAATGCGATTGGGTACGGCCGTAAGTCTATTGAGTAACGTACACCTAGATAGGAGCCATTTCCGAGAATGCGCGTCAATACCCCTCCAAAAATTCGCTTCCGAATCGTTCCGCCGCAATGTATTTTGAGCCTTATGACTGTTGTTTTCACCCGACGGCGCAATGAAAACAGCGTCCAACAGTTTTTACATCAACCGTCATCAACTCCTTGCAGTCTTTATACAATATGTATAAGACACTTAAAGTTTGACGCATTATTTTGCTGGTAAAGGATCAACCGTATCCTGGAGGCTCCTCGTGGCAACGCTCTGCTGGTTGGCGTCGGTGGATCGGGCAAGCAATCGCTCTCCCGTCTCTCGGCCTTTATCTCCTCATTGGAGGTGTTCCAAATACAGCTACGAAAGGGATACGGTATGAACGATCTCAAAGTGGATTTAGGTATGTCTACCATGATTTGATTACTTTGTAAAGTATTAATTATTTTTAATTAAAATAATGTGAGGGCTATGTGCATCATTTTTAAGGTTTCGTACCCAAACCCGTACCGTTTCGTAGCCTCCGCTGTCCGTCTTTCTGTCTGTCAGCGAGCTGTATCTCATGAAGTTAACGGTTGGAAATTTCACAGATGATTGGAAATTTCACAGATAATATGCATTTCTATTAACGCTATAACAACAAATAATAAAAATTAACGGGGTCTGCATAAAATAAACTTATGATTTTGAAAAAATTATTAATTATTGCCTAGAGCTCATCGAGTAGAGAACAAAAATATTATTTTTCTTCTTTATCTTAACATATTAGGAATTTGAAGCTTCCGTATATTATGTACCATTATACTGTATAGAAACGCCGATTTATAAGGTATTTTATTTAAATAAGGGTAATTTTCTGCAACAGCAAAAATAACTTTTTAATCCATAGTATCATAAGAAATACATATTTGTCTTTGCGATTTTTTAAATTTTAGATGAAAAATAATAATATTTTTCGTTTAGAATTTAAATTTTTTGCTAAATAATGTACGGGGGTACGGAACCCTTCGTGTGCGAAACTTTGTAATTCATAGTATCATAAGAAATACATATTCGTCTTTGCGAATTTTAAATTTTACATGAAAAATAATAATATTTTTCGTTTAGAATTTAATTTTTTTGCTAAATAATGTACGGGAGTACGGAACCCTTCGTGTGCTAGTCCGACTCGCAATTAACCGGTTCTATGTATTTGTTCTTTCTCAGTTAGAAATGATGATGATGGTCTGGTAGTTTTAGTACTTTATGCGGCCTAGCCGAATGTCCTTTCTTTGGAATACCAAAGAAAGGACATTCGGCTGTTGGAATGGCCAATATTCAATTTAGGCCAATCTTGGAGCTCAACGACTCGACCGACCGTTGAGCTCCAAGATTACTGAGAAATGCGTGCACTGAGTGACAGGTCCGCTCAAATCTATGTGGTCCTTTACTCAAAAGATCATTTGAGACAGTAATCTACATAGTCCTCATATGGCTTGACCAAGATTAAGCTCAAAATACACTCAAGGCGTGTGCATCCATATAAGGAATTACAATATAAACAAGCCCGCCGTACTCCCGACCCGACCCGCGCCCGACTCGCACACGCTTTGTGTGTTGAGCTTTAGGTCTGGACTCTCGTATCGGCCTTTCTTCTTTTACAGATTTACAGAATAAACGGGTAATGGCCAATTTTCGCTGTTGAGCGCCGAAATTCGAAATATTTTTCCTTCTAAAGAGCACGATTCACTTTGCCAGTTTTTCTCTGATAATGCAAAAAAATTGCCATCCAAAGAATAATTACTGTATTCAAAATGACGATCACCAACACTTTTTTTTATTACGATCGTAGCTGCTCAAAATATAAAGGCTGGTGTAAAGGCGATTGGCAACGTGTTCTTGATGACGGACGCTCAGGTCGCTGAGGAGCGCTTTTTGGTGCTCATTAACGACTTGCTGGCATCCGGGGAAATACCGGAATTGTTTCCAGATGAAGACATTGAAAACATCATCAACGGAGTGAGACCAGAGGTACCTAAGACCATTCAATTTATGAATAAATAGATGTTTTTTTACACAATGAAGCAGGCATTTATTTAATTATCTAAGTAAACAAAAGTTCCCAAACACTGACAATACCATGCACCAACCTGAGACATAGCTACATAACCTAATGCATGATTGTGTTGCAGTGCAAAGCATCCGGTGTGCCTGATACACGCGAAAACTGTTGGTTGTTCTTCGTCAACCGCGTCCGAACCTTGCTCAAGGTCAGTCAGTTCGATCTTTCATATTTAATATCCTATTTTATTATAAATTCAGCATCATTGTATAAACTTGATGAATTATTGCGCAAGTGGATACCTAATTAAATGTATAATGTAAGTGCTTAAGTACAGCACTTCGAAGACTCACGCAAGGAGACTGTAGACAACAGTTAGCTACGCGTTTGGCAATCTTATTATTTGGTCCAGCAGAGTATCTTCCTGCAATTGATTAACCAGAGACCGATACTTCTTGCTTCGTTATCCATAACATAGTTAACATAAAGTCGTCGGTGTCCAGGTGGTGCTATGTTTTTCACCGGTGGGCGCACAGCTGCGTGTGCGCGCGCGCAAGTTCCCCTCCATCGTTAATTGCACGTCGATCAACTGGTTCCACGCGTGGCCATGTGAGGCGTTGCGCTCCGTCTCAACACGGTTTATATCTGAGGTGGAAAGTTTACCGGTAAGGTTACATATATTTTTTTCTTTTATAAATCCTAACTACCCAGCCTCTTCACAAATAATTATGTTAGCTTCTTCTTAATCTAGTCTTAATCGTCACTCTTCCATTTCATGTTATTTCAGACGGCATTAGTACACCCAGTGTCGGTGTTTATGGCTCACGTGCATCAAAGTGTGGACAATATGTCTGCAGTGTACTTCCAAAACGAAAAACGATACAATTACACGACTCCTAAGACTTTCCTCGAACAAATCGCTTTATATAGTAAACTACTCACTGAGAAGACAGTCAATCTCAAGATGATGATCATAAGGCTAGAGAACGGATTAGAGAAGTTGGCGTCGTGTGCTGGTGACGTCGCCGTACTAAAGGTAATTTAAGAAGTACAATTATTTTGACATAAACCGCATAGTAGAAGCAAGATGAAGGCCTATTGTTAGTATCTTCCTATTCGTTTCTTATTGGTTTCCACTTTCATTTAACCTCGCACATTATTTGAACCCTTAAAAATATTTGTCTGGGTGCCGTCATTTGGCATTACTACTTTTGGTATTTTTGGAATGGTTAAACAGTGACTGGTTTTCTGATGTGTACTTTTTACTGAACAGGTGACTCTTGCTGAGCAAGAGATAATACTGAAAGAGAAAAACAAAGCTGCTGAAGCACTTATTGATGTAGTCGGCGCTGAGAGTGAGAAAGTATCTAAAGAAAAAGCATATGGTAATGTATCACGACATTTTAAATATTTTAACATTATGCAGAGATGCAAATATTCGTTGGCCATTCGATTATGGATTGAAATAGAAATAAACAAACCAACCGACCACCACGTCATCTAAGAGTTGATTGTGAGCACAAGCTTGTCTTTTCTTATGGCTTCTATTACAATATACTACATTACAATATAATATACTACATAATATACCTATAACATTATTATTTTTCAATCCAGCCGCCGAAGAGGAAAAGAAAGTAAAGGTAATAGAGGAAGACGTGACAATCAAGGCTAAAATCTGCGCGGATGACTTGGCAAAAGCCGAGCCCGCGTTGATAGCGGCCCAGGAGGCGCTGAACACGCTCAACAAGAACAACCTAACGGAACTGAAGTCCTTCGGCTCGCCGCCCGACGCCGTCGTCAACGTGTGCGCCGCGGTGCTCGTACTCTTCGCGAAGAAGGGCAAACTGCCCAAAGATAGATCTTGGAAGGGGTGCAAAGTAAGTTTTTTTTAATTTTTTTATGCTATTAGAACTAGGAGTAGGTTCTAGATCAGTTTTTGAAAAAAATGATCCTGAAGATCCTATCACATAGTATTTTAAGAATTCACAAACACTAGCTGAAAGTCGTCTGCGACTGCGACTAGCACTGGTTAAATTGAATCATTGGCACATGGATCCTCTTAAATCGAAACCAGTTTTTATCTCCTAGCGATACAATAATACAATATAAAAACTGATTTCTGAATGAATCTATTTACAGATTTTTTCTCTATTTTAGATGATGATGGCAAAAGTGGATCAATTCTTGAATGACCTGGTGTACTACGACAAAGAAAACATTCATCCTGACGTGGTTAAGGTAAATTTTGTTAGATAATACATAGGTAAGTATCAGCGTGATTATAAGTATACTTATTATTTAAGGCATAGAGTACTATCCATACAACCTACGCGTAAACTTGGCCAAATCCTCCATCCACCATGAGGCACTTGAGCTAGTAGCATCACTTCTCCCTTCGTGCAACAATAAATGGATAGGTACAGTCAGTCATGTTTGACATCATCACAGGCAGTGCAGCCTTACATCAAGGACCCGGAGTTCAACGCAGCGTTCATAATGAGCAAGTCAGCGGCGGCGGCCGGTCTGTGCGCGTGGGTCATCAACATCGTCAAGTTCTACGAAGTGTACGCGGTGGTGGAGCCCAAGAGGCGCGCGCTCAACGCGGCCAACGCGGAGCTGCAGGCCGCACGGGACAAGCTCCTGTTCCTCACTGACAAAATAGCCGTAAGTAACACCTCCACAAGAAAAAGAAGGAAAAACAAATGACAAACAATTAAAAAAAATATATAATAAAATGGTACAAGTCCTATATTTTAAACGATAAGCTATAAGTGCTATATTTCAGGAACTAGAAGCAACATTGGAAATATTGCTCAAAGCCTTCCAGGAGGCTGTGAACGAGAAGATGAAGTGTCAGGCTGAAGCTGATGCCACAAATTACACAATTGACTTAGCAAACCGATTGGTTAATGGTCTAGCTTCAGAAAAAATCAGGTCTGTATTCGAATTACTAAATCAAGCATAAAGCATCATGTTCACTTAGTTCTTCGTCTCGTCTATTTTTTTCTTTGTCTAAAGGTAACGGAAACGCATTTTCATTTCCTCATTATAATTATGAAGCTTAATACATAGGTTATATCGAGCTTCATAATTATAATGAGTAATGACACAATGAATTATGTATCTGTTGTGGCTCTCTTGGGAATCGGTTTGTCTCGAAAAGTTACTAAGCGTGTCGGTCTTTTGTGATGTTTAGGTGGACAGCGACGGTGTATAACCTGAAGGAGTCCGGTGTGTTGCTGCCGGGCGATGTCCTGTTGGTGACCGCCTTCATCTCGTACGTGGGCTGCTTCATGCGCCAATACCGCGTGGAGCTCATCAGAGATGACTGGGTGCCCACACTCGCTAAGTCCGATGTGAGGCATTGAAAACTGTACCTACATTGAAAATGTTTTGTTTAGTTGAGTTGAGTAGGTATAAGGAACAGGGTGTAAAATTCACTCATCCACTATAGAAAAGGGAAGATCCTCCGACCAGACGGATGTTGTGTCTAGCGGACATCTGCCCAACGATAGATATTGGAATCTTGTATATTATTATATGCCCATCGCGCGGTCAACTCTAATTTCGCGATGCAGGATTGTATGTGACGTCAGGATTTTGTATGATGTCAGGTCTTTGATACGTAGTTAGCATGTGGCGATGTAGATGCAGCCACAGTTGCACTAACCATTTTAGAGTTCAGTTCTACCTTAGATCCGTCCGATCTGACCAAAATCTGTACCGTGTGTGGTGTTAGGGCGTCACAGAAGGTCGATCGTACGACAGCTGAAACGATCAAGTACTAGTTATTCAAATACACATCTACTTCTTAGTGGTAGTCGGATAAAAATACACACCCCATCAAGTTTAGCCGTGTAAAAGTGTTATTTAAAACTACTCAACTCATAAAATAAGTATCACCTGTCACAGCCTAAAATCGATACGACGCCAGATCTGGACGTGCTGTCGATGTTGACGGACGACGCGCAGATAGCGTCTTGGAACAACGAGGGCCTGCCCACCGACACCATGAGCACGGAGAACGCCACCATACTCACCAACTCGGCGCGCTGGCCACTCATGATAGATCCGCAGCTGTAAGCCTCAATCTAGTGTACACTTTGGTGAATTCAATTAAACAGCCATTATTGCTTTTATGAAAAAAAACCTTCATTAACTTGCAATCATTGCTTCAGGCAAGGCATAAAGTGGATAAAACAGAGATACGGTGACGCTCTCGTTTTGGTACGATTAACACAGCGCAATTATTTGGACCGTATTGAGCGCGGCGTGACTAATGGCGAAGTGGTGATGGTTGAGAACATTGGCGAGACTGTGGATGCCGTGCTTGACCCGCTGCTTGGCAGAGTGCTCATACGCAAGGGGAAAGTGCTCAAGGTGAGCATCTATACATTACAGTTATTTCACAGTTATTTTACCTCTTATTTTGCATAACAGTCTTTATCCTCATTGCTAAGATTGCTGTAAGAAGTTAAGTCAGCGTAAACGTATGTATTTTTATGCTACTTATGATATCAATGCAATCACCTTGAGGCGTTGTGAGGCAAGATGCGGTATGCGGCTGATGGTGGTTATATGGAGACTTCCCTTCAATTCTCGTTTTCAGCAAAGTTTTACATGAGGTTGCTTGCTTATCTACCCAAAACTGTCCTCCAAATCTATATCAAGCCACAGTAACAGGTAACAGTATCCTAAGATGGACTACCTACCTGTCAACTGTTTTCAGGCCTATAAAAATGCTTAAAACTCTCATCAAAATGTTTTAAGTTTTAAGCATTTTTCCTAAACTGTGCATCTTCTAATAGTTGAATAACCTGATAGCTAAATGTTATGCTTTCAGATGGGTGACAGAGAGATAGATTACCACCCAAACTTCCGTTTCCTACTACAGACTAAGCTTGCTAACCCGCACTACCAACCTGAGATGCAAGCGCAATGTACCCTCATCAATTTCACCGTCACCAAAGACGGGTAAGCGCGTTACCGGTTATCATTTTTCTTTTCTCATACTCAGGAAGTAGTATCTTCACCTCACAACCTAGGAAAGATTGTTTATCTGAGTGTCGCCGCCATTTTGGCGAATATAATATTTATAACGCTTAACAGATTAGAGGAGCAGCTATTGGGTGAAGTAGTGAAAGCTGAGCGTCCGGATTTAGAGAAATTGCGTGCTGGCCTTACGAAACAACAGAATGATTTCAAGATCACACTCAAGACTTTAGAAGACGACTTGCTGAAACGATTGTCATCCGCCGGCCCTGACATACTGAGCGACTCAGCGCTTGTCATCAATTTAGAGACCACAAAGAAGACTGCCGGAGACATTGCGATAAAAGTAGAAGAGGGGAAAATAACGTCAGTCAAAATTGACGAAGCTAGGGAGAGATATCGGTAAGTAAGCATATACGAATCCATTACAGATTTTTGAACATATTTTTTTTACTATTTTGTAAAAAAATATATGTTCAAAAATCTGTAAAGAAATATATGTTCACTAAAAAGTAAAAATAACTTTAATTACGAAAATCTGTGGCACTAAAAGAAAATACAGAACCAAAAACACCGACTTCCGAAATTAAAGTTATTTTTCACTTTTTAGTGTTTTTTTTATTGGAAGACAGTTGTTTTTTTTTTAAGTTTTTTAGTTTTCACTTTTTATCTGTGGTTGAACAAGGTTTTGAGATGTTTTCCCTTTTACACCACACACTCGCATCAATAAGCCAGGCGGCCAGGCCGTCATACTTCCGACTGCAAAAACAAGCATTATTTAAAGAATTTTGGTATCGCAGGTGGGTAAACAAAATTACACCATATTTCAAGTTACTAGCTGCACCCCGCGGTTTCGACCGCATAAAGCTCAAAACACACAAGGTGGGTGCGTGTCGTGCGCGTGTCAGGACCGTAGGAAGGCGGGCATAAATAAATTGTAATTCAAGGAATTATCAACACACCAAACGCGTGTGCGGGTCGGGCGCGGAGCAAGACGGGAGCGGGAGACGCACCCGCGGCCGCGGCCCGTCACCTCAGACAGCGCACGGGGCAGCGCGCAGCGGGTCGGGAGCAGGTGTAGCGGCGTTAGGGCGGTGAACTATAGTCATTCATCCGCTGCCCTATACACGACTGTTCGAGCAGTCGCGACCGTTTCAAGCCGTCAACTGCATGACGAAATTCCATCGTGCCGTCGACCGCTCGCGAGCGGTCGCGAGGCATACACCGACTGCTCGAGCCGTTGACTGCGCTAGAGCAGTCGACAGCTCTCCGACCTCCCCCCCTTCCCTTGTGGCCTCGCGGCGTCTGTCTGTCTCTCTGTCTCTCTGTCGTCTCCGCTTGAGCAGAAGCAGCAAAAGCAGTGCTTCCTCGTCAGAATCCATGACTCGACTGCGGTAGAAAATCAACTGCTCGAGCGGTTGGTAGCGACTACTCGAGCATTCTGTGTACGGCCGCCGGCCGCCCTTACATTCGTCGTAACACACGTATTCTTCGATCGGCATTCTCACTGAACGCGGGCGTGGGTTTTTCAGTCAGTAGTTTTTGCGTGAAAGAGTTACAAACATCCATCCATCCATCCATCCTCACAAATTTCGTGTTTATAATATTATAATAGGATTTGATAACGTATTAGTCCATATCTTGAGAACTACTGAACCGATTTTGATGAAACATACACTGTTCCAATAGTTTCGGAAAAATGCTTCGACATACTTACATACATACATACCTTTACACATTTCTTTGGAAGACTTAATAGATTATCATAATTACCTATGTGAATATATTGCAGTTCCAATAATATTACATACACACGTGTCGAATTGACAACCTCCTTTTTTTTGAAGTTGGTTAATAATAGTTAGTGATTGAATGTTTTCATTAAACAGGCGTGCAGCTGGCCGAGCTTCCTTACTGTACTTCATTTTGAACGACCTGTACAAGATCAACCCGATGTACCAATTCTCACTAAAGGCATACAGCGTGGTGTTCAAGGAAGCCCTGACCAACGCCGAAGTCGCTGAAGACTTAGATCACCGAGTCATAAACCTGCTGGACAGCATCACCTTCGCAGTCTTCGTGTACACCAGCCGAGGACTTTTTGAGAGAGACAAGCTCGTCTACCTGTTCCTTATTACGCTACAGGTTGCTAATTTTCTAAAGGCTTACAGCGGTCTTAGTGCTTTTTTTGCTCACACTAGTGTTTTTTTGCTTTCACGCTAATTTATCCCTTGAGAAACGTGATAAAAACTTTTTATAAAAAGACAACAGCCGACTTCCAAAAACACTACAAAACGAAGAATAACTTTAATTTCGGAAGTCGGGGCAAAAAACGGTTGTTCAAAAAAACCAAAGACACGGAGTTTTACGAAATTAAAGTTATTTTTCACTTTTAAGTGTTTTTTTTGGAAGCCGGTTGTAATTTTTTTTTAAAAGGTTTTTCAAATTCGTGAATTGAAAAAAACAATAGTAAATGTGACGAATGGTCATCTTATCCTATTCTGATGTTTTTAACATAAAAATGACACGGAGGCTCAAGAGCGTTTGATCATACTTTATCTTCTTTAAGGCTCGTGCAAACAGACGCGAAATCGCGCGCGCGACAGGCAGCGGTACCTTTGTCGACAAAGGTACCGCTGCCTGTCGCGCCCGCGATTTCGCGTCTGTTTGCACGAGCCTTTATATTCAAATTTTCTCAGTGGTTAACTGGTGGTATTACCATGTTATTAAAAAACATTGCATTTTTGCATTGATTACATTGTGGAATAAAACTGATTCGCACAGTGTTTACGACTTGACAAAACATTAGATTTCTTAGTTATATGAATATTATGTAACTTTAATATTAATGTACTATACACTTATACTTTCCGGAATAAATTCTCTAAACTTTAGTGAAAACCTCATCATAATCTGTCGCGTGGTTTAAAAGAACAATGCGGACATACAGACAAACAAGAAAAGCGACTTTAATTTATGACATGTATATGTATAACAGATGGCGGACGTAGAGTTTGTCATGCGCTCGCAATACTCGCATCGAGCGGCTGGGCTCGTTACAATGACTGTTGACATTTACTGTAACGCGTTTCAAAGGAATTCATGAAAAAGCCGCCAGTAGAGTGGATGATCCGCTCGCATCGAGCGGCTCTGCTCGCTGCACTGACTCCTGTAACGCGTTACAAAAACTCTGTCATGTAGGTATACAACCTCCATCAGAAAATCACGAAAAATTCTGAGGTTCCATACATTTATTTTCACATGTCATGGACAAAAGTTTGGAACATCCGATTATTGGGTTGGTTCTGTTGTGAAAGTTGTCCTTAATAATGACGTAAATTATCCTTTTGGATTACAGTTAATTCAATTACAGCTTGTTTGCAAGTTAGTTCATAACAATATTTAGTCTGTTCGTCGTACTTCGCCAGGTCCTCCAAGCAGACGGTAGAGTGGACGCGCGAGAGTTGGACTTCCTGCTGAAGTTTGCCGTGGCACCGGAGAATACGCCGTTCTCCTGGCTGACCAATCAGAGCTGGGGCGGTATAATAACGCTCTCCAAGATGGATGCCTTCGAGAATCTCGACAAAGATATTGAGGGAGCTGTCAAAAGGTATTTAGGTTTTGTCTCGATTCATAACACCAGCCCAGCCTTCTATATATAAGTATAACTTTGAAGCCGATCGAAAAGTTTGTGGTAAGTATAGTAGTAGTTTTAATGCTATATAATGATATTATATAGCCGTTTGGACGTAATACCGGCAGCAGGTTCGTCATGCTCCCTTAGATGTCACTGCTTGCGGTAGCGTCGGGGGTCGGGTTGTCTCCTTCCCTCAAATATGGCGAGGGGGGTAATGGCTGATCTTTGCGTTATGCTCGTGAACGGGTGCTGCTTGTGGTGACTGGTCGTCTTGCTGATCTCGGATTTGTTAATGTTATTAGTAATTAACTTTTTATTTATTTTACTTCGATGGTCCTAGTTTATCATTTATAACTTCCAGTTACAGCTATATGTAAGCGGGCACGCCCTTTGTGCCTGGAGGCTTTTATTTAAATAAATAAATAAATAAATAAAATTTATTCAAGTATAAAGTATAACTATGATTTACATTAATTACAATCGAAGAAAAATTAATTCTAACTGTAATGTAGACTTGCCTGAGCTAGGTTTATGAAAACCTGTGTTTCAGGCCGTCAATTTACATCAAACATTTTAAAAAGAAGGCAACAATTAATTTACTAGAAGCTAAATCAAAAGAAGACATAACATTTTCAATGAATTGAAGAGTAACTATTTGAGTGCCTATATTACTTATTTTAAAACTAGATTATGTTTAAATAAAATTACTGAATAATATTAAAGCAGATAAAGTGGAGACTAAAGTAGGTAAAGGAAAGAAGTTTTATTTTAAAATTTCTAGTAGTTTTTCCGTGTCTGCGTAATTCAGTTTTGCCAAATATTCCTGTACTAGTGACTTACACCTATTATAACTTAAACTATAAATTTTTAGCACTCTGTTAAACTGGTTATACAAGTAGGGTCCTAAAAATAAATAAAATCGATTAGCAAAAGCATGTTTAGTCTGAGAGTTAGCACAAACCAAATCTTTTCTTCTCCTATCTGAAGGTACTGGGTTATAATAAAGTTCAGTGTGTTGGAATAAAACTACATTCAAAACAAATAATTGACGTACCGTAAGCACCTTACATGCCATAAAAAGCTGGTGTGTGGGAAATCTAAATGGACGAAAAGTAGCAACCTTTAAAACTGCTCTTTGGGCGCGTTCTAGGTGCAGTAAAATTGATTTAGCGGCTCCACCCCAGGACGTTATGCAGTAGGTAATAATAGATTGACACAACGCCAAATAAACTTGTCTAATTAATTTAAAGTCGGCAATGTTACGTAAATTTTTAAAAATGTATATTAGTTTACGCACTCTGGTGCATAATAAATCGATGTGTTTGCGGAAATTCAGATTTGTGTCAATCGTGACGCCTAGATATTTAATGTGGTCGGTTTTAGTTAAAGTGGGACAAGTGCATGCAATGTCAGCATAATGTAAATTACAATTGTTATGCGCTTGAATGTTCAGATTAGTAAGCGTTGGATTAGTATTTCTCATTGTAAACAATAGGTACTTGGTTTTATCTGTATTTAATGTTAAGAGATTTTCATGAAGCCAATTAGACACCGCATTAAAGCCATTCTGTGCTACCTCATAGACCTCGGCTTTTGATTTAGCTGCAAATAGTAGGGCTGTGTCATCCGCATATGACATAATTACACCATTTTGGAGTGTCAAATTGCACAGGTCATTAATATAGATTAAAAATAACGTAGGACCCAAAATACTACCTTGTGGGATTCCATAACAGCTATTCTTAACTTCAGAACTCATGCACCGACCTATTTTTACACACTGATGGCGGTCGCTAAGGTAATCAGATAATAATTGCAATTGTACTCCCCGTATTCCCATCATTTCCAGCTTGTACACAAGCAAACTACAAGAAATTGTGTCAAAAGCCTTGGCTAGGTCTAAAAATATCCCTAGGGTGTGCATGCCGTTATCCAGGTTTGTGCTTATAAAATTTGTCAGATGGTGAACTGCTTGGCTTGTTGATCTTTTAGGCCTAAAACCAAATTGATGATCAGAGAGTAATTTATTACTTTCAAGATATTGTACTAATCTACTGTTTATAATTTTTTCCAAAATCTTTGAGAGGCCTGTTAAAACTGAAATTGGCCTGTAGTTATTTACACAATTTTTGTCTCCAGCTTTAAACACAGGGGTGACTACGGCTTTTTTAAGCATTTTAGGAAAAATTCCTTTTGTTAAGCATAACTGAAAAATGTGAGTCAAGGGAGGAGCAATGACGTATTTAAATCTTTTGAGTATGCTATTAGGTATGTCGTCACATCCTATGGCACACATTTCCTTTAATCCGTCTATTATCCTTACTACCTCATTAACATCAGTATCTAATAAGACAAAAGAGTTTCGTGTCGCAAATGTCTTAGCTAGCATTTAGGTAATGTATGTTTAACTTTTATTTCTGCTTGAGTAGTTCTCGTTTTATTTTTTATTTTATCATTTTTTTTTGTGGTTGGTATATCGGCGTGTGCTAGCTGACATATGGCTAATAATTAGATATAAGTTTTATGTATGTAATGTAAATGATTTTGTATACTTTTATATAGAATCAATTTTTCTCTAACTGAACAGACAGCTGTGCTGCTGGGGAGTTTGTTGCGCCACTTCTTCTTCCCAGCTAAAGCACTAGGAAGTGGTGAAGGGATGGGCGTTTTGGGGGACTGTCTTATGTAATTTTGACGTTCGGAAAGTGCTGATTCTCAGCCTAGTTTGAATAAATGACTTTTGATTTGATTTTGAAATAAACTATTTAGAGTAATAATTTAAGAAAAGTGTTCGTTTTCCCAGAAAGCTTTACGATTTAGTTAAATTATGATTTCCAAGACGTAGGCGTAGACGTTTCCGGAAGACATAGCATTGAAATGATGATGATTTCCAATATTAATTAATTAGATTTAAATTCATTTAGATGGCAGAAATACACAGAGGGCGAAGCTCCCGAGAGAGACAAGCTACCGGGCGAGTGGAAGAATAAGACGTCGTTACAGCGCCTGTGCATAATGCGAGCGTTGCGTCCCGACAGAATGTCTTACGCTTCTAGGTACGGTCATACACTTGCGATACGTAGCCCGCCCACACCCACTTGGTGACCGTGACCATGGTCACTGTGACCGTACTCGAACTTACAATACCTAGCTACGTGCAGAGACTGAAGGGTTTATGCTTGCAATAAAGGACCAAGTTATAGAAACCAAAAACTACAAAAAATATATTTTGAATTTAACGACAGATACTTGTAGAAAATGCAATAGTTCACCAGAGACAATCCACCATATTACCGGCGCCTGCAAATCAATTGCCACAGACAACAAACATCGACACGATGACGTAGACAACGTCATACACCAGAAACTAGCTCATCAATACAAACTTTTTTGACACTGTAGTACCATAATAAAATGACTCTGAAACGGTGATAGAGAACAACACAACAAAACTGTACTTCGACCGAGCCATACTCACCGACCGCACAATTCACTTTAATAGAACTGACATCACATTTATTAATAAAATAAACAACACTGGGTTCCTAATAGATATTGCCGTGCCAAATACACATAACTTACAGACTATCTGAAAAAACATCTAAACACACCGAACTAAAATATGAAATAACCCGACTTTGGCATCTTCAAATCACAATAGCCTCCATAGTGCTATCTACAACAGAACTAATACCCAAACAGCTTCATCAGTCCCAAGTTCCCTCAACCTGCCACCTAACACCTGCGGAAAAAGGCAGTGATTCTTACCACATGCGGGCTAGTTAGAAAATTTCTTCAGTGTGACTCGGTCAACTTGCACCAATACTCCCACTCAAATATAGATTCATCTATCATACAGTCTACTCCGGAAAACCAAGCAGTATCTAATATCAATCCCACACTTAACCCCACTGATGGACTTGGCTTAGGTCCGTGTTATCAGTTCTACCCGGCTAGGAAAACAAAGGCAGAAACTACAAAATAATAATAATAACTGCACAAGTTCTGGATCAAATGGTTTATAAGTTCACACGCTCGCTTGGCGGCTCAGTACCAGACTGCATTGGAGTCTGGTTCGGTACCCCAGTTCTTAAGAACAGGAGTTACTCACCTGCTCCATAAGTCTGGTAGCGCCACGGAACTTTTAGGCGCAGAAATTATAGGCCTATCGCATGTTTACTGACGGTCTATAAAGTTCTAACATCCATTTTGAGAGCTAAATGTCTGCCTCTCGAAACGGATGTCAAACGGATCCTGTGGTACTAAGGAGCTACTCCTCATTGATGGCCGTTAGCCAACAGGCTCATCGTTCCCGAAAGGATAAGAAGGCCTATGACTCGGTGCCACCACATATATGGTTCACGAGGCTGTTGGAGTTGTATAAAGTAGATGCAACTCTGCGCACCTTCCTGATGTCGTGTATGATGCAATGGAGGACAGTCCTTCGCTATCCAGGATGTCGAAATATCAAGAGGAATAGCGAGCTGAGAAGGATCGAGGGGCATAAGTCAGGGCGATAGTTTGAGTCCACTTTGGTTCTGCTTAACCCTGAATCCTCTAAGCACACTGCTGGAGGATTCAGATCTAGGCTATCGGCTAAGGAGAGGTGATCAGGTTATATCCCACGTCCTCTATATGGATGACCTAAAACTCTTTACCCCCAAGTATCTGGACTTGATGATTGATGAAGATTGTCGACATGTGGGATGTGGACTCGGTAATCATTGTGCCCATAGTCGTATCACCCAATAGCTTAATTGCCAATAGCCTAGAACAACACCTAAGAAGGCTCTCGTTGGGCAGCTGGTAATTAAGGGCGTGATTCAGAAAGCGATACTCCTGGACACGGCTCGCGATGTAGGAGGTTCCTCTCTACTTTTTATTTTATTTTTAAATGTTTTTATATGTTTTATTCTAATATTGTCCCGTTCCCGATACCGGTGGGCTACTATTTTTTATATTTTTAAAAGTTTAAATATCTATCTATATTTATTTGCATAAAAACACAAATAATAACGAGTATAAGCAGTGCAGGGTTAAAATTCAGCTATTCTTACTGATATATAGCTAATATGGTATTCAGCTGCATCCGGTTAGACTGGAAAGCGACCCTTTTCTCAACTATGTTGAGAAAAGGCCTTTTTAGGCAGAATGATTTTAAAAAAAAAACGGTCCCTGGCTCTTTACGGGGCACCGGTGTGGGCGCGTTCCCTAAGGCTGCGGCCAGCCCGCCGGTTGAACGCGTCCCAAAGGGTCATGGCCTGGTCCTTCTGCGAAGCAGTAATGCTCGCGAAGGAGGAGGCGGAAAGCGTGAGGAAGAGGCAAAGTTTGCGCCCTCACGCCCCTAACCGCCGCCACTGGAGACACCCTGGGCGTCGGGAATCCCAGGCGGATTCCCGGCCACCATAGGCGCGGGCTTGCGGACGGCGAGCAATGGGTAGCTCGCCGTCCGATAAGGACCAGGCCCGGGTCGATGGCGCGTCGTGTTCCACGCGCGCCTATGAGATATCAGCACACCTGACGGGGTCCGTTAGGACCGATGCCTGCCAGGGTTGCGGGAATGTCCGAAAGGGATACCGGGACCCTAACTGAAGGAACACGGGTTGGTTTTAGTCAGTAAAAGTCTGACACGCCCTTCCGCCCCGCCCAGAGCGGGAGAAGTAATTTGATGATTTCCCAATATAAAAAAATATAAAAATGCAGACTGATTTTGCAGTAGAGGGTTAAAATTGTTCTTATTTCGATTGTTCTCGTTAATTGGGAATTTTCGATATATTCCTCCTGAATAATAATGTAACACTTTGAATGATAAAAGTTAAAAATTAATGCTTCCACGTAGGGTTTTAAGGGTTTGGGCACATGGCATAGATATAAGAAAGAAGGAGATATGCCCGGTAGTTGAAAATGTATTAGAACCCACTGTCTCCAAAACATCCCCACTGCGCGCCAACTACTACAGATGCAGTTCAGTAAGAGCAATATATACGCAGTCGCGCACACACCCACATTTCATAAATCAGAACGTACTACACAATCAATTATAGACCTTATAACATCTCTAACACAGCGCGCATTTAACGTGCACCGTACAACTTACTCACACAAAAGCAATGGTCGCTATCGATGTGCTGTGCAAAAGCCATTTATTTTCCATATACGCTAGTGATTGACTAAATCGGAAAGTTATCGATTTTTTTATTGTACTAAAATATTTTTGGAGTCCTGAAAATAAAATAAATAAAAAACGATAAGTCCAGCGAATATTAAGTATAATAAAAAGTAGCTAAAAAAATATAAAAAATATAAAAAATTAAAACAACGAAAAAATCCGGTTTAAGCTCTATCCTCGCATTATTTAAGCTTAATCTCTTACTTTTATATGGTTTTGGTATTTTACTTCCGTTAAAGTTTTCAAAAGCTTCGAATGTGTTATAGTAATCTGCTGGTTAAGATAATAATATTAGTGACTTTTGTTAAAATAAGTCAAAATATTCATACTAAGTATTTATTTGTTATGCATGGGTGTGTGTTTGTTTCATATACATATTTGCTATTTCTTTATTTACTAGGCATATTTTAATAAAAAAAGCATATTGCCTGCTTAGTACATGGTGGGGTATCGATGTAACTGCTTAGGATAATATTTAAATTATAAATACGCTGTAATTGTACCTACCTTTCAGCTTCCCAAAAGATGCGAATTTAAAAAAGGAATGGATTGATGCCACAGGCAGGCCACCTAACTGGTTCCCTCATCTTAACAGGGTTCAACGATATCTACCGTTTCAATAGGCTATGACAGGTTAAGATACGATAATTCAAACCCAATAACACTCCGCCGACATTAACATAAAATTTTATTAACTTTCTTTACGATTGTTGTTTATGCAATTGTCTACTACGCTGTAAAATAATCAAAATAAGTAAAAATCATTATTTCACATCGATCTTCCAACCACGTAAAACGATTTACAGATTGAAGAATTTATTCGCTAATCGACATCGATTGTTGTCGATAGCCTACGTTAGTGGATCTGCACAAGCACATCACTAGCTCGGCGCAAGACACAGCGGCCGATTTTTCGATTTGTTGTTTTTCATGATTTTAAAGAAAAATACTGAGAAATACTTGTACTTGCATATGGCAAATGATTACATTATTCACAAAGTTTTTGATTTGGCTTCGGTTTTTGCAAGAAACCACATAACAACTCGGCATTCTTATAAGTTTTCACGATCACGGTCGAAAGCGCACTAGTTCGCGGAGACGGCCATTTGCCAAGTGCATGAGCATTTCGGACATGCGGCGCGGACACAGACACGCCCCCATGCCACTTCTCCTGTTTTTTATATTTCTATGGCACATGGTCTTGGCATAAAAGTCGAAGTACGGTGTACATACATAATCTTAGGTACCAATTCACAATGGAACAAACATATTTCAGAGACTGTCATGAAAACTGTATCTTGATTTGTCACAGTAGACGGACTAGCAAGCTTCCATCACTATCATCGTTATTACAGTAGCTCAGAGGTCCTAAGAATATTAAATCTAAAAAAAAAACTCATTTTACCATTCCTTTAGTGCTTTTTGCGAAGAGAATCTGGGCACGAAATACGTTGAGGCCCGTACGCCACCGTTGGATAAGTCTTACGAGGAGAGCAATTCCACAACAGCTATGTTCTTCATTCTTTCGGCTGGTGTCGATCCATTGAAGGTAACCAGTTTTGTACAATACTTAGATTTAAACATACGCTGTTTAATAAAGACATGAACAATTGAACATACTTTTCTCGTGTGTGCAACCTGTTTTAGACCCTTCAATTGTTTTACTTAGAATTATTTTTAATTAAAACATTATTTTCAGGATTTAGAAAAGTTGGGTCGTAAAATTGGTTTTGCGACTGATAAGAAGAATTTCCACATCGTTTCTTTGGGTCAAGGTCAGGAGGTGGTTGCTGAAGAGGCCATGGGTATCGCTTCAGCTAACGGCCACTGGGTCATCTTGCAAAATGTTCACTTGGTCGCTAAGTGGCTCGCAGCACTTGAGAAGAAAATGGAAGAGTGCTTCGAAAATCCTGACCCAGATTATAGGTAGGATAGGATCTTCAGATCTATTCATATTTTGCAATAATATGACCATTTTATCCACTGTTGAGATTTTTATCTCTTTCTTTTTAAAGGTTATTTTTAAGTGCTGAGCCGGCCGGTGATCCCGCTTACCACATAATTCCGCAAGGAATCTTAGAATCGTCCATCAAAATAACAAATGAGCCGCCTATCGGCATGTGGGCTAACTTGCATAAGGTAAGTATAAGCTGTTTAATATACTTATGTATTATTTATTTTTGTATTTTGTTTTTAAATAACTCGCACAATAAGGTCATTACTCCCCTGGCTCCCGGAAGGAATTTTAAATAATCAAAAGTCTCCCGGAATTTAAAATTCACTTTTCGTTGCTGAATTCTGGGAGATTCCCGAAATTCCGAGAGAGGTCACAACCCTAGGTATGAGTGACAGCATCACGGGGCCAGGGGGTGTCAGTGGGTTTCTACAGCTCAAGGACGGCTAATACAATGATCTTTTAGCGCTCGAATAACGCAGACAGGGGGCCGCTGTTGGTAAACATAATGTGCAATTGTTTTGTGAAATGCATTGAAAGAACAATACAGCGTCGATAGTTGCGATTTTGGCCACACGCCAAAAGAACCATAATATAGCGCTACGCTATAACATAGGTACTTAGCGCCTATATAAATTTTGTCCATAGTCCCTGGACAACTTCAGTCAAGAGACCCTGGAGATGTGCAGCAAGGAGGCGGAGTTCAAATCTATTTTGTTTGCTCTATGTTATTTCCATGCCGTTGTTGCTGAGAGACGGAAATTCGGCCCACAAGGATGGAACAGGTACTTAGATTCTGTATTAATTTTTGTGTTTTACCCCTTGCAAATACCTCCAGGTTTGGGTCATCTTTCTAAGTTAGACCTTATTGGACTCAGATTTAACTTCAACTCTTGAACTTAAGAATAAAATTGATGCAGTGCTTACATAACAGAGACTCACAGCCTACAAGTTTATGTCCTTTTTCTTTGGCGTTGTATGAATGAAATCCTTCTGCAGGGTGTATCCATTTAACTTCGGCGACCTGACGATCTGCGTGTACGTACTGTATAACTACTTGGAGGCGAATCCTCGTGTGCCGTGGGAAGACTTGCGCTATCTGTTCGGAGAGATCATGTATGGCGGGCACATCACCGACGACTGGGACAGGCGGCTCTGTCGCACCTTCCTGCTCGAATATATGCAGGCGGAATTGGTCAGTCGCATAGTAGAATTAAATACTACAGGAGTTATTTGATTATGCTTGATCAACGTCAATATTGATCACCTTAAATCATAATCGATGGTCGATCGTAAACCGGATGTCATGCACCCCTCGATCTGGATTGATCTGAGCGGTTGATGTCATCAATCGATTTCGATCGGTCGCTATCAGGTTCCACCTCAATAAGCGACACATGAATAGTATGTATACGCCTTTTTTATATACCTAGCGACCTACCCTTTAAATTGGTATAGGTAATATTAAAGAAAAGAACCAATAATCGTATAACAACTTCTAATTGTTAATGCTACTGGTGGCTGTCATTTGTGGATCTTTGACAGTCGTTACGAGTCGTCAGAAGCCCGAAAACTGACAACTAGTCTAACCAAGGGGTATCGTATTACCCAGTTACTGGGTTGTGGAGGTCAGATAGGCAGTCGCTCCATGTAAAATATTGGTATTCAGCTGCATCCGGTTAGACTGGAAGCCGACCCCAACATAGTTGGGAAAAGGCTAGGCAGATTGACTGGTCCAAAATTCTAATAATAGGATTATTTACTTTTTTCTTCCTTTTTCGTCAGGTGGACGGTGAATTGCAACTAGCTCAGGGCTTCATATCACCACCGAACTCTGATTACGTTGGGTACCACGCCTACATCGATGAAGTTTTACCAGAAGAAACACCATACTTATACGGATTGCATCCTAACGCTGAAATAGGATACTTGACCACCGTCTCCGAGAGACTCTTCAAGGTATGTCCTTAAACTCAGGGCGCGACCTTTTCCTTTTAGAACGAACTGGCTTATTTAGCTTACCCAATACAAATATGATAAATACTGTACGAGATGATAAGATGGTAAGATACTTGACGAGATCCGTTATTTAAATTACTATACATTTTAAAAGGTGGTGTTTGAAATGCAACCGAGAGATACCGGCGCGCAGGCAGGAGGTGGTGCGAGTAAAGACGAGATGGTACCCTGCATCCTTTATTTACTATTAGATAACCATCAATAGACTGCTAGTAGATCATATTATATTAACAGTCTTAATTATTCAGGTACGAATGATACTAGATGACATCCTAGATCGAGTACCTGAACCTTTCAATCTGGTGGAACTGATGGGGAAAGTGGAGGAGTTGACTCCCTACACCATCGTAGCCATTCAAGAATGTGAACGAATGAACCGCTTGATGGGGGAGATTCGAAGGTCTCTTAAGGAGACAGAGTTGGGGCTCAAGGTGCGATGTTCATTTGTGTAGCTAACAAATAAATGTACTGATCGAAACAAATATGATACCACTTAGAATAGTCAAAATATAATAAAGTATTTAAGAACCCCGAAGTTCCTCAAATAAGTGTTTCCACTTGTTTTAAATAAATCAAGTCTCGCTTGTGTGCATGAAAATTCGCTATGTAAGGTACCTACCTAAAATGTCATACGCTGATTCCAAAGCTGATTTTCTTTTTTTATTGGAGCTTATAATTCACGTTTTTCACATAAACGCTCATAAACCACCTGGCTTTCATTTGGAGGCTATTTGTGAACTGGCTACTTGAATGCAACAGAACGCATCTTGCACGCTGATTGGTGGAATGTCATGTTACCTGCGTCGGCGCAACTATCTTTAAAATCACTAAAAGTTATAATAGATTTACACATAATAGTTAAATTAGACTACGATTAGACAAAAAAGACAGAACTTTCTTTTCTTTTTTTTTTTAGACAAAAATTTCAGGTTATGTTGCGATTAACAAATAATTATTATTATTTGTTAATCGCAATATAACCTGAATTTTTTTTCGTCTATGTAAGTACTTGTCTGATATTATTTGTGAAGCTATATCCAATTGATAATGTCGGATATTGAGCCTGGTCTTCTACAAAAAGCAGGAACCTCTTGTTGATCAAGAACCATTTAGTGAGTGGCATAATGAAAAAGTTGGAATGGACAAGTGAAAGAATTCAAATTGTAATCAAATTGTTAGACGACTGGGTATACAGCTAAATCTCAGGGAAGGCCACCAACAAATAAACAATACCATCTCGCAAATAGATGTTATAACCAAAAGAAAAAAGATCTCGGATTGTTTTCTAACGGGGTGTCCTGCGTGAGCGATGAATACGACACGACCAGTATTATATAGTGCTCTGTGCGACGCGATACGACGCTGCGAACGCGACGAATGCGATCAACGGCATACCCTGCTTGCGGCCCTTATGGCAATCTGCGGCGAGACGCGACTTAACGCGTACTTGTTTTGGGGGCGACCAGATGCGATAAGCAAAATTGTACTGTACTTCTCTATGATTCGAGAAGTAATGACCAAAATCACGTAGGATATTTGGCGCGTCGCATTTCATCGTGTCGTGTCGCGTCGTGTCGTATACGTCGCTCACGCAGGACACCCCGTAAGTCTATGGACTTTTTGAGCCATTTTGTTATATACTTGTACATCCTATATATATTTTAGTGTCAGCTTGTATATTGTAATTAAGATGTATAACTGTGTAATTAAATGTGTTATAAGATCATATAAAATAAATAACCCTAAACATAAGTTGCTTAAAATAACAAAATCAACAAATTAAAAATATATCTGAAAACAAAAATAACATTCCGCTTTGCTAAAACACCTGTAAAAGCAGTGATTCTCAAGGATTGTTTGATCAATGAACCTATCCATCTCGACCTGCTTTTCAGGGTGAGCTGACCATCAGCAGCGACATGGAGGAGCTGATGGAGTCTCTCTTTATGGACAATGTGCCAACAGCGTGGAGCAATCTGGCTTACCCCAGCCTGTTGGGCTTGGCCGCGTGGTTCGCAGACCTTTGCATGCGACTCACTGAGCTTGAGAACTGGACCGGGGACTTCAACGTATGTTGTCACTAATTATTGTAATCGATAAATCTAGATGGGTTTGCTGTATGGATATGCACTATTTGTCCAAACGGCGTGGCGTGCAACAGACCATACTTCATCGTACCTACTTGTACACTAACATTACTAACACCTTTTAATTTCTTTTTGTTCTTACTAGAAACTCTTAACCGCCCGGGGCGTGAACGACCCCCCTTTAAAGCTAGGGAGTAATTTTATTGCAAAAAATACTCGGCAATTTTACGGGCACAACAAACCCGCTGTCCCTGAGGTAGTTTCTATTCAGACTCGATTATGTTTAGGGTTAAACGTCATTGATATTGCCGATCGGTGCCCACTGGAGGGTAATTGAATTTTTTTTCGAGGCCTCTAATTTGTACGGTCGCATTCGAAGGGATTGAAATGTTAAACAAGCTTGAATTTAAACATACTGTTAATGCTTTTCTGTCTCTCTATTCACATTGTAACTTTGACTCATCTATTCCAGCTGCCGCCGGCGGTATGGCTCGCAGGGTTTTTCAACCCGCAGTCCTTCCTGACGGCTATCATGCAGCAGACGGCCCGCAAGAACGAGTGGCCCCTCGACAAAATGTGCCTCAACTGCGACGTTACCAAGAAAGCTAGGCAGGACTTCAAGTATGTAATCATTGGGAAATTATAGTTATTTGTAAATAATTAGGTATTAAAACACTCATGTGATACAATTATGACACTCGGCTTCGCCTCGTGTGATAAACCCACATTCGTGTTTTAATACCCCTTATTATATAACAGTTGCATACAAGACTTTATCTACACCCATGAAATGAATCCTCTATAAAAGGTTCTTTGCAATACTAATATCGAACAAAAATGGAGGGATACGACGCACGTGAATTCGAATTTTACGAATTCGAGTAATAGATGCTTTTTTTATTTAAATTACGGTGCTTTGTTAGTGAAACGCACCTGCATGACAATGTTCTTTTTTTTAAATGAGTTGCATTATGAAATTTAGTACAACATAATAACAACCTTTTGGATGATACTATGGTTACTATGACAACATTAAAACAACCAGTGTTTTAATGTTGGCAATAAGCTAACTGTTTCAGAAACTTTTATAGAGGATTTATAGCATGGGTGTAGATAATAGTATATTATGCAATTAGTGAATAAAGGACGGATTTAAAGCGAGGGCCATAGCTGCATCACGAGCAAGTGAAGGATTCTAACGATTGAAAATTGATGAATCACTCCCTACGGTCGTGATTCAAGTGTTAGAATCCTGAGCGACGCGACTGATTCATGGCCCTCGATATAAATCCGTTTTATTCAAGGGTTGCATACTACACTTTATACCATGACTACGAGAAAAAGAACTTGCAACTTCGAGTATGTTATTATGTCAATGTCATGGCTTGTTTTATAGTACACCGTAGCATAGAATACGTACTTGTAAATGTCGATGACTTCTTTTTCTTCGACAACTCATTAAAATAAGTTAGGAAAACACACTCTGAAAATTTTCCACAAGCTTGATTTTCATTTTTCCATTTGCAAAATTCATCATATGCTTTGATGTAAACCAGCCGTGATTTGTTGGGTAGCAAGTTTTCTACTATATCGGCCGCCCTCCCTTTCATAAACTCAGGTGAATCGATTTATTATGAAGTAACACTAAACTTTGCGTTCATACAACTTACAGTAGTTAAAATAGCGCCAATTTAAAGAAAAGGAACACAAAACAGTTTGTAGTCTAAACTCCTTGTCGAAAATGTCAACCAATCACATCCGAGTTTGTATCGAGTATTTTTTCGCAAGGAGGTTGTACAGCATTGAGATGGAGATCGAATATATTCATGTGTTCTAAATTCAAACACCAAAACAGACTAAAAGTGCTTTTTAGAGGGGGAATGGTATAAAATGGTTTATAGCACCTGTAGGGTAACTGCGTATGCGGGAAAGTCCGAAAGGGATACCGGGACCTTGGCAATAGGCAACTGAAGGAACACGGGTGGGTTTTAGTCAGTAAAAGTCTGCACGAAGAGCGGGAGAAGTCATTAGATGATTTCCCACCATCAAAAAAAAAACGGGTAATTGCGTAACACAAACAGTACCAATGGCTTTAATTTTGACAGTTTAACAACATTTTTATTGCGCTAGACGTTGTTGAGCAGGCAAATTTTTCGAACATATTATGAAGCAATGGAATATCCTTCAAAATGATTCAGATTGTGATTGAAAGTGTGTTACACTGTTAGGGTGCTGGTCCAGGCGGTGAATCAAAACTTGGTTTTAACGTTATAAGTACTTCCTCACACATTTGATTACCCTGACGGCCAAACTTTCTTCTTTGTCAAAGCATCTGACTCTGATCTGACACTGACATTTTCCGAATGTGCCTTTCTTGGGTATTTTTCCCGAGTGCCTCAAAAAAGCAGTTATTGTCCCTGTATACAAAACAGGCAGTAAACAGCAAGTAACAAATTATAGACATATCTCTTTACTGCCTATGTCAAAAATTTTGGAAATAATCATAAATAAAAGATTGTTTAAATATCTGGAGGACAAATCAATTTTGTCGGAGCGTCAATATGGATTTAGACCTAATCTTTCAACTGCCGATGCCGTACATCATCTTTCCTTTCTTTCTAGCCCAGGAACTTGACAAGGGTATGTGTGGTTACCCTTGTCAAGTTGGAGGTTTCCTGGACCTCGCCAAGGCTTTTGACACAGTCTCCATTCCTATTCTGTTGCGCAAGCTTGAGTCAGTTGGCATAAGGGGCATTCAACTGAAACTTCTCAAAAGTTATTTAGAAGACCGAACCCAGTGCGTAAAGATTGGCAATGTTCTCAGCGAAGACGAAAAAAACACGTCCTTTGGTGTGCCCCAAGGAAGTATTTTAGGGCCTACTCTATTTTCGATATACATAAATGGCCTTTGTAATCTAAACCTAGAGCACGGCACTATAATATCCTACGCTGACGACACTGCCCTCCTTTTTTCTGCTGAATCTGAACATGAAGTCTACAAGTTTGCGCAACACGGTTTTAATATTGTAAAGAAGTGGCTTCAACATAACTCACTAACACTAAATGCGGCTAAGACTGTAAGACAAATTATATTAAGTTTTCAATGCGCAAACTAACATCTGTTTTGCCCTCAACGATGTATGCTCATTGTTGTATGGTCCCTGCAGATTGCTTGCTCACGTGCCCTAATATTAATATAACTAATCAAATAAAATATTTGGGAATTATAATAGATGAAACCCTATCTTTTAAACAGCACATAGAAGCTTTTAATAATAGAATGCGTAAACTAATATTCGTTTTCAAGAAACTACGTTATATTGCAGACCCAAAATTAATTAGGCGAGTTTACTTTGCTCTCTGTCAGTCAATTTTGAATTACTGCATTACCTCTTGGGGTGCAGCAGGTAAAAGTTTGCGACTACCTATAGAGAGGGCCCAAAGAGCAATTCTCAAGGTGTCTACTTGCCGCCCTTTCCTTTTTCCCACTAACCTACTCTATGAATCCTGTGAAGTACTAACAGCTCGACAGTTATTCATAATGAGCATTGTATTAAAACAACACGCAGCCCTCCCCTACAACACTGAATTTACTAAAAAGAGACGGAAAGACATAGTTTGCCCTACAAAAAGTACAAAACATGCTTTTGCAGCCAAATTTTTTGTCTTCCTAGGACCATTACTTTATCACAGACTTAATGCGAGAGCCAAAATTTACTCACTGAATTATAATAATTGTAAAAGAACTCTCAAAGAAGCTCTACAAAGTATGTCCTATGAAGATACAGAGAAATTATTAGTTGTACTTAAATAAAAATTGTATTTAGGTTTTGTAAGTATTAAGATTTTATTTAAAAATAAAAACGGATTTACACCTTTATACATACCTATTAGATGACTAGATTTTTATAATTAAGTATGTGATTATTTTAGAAATACTATGCCTTGCCTCGCCTGAAACAAGATGACCTAGTTCAGGCACATAAACCTGTTGGGTTTTTCGTAGATTTAAGCAAATTTGTATTTACTGTTTACCTTTTTACCAGAATAAACTTTTATTATTATTTATCTGCGACTAAGATTGCAGCCGTCGTCGTGGCCGCGTAGTGCTTAAGATGAAATGTGACGCATGAAGTAGTAAACGCTGTCTTACTTAACTCCGACTTTCAAATGTAAAAGAGAGAGATTGACAAATGATACAACTTGATAGACATACGCTACGACACCAGACTAGATATGCTCCCCATTTAAACAGTGCGAACAGTGCATGTCCAATACCTTAATCACACGTACCGAGTCTCTACGCGGTAGGTGTGATCAAAGTTTTAGACGTGCACTACGAGACAGCATAATGATGGCAAGGCCGAGAGAGTCGGGTGGACGAGGAGGTGTTTACACGTATTTTTTAACTTGGCACCGAGTCAATCAGTCAGTTCAGTTTTGATGCTGTAGACTAGGGAGACAATGGATCGCATCAAGATAATTAAATATATAGTTAAAATGGTATTTGCAGTGTTCTTGATTTATGTATACTTGACACACTTTCTATTGTTTTCTTTTCTCTATCATTCTTATGTCAATGTCATGCATCCCTCTTATTGCTCAATTTACACTGAAAACGCGGCCGGCAGCGACGCGGCGAGCAGTTTTAATCACAAAGGCATTAAAACTTTATGTGCAATATAAAAAAATATAGATACACTTGATAGAATTGAAAAGCGCGTCGCCTCGCGCCGCCGCGCCACCGCATACTGCACAGGCCGCCACGAGGCTCCGCGCGCTGCTTTATATTCTATTTTAATCCCAGTAGTATTTACCGACCTCCACGCGGGCAAAACTGCGGGTAAAAGCTAGTTATAAATATTAAAATAAATACGCCATGTCGCAGTGCCCCGCCGCGCGAGGGCGCCAACATCCACGGACTGTACATGGAGGGCGCACGCTGGGACACCACGACCGGTGGCATCGTGGAGTCGCTGATGATGGAGCTGTTCCCCATGATGCCCGTTATTTACATCCGCGCCGTCACGCAGGATAAACAGGAAACCAGGAATGTCTACGAATGTCCCGTCTATAAGATTCGGTGAGTTGTCAATTTCGAGGTATACCTAAGTCTGTTCCGAAATAATATAACGAAAATAATTATAAACAAATGCATCAGAAATCGTACCTGTGGATGCCAAGTTGAAGTGCCACTTACGAATTTAGTGCTTTAATTTTATTATTTGAATACATAAACATGTTAGAGGCAGACCAATAGCGTCGCTTTTGAAGTAGGTCTTTGAATTTCCCACAGTTAATTGGCACTTTAAAAATATTAAAATCTCGCTCAAAAAGACACATTATTAAAAAAATATTGATGGAGGCATAATTCTGAAAAAAAAAAAAGTATTAAAAATTTAAAAAAATACTTGACCCGTATTCGAATCACATGCATATTCCCTATTCCAAACGTTATTAAATACATAATTCTTAGTATGAATTCGCTTTTGTAATTTGTGACATACCTCACGTTTATTCGTTTTACTTTATGCTCAAAAACATTTACTTCTCCCCCAGTATGCGTGGTCCGACTTTCGTCTGGACGTTCAACCTGAAGACCAAAGACAAGCCCACTCGCTGGACACTCGCCGGCGTAGCCTTATTACTGGGAGTATAAGTAAATCTACTTATCTTAATTACCTTTCTGATGCGGAAGCCCGTCTTTTCAGTGTTGTGCAGTGTTTGTGTGATTTATACAACGTGCTTTGTTTTCAATCCCAAACTTTAGGGTATTAATGAGACCATGTCAAAGAATCAACTGGCACACAAATTGTTTCAATTTATTTTTTATTTTAAGATATCGTTACATTAGACTAGATGAGCTCTAAGTTTCATTGATAAGTACGAGTATAGTTTTTATGGACAAAAGTAGTCAGAATTATGTTTCTTTATTTTTCACGTATGTGTGTGTTTTACCTAAATAATCGTGACTTTGTCGAATAATTTTTGTAAGAAAAATGAAAAAAATGTGCCAGTTGATTTTTTTAAGTCCCTGAAGTCCCTAGAGAGTCGTTTCATGATCCCTAGAGTTATGGGATATAAAAAAACCGTTGTATAATGCTTTATCTAAATTTTTTTTTAGGTTAATAAATATGTATCTATCGAAATGGACTTTATAATCTTTACCTTATCTACTAGCATACACTTATAATTGATTTCTAAAACACATGGCTTAGGTTACAAAACGCTCGGTAGACCAGGGGTGACAAAAAATTGGATACCGCAACTGACACAGGTTATTCAAAAAGCCGTTTATATTTCTCACTAATTTAATACTGTTGAGTATCATGACAAAATATTTTGTGCAGACAACAATCGGCTCTTTAAGTACTTACAAGTTTCATCATTTTATCTGTGCATTACAACGCTTTAACGAAGACAACATTTAGTTCCTTAAATATAACGATATTATTACAATAGAGACTCTGCCGGATATACATTATCTTTTATTATAATTTATACTTCTCTTTATATTATAAAAATAAATACCTATGCCGTTTTATTCGCAATGGACGGCGTCATTCAGTCTAATCACTTGAATCATTATTTAGAACATAAAGTGCATTAATGATCTACTATTATAACCATTTTAACTTATTTTGAAAACTGGCAGTGATTATCACGCGTTTGTCTTCATAACTATTATCACAATCATCCTGTTCTCACACCCTTACTGTTTAAAGTCGCGCTTGGAGAAGAATTGTCATTATCTGACGTCGGTTCGGAACCCTTAACAGTGAATGTGACGTAATATCGCTTATTCTTATCCAGTTTCTCCGCTGGCAATGCGATCAGCTGCTTCTCTGTTCCGTGGGAGACTTCTAGCGTGACGTGCGCTTTCCCACCACCGGCTGGTGGTTTGGAATTGATCTTCGGGAGAAATCCTTTTGATTTTGAGCTCGGGCCTGCTGTTGCAGGCTTTGGCATTGTGTGATGGTTCCACCTGTACGGTACTGAAACGATGATAAAAGTATCAGTGATATTTTGTTCCACCATTCAATTTACTCAACTTTTTGTATCAAACTCCTGGACTAAAAAATAAGATACTTACTGTATGCCGAGCACGGTATACCAGTATACGCATGCACTGCGTGGAAACATCTGTGAGTCTTACTAGTGCAAAGACAAGGGTTGTCAGGAATCGCACTCATTTTATACAGCTCACTTTCTCCGTAATCAAACTCAAAAGGCTTCTCTGGCAGTTTATCCAAATGTTTCTTGCCACTTTTTTGCAACTTTCTCAAGCTCTCGTAAAGGAATTTCTCAAAACTACTGAAGGAAAAATCTGGAGTATTGTATGGACCTAATCCCACATTAGCTAAACTTGATTTATTGTACTCTTCGATGGCTCTCTTTACTAGGACCGCTTCATTTGCTTTGCTTGTTCTTATTTGAAGCCGTTTTAACTCTAATAAATGTTGAAAAATCTTCCTTTCGCAATAATACCTGCAAAAATTAACAGAAAATATTAGAAAAAAAGGGACACATAGGTACGCAAGCATGCAAGATTATTACAATCATAAAGAATGCACTTTTTATTATTGGTAATGCAAGAATCGCTAAGCAAATGCACAACTTTCCTATTAGGTAAGTGCTGATGTAATTTTTTGCTAGATAAAAACAAAATACCTCCTCATATTCGTTTGGATTCTCTGTGTAACGGAATGCATGTCAACAGCGTTTTTATCTCCCGGTTTTCGTACCGGGATCCGACTATCAGATTTTCCTGAGTACCTGCCGCTAGCATTTCTTTGTTGGTAATAAGCAGCTAGCCGAGGACTTACAATTCGGCGCTGAATAGCTCTGGGGCTTGGTTCAAAACCAGAGTCCATTAAACCACTGGATTCATAGCCCCTCTCGGAATTTTCGCTTTTTGATCTAGTAGTAATACGACTTTTTGACCTGCCCTTCTTACGAAAACGTTTCCTTCTGCCATTTGCCTCGCTATGACTGTACAGTTCATTATCACTGACACTGGGTACTCTACCTAAGTAACCATCTTTTGAGAGTCTATCTCCCTCAAATACTTCTCCATCTTCCAAAGAACCATCATCTAGTTTATTAGATGTTTTTTTGAGAATCCCTATTGTAACATCTGGCGCACTGGCAATATCCGATAATACCTTATAACTCTCTGTTTCGTAAATACTACTCTTTCGACTGCTGCCTTGGCTTTCTTTTGAAGTTTTTCTTATCCTATCCTTGGGTGATGATTGCAGCAACGACACATCTACATCAAATTCCTCTGATAAATTCTCCAAGATAACTTGTTGAACTGCACGATCACTTGTAGGGATACTATCGTCTAGCACGGAGACGAGGCCTTTATCATTGCTTTGAGCATTTTCGGTACTGCTTCCGGTGGTTGACGCAAAGTCCTTCCTTCTCTCTTCTGAACTCATCACGTTGCTTTCGCTACTATCTTTTTGTAGAATACTATCTTGAACTTGTTTATCAGTTTCAGGATCTAAACTGTGATCAACTGACTCTCCCATTAAATGATCAGCTTTGCTTTTCGATTCGTTGGGATCAATAATTATATCTTTATTTGAAAAAGATACCACTGGGGAACCACCTTTTTCCTGAGTTTCTGTTTGGTCAATACTAGGCACATCACAACTTGTTTTTAATTCTCCAGATGCATCTTTAGTTGGTGATGTTGTTTCATCCGGTCCTGATAATATTTGAAATGACTTTCTTCGCGTTAATTCTAAAGAACTTGGGGTATTCCTAGGTTCATCGTCTGACACTTGATCTTTGCTAGTTTGTTGCGGTGGTTTTAAATTTTCTGAACTTTCTGTTTGCTTTGCTTCAGATTTAACTATTTGTTCTTCACTTTGAGATTTACTGCTGGTTTTAGTTTGTTTATCTGTTACTTTGTCTTGATTGATGTTATCTTCAGTTAACGTTTTAGTTTGCATTTGATTACCTTCATTCAATTCATCTTGTTTATTTGCGACCGATTTGTCAGTTTTTGATGGTTCTGTTTGAGATTCATTGATGGGATTTTCCGCAACTTCATCTTTAGAACCTTCTTTATCACCGGTCTCCATCTCTAGTTTTTCACCGTCTGGCTTCGTTTCCTCTGTCATATCTTTGTGTGTTACCGACAAATTTGTAGTCTCAATAGATACGTTGTTTGAAGAATCAACCGTTACATTTAATTCAGAGTTCCCTAATTGACTCGATTGTCGTTCCATGTGAATTTGAGCTTCGGTTATAATCATATTGGTTTTAACTGATAAGGTATCCGTTTCAGTCTCACTGTGCGCCTTTACTAACTTATTTTCTTCTTTTTCAGGTTCTGATTTATTATGACCCTCAGCTTTAGTTTCGGTATCAGCAGCGAAATTATCATTTTTTTCCTTACCCTGTAAACTATCAGTGGTTTTATACTTAACTATATACACACTTTGCTTTTCGTTATCATGCTCTATATGAATTGACTTTTTTTTTCCTTTACGTTTAGTGCTGCGCCTTTCGCTAGATTCTGAACTACTACTTTCTGAGGGTGAACTGGACTTTTTTTTGCTTCGTCTTTGGCGTCTACTTTTCCTTTTTTCTGAATAACTTTCTGATTCTGAAGAACTATACGAACGAGATCTATAGCGATGATGATGTCTTGCACTACGCTTATTTCGCCTGGACGGTTCACTCTTCGATCTATTTTTTTTCGAACTCTTTTGTTTACGGTCTCGCGAATCTTCTCTTTCATAGCCCTCAAATTCACTATCGTATCCATCACTAAAGCTCTTTTGCGTGTGCGTAAGTCTTTTTCGACGCTCTTTATGGTTATTATTTTTATATTTATGGGGTTCTGATCTTTTTCTTGTTATTCTTTTTCGACTATCGGCAGAGGATTCATTAGATGTATCACTGCTATTTTTATCTTTGATCCTACGCCTATCTTGAACAGGGCTAGACAGCTCAACCACCTCTCTTTTTTCTATTCTTATCCTGTCATGAACGTCAATTTTTGTACTTGTGACCCTTCGCGTGGGTAATGCAGTTATTGGAGCTCCATCTATCACTATTTCTGTATTAGCTAATTTAGAGGCAGGCATACCACCATGCATTTGTAAGTATTTTGCCGTAGATCGATGCCCACGAGTTGTTGCGCAATCTAAAGGTGTCAGGGGTTCGTTCTTCGATGACCTCGCTACTAAATTAGCTTCAGCGCCTCGGTCTAATAACAATCGACAAAGATCAGCGTTATCCGTAGCTGCTGCTATATGTAATGGTGTACGGCCTTCGTGATTGGTAGCGTTAACTTGGGATGGCCGACCATCTAAGAGCCACTTCACCAATTCTCGTCTTCCAGATGCGACTGCTTCGTGTAAAGGTAAGTCGCCTTTGGAATTTCGCAACCAAAGGTTCGCTCCTCTTGCACCTGAAAATTACCAGATGTCAAAATTATAGACTGACATTACGTAACTATAGTTATTATTATAGGTTCTATATAGGTTACTAACCGAGTATTCGTACAGTTTCTATTTGTCCTTTAGCTGCTGCTGTATGCGCTGGACTCCGACCTCTTCTATCTTGTCGATGGGAATCTGCGCCATGTTGCAATAGAGCTGATGTTGCGTCGGCGTGTCCTAATGCAGCTGCGTAGTGCAATGGGGTACATCCGTGCGAGTCTGCCACGTCCACTCGGGCGCCACATAACCCAACTAACGTTTCTAAAGCTTCAGTGTGTCCTCTAGCGGCAGCACAATGTAGAGCTGTCAACCCGTCTCTGAAATATATTTTTTCAAGTCATTATCATAATGATACAGTGGTGGCGCTGTAGTAACATCTACGACTTACAAATTATAGGTTAGTAGGTTCGAACCCTGACAGGAGGGTCCTTTTCTTTATATAAATTATTTCATCACCACTGCTCTCAAAACATTGAAGGAAAACATCGTGAGGAAACCGACATGTCCCAGAACCATAAATGTATGGTCTTGGTAATGTAACCATTGACAAAATCTCCAATAGTATAAGATGATTCGCACCTGTCAGCATCATCAACCTTGGATCCAGCCTGGTGTAGGGCCAGCACTGCTGCCGCGGAACCTGCCGATGCTGCCCATAGCAAAGGCGTCCGCCCATCAGCATCCCGGACGTCCACACTCGCCCCGCCCTCCTTCACCAGTGCACGTAGCACTTCAAGTGCTGCCCCTCTGCTCTGTGAAGATTATTAAATAGAAGGTTAATCAGAACAGTCACACTGTTTACTCGTAGTTCTTTGTAACAGGAACAAAGATCTCTGTTAGATAAAAGCTTGATCATACTCTACTATAATTCCGAGATCACCTTCCGTAATCTCGGGCACATCCTACTCATAGACCTTGCCTTATGTTTTGAATAGGAAAAAAGGATTTTTTCTCAATGCTGTAAACCAATGTATACTTGATGGTCGGTAGCAGCCGGAGCCCCGCACATTTGCGCGGCGTAGTGCAGAGGATACCCGCCGTGCTGGTCCGGGGTGGCTGCGTCTGCGCCGGACGCTAATACTGCTCGCAGCGCCCCCACCTCGCCACACACTGTGAAATAATGTCAAAACAGCTGTTAATCGTAATTAGCCTCAAATTAACGTAAGAGTCCTTTCGGGCAAAAAACTATTCCAATATCCCAGGCTTCGTACTTAGATTCGAAAATGAAAGTTTAGAAAAGTTACCACTCGAATTAGTATTTACAACAAACCATTTAATAGCGCGTTCCCTCACTTATTCTGCGTTGATATTATAATAACACAATAATTATATGTATATATTATGTATAATAATAACAGTAAACGATAATTATTATCTAAACGAACGATATCGGGCGCCTAACCTCGGCCTTACACGTCAAGTTGACCTGCATAAAACATTACTCGTCACTCAGTCAGAATCGACCTTTCAGCGCACAAAATTTCTGAAAAAGCCAGTCCTAGATTTAAGTATTGGACTGCGGACCGTGAGGGTTCAAGGGCTTGACCTTGCTGGCCGCTCAATAACATCGGAACGGACAACCCACTTCCCCCCTAAAATATAGACTAGCCTTACCATCACCGTCCCCGCAACACATTCAAAATGATAGCTTATAACAATGCGGCATTCGAATAGCGCTTTACTTTGACGACACGACACGTTGATATAGTCTAGGACTACACTCGCGACAATCTAAGAAGTCCATTTTGACGTTTCGTTCTCGTACATGTAATAAAACTTTAAGCCTTGAGAATCAGTTTTTAGCAATGTAGATAAGTCATCGATTACAAACTCTCTAAGTATGTTCAATCGATATGTCTCGACAATCAGTTTATAGGAAACCAATTTTTTCTTTCATCGCTTCACAAAGCATTTTTATAGCTGTCAAAACGGACTTCTTAGATTGTCGCGAATCTAGGCCTTTACGTACCTATCTTTAATGTTAGCTTTCTTTACTACTCTATGTTCATTAGACCTAAAAATCAAAACTGTAAGGTTTATTTATCTTTCTCCTCATTTCCATGTCTTTGAGGAAATACCAGAAACTGTCGGACGTCCGTTTGTGCTCGTCACAAATAACACAAGAACGGAAGACCGAGTGGCCTTGCATGTCGTCGTGATCTCCGACTTGCATTATACACACTGCCGCCTTATGTTATGCAACCTTGCGCTGGAACACTATTTATAACAATACCCGTGTTCTTCACTCATACTTTCACCTTGCTTAGGCAAAAGAAAATTCCTGTCTGGGGCATTAGCATAGTTGTTTTAAGACCTTTAACAGTTTTTGAGTCGCTCAAACGTACCTACTTTATATTTTCGTATATGTGGTCTTTCTTGCCAATAGAAAGAGTAGTGACATACGAGTGACTAGCTGACAGCCACAATAGTCGACACGACACGCGCTTTCACTCGCGATCGGAGTGTGCACGATTGAACGCGGGAAAGCTTGCACGCGCAATTGTGTGTGATTGTTTTATCCAATTTTATGTGCCTTGAATTATGTTCGAAGCGCACAGACTTGAACGCATGAAAGCGCGATCGGGCAGCGCGCGCGTTCTTTCTCGTTCTCGTTTTTTTATCTTTACACGCTCGTTCTTTCCTGCGTGAAAGGCCGTTCACGCGTGAAAGCGCGTGTCGTGTAAAGGCGGCTTGGTTGTTCCGGATTCTTACCAGTAAATTCTAAAAATCTGCACCGTCATTGCGTAACACACATTGAATCACAATCCGAGAGTGTTGAAGGATATTGCTAATCCATCGCTTCATAGGTTTGAAAAATTCCTCTGCTCAGCAACGTAAATGAACAAATAACAATGAGGCTAAGCATAATTATGCTGAGACGCAGGTGACGCAGCTCAGCACTTTGTATTGTACCGGCTCTACAACCAGACGCAGAGCAGGACAGACACATGTCTGCGTGCGACGTGGCTGGGGTTATGAGGAACAGGGTGTAAAGTTCTCATCCACTATAGAAAAGGAAGGATCCTCCTACCAGACGTGTGTTGTGTCTAGCGGGCAACTGCCCCACGATTGATGTCGGGTTCTTGTATATATGTCCATTGCACGGTAAACTTTAATTGCGCGTTGCAGGATTTAAGTGACGTCATGGCTTTGATGCGTAGTTCGCATGTGGCGATGTAGATACCGCCACACAATCACCCCGTAGTAGGTGGAAAAAAAGTATAACGTGATAAAGATCTTGAGACGTTTATATAGTGGAACTACCTATGCTTACAAGGACATCTGGAGTGGGAGCCGAGCTGCCAGCTCAATATATTATGTAAATTAAGTTCATGGTGACCACTCTGAGCCATTTATCACGAGCTTGAAGGTCGCGGTTTATATGCTGCTGCTATTTGTCGACTAAGTAAGTACCTACTGCAATTCTGCAGTTTCCTTGGTATTATGAGGTAATTACACCAGGGCGCCATCCACTTTATATACCAGATGCCTCCTATCAAGAAACATCAGCCAAAGAAGTTTTAGGGGTATGAGGAACAGGGTGAAAAGTTCACTCATACTCCATAGAAAAGGGAGGATTCTCCAACCAGACGGGTGTTGTGTCTGGCGGGCAACTGCCCAACGATTGATGTCGGGTTCTCGTATATATGTCCACTGCACGGTAAACTTTAATTGCGCGATGTAGGATTTATGTGACGTCTATCTGACGTCAGGTCTTTGATGCGTAGTTCGCATGTGGCGATGTAGATACCGCCACAAAGTAAACGAAATAAATACAACCAATCTCGACCCCTTCATAACAAACCTCACAATTGTAAAGTTTTGTGATTTAATAAAAGCTGTGTCATAATAGCGAGAAAGCAGCGACAAATAACTTCATAGCAGGCATATGATTGACACGAGTGCGGTGGGTAACTAATTGGTTCGCGTGCAGCCCCCGGGGGCTCACCTGGTGATAACCACGAAGAACTGCTGCGCCGCGAGTGACACCCCTTAGATAACGACTCACTCCCATCCATCTGTTTCTGTCAAGCATGCTGAACTAAATGATTCTTCGTTGGATTGTTTATCTATTTACCTATCTCGATTAAATGAAAATGGTGCATCACATTTTTTCTCTTTGATTCCCAAATCCAGATTGGTTCCTAAATCCTCTTATTACTTAATTTCGGTTTTTAGGTGTACCAGTGGTTAGGTGTGCCACATTTCAATATGAGCCGACTATTAGTCATGACTTAAAAGTACTCACCAGTAGCCCAATGGACAACAGTATGATGCTCATCGTCTCTCGCGTTGACGTCAGCGCCGGCAGCGAGCAGCGTCTGCACCAGGGGAACGTTGCCGTGCACGACGGCTAGGTGCAGTGGTGTCAGGCCGTCAGAATCTCTTGCGTCAGCCAGGGCTGGTGCAGCCATCAGCACTCGGTCAGCGCAGGCCGCACGCGCCGCCTGAGACGCACCCGCGCCGCTCGACGCGCAGTAGTGCAGCGCACACCGTAGCCCACGGTCACGTACGCGAACTGATGCCGGCTATTACACGAAAACAGGCTGGTTTATTATCAATAATTTTTAGACCAAAAATACTTTTGAGCTACTAGAAACAGACAGCACTTGCTTTAGCTCGCGGTAGCGCCCGCGTGGACTTCAGAAATTATCCCACGGGAACGTACTACCGGGATAAAAAGTACCTATTCTACTAAGGGTAGGAACCCAGGTCTATCCGTGTGCCATTCAAATCCATTCAGCCGTTAAGGCATCAACAAACAGACAGACAGACAAAGTTACATACTTTCGCATTCGTATGAATTAAACGTCCTGTACAATTCAGAAACTCCACGATTTGGAGCGCTGAGTTCAGATGCTGCCGTGCCCCCAGGTAGAAATAGATAGTGTGTGAAAAAGATTTTTGCCCTAAGTTTTCTTTTGCCACAATACAACGTGGCCACGACACGAGCTTAGTACATAAGCTCGAGTAACTTTTCTGTTCTGGGTATTTTATGGATCAACCTAACGCTACAACCAATAAACACCAGCACATAGTCTTATGAACCAATATCTAATAATTCCTAAGCATTAGTCTGTATTTTCGAATTAAAAGTAATTTCGACATTGAATCATCAAAGTCTGACCCAAGTTTCAAACTTGCTTCTTTTTTTATTAGCATTGTTAACCAAAAATAACATCATCGTCATCATGTTCAATCAACATCAGCAGGACGCATGGTGTATATTTATCAAAAACAAATTAACAACTTGTGTAGTAACATCGCGTAAAAGTCACTTTTAATTGTTTTATGATGTCCTAAGCTAAACCACAGTGTAAAAGAAAATCCAATGAAAATAAAAATGGATTATTGACGATCGATGTTATGAAAGTAAGCGTACTAAAAGTGAAATATGATTAATTAAACATGGATTTTCGAAACATTGACGTCTATTTAGTGAATAACGTCGGTTTTGTCGTTAGCGGGGTGAGGGTTATGCCACGTGTCGTGTTACTAGACAACCGATTGTAATCGTCACGCTCGCCGTGCATGTGAGAGTGGCTCCTTCTATTGTGCCAGTCAATTCTAAACCTATTGATTGACTGCCCCCCTGCGCCCCTTTCTCACAGTCACGCCGCGTGCTAGTGCATTTCCTTCATAGCATTCTAGTTCAATGGAATTGTCAACATTTACCAAATTGATGTAAATTTTGTTACATTAAATTAAACCATTCGTTACCTTTGGGTTATCAGTCAGTTAATTCGTTTGTAAAACAAATCGTCTAAGTATTCGTTAATTATTATTGACTTCATGTAGCTACTTATAGCATCATGTTCTACATAATGAGTTTGTAATAATTTGGTATCTTGACAAGTAATTGTTGTAAAACACAGGGGAAGTATTTGAACAGCGCAGTGGGCAAGCACCAAGGGTTGTTTACAGACAGGAGTGAAGCGATCGAGGACGAGGAGCATCGCGTGCTCTGCTCATAAAACATTGAACGAACGTTGTACCATTTCATGTACCTACTACATACTGACCAAAAATTGATGACTGACTGTATGTATGTAGTTTAAGATTTCATACTCAAGAGACTGTGGAATGAGACATCTATGAAGCACCATGCTTTACATTGCAGTGCAAATGAAGTTAATCATTCCAAGCTGAATGCTTTCGTCCCTAAGAGACTGCAGCCGCTGAACTCACGTCCTTGTTGAGTATATCGACGACTGCCTTGTAGTCTGCCTGCTGGCAGGCGTACATGAGCGGAGAGCACCCCTGCTGCAGCGGCGCGCTCACATCTCCGCCTTTCTTCGAGCCCTCCACCTTCTCGCGCTTGATCTTTGTGCTTTTGTCAACGAGGTCTCCTTTGTGGCGGCCTTTAGGTTTCTTGAGGATGCTCGGGATGGGCTCGCCCCGACCGCTGGTAGCGCGCTTGTCCATAACAAAGGTTAGCGAGGCGCCATGTGTGGTGTGGCGCGTGTGGGTCGCGGCTCGGGCGAGCGGGCGCGGAGGGCGCGGGCCTCAGACTGGCCCTCGCGCGCGCTGCCCGCTCGGACAGAGGAGGCGCTGGGCGGCGGGCGCCACGCAACTCCCGCCGCCCGCCCAACACCTAATCTATTAACGGGCTCAAAGCAGGTCACCGTTTTCCGACTGTTAAACAGTCTTACACGATTTATAAGTTGGTATGTAGCTTTATAACCATCAGACGTTTGAATGCTATTGACACATTGACATCGTTTATTCGAATAAATATTTTAAATTTCCGGTAAAGAGTAGGCCGACAGGCTCGACAATTTGATTATAGCAAGAAGTTAGGTAACAACGAATTAAGTAATCGAAGAGTTGGCTTAGTATTTATGACCAATTCCTAGTTCCCTGGGCTGTTGTTAGATCAAGGTAATCACACTGAACACGTATCTCTCAAAGTCTCAACCACAGAACCATTTTACTGCTCCCTACAGCCATTCAGGATTATTATTTACTAGCTGCGCCCCGCGGCTTCAACCTCGTTAGTCTCGATCCCGTGGGAATATCTGAATAAGAAGTATCCTATGTCCTATTCCAGCTCAAGGTCTACCCCTGTGCCAAATTTCATCCAAATCCGTTTAGCCATTTTAGCGTGAAAGCGTAACGAACAAACAAACTTACTTTCGCATTTATAAGGATTTGCTTGGATTCCTTTGCCTATCAAACTGCGACAAAGTCAAAAGAACCATAATAATATTAATAAAACAGCTATATTTTCTTTAGATCAACCTTCAAAATAAGCTAATATGGTGCTAGATCTGAATCACTCTGCCCTTGAACTACAGGGTGTACAAATATGGCGTGTCCCTACAGTCATTAGTAAGGTAACATTATGCTCATGTATAATGTCAAAAGTTAGGACAATGACGGCAGCAGTAAATATTATTAACACCAGTATAATATTAGAATTTTACCGAACACGTGTTAAGAAAGTTTTCTATAGATATAAGCGACCTTTATCCACCTAGTTCATAAAGAGCGCCGATATGATGAATATACATGTGTTAGTATCTTCGGGTACTTGGATAAAGCAACGGAATTTCCGGTATGAAGATCGCATGCAGAAAGTGCGATGTACGGTCTGCGATCTACGAAAGAAACGGTTTCAATGTTTTACCTGTTTCTATATGTGTGAGCGCATAAGCTATTTTACTCTCGCACCGATCGGTACGGACTTGTCTTTACCGGGAACCCGCGTCTGTATTTTCCCTTCACTCGACACTGACATACATTCGGGTCAGTTGCCAGAAAAAAGGAGTATCTTTCTACCTACTGGACGTACTTACTGGTGCACCCTGGGTGGTCAAACTCGTTACCAGCCTTGCTAACTGTGTCATGGGACCGCCACTGGCGGACTAAGAGGGGCGGCAGGTGCGGTCCGCCCCGAACGTAGACATCGAAAAACCCTTAAAATTCAAATATCTCGAAAACTATTGAATTTCGGCAATAAATATGGGGGGTTCAATTTGTTACATTCTGGCCCCCCTATCAGCTCCTGACGGATATACGTCGAATTACAAGTAACCCTGAATATTGATGAGTTTGATGACTACTCAAAGGAAAACCTTACCTACTCGGGGCGGAGTGCTAAAATATTCGCGAGCTCGCTTTGCTCGCTCTGTCCTCTATTCGTCTAATGCTCTAGCGTTACTGTTGTCGACAAAGTATATCCTATTTCTGTACCAATAGTCAAAAGAAACAAAAGAAACCTAACCTTTTCGAGGCAGCGTGCTAAATATTATTATATTCATTCCTAAAAGCCAATTCTCGCATTTAAAATACGTCGCAAACTGTCAAACTTTTTAAAAATAGTGATAAACTGATTGTATTTTTGACAGATTACAAAAAAAAAACCAAATGCGAACGTTCTTAAAAATACGGGAATTACTCCCCTTAGCGATCATGCGTTCACCGCTCCCTAGGAGTAATTAAAACTAACTTATAATTAATTCATTGTCCACGATGTTTTAGTAAACTAATAGTAGTTTAAACTTATAAGGAGAGGGTGCAAGTAGCTCAGGTGTTGGCGAGTGATGCGTGACGTAAGGTTGGCACGCCATGACGCCGCCCGCCCAACTCGCCGCCCGCCCTGCGCTGATTCTAATCATGCTAACATAATTTACGTTGCGAGTTTCAGATGATTTTCCGCGTGATTCACTTCGGATAAAAGTTTTCAAGGAAACTTGCTTAATCAATAGCGTTATTGGAATATTCGTTAGCGATTCATTTTGGAAGGTTCTAGCTGAGGATTAATTACTTCATAGTCATAGTCATATTGCATAACAGAAAAGTGATAACAGTAGCTCCATTTAGTTATTTTTTCAAACTATACGTCTTTGAGTGTTGAATAAGCTCTTACTAAATAGGGTGACTGGAAATTAGTGACCGATAGTTAAACACGTCATTTTACTCATCATTATGAACACCTTTTACCATGGGAGCAAACGTGAAATTGCAAAAAAAAAATCAGCTCTTCCCTACATTTACGTTCGCATAACTCGTCAAAATGTAGGGAACATCTGTTTTTTTTTTGAGTAACATTGGAACGAACATACATACAGATCAAACACATAACCCCTCCTTTTTGGCTTCACCGCAGTCGGGTAAAAAAGCAAAGACTAGTTGTAATTTTATTGATCACGCTTCTTCGTGTGCTTAATAATAAACTCTATTAATTGGCAGTCATTTATTTATTAACTGTTAATTGTATTATTACAATAATGAACTTGCTCATTCGATGTAATGAACGTTTTACATTGTGATGGTATACACGATACTACACGACATGACACGATGATACAATTTTACATGTTTCATTTATGGCCTTATATTTAGACTATTTATTTAGCTGTTCCGCATCTGACTGGACAAAAGTAAGACCTAAGTAGTAAACGGACGGACAGTGACACAAATCATTATAGGAAACTAGCTGCGCCCCGCGGTTTTGTCAGATAAGTCTCGATCCCGTGAGAATATCGGAATAAAAGGTATACTATGTTCTTTTCCATGTCGTGTTCTAACAATGTGCCACATTTCATTCAAATCCGTTTAGCCGTTTAAAGCATAACAAATAAACATACAAACTATCTTACGCATTTGAATTTTAGTTAGGATATGGTCGGGCCTCAGCGACACTGGACTGTTGTGCTATTCTGTAAAAATCTCATCGTGAAAACTTATATGAAGTGAGCTGTCACTAATTAGGGTCAATCCTATTATATTATGCTAGCGTCAGTGAAATGACAGCTCCCTTGAAGCTCACTTCATATAAGTTTTCACGGTGAGATTTTTACAGAATAGATTGGATATTCAAGTTCTACACTTAGGCCTTGAATATGCGAATAGACAATCCCGACATGTCGTGTCACCGACAATACTAAACTACCCATTACTTTAACATATTTTGTGTGAAATCTCGAGTAATTCGTCAACTCGTCCTGCATGCCTACGGCCCATCTCTGAAGACTTGCAGAAAATCAAAAGAACTCTCTGCTAGTTGTATTATTAAAATGTGTGACTCGAGTCATGTCACAAAGCCGTGCTCGCCCCGCAGGTCCTGTCACACTCCCGTTACTTGTTACAACGACTAGCTGGCCTGCATTCTAGTTTATGCTGACTTTTATATACATAATGGTATAGTGAAGCTAGCTAATAATCCACGTCCACGTTACCGTAATTTATTTTCGGCATCACAATATATTATGAAGAAAAGTCGAAAAAGATGCCGTGATCCTAGTAGGTTATAAGCAGCATTTAAACTCATCAAGCGGTAACAATCGAGGAGATGAGACAGTACCTATGGAAGATATTTTCAACCCACCAATTAGACGGTAAATAATATATAAATTAGCTATTTTATTCGTCATACCATTAGTCGGACATAAACAGGAAATTTATATCAAACCACAAACGTCGCACTACCCTCATCAGCATTCAACTAATTGGTTTTGTACTTATTTATAATATTGTACGGAATTATTCACCTATAAACGTCATAATAATTACATACAACAACAAAAATGGTAACTATTCGAGCTACCGACTACCTATTTCACTCCCAAATTACACGCAAAATTACTTGCTACTCTCTCACGCAATCTTCAAGGACGTATTTAAAATCATTCTCGTGCTTTTCCGTAATTTCCTTAGATCTGAAGTAGAGTTGACCCACTGCCCCCGATAAAAACATAAAAGGGCCAACCATGTTGTAAAAAATTCGAGCTTATAATTAAGCAATGCCTACAATTTTATTTTAAGCACGGCCTAGACTTGGCTATGAACCTATTTACGTAGTGACGTGCTTTCCAGCAATGAATGATAACTTTGCAAAGAGATAACTCATACCATGAAGGTTTTTACAGTCATTGCATCAAACATCGACAAATATAGAGACAACAAGGAAATAATAGATTAATTTAATACGAGAAATCTATGATACTGACGTATATAAGAATATAAATTACCAATCAGCTAATTCTAGGTATCCCATACTAGAAAATGTACAGAACTATGTTGGGTGCCTGAGGTTTTCCAAGAAAGATGGGTTTATCACTCCCTCAGAAGTCACAGTAGGTCATCATCTGCCTAGCCTTTCCCCAACTATATCGGGGTCGGCTTCTAGTCTAACCGGATGCAGCTGAATACCAGTATTTTACATGGAGCGACTGCCTATCTGACCTCCACAATCCAGTAACTGGGTAATACGATACCCCTTGGTATGACTGGTTGTCAGACTTTCGGGCTACTGACGACCCATACCGACTGTCAAAGATCAACAAATGACAGCCAGTATCAATGGTTTCCTGCCAGCAGGGCCGTAGGCAGGGGGGGGTTTTGGGGGTTCATACCTCCCCCGAAATGCGAGAAACCAGAATCTCAATCCAGAGATCGACCCCCTAAGGTACCTTCTTTATGTATTTCGCAGCCTATGCGAAATAGATAAAGAAGGTACCTTACTTTATAATCTACAATACCAGTGAAAGTATGCTTAAATACTGTATTTTTATCGACTCTGACTTTGTATTGAATAAATTCCTGCAACTTCAGCATTCTCTGAGATATTCTAAGTTCCCCCAGCCTCTCCCAGGCGAGGTTCAAAAATTTTCGAGCTCGCTTCGCTCGCTCTTGCTTCATTTTCTGCATCATCCTTCTCAAAATTTTCTGCATAAGTCTACAAAGTTCTATTTCTATATGATCAGTCAAAGAGAAAGAAAACCTAACTTCATCGAACCTGGATGCAAAAAATTTCGAAATTTCCGAAAAAGAGCAAAGTTGCTGTTCCAAAACTGTACCATTTTTTTACCCTCACTGAAATCAGAAATAAATATTTCATTAAAAAAATTGCCAACTTTAACCCCCCCCGAAATGAATTCCTGGCTACGGCCCTGCCCGCCAGGGTTGCAGAATAGTCCGAAACGGATACCGGGACCCTGGCAACAGGAAACTGAAGGAACACGGGTTTTAGTCAGTAAAAGTCTGACACGCCCTGCCGCTCCGCCCAGAGCGGGAGAAGTCATTTGATGATTTCCCAACAAAAAAAAAAAAAAAAGGTTCAATGGTTTAACGTGCTTTTCGAGGCACAGAAGAGTCTCCGTATGTAAAGATGGTCACACGTCCACGTACCAACCCCGGCAAGCGTAACTTAACCTGATGGATGACCCTTGCAGCTGTTATTACGTAGACACGAGCTCCTCTAACACTCTACAGTAGGTATAAGTCTATAAAAAAAACTATAGACTATTGTCAACGATTTGAACTAAGTATATTTCTTTGCTAAGTTTATAATCAGTTCAGTATTATAGGGGGAAATATATAGCGAAGTAGGCCATGTGTCGACCTGGTTTATCCTCACGATATTTACCTACTTTTCCCTTCGTGTGCGAAGTGTCAAGCTCTTGACGCGTCCGTTGAAAGTGCGGGTACTCGACTACTCGGGTAGTTACAGCTGCAGTGAGCAACTAGTCTGTAATTCATCACTGTATGTACGAGTAGGTACGCCCACGATGTACTAGAACATGCTATCGAGCAATTAGTGGCGTTGTGTTTCATAAAAATCTTGAATACATTCGTAATTTAATAGCCTAAGTTTTTAATATTTGTAAAAAACATCGTGATTATGGCGAAAGTGGTACACGTTTATCTTTGGTAAACGTTCTTACATTCTCTAGTGTAGAAATCAGTTAAAATATTAGATAAGTAGGTACATTTATGTGGAGAGAGCAGGCACCCGCTCATTCAATTTGCATAAAATAATAAAAGCGCTTCAGACAGTTTCTCTTTTTATACAGGACAACCGGCGCAAGCGCACCCAATGACGGCCCGAGTAGACGACGACATTTCTTATAGAAATTCAATTAAGTATACATTTTTACATTACATGAAGATATTACATAAATGGTATCCCTTCTTTAATACACCCCTTAATAATTTTCAGTGTGTTTAAGAGTACCCACTAAGTACATTCTTGAACAATAAAAGGTAGGGGTAAAACTCTAAACACTTTTATCTCGCTCGCATCATACTACTCGCGGCCTGAGTGAGAGCGAGACGGAGTGGGGTGCTGGCGGCTCCAATCCTCGAATAGTTTAGACGGAGAAAACAACGGTATTTAAAAAAAAAAACATAAGATTTGCTTTAGAGTTAGTTCATTTATTATTCAAAGCTTCATGATCTAATTTGAAGTATTTTTTGAATACCAGCGGTTTATAGTTCGTGTAGAGGTAACTTTGGATATTTTTTCAATCGAGAAAATGTTATGTAAGTAATCTTGTTTTCGTCAAACATAGGACCTAGCATCAATCATATCTATTCCCCATCTACATCACATATATTTATTTCAAAATTAATGCTGCAGTATTTTCGGCATAACGGAGGATCATGCTAAGCAATTTGAGGTTGGGTAGGCCCTTAAACATTTAAAATCTAAGTCGAACGATAAAAGTGAGTTAAACGATTAATTAAATTGTAAATTATGAAACAGCTTTTTAGTTTACATAGTTTTTAGTATACCTACGTGGCTATCGAGGCGGTAACCTAGTCATGCCGACATTCATAGGGTGATAAACATGTAGCACTTATTAAAAAAATAAGTAGCTGCAGCTACAAAATGGTGTTACTTGAAAAACCGGCCAAGTGTGAGTTGGACTCGCACACGAAATGTTCTGTACCACGCAAAAATATTTAGCAAAAAACGCCGAAAAAAATACGTTTCTTTTACGGGGACTCCCTTTAACTTTTAGCTTTATTTAACTTTTATTATTTGTTGTTATAGTGGCAATATAAATACACAATCTGTGAAAATTTCAACTGTCTACCTACTCGGTTCATGAGATACAGCCCGCTGACAGACAGCCCAAGGGTTCCGTTTGGCACCTTTGGTACGGAACCCTAAAAATACTTGAAACTACATATTTTAGGCGATAAGTACCTACCACAAAATAACGCAACATGAAGCTTTCCCAAATAAATCATGCCATGGTTTATTGAAGCAATATTTCCTATCGCCATTTCCCTCGACTTAACAAACTAGGTAACCTGCCAAAATGTAGATTGAGGGGAAATAACATTCCGGCTGGCTGCCACAACAAAAATCGCCGAAGGTCGTACATTTCGGTTATTCAGTCAATCAGATTGAGTGGTGTGTTGCGGTGGTCAGTGGCCACTGTGCCAGTAGCCAGTCGTCGGGAATATGGGTCAGCGATCAATCGCGATAGGAGCAAGCTCGACTCCACTCGCGATTATATGGAAATTAAACGATCAGTGTCGCACTGCCCACTGAAGGTAGACTTACGAGCCGGTTTTATTGCTTTAACTTTAATCGCATAGAAATAAACCGTGAACATTCTAAAAGCTTTTTAATATAACATAACTCAAACTAGAACTTTTTTTCCTTTATTTTTTGCATGCACTCTGATTTTATTAACTAGGTCATTATTAAAAAACTTACCACATTTCAGCTGCATTTTCTTACGTGGAATGCTTTCTAGAAAACTGCACTTTTCACTCTTGGGAAATATTTCAAACTTTCCACCAAGCCGTCAATCTACCTTAACCTTCCGAACACTTACTGCTACGACTGGCTCGTAGTAATGAAACACAATGCTATTAGGAGGTGGAGTATTATTTGAGCATCGATTGTATCATGAGGGTTGTCGAATATCGTGCGTGCAGACGGCCACGTCGATGTCCATTGTGATAATTGGTAAATAAACGCCGATGACAGGGACATGGTGTGGCACAATCACGACGGGCGGAGTCGCCATGGCTACACGAGGGACGCCCGGCGGTTGCCATAGCGAGCCGGGGTCGAGCTCGTGCCATACCGTGCAAGGTTAGGTGGATAATACCATGTCGCTACAACTTTTGGGGGATTTGTAACTTAATTAACGTAGCTAATATTGATTTCAGTATTTTTAATAGCTTTTTTTAATCTACTTGCATGTTTCAAATAAGTATTTATAGCTCCTATTACCATGCTAAAAATTACACATGAAATTTAGCGTGACAAGCGCACGAATTTGCGCATGTTTTAAAATTGTTACTGCTAATTGAAAAAAACACATAATCAACTTTAAAGTTTAAATTATTAAATTTTATTTAGGTAGGTAATTATCCAGCAATAGGAACACATTTGGCGGTAATACTTCTTTTGCAGCCTGGTGGACATGGCGCACGCATGAGGGCTTGGGTGTCTTCACCGAACCTTGACTGAAGGTTAAGTTTCTCGCAGGTGACAGTTAAGCTGGTGGAGTTCACCGCTAGTGCCGCAGGAATGGGCCACATGTGCCTGCAGGGGGCAATCGTGGCCAGTTGCTCACACCTGCCGTTGTAATACACATAGCTGTCGATAGAACAAGGATTCTTTTCGCACACAGGGATCGCGGACTCTGCTTTTAGAACTAGGTACTCTCCGTCTTTACAGGGACCTTTTCTATAGGCTGGCCAACACGAATCTGATTTCGGGTGATACAGGAATGCTGAAATAAAAAATAAAATCAATTAATTACTACTTACTGAAGCTTGAAGATTTCCTCATTAAGTATTACTTTTTTACTACTTATTTTTAAACCTGGTAATCTGCCAATGGTTTTTTTTTTTTTGGTTTAATCCCATCTCTTCCCCTTGCCATCCCTTCCCCTATGCGTATCTACAAAAAAGTTCCATCCCTGGGAAGGAGATGAGATGGGACTAAACCTTTTTTTTCAGTAAATTCTTAGGTACCTGGTCTGCAGTCGCATATCCAGTCATCCTTCTGGTCTCCCGGGTAATAGAGCTCGCTCTCCGGACACATTGATGGAATGTACACCGGCTGACGGTTCTGGAAAATAATAATTAAATTGTTGTTATATAAAGTAGAAGGGATATTTGTGTTTAGAAGTTAGCATCTTAGTACCGATACGTAGATTACTTAGTATCTACGTAGCGTTTGTATCAGCAATAGGTACCGACGACTTATCAGCGGAGTAATTACGTATAACACACATAAAATGAAAATTGATCGCAATGAGTTTCATTTTGACAGTTCACCAAGTCCATTGCGTTATTTACGTTGTTGAGCAGACGTAATTATTCAAACATACGAAGCAATGGATTAACAATATCCTTCAAAACTCTCGGATTGTGATTGAAAGTGTGTTAGTTACGCAATTAAGGGGAAAAATAAAAACCGGCCAAGTGCGAGTCGGACTCGCGCACGAAGGGTTCCGTACAATTATCTATAAAACGGCAAAAAAATCATGTCTGTTGTATGGGAGCCCCCCTTAAATATTTGTTTTATTTGAATTGAATAACTATCACGGTTCATGAGATACAGCCTGATGACAGACGGACAGACAGACAGCGGAACCTTAGTAATAGAGTCCCGTTTTACCCTGTAGGTACGGAACCCTAAAAATGCAATGAAATTGTTCCTAATACAATTTTAGTACTTATAAGTACCCTTAAATGTTCTTTTTTTTTTTCAAGTATTTTCTTCTCGTCCAGGAGCTCTAAACAGAAACCATATCTAATATACACTATCGTCACCTTACCACAGATTAACCTTAGACTCTATCAGGCTATCAGCGACCTGCATTTGTGAGAATTAATATTCATCGACTGATGAGCAAACGGCATCGCAAAATTGCAGTTTCGAACCTAACAGGTTTTGGATTAATGTCACAAGTCGTGATATCCCGTTCATTGCACCTGGGAAAACCTAATAAATAAGTATTTATACTAAAATGAATACTGTAGGCTCGTCTTATTTAAACCAATTAAGAATTTACATTGTTGTGATATCACAAACGAAATGGCCTTCTCAAATACCTATAACCTATTCAAATAATGAATTTGTTGATTTTTTTTAATCCGCCTCTGTGTCGTTCCATCACCAGTCTCAGACCCAGAGGTCCCGGGTTCGATTCCCAGTGCATGGGGGCAAAATTTTCTGTTCGTTTTGGTTGGTGGAAGGGCTTGTTCTAAGTCCGCCCGGCTAGCTACCACCATTTTATCTGTCCATCGCTATAACAACAATGATAAAGGTAAGATAGCCAGTTCCTCTGTGGTTGAGGATTCCGGGCGAAGCTCGCTTCCACCTTCGGCCTGATCATCACTTACCATCAGGTGAGATCCAGGCCAAGAGCTTCCCCATTGTGGATAAATAATTGCAAGTACATTATGTACATCATAGGTACTACTAGGAAGCATTACACAAATAATTGTAAGTACCCAAACAAAAACAAAATTTTACAAATGTGCTTCCATTTAGCTTATTTGGATCTTTCTTTATTATCCGTGACTAACCTGATGTGAGATTTTTTTGCCGCCCATTGGCCTCTGACTTGGCTTCACATGCCGTCGAACAATATCTCTCAGACACGATTCTCTCGATTTTTATGAATAAGTACCTATCGATGTGACTTCTAATGAATACCTATAGATGTGACTTCTAATAAATACCTACCTAAAGATGTGACTTCTAATGAATACCTCTAGATGTGACTTCTAATGATACCTATAGATGTGACTTCTTCGGTAGTAGTAGGAGCATTTAACTGCTTACGGCCCTTACGGCTAGCTTATCAGTCTATGTATACAAGGTCTATACCCATATATACGCATGCTTCATAAACGCGGATAACGAGTGCAGAGCCTAGGGTTTGATTCCTAGGCATAGCAAATAACTGAAACATGCCCATGGCAAGTATTCGGAAGTTGCACCAGAATTAAAATGGCAGAGCCAGGGCAAATCGTGGGTGATTCTGATTAGTGAGTCGGGAGTCAGGGACCCCTTGATACCTACTTTTAAGGGATCTACCCAAAGTATGCCAGACTGATCCCTAATACTAAGCATATGCTGTCTGTCACTCCGCCCGTCCGTCTGCCTTTCAGCGGGCTGTATCTCTCTCATGAACCGGATAATAGGTAGACAGTTGAAATTTTAACAAATTGTGTTGGTATTTCTATTGCCGATATAACAACAAATAAAAAAATTAAAGAAACGGGCGTTTTATGCTCGATCGTAATACGGTACGGAAGTACCTAACGGAACCCTTCGTGTCCAACTTACACTTCACCGGTTTTCAACTTGAAATATTTGTTTAGTACAACCGTGAACCTTGCTAAAAAAAATGTGTGTATGTAATGTGACGGTACATTACATATTTTTGTCATTGTTTGCAAAACTATTTTCCGTTTTCTGAGAAAATTATAAGACTGTAACGAATCATAAATGTTGATAAATAAATCGTGATTTTTGTACCTTTGATCGGTACTACCGTTTTGCAAAAACAATGAACATTGCTTAATTCAATAAACACATCATTTTAAAGTTAACGACTTGAATAGTTGTGAACAACAAACGTGATTATTGAGATCAGAGACCCATGACCTATACGAGTGATCACACTGATCACCAATGGAAGGTCATTCGCGATATTAACTTCAGTGATACAATATGACGTGTATAGCTGCCGACACATTATGTATATTTACCTAGATAAAACATAATTATTAACTGATCAAGACTTAGTGATCATACTTATATCACTACAAATATTATAAAAACAAAGTCCTCCGCCGCGTCTGTTCGCGATAAACTCAAAAACTACTGCACCGATTTTCATACTGTTTTCACCAATGGATAGAGTGGTTCTCGAGGAAGGTTTTAGTATATAATTTTTTAAACGGGCGTAGCCGCAGCCGCGGGCATCAGCTAGTATCTAATATAAATGTTGTATCCGCTTATTTTATTTAGTAGGTACCTACCTACTACATAAACGTGCTTGTTTACAAGTTGTAAGCAATTTCAAGTAATATTCAAGTTGTTGTTTATTTTTTGCCAAAAAATCTTCTTCAACGTGAGGCAAAAAATATTGCTGCCTTCAGAGTAATTATTGCAAGAGGATAATTTGGAAATAAACATGTTTGACATAAGGAAAATCGTATTCCTATTTAGGTAGTTACCTACATACCAAGAAACTTGTTTACCAATACGCTTCAAACTTAGGTAAAATCTGGTAGGTACTCACATCTTTATTCACTAAATTAGGATCTTCTTCTGCCTCGGGAAAACCAATGGCTTGTTGTGTAGAATTAATCGCTAAACTCACACTAATTAACAGGCATGGTATTACGAAACTTTTAAGGGAACACATTTTGAACAAAAACAGCAATTACTTAACCACTGTGACACTACAAACTGAGTAACATTAATGCGATTGACTAGACTGACTAACTATCAAAACAAAAAAGTTAATAGTACGAGCTCTTAAATACACTGCTCGAGAGCGACTAGGCTCCTCCGAGACAATGTTCGGAGCTATATACAAATAATCGAACGTCATGCGTATAATTAAAACGGGTTTTCGATGATAAAAAATGTGTTTAAGTTTGAAACGTGAATTCCGCGGAATGGATCTGATGATATGACAAGAAACAAAAGCACGGACACAGAGATTATTACTTTAGGTAACTTTGAGATGATTTCGATTAGGTGGGTACTTAAAATGCGTCATTTTTACGACAGCAAAGATAGGGTTATTTTTTCACCCTTATCTGGGGCACCTATTTATTGATAGATGTATGTGGTATTGTTTATTCCCATCGAAGCATCCCAACGGCTAGATGAATTTTAATCCATGAGGTGATAGACACCGATTCGTCTAAGACTCTATAAGGCGAGAGACGGTTCCAGACTAGGTAATCTAGATTTTTTCATCTTAGAGAGTCACTAAGTAAAACATAGAAAAAAAATTAAGTAGGTACCTACCATTACTATGAATATATACGTGGAGAATTTTAAAGGTCTTGAGAAGACGATTCCAAAAACATAACACAAAGAAGGGTAAGGTTGCAACTAAAAAGTTCAAAACAAGATTACCTAAGTACTTAAAAATTTAATAAAAAAATTAGTAAGTAACTAGTAAGTAACTAGCAAGTAAGTGTAGCAACCTATGGTAGCAACACACCTCAATCTTCGCACGGTTTTTACGACTTGACAAAACATCCAGATTTCTTTATGATAAGAATGCATCATACACCTAAACATTCCGGAATAAATGCTCTAAATTATGATGAACACATCAAAATCCATTTTGTAGTTTATAAAATCTAAGAAGGGCCATAGACGTACAAGTAATTTGATCAAACATCAAATTGGCGTGTGTTTGATGCGATCAAAATGAGTTTTCAAATGGCATGAAGACATAATATGAATTTTCGTATTTCTATTTGATCAAACTGTTGGAACCAGCCTATTTGATCAAATATCTTGAACGTCTTTGGCCCGCTTAAGACAGACACGAAAGGCAACTTTATTTTATGCAATGTTTAGGTGTTGATAGATAATTAACCGAATTTGGCAACGAAATTGCGTAAATTGCGTATATCAAAATATGTGTGAGTAGGTACCTACCTACCTAAGTTACTTCGATCAACACCTCGATAAGTAAAAAGTGAGGTAGGTAGGTCCACCGTAACTAGGTAAATCATAATTTATCAAGTAGGTTATCAGGATCGTGGACAAGCAAAAACCAAGGTACCTAATAAAAAAAAAGAATTTTATAGTAAGTAAGTAATTGGTACCTATCCAACCGGTATTTGGTAAAATACCAGGTTTGTTTAAATACATAAGTACCTACTCAATTCGACCAGCTATTGGTGGCGATTCTCTTGTACACCAAACTAAACTATCACTAAAATTCCTTACTTTTGACTATGGGAATCTTGGAGCTATTCTGCCAAGTAAATTCTCTAAATTTAAAACTTATTTTACACAACTAAAATCGAATTTGACAACCGCGCGCCTCCACTTGGTACTTGTTTTCCCTACCCCGTGCTTTTTTTTTAGAGCCAGAGGCGCGCATGCACGACAGCCTCGACGTGTTTTGTATGGAAGATTTATATGTATTGAGTGTTTTATATCGAAAAAAAATTAAAAAAAAATACCAACATGTTGAGAATTAGTCATTATTTTTGCGATAGGACACACCGTTTTCGAGATATAAGCAAAAGAAAATAAAAAAATACTGTACTGTTTTTTGTAACTAAAGTCGAGGTGTTGGTTTGAATTTTAGTTCATGACATCTAATTTTATTCCACACATTTTTAATCGCGATTAAATATAGTCAGATTTAGTTAGAGGATTTTAGATATAGGACAAAATTTTAGTTTAAATCGTCAAATTCAGAATAGCATTTTCACTAAACTAATCTCAGTGCCATCTTAGTGCTGTCAAACTAAATTATAGTTAAGTTGTGTCATTTAAAGTCTATTTCAGAATGAGTTTGATCGTTTGACAGAACTAAACTAAATTTTAGTGATTTTTAGTTTAGTTTAGAGAATTTTGTGACAAGAGAATCGACACCATTATTTATTTTTTCAAAATCGCCAATGAATATCACGCCTGATTCCCCGACACGGGGTATTAATTCTACAAGCTATTTTTCTTTTTTCAAAATCGAGTGACTGTGGGGTCCAATAAAAGTTGAACGATTGAAAATACCCAATGAATTTTCAAGTGTCTAAGTTGTTCGTCAAGTACTATATCACGCCTTATTCCCCGAAGGGGTATACGCAAACGTGAGGACTTACGCCCTCACTTTCGTTTGCAATTTGCAGTTCAATGATCGTGAAAATAGGAAAGTCTCGTGAAGGTAATATGGGTGACTTAAGTTAAGCAGCGTTTATGAATAAAGGGGTAAGTAATTAGCATCTACAAGAAGATAGGCCTACTTAGACCCTGAATTTATTTTTTGGCTGGTCTACGAATCGTTCGGAGGGTTGAATTTCTGGTGAATGAGAAAGTTCCAAAATTAAAACTAGCACCCTAACTAAGTACAAGTAGGACCCAAAAAAAAGAACCTCTTCTCTCTTCAAAGGAGAAGATATAAGTACGTATTATCCTGATCTTTAGTAGGTAACATAGGGGATTACGTCAACCTACCGAGAAAATATTAACGTCACAAAAGTGTTATCAGTTATTGATTTGAAAATCTGTTATATAGACGGGTTTCTGGGAGTTCCCTTAATAAATCCCGTTTAAATTGGAAATGAGAACATCAATGAAATACCTACCAGTACCTAGGTACCTAAATGGTAGGTACCTATTTTTAGGGTTCCGTAGTCAACAAGGAACCGTTATAGTTTCGCCATGTCCGTCTGTCTGTCTGTCTGTCTGTCCGTCTGTCCGTCTGTCTGTCTGTCCGTCTGTCCGTCTGTCCGCGGCTTAGCTCAGAGACTGTTGGTACTAAGCTGTAATTTGGTATGGGTATACATATAAATTACGCCGACAAATTGGTAAAAAAAATTGTAAAAGATATTTTTTTTTAGGGTTCCCCTACACCTAAAGTGGGGATGGATTTTTTTTCTCGTCTGAGGTATCGTAGGAAAGGTCTTTTAAAAATAATGAGTTTGTGTCAACCATTTTTGGATTCAGGGATCCCTTTGCGAAATATTAAGCTTTAAAGTGCTAATTTTTGTTGAGTCTAGTATCCCCCCCCCCCCCTGCCAGGTAAATGGTTGGTTTTGGGTATGTGAAAAAATTCAAGGCAGTAGTATATATAACGAAATTAAAAGGAAAACTATCACCGGTACGTAGGCTCCACAAGTTACCGAGTAATAATCGACCAACTTAAATTTGCAGTTGCAAAAACATGTTCTCCCATACATTCTGTATCGGGGAACAAGTTTTTCAACTACAATATTAAGTTTGTTGGATAAATTCATCCAACTACGGAACCCTTCATTGTGCGTGGTTCGACATGCACTTGGCCGGTTTTTTTTTTTACGAACCGTACCTAAATGTCAGATGGTACCTACCTAAGTAGGTATTTAACTTAAGAAAGGAATACTTAGATATAAGTGTTTGTACTTATTATGTTTGCCTACAAAATCCATGGTTACGACTTATGAACTCAACAGGGGTTGTTGAGTGACTGTCGTTGGTTGAAAGTTAAAACAGTTGTTTTACGCAGTCCGGAGTCATGGGTCACAATAGACATTATTTAGAATTCAACTCTATGTGGTTGTAACCATAGAAATATAAAAAACTAGCTACTGGTGCCGATTCTATTAATCACAAACTAAACTAAATTTAAGTTCAGTGCATCTTTTTCTTTCTATTTCATTAAGAAAAGGACAGAAGATAAATTTTAGTTTAGTCCTGTCAAACTGTCACTAGGTACTCCAAACAAGATTAGACGCGATTAAAAACTTGCCTTCTAAAATTACGTTAATTTACGTCAGGCGCTGATTAATTTGACAGGACTAAACTACAATTTATCTTCGAGCCTGGGAATTTTCCCAATAATTATAAAACCAAAAAATAAATCCTAAAGCTCTATAAGTCTCTAATCCGACAGGTAAGACACTTTGCATGTGGCTGTCACATTATACTTACTTAAATAATAAAAGCTCGCCTGAAACGAGGGCACGCTGGGATTAGTTTCTTTTTCCTCATAATGCTCCCGGACAGGTTTATCCAAAATTGAAAGGGTAGGTAATAAGTATGATGTTTTCCATATAGCAAAAAAATACTATCTATCTTTTTAATCTCACTCTCAGAGACCTTGGGTGTCAGCAAAGAAAAGGCCACCCTTTCTATATAAGTAGGTCAGTGTCGTAAAAGGAGATAAAGAGAATTGAGGAGAAAAGGAAAGGTCAGGTGAGGTGCTGCTCACTTCCTTCCTCCTTCCTGCAACGTCTTCGCGTCTACTAATAACAGAGGATAGGTCCATATGAGCACCAAGCCGTTGCTTGTTAATTTGATAATAATATGAATATCTTCTATTACCGTTCAGTGGGCTACAAACTAGTTCGGGTCGGCATGATTCGGCATAATCGGGCGACTAAATCGAATCCTAAATAATATCATAAATGCGAAAGTGAGTTTGTTTGTTACGCTTTCAAGCTAAAACTGCTGAAAGGATGTGGATGAAAGGCACATGGGTAGACCATGACCTAGGATAGGACATCGGATACTTTTTATCCCGATATTCCCACGGGATCTAAATTTGTGCGGAAACCACGGGTCGCAGCACTGGGACACAGCCCCGGTGGCAAAATATATTGTATAATACTAATACAATATATTTTGCCACTGGGGCTGTGTCCAAGTGTGTTGAATCAAGCTGACTCGAATCTTGTAAAAAAAAGAATTTATCGACAAAGCAGTTCACAGGCAGTCTAATAAAATTCCATTGACAGAGAACGTTAAAAAGGTAGACCGCGTTCCATTTAGCGTATTATTCGCCACTAACCCACACCATAATTTACACTACTACAATTAAAAAATGTCATGGAGCGCTCACAAGTCTTACTACGCAATGTAAAAAATTGAATGGATTTATAGCTAAATTGGTATTTATCATTAAATGTTACCTAAATAAAATTGCAATTTCTTTGAACCGTTTGACGTTTTGATACAACGGTACTTTTATGTTTCTAACGTAAATCGAACACACCATTAGTGTTTACGTCAACCGAGATTTTTATGTAAGTGAAATGTCAAAATGGGAGTGAAAACTTAAAGAAAACAATGTGAAATTACTGTATTTTTTACTCTGAGAATGAAAAGAATCTACGTAATGACGCTATAAAATCACATCCGAAATGTTTACCAAGAAATCTCACCAGGATGTTAAGAAATCGACAGTCAAAATACAAGACTCCAAAAAGGATTCAGCAACCCGACTGAAACACTTAAAAATCGTTTTAGGTAAGAAATAAATGTGTTTATTATTATTCCTAGGATGGATAGAGGGTCTTAGGAGATGATGTGATGAATTGTGAGGTTTTTGTAGCATCGACACCTATCACATTCCATACATGCTAATTAGTCGCGAATAACTGTAGTTGATGCGCCTCAACTTACAAACTGTTTATTGTATCGAGGAAGTAGTATTTAAAGTTTCACTTCAACTTGATTGTGATCTTAAATTAGCGAATAATGTTGCATTGACATCTAATTGCTGTACAATTCCTATTGTTTAAAATATTATTGTGTATGTGTACAATATTTTCCATTTATGAGATCACTGTTCATTTCTAGGTTAATGTCTTTCTTGTTTTGTGGATTTTAAATATGAAGACTAATAAAATAAACTTTTCACCTACATACAGATGCTTAATTCCGCAGTATTACAAAAATAAAAACAATATTTTTGATCCCAAATAATTACTATTGAAATCTTTAGATTTTTACCCAAATGGGATTTTGATGTTAAATTCACTAGTAATTATGAAATCTCATTTATAATCTGTAACAAAGCCATTGAACTTTACATTGACTGCATTCTTATAATGGCTGTATTGGCATACAGGCAGATAAGTTAACAATGGCAGTCATGATCATGTCAAATAATTGCAGGACATTGACCCTATTTTAAGTCCTTAACCGTTGGCATGCCGGAATGTAGATCTCGTAGAGAAACAATGGATTTTTAATTGTGTCTGTAATTACGGCATACAACGGGTTAACAGTCATATAATGATTTCTAACTCTGGAATTCCAAATGATTGACTATTGCCGTAATGGCATGTGTATTTAGCCATCCACTTCTGAACAAAGATAGGTAGATATATACTATAAATTATATTCTACACCAAATTTGTATCATAGCTCAACAACATAGTGAATTTTATGGGTGACAGCTTAACTAAATGTTCAAAAAGTCATTTATAAAATCATCTGTATTTAAAAAGAAATGGTGATCAATCTCAAATTTTATTAGCGGAAAGAAGGACTCAACAATTAACAATGTGAATTATACAACCCTTATCTATATGATATTTAAACTGTTAACACCCACACATATTGCTAATAAAATAAAATAAGTGTTACTTTATTTATCAGCGAATTTATTTTTTTAGAACATTTTGATACTGATGAAGCCAAAAACTACTTTGAAGGCAACTTCAGTCACGTCTACTTCATATTGTACGATAACTTCATCCAAGCTGAAAACAACCTGCGACAACGAGGTAACTATTACATTCAATATTTAGTAGAAAATGTTGTAAATAATCTCATAAATATTTCAAAATCCTAACTATCATGTTGTGAAGAAGGAGTGATTGTGTGTGATGTAATGTGTCCGTCTCGCATACCTGTGAAAATTTTACAAACATACATTCATTTTAAAGAAACTATATTAGATGAAACACTGAATCAAAATGTCTTATACACGTTAATTAAGAATATAGAAAAAATATGTACTTATTGCTATTATAATTTTTTGACATAGATACATAATTCCAATGTACACACATATTTACTTATTATTTTTCTGTTTTTTGCGGTACAGAACTTCCATTTCATCTCGGTGAGTTTTGGGTGTTTTGATCATCAGACAGTCACTCATGTTCCATATATCAATCTTTTTGCCATACACTATGTACTGGTTGAATAATGTTTAAAGTTATTAGTAGGTAATTATGACACAATTTGTTGTATAAAATTACAATCACAATTTACAGTAGTCTATTAATATTTTTCCTACTATCATATATGTAATATAAATTAATAAAATCAGGAACCTAAATAAAATAATTAGAACAAATGGACAAAAATATGATAAAAATATACCACAACTTTAAACATTATTAAGCTCTTCTTTATAATAGAAATCATTTTTCATGGTGTGCATTGAATTTGGTGCTTGACATTGATCCTAGTAGATGTCATTATCTTATCTCATTAGATTATCCATCAACTTATCATAAGCACTGGATTTGTCATCACTTGCCTTGGGATGATAAGCATGTACTGTCATAGAATTGTTGACCAGCCGGTCTCTGTATATAACATTGTTGAGTAAGCTAAGTCATAATTTACATATTGACCAGAGGTATTAATTAGCATTTACAGGCCGTATTTAAACAAGGATAAATTGAAATGTCCATAACAAAAGTCTGAGTCACGCCTAACAGATATGTCGCTAATGGGTTGGACAATAGAAAACATGATAGTTCTTTAATGACCATATTAAAACAACATTGTTTCCAGATTCATGTAACACTCATGGTAACCTTACACTGTCTCATTTACATGAAAATTGAGTTATTTCTTGTGTGTTCTAGTACACAAGGCTGGCAGAGAAGATCTAGAAGGGGCATTGTCCCTTCTAGACAAAGTATTATGCCTCCTGCCAGAACTGATCGGGAAAAGATGGCAGTTACACTCATTGACGAGAATATTTTCGAAACTCCTCCATAGTGGGAACTCACAGAAATTAAGAGCAGAAGCTATAAGGTACTACTTATAATTATAACAGATACACACACATCATTCAGGTAAAAGTAGTAAAAAGAAAAGATTCTAATGCTATATTTGCTTTTAGATACTTCCTGCTATGGTATCAAGCTCTTGGTGATAATGCTCCGAATGAAGTACACAAAATGTTTGCTACACTTGTCCCTGGCATGCCCGAACCAATCATCATGCCGATCGGATCTCCTCTCAAGCCGAACATTACAGCCAACGAAACCCACGGCTCAGGCGACTTCAGTATAGAAGACATTATGCATCATCCGAACTTTAACTCTGCTGTAGATAATGCAAAGAAAGTTGTTGTGGAACAAACACCGACTGGGATCATGGGGAAACTCGCTAACGTGTCAGCTTCCATATTCCATGATACAAATGCCTTGAACCCAGTACAAAGTGTAGAGATCCAGCCTCTCCTGCCACCAAGTGCTAACGAAAAGGCCGTTGACAATGAGACCAAATATTTCTTTGAAATACTTCTCGACGGAATGGCCACGTCAGTTACGAAGATCCAATGGAGGGACAGATGTCATACGAAGGCAATGAGATGTTTCGCATTTCTACTGGAGAAATTCAAGATATATTATTTGCCTGTGATCTGTCCTCAGTTTAATGTCAAGAATTCACTGTATAAACCTAATTTAGGTAAGTTGTTGCATTCTATTATGACCACCCTGATCTAACCCCTGTATAAAAAATAAGGGCAGCAAGCTAATTGTTTCACCAAAAATCTCACTAAAGAATAAATTTAACTTTTGAGCTAAGTTCTGCAAATGGTATTATCAATCTGCCTTTTCCCAACTATGTTGGGGTCGGCTTCCAGTCTAACCGGATGCAGCTGAATACCAGGATTTTACATGGAGCGACTGCCTATCTGACCTCCACAACCCAGTAACTGGTTAATACGATATCCCTTGGTTAGACTGGTTGTCAGACTTTCGGGCTTCTGACGACTCGTAACGACTGTCTAAGATCCACAAATGACAGCCGGGACCAACGGCTTAACGTGTTTTCCGAGGCACGGAGGAGTCTCGATATGTGAAAATGGTAACCCATCCACGGACCAACCCCGGCAAGCGTAGCTTAACCTGATGGATCGACCCGAGCGGCTGTTATTAGTTCCACGAGCCCATACAGCCACGAGTTCCTCAAATAGTATTATATCCCATAGAAATGTCCCATAGCTGTTCTCACATCAGTTTATCCTTATGAGCTATGGTCGGGATCAGTTTGAGATTTGATAAATGATTCGATTTGATGCCTGTACAAATCTAATTACTTAACATCAACTTTTACTACTTCTACAGAACTGCCAGTCCAACACAACATCCTCGAAGACGACTACGTACTATGCCGCGTAACACTCATCAAATGGGTGGCCAGCTACGCTCACTTTATGAAGAAGCAAGGCAGCGACGGCGGCCAGCCTTCTTCTATGACCAGCATCGGTTCACACTTCCCACACTCGAACACACCTACCCCGGCCACGTCGTTACATCATGAGGAAGAAACTTCGTTCACTGTGGGACATCCATCGGATTCGAGCAGAGCGTCGTCACATGACTCTGCTTCTAATACTCCGCATCCTAGCTTGGAGTCAGGTTTGTGAATTTTTATCAGTTGGCCGTAGATTATAATTATGTAAGAAATTCAACGGGTACGAAGTCTGTTTTATGTGCGTTACAGAGAGTCGCTTGTACAAAAAAATCTCTAATAGAAAGAAAGAATTGATGCCCTTAGTCTTGCAGCATTTTTTCCAATATTTTTTACTACCCAGGTTCAGGAGTATTCGAAGAACTAAGTTCAGAGCTAGTGGTGCGCGATGTGCTGTGTTGTTCGTCACGCGAACACGTCGACTTCACGATAGAGGTGCTCCGGCAAGCGTTCCTACTGCCTTTCTCCCATGCGGCAGCTGTCAGACGCGTCATAGCGCTGTATAAGGACTGGATACAGATGAATGTAAGTTACTAGTAAATTACTAAGCTTCTTCATGGTTTTCCGGACCTTTGTAAATCTTGAAAAGTACATTATGCTATCAAAATTTGAGTTGAATTTTCGTGATTGGAAAAACCATGCAATATGTTCGCTCCCCACATGGGCCATAAAACTTGTGAAATATCAGTTTATGAAAGAAAAATATTTGATTTGGGATACGCACAGGAAATATAAACAGTAATAGAAAATAAAAAGGAGCATTTTAAAACTAACATAATTAACATTTTTCGAATAAACGAAAACTAAAATAAATAATAATAATAACGACCTGTGCGAGGCCAAAATAGGCTCCTACATCAGCATAATGCTGCGATATTTACTAGATAAATACTGCTACGCTGGTATTCTGATAGGGCCCGCTGTGATGCCACGGACACACTTAGATACGGACATTTAAAAATCCCACTAGGGACTACAAACTCTTCCCACCATTAAGTAAACACAGGTATCCTGTTACGTATGTCAATCATAGATGATGGCATGACATTTGGCGACAGATTAACGCTCTAATGGACCTATTTGGCGCAGTCCTGAGACACACTGTTGTTGTTAATACATTCCACTTTTTTTAATAAGTTTTTTGTTTTTCACGATTTGTTGCCAAACAATTTTCTTTATTCAAATAATAAATCGGCTTTCAGGGTTAGAATATATTATGCTGTATCGTAAACATCATCCTAAAAAGTGGAACTCAATGTTGCCAACTGCATGAAAGGACTTGTGTTACGCTGTACCCCTAAGTTTCTCTCCACACTTATAACATACATTTAACCTTATTCTGATGGCATATCATAGTTTTCGCTCGCTCGGCTGGTTCCGCACTGATTCTTCGTGCAGCGAGTCGACAGCGCCCAATGTGTTAGATATGCACAGCTGATTATACGTTGTACTGCAAGAATAAGCAATGCAAATACTACATCGATTAAGTCGCAATAGCTAGATACCGTAGCTAAGAACCAGGATTTGCATTCGAAAGCTACCAAGCATTAATTAAAAATAAATAAAAGAAAAATAATTGATATTTATAAATAGGATGAATTTCTAATTTGAGACCGGTCACAATCAATCATAAAGTCTCACTATATATTGTCTATAATTCTATATTATAATTATATCTTTCTAGTGTTAAAAGCCACTTTTACTTATCTTCATTATAAGTTAATAAAACCTAATAGAATTTACAAGTAATAAAACAACTTTCTTTTCACATTTTCGTGGCTCTAGAAACGAGTTTGTATTTAAATCCGTGCTTATCAAATTGCGCTATTTCGGAGATCTGTACTACTCTTCCTTAATTGAAATTATAGGTCACCTAACTCCAAAAAATTTACATGATGTTCTGTTCGACAGGTGGCAGAAATACCGCCATTCCTAGTAGAGAATACATTTGAGCAGCAAGGTGCCGGCGAACCGGCTGCCCCGCCGCGGCGCCTGCGCAACGACTCGTACCTCGGCGCTGTGGGACGAGATAACGTTATGGTACGGGCTGGGTTACAGGTAACGCATGCTATATTGTGTCCTATCTTTTCACAAACCTCATACTAATACTACAATTGATGTATTCGGGAAAATATTCGTGTTATTTCGTTAGCACAAAATTAACTTTATTTCAATAAGAATAGTGTCTAAAAAGACCCACCACAAAGCGGTTATCGGCGCTGGAAAACGACTTTTATTTTTTTTACACTATTTACTGGAGCGCACAATGTAACGCACGCAAAACATTGCGCTTATGAGTGCATGCAACGGTACAGGAGTTATGGGCGTAGTTAAAGATAAGTTACACCATTTAAGAATTGGTTTCGTGACAAAAGATTGGAACTTAGCCTTCAATATCTCCGTAACCAGACGTACGTACCCAAGTATGTTCAGGACAAGAAAGTCACAATGGGAAGTACAAGTCACAAGACTTCGTTAAGCGTCATTAAATTTTAATTGACTTAGATTTTTAACTAAGTATTAGCTATGTATGTAAAAATAAATTTGCTGTGCCCTGACAGGGTCTACAACGGCTCTTAGCTCAAAGTTTGTTTTATCTTCTTGTTTTCTTCTTTTCTCTCTTGTTTTACCTTATGGAACGCTAATAAATGAATATTATACCCTTTTTTTTGGATTAAACAAGTACCGCGAATATTTGGCAAATACACCAAATTAAATGTAAAGACTTCAAATCATCAATATCCTGCTCGGTTCCCAACTTCACTGTGTTATTTTTTACTTTCTTTTCTGATGTCGTCTTAGGCGTGTGATAGTGTGTTAGTGTTATAGTATGTTAGATAAACATTGGTTCTTCACTACTTCAAATCATTTGATTCTTAGTCAAAATCCCTTAAAATGAAAGAAAATGATCTTCCTGTTTTCGAGAGTGGACTAAAATTATTGCATGACTATAAATATAGTATGTGTACTGGTGTTTTAATATAATAAAATAACACTAAAGTTTGAGTACTTTATTCCATTTCTGGTACTTCTCGTAATATTCAATTTTGTGTCAAAATAAATGTGCCCTAACCCACTTTATAAGAAATGTTATAATCTGCATGAGTTTTTTGGGTAGACTGTTGAGACTAAAAATGTTAAGTTTACAAGTAGAACTGATGTAGGTACACAGCTATGCAATAAATATATCTTTGTCTTTTAAATAAAACACATTTTTGCAGAACGTCCTACAAATATTCATGACGCAAGCGGCAAACGTGTTCCTTGCATCCGCTTCGCCGGTGGCGCCGCCTGGTGCGCTCAGTCAACAACAGTTGTTAGAGGAACAGACTGATACGTGCAAACGAGTGCTCAATATCTACAGATACATGGTCATGCATGTTGCTATGGATGCTAATACATGGTAAGCAGATCTCACTGATAGCGTTACATTTTTGTTGTCGTTTTACGATGGGGCAGCTGATTTTAACACTAATTATAAATTACTAGCTGCGTCCCACGGTTTCACCCGCGTAAGTCTCGATTCCGTGGGAATATCGGGATAAAAAGTATCCTATGTCCTATTCCAGGTCATGGTCTACCCATGTGCCAAATTTCATCTAAATCCGTTCAGCCGTTTTAGCGTGAAAGCGAAACAAGCAAACAAAAACTCGGTTTCGCATTTATAATATTATTTAGGTTTTTTGAAAAAAGAAATTTTGTCAGCCTAAGCTTAGGCTTACCTATATATAGAACCAGTCACATGTGGAAATTATTAAACAGTAAAACAACATTGATCTTCGGCATGGGCTAATATTTAGAGTTCCTTACAAAATGTTAAAATTACAGTCAATAAAAATCCCACAAAAAGCTTTTTAAGCTGTAAAGTTGATACGCGGCCTTTTCTAAACTCGGCAGTTAATAGGGAATATGCATGTATTTTTTAAATATATTTATTTGATAGTATACATGGCCAAACAATAGTAAAAAAAAATCGATCGCAAAACAGCAATTTAAAATACTTAAAAAAAAAAGTTAATTTAAGCTATTTGGCGCGCTTGGTGAGGTGACTTCACAGTCTATCACGACAAACAAGTGTCAAGTCAATCTCAAACACTCCTACAGAACACATTGACATCTCGATTATTGTCATAGATTGTTACATCACATTTGCTCTGACCAATAGCGTCGCTTTTCAAGTATTTGAATTTCCCACAGATTTTTGGTACTTTAAAAAAAATTATTTCTCATTCAAAAAGAAATTTTATTCAAAAATATTGATGAAGGCATAATTCTGACGTAATATAGTTAAAAAAAATATACTATACTATACTATAAAAACGTAATATATAAAAAAAAAAAATAGTTTATACTTGACCCTTATTTGAATCACATGCATATTCCCTATTCACTTTATTAATTTTTCTTCCACAGGGAACAGTTACTGCTAGTACTTCTCCAAATAACATCCCTGGTACTAACAAAAGTACCACCGAAGCGGAAACAGGAATCTCTAGGTGAGCAAAACCATCGCAGAAACCTTGTATTTCCACTCCTTTATGATTTTAATGAACCATCTAATTTCTAGGAGGTTTCCTGGCACCAGCGCTATTCCAAACCCTGATAGTGACGTGGATCAAGGCGAACTTAAACGTGGCAGTGAAACCAGAGCTGTGGCAGAATTTTATGGAACTACTCACCAGGCTTACGCATTGGGAAGATCTTATCAAGGAGTGGGCGGTTAGTTTTTGAGATTACATTTTCTCTAGCTTCAATTATTTAATGGGTTTCACCTTCTATCAACAATAGTACTAGATTTCCCATGAGCGCATCAAAAACTGCCGGAAAAATAAGACCACAAAATAATGTTGTGGTCTTATTTTCCAACATAGTTTTTCAACCTTATTCCTTTGAAAATACGTTTTTGTTATTTCTGCTCTTATTTAAAAAATACGCTTACTTTTCAATCAAACTAGTAAATATATGTAATTATTGCAAACGATAATAAACTTTATGTTAAAGTATTAAGGCTTATAATCAAGGTAAATACAATTTCGACCAGTTGAGCGATGTCGAGCGAGTCACTTATCTACTTATAAGTGACTCGCTACGCTCAAGATTCAATACAAGTACTCGCGCTAAAAAACAACTTTGCAGCCTTACATATCAAATAACTATTGTGGTTGTTCTAGAAAACAATGGAGACGCTAACCCGCGTGCTAGCTCGTCACGTGTACTCGCTGGACCTGTCGGAGAGCACGAGCGGCGAGCGCGGGCGCGGGCGGCGCGCCGTGCCCGCGCCCGCGCCGCACGCGCGCGCCGCGCACGCTCCGCACGCCGCCGCCGCGCACAGCGCCAGGACGCCCGGTAAGGACACGTCATCTCACCGGAACGTCAGTGATGATCAGACCGAAGGCGGAAGCGAGCTTCACCCGGAATTCTCAACCGCAGAGGAACTGGCTATCTTACCTCTTACTGGCGAAACACAACAATGCTGTTAACATTGTTGTTAGACTTAGATAAGATGGTAGTAGCTAGCCAGGTGGACTAAGAACAAGCCCTTCCACCAACCAAACCGAGCATACATTTTTACATCCCACTGGTAATCAAACTCAAGACCTCCAGAGGTCTTGAGTTTGGTTACCAGTGGGGTGTCCACAGAGGCGGTTAATTCCTGGATAATCTACCAACTATTCCAGAAAACTAAAAATGTATCATTTGTTTTGTCCATAATCTATATCATGGTTCCTTTAACCACTTTACCCTATTTATCATAGGTTTGGTTTTCGTCCTAAAGTTAATTCAACTTCTAAACCCCTGCTTGGACTACATCTCGCAGATCAAGACGTCCAGGCAGGGCTTTAAAATTAAGTGACTACACCATTTTTTTTGAGGGTGGTAAATCATCAAATGACTTCTTCTGAAAGGAAGGGCGTGTCAGACTTTTACTGACTAAAACCCACCCGTGTTCCTTCAGTTGCCTGTTGCCAAGGTCCCAGTATCCCTTTCGGACTTTCCCGCTAAGCGACTGCACCCTGTGGGGTACGGACTTCGGCTTAGGGCGTCACTGGGTGAGGGCAGTAAGGAACAAGCTGGATCGGATTAACCTGCTTGGATCTGTCCCCGCGCATACATTTAAGTCTTACTTACACTTATTGTGTTCCAAACGAACTCGACTAACAGCAGTATTCTTTGCAGGCAAATCACCAAAAACAGGCCACGAAGCACATCCACGCAAAGAAACTGGCAGCACACGACGTCAGCTAACAAGATGTCGTAGTGACCCTAATGTTGGGAAACATGCGCAAACGCAAACGGGTATGTTCACGTCAGTACACTTGTCACTCTGCAATCACTTATTTTTGAATTTAGAATCTGAGATAATTATTAAGTTTTGGAACAACTAACTCAATGTCATACAAGACAAAGTTCAAATTTCGTTGCAACCAAAATGCATCAATTACCCATGGAGCTCATTTTCATTGCTGATTTACCAATCTGTGTCTTGGTCAAGGTTTTAGAAAGCGGGCGTAAGATATAAGATTTCAATGACACGGATTCGCATGAAGTGCTACAAACATTGTCCTTTTCTACTTCTTAAAATGCAGGTATCTAATCTGTTCTGTTATTTTTGTTTAGATACCAAAGAACCAGCGAACGACAAGCCAAGGAGATGGTACTCTTTGGACTCCTTACGAAACTCGACAACAAATGATGAGAGAGATTCTGCTAGTGGTAAGTTCATTTCCTATACTTTTATTTAAAAGCATAACCCTTCCTTGGCAGTCGGGTAAAAACAATTACATTTACAATTATTCGATTGAGTGAAATGCGGCCTCCCAGCCTGCTTACCGTCTCAGATCCTGCGTTCATCGTAGTATGTACAGTCAACCACGTTCATGGAAACATTTTGATTTTTAACCGACTTCACAAAGTAGGTTCTCAATTCGAGTGTATGTTTATTTGTTACGCGTTTACTCCGCCGATTATGAATTGATTTTGATGATACTTATTCTGCTTGGTATGTGGATAAACTTCAGAGGTGGTCCCATATAAATTGTATTAATTCTGCTTGTGTAGTTTTTGAGTTAGCTTCAATAATATACGTATTTTTTCCACTTAGTCTATGTGGATAATGTTATAATAACTTCCTGTCACTGTTATTTACACAGCAGGGAATTTGTGTGGGGTAGGTACCACACCTAAAAAGTGAAGAAAAAAAAAACATTTTTCCAAAAAAAAATGAACATTTTTTTTTTGGTAGGTCTTTTTAGTAGGCAGTAAGGCTTAAATTTGTGCATTTGACCGTACTAGGAATATTTGCACATTTTGGTTATTTAACTGGGGAACTAACAAAATTCAAGAATATTTTTAATAGTTATTTTCATTTTTAGGTTCCCGCTCACCGTCGCCCGCACCCTCGAGCGGCGTAGAAAGTAGTTCCATCAAAGATTCGCCTTTACAGATTGACTTGGCTTCCGATGGCGGCAATGTCGGTAAGTACACGAAACTCTTTATTTTTCATTTGTTTTGTCTTTCATAATTTCATCAGTTTTTTAAATGGGTGAATAATTATAAATCAATGAGATTGTAAATTCATGAGTTATCTGATCTTGTAAATAGCTTATTATCACAAAAGTTGGATACTCGATAGCTCCTATACTATCTAAAGGACTATGAGTAGCACTTTAGTCTATTTTTACAATCGGTGTAAGTATGAAACAGGCTGATAAAGTGAGGATCCCTTAAATAACGGATTTCTGTGAAAAATAAAACATTTCTCTTTGGTTAAAAACCCACTTGTTTTAGAAAACATAAGTGAAACTAACCAATTTAGCGCTGTGTTCAAGATCAGATGGTTGCGCAAATATTCGGTTTCAACAGAAATTCGCGCTACTTGTTGCGATTTAATTCTGCAATCATCGGATCTCAGCTTCACTAACAAAACAGGTTCATTAAGGCAAATGCGCTAGAATATCTAATATAATAGTTACTTAGCCCGTAAAACTCAAATATTCTTACGGTTTTTCATCGCCGTGCAGTGAAAACCTAAAGAAAGATTGTCTTTCTTATATATTTGTTTTGAGAAAAGCGTCGTATTCCATATTTAGAACAAACATGTACTCTAAGCTCTAAGATGTTTCTAATGCCTTCTATTGGTGTTAATGTGAACCTCCGAGAACATTAAATAACTGCCATTTTTCAGACAGCTTTTATCATCTCCTGTAAAATAAGTTTACTCCAATACGAGGTATTCACTGCACGGCGACGTATTGCATTTTAGCGCATCCATCCTGTCCGTCTCTATAGGTTTCGTGCACTTCATTAAATGTTTAGATATACATTAATTAAGTTAAAGTAGGTTCATTGGATATCGGTATACCAGAATGGACGGAGAACGAATCGGGCGAGTCCATGTTGGGGCTGGGCGGGGAGGGCGTGGGCGTGGTGATGGGCGGGCGCGCGCGCGGCTGGCTGCCCGACGTGGCCGCCGTGCTGTGGCGCCGCATGCTGGCCGCGCTCGGCGACCCCAACCTGCTGCGGGACCCGCATGCGCACGCCAACTTGTATAACTATCTTATACACCTCAATTGTACACTGCTCAAGGTGAGTCTATTCAACTATTACTTGGTGTAACTGGTGATAGTGTTATGCGGTTGACCGGGACCAAGGCGTGAGGGCGTCGCGACTGGATCGCTTCAAATCTGCAAAGCTTTACTATTGCCACCGGTAACCGCGTTGCACTATCGACTGCTTTAGAAAAAACTTCCTCAAGGTTTTACGAAAGCTGGTTCTGAAAAAAGTGAAAATATTGAGGAAATTAAATGATTTTATTTTCTGTGAATAGGTTTGTACAAACACTTTTACACGTCAATAATATTTTAAAAACTAGATGAGGTCGGTGTTCCCTATCTGTACTCTGAGAAGAAAGGCCGAGACAAACTCATCATATTACGACAAAGGTGATTTCAATCAGTGACATTTTGTTATATTGGTAATAGTTGATGAAAATATAAGCAACTAGCTGTTGCCCGCGACTCCGTCTGCGATCCATGATGAAAAGTAGCCTATGTCCCATAATAACCTATATTTTATAGCTTGATCTACCTGTATGTTGACCTACAAAGTATTGCAAATGATCGACAGATTGAGCACTACTGATAAGTTATGTAGAAAGATTAAAATAATATGTGTTCCGCCACAGATTCTATTGGCTTATCTGCATATATGCTACATTATATTTTATCTGAGACAAAAAAGGAAATGACTCATTCCTAAACAATTTACGTACAATCTTTTCTATCTCAGTTTAATCTTTGTTATTTTCTTTCGCGTTTTATGCGCAATAGTATAATCGACCTCATATTGCTTACCTTAAGGTTGAATGTCCCTTACACGTCATAAAACGACAAGGTCTAATTGTGTATGTGACAGTTAGATAGTTTCAACCTTAGTGAAGTTTAAATTTACTCGGATTTTTTGTCAAAAGTGGTAAAACTATTACGAGGTCGACTATGCCGCACAGATTCTATAGTATAAGTACTAATTTGATTAAGAGGAAATGTGGTTTCTGCTCGCCTTAGAGTTTGTGTTAGTTTGTTGCTGTTTATATTCATAAACACAATTCAGTTTATTTATTTACAAAAAAAGGTGCAAAGGCGGACTTAATGCCTTAGGCAATCTCTACAGGTCAACCAAAGGTTGTGAAGAGATTAGATGGCAGTTGATCTGTTTGAGAGGAACAATGATATTTTTTTTAAATAATATAATGTATCATAATGCATTATAGATAAAACAGGTTTTACAGTATAAATAAGCTATAAACTTATGATACATATACTTACATACAGACTTACTATAATAGTAATATTTTTGTGAGATGAAGTTTAGCAATTGAATGGTATATCAATTGCTAAACTTCATCTCACAAAAATTAATGAAATATATAGGCAGAAGCTACAGAACCCCATCTGCTACGATCCTTACACTCCTATTGCTTCGTTTGCTTTCATACATCTGGTCATACTCGCACGCCGGTTGCGAGTACTACGAACCTGACCTTGCTGAAGAACATTCCCAATAAGGTCACTATATGTCCTCTTAAGGCGCCCCATCGCTTCCACTCACATCTGCCTTGTAAATATTTTTGTTACCCGCTTTTCACTCATTCTCTAAACATGACCAAACCATCCAAGCACACTCGTTTATGTTTTTGTCACTACATCTTGTAAACTTCACCGTTGGCTGAGCCCATCATTCCTGAGCCTATAATTCATTTATTCTAACTAATATTATAAATGCGAAAGTGATTTTGTTTGTTACGCTTTCACGCTAAAACGGCTGAACGGATTTGGATAAAATTAGGCACGTGGGTAAACCATGACATGGAAAAGGACATGGATACTTTTTATCCCGACATTCCCACGGGCTCATGACTTATGTGGGTGAAACCGCGGGGCGCAGCTTGTCGTTGAATAATTATATAATTCTCCGAATATCCTTATCCCAATTTACTCATTAGCTGTTTATCTGAATACCACAATACTATAATAGGCTTTGGTTTCGTGTTGTTCATTATATCCTGTTGGTATTATTGTTCATTTGTCCTGATATTCATAAAATACTCATATAAAAATTCAGTCATGGATTGTTCGGATTTTGTCAGCCAGGATGCTCACTCGGTGAGTTAAAAACATATGTTTTGTTTACTACCGTATTCTTTTTTAGGGTTCCGTAATAACGCAACCCGCATCGGTTTCGCTCCGTTATCCATCCTTAGGTCTGTACATCTATCGACCTTGCCGTACATTGTCCCCTTACATTATTTTGATGATAGATAGAACCATTCCATCGAGTTTTTACCCTTTACACTTTCCTACCTTCTGCTTTCTTCAGAAGCATTTTTCACAGAAAGAATTGACGCATCAATGATCATTTACGTTTACGTAATTAGTGATCTGTCGCACATCTGTGTCTCTGCACCTACTTTACACCTTGAGTGCATTTCAAAGATTTCAATGTCGTTGTATATGACACATCGATAATAAGAACTGTGTCGTATAAAATATCACAGTATGAGAAAGTACTAAGAACAAAAAACTGCTAAATCAAGTTCGTTTACCCAACACCACCCACGTCGCAAGTAAACAATGTTTACTTGGAACTGTACGCGTTTAGAACGATCAAATTGAACCGGTACCGTGAATAAACACTTATGTAATGAAATCATTCCAAAGCGAAGCCATCTGTTAATGCTTATCACAAATAATGGCACGCTGGAGTAACTTATCAGTCGATATCTGTCAATGTTTGGCAGATGTGCTATAGGAAAACCATTCACAGTCATCTCGTCACTCGCATCATTTGTTATTGTTTGCATGAATAGGGTTTTATTGCTCCATCTGCATGTTTTCGAATCGGTCGCGAGGACCCGTGTTCCGTGAATGGTTTTATTGAGTTTGTGCGACCTGTTGTCCAAATCGAAAGTATTCAAGAACTGCCAATGCGAAAGAAGAGCAGGAAAAAGAAGGCTCCTAAGGAGGCTAAGGAAAAAAGAGGTTGCTGTTTACATATATATCGCAATCATTTATAAATCGTTGTGAGGGTATTTTGATAATAAATCTTCAAATGTCAAAGATTGTTTTGACATTGAAGAAATGTGAAGTCGATGTGTGTCTTAATATTATTCGTTAAACAGACAATATTTTGAAATGGAATTTAAAAATGAAGATAACAACAATGATCCGCATCAGAAGTCTTTCGAAGACGATCAGGAGTCAGAGGCACTTATGCATTATAATAACTAACGGTGTATTTGAGAAGTAGAGAGTTGTGTTTCGGTGGTGACATGTGGTGTTTGTTGCAGATAAGTGCGAACCAGACGCTCAATGGGAACACGGAGATACACGTACCGTTCAACTTGGTCGCTGGATGGTGCCTCGAGGCGGAGGCACTGCCGCCCTCACACAGGTCAGATGTTCTTTTGTTTATCTAGACATTATTGTTCTGCATCTATTGTTCTTATACGCTGACTCAAGCTTATTATAAACATCTGAGTAGCCCAAATTGCATTGCGAAATCTAAATGAAGAAAGTATTCAATGCACTGGTGACACGCGCTCGTTAATAATAATTTGTGACCTTACGATTTCGCGCTCTAAATTAAATAAGTAAAAGATTTCTAAGCGAAACCGTGGCTGACACGGGTGTGGTGTCTGTGTGTTTGAACGATTCAGAATGGATTGGGGACAGAAAATAGAACATCAATTGACTCCGTTCGTCCGAATTTTGATAGCATTATCTCTACATATTATAAAACAAAGTCCCCGCGCCGCGTCTGTCTGTCTGATCGCGATAATCTCAAAAACTACCGAACGGATTTTCATACGGGTTTCACCGCCTAGGTCTTGCAAACTGGTAACACCGTAATAATGTGGGTCTTACATGAAACCTTACCGCTATAAAGCCCAAGGAGTGACATTTTAATGCAAAATTTCACCAGACTTCTTGAAGGCAGGCACATTTTCTCCGCTTCCATGGGTAGTCTAATTCAATTAATCGGTGGTTATTCTAGTATAATATTATCCTGATATTCGCCTATTACAGGCAAAATCAGTACCTAAACTTGCCTACATTTTAAACATGTCTTTATTGACCCAAGTAATATTTACTTGCATGAGGAGCTCGTGGCTAAGTAATAACAGCCGCTCGGGTCCATCCATCAGGTTAAGCTACGCTTGCCGGGGTTGGTCCATGGATGGGTGACCATTATCACATATCGAAATTCCTCCGTGCCTCGGAAAGCACGTTAAGCCGTTGGTCCCGGCTGTAATTTGTGGATCTTTGACGTCGGTACGAGTCGTCAGAAGCCCGAAAGTCTGACAACTAGTCTAACCAAGGGGTATCGTATTACCCAGTTACTGGGTTGTGGAGGTCAGATAGGCAGTCGCTCCATGTAAAACACTGGTATTTGGCTGCATCCGGTTAGACTGGAAGCCGACCCCAACATAGTTGGGAAAAGGCTAGACAGATTGATTGTAATATTTACCTGCATCCAGGGCGGGCAAGCTACTTGCACTGCGTCTGCTATGCGAGTCGACGCAGGCGCAAGGCCCTGGCGCACCATCATCCTGCAACAACCGCCTGCACCTGGCACATCTACATCTGTACCAGCGAGCGCTCCATCATGGTAAGTACTAAGTACCTAGCTGGTTTAAGGAACTTATCTAATTCAAAAGTACCTTTTTTAATACCACGTAACACATTAAGTTGCGTGAAGGGGTTTGTGCCTAAGTAATAACAGCCGCATGGGTCCATCGAACAGGTTAAGCTACGCTTGCTGCGGTTGGTCCGTGGATGGGTGGCCATATTTACATACCAAGACCCCACCGTGTCTCGGAAAGCACGGTTAAGCCTTAGGTCCTGGCTGTCATTGTGGATCTTTGACAGTCGTTACGGGTCGTCAGAATCCAGAAACTGACGAGATGACAACCATTCTTGCCAAAGGGGTAACATAGTAACCAGTTACTGGGTTATGGAAGTCAGATACGCAGTCGCTCTATGTAAAATTCTAGTATTCAGCTGCATCCGGTTAGAATGGAAGCCGACCCCAACATATTTGTGAAAAGGTTACAAATTTTATAAAATTCAACCTAACTGCCATAGTTCCATCTTTAAATCACTCTTTTTTTTTAATCAGGTCTGACCGGAGAAGATCGTTCAGTAGTGGACGTACTCGTCGAGCACGCGGCACCGCGGTATCTGTCACTAGCACTCGATGGCTATTCCTTACTACTGCTCGACTTCGTTCATGCTTCCACTGTCGTGCTCAACTCTTCGGACATGGGACCCTCGGTGAGTGAGAACATAAAACAGTTCATTATGGCGAAAGCGTCAGGATAGCCTGCGAAATTTCTTAAGGTGCGTTCAGACTATGTCAAATATTATATAACTTGTGTTTTATAACACGTCCACATTATGTTACCTTGTTATGTTATATAGCATGTTTTATAACATGTTATGTTATATAGTCTGTACGCACCTTTACGTTTCTAGTATGTTGATCTAAATATGTATGATTCGCGGCCGTATCAAATATTTATTTATAGAATTATAATCATAAAAATCAACAATACAACTCCTAAGTTCATGTTACCTTATTGAATGACTTTTTCAGTAAATCATGATATATGAAGCGAATTCTAACTTAATTGAGTTGCAATGTCTAATGATTATAATTCACACAACCTGACACTGACCTGAAAATTGCAAAAAACGTAAGAAAATTTGAATTTCGCGGGCTACGTTACCGCATCATCCTTAACATATTTTGGCTGAACGTCTCTTGATCAAGTTAAAGATATCTTGTAAGTAGAATTTAATGTTATTGTACTATTATGACATTTTAAACCAAACAATGGTTGTATTCGCGGCTTGTGAACACAAAATCTAGATAACTAGTTGAACGTAGAATTTAATGTTATTGTACTATTATGACATTTTAAACCAAACAATGGTTGTATTCGCGGCTTGTGAACACAAAATCTAGATAACTAGTTGAACGTAGAATTTAATGTTATTGTACTATTATGACATTTTAAACGAAACAATGGTTGTATTCGCGGCTTGTGAACACAAAATCTAGATAACTAGTTGAACGTAGAATTTAATGTTATTGTACTATTATGACATTTTAAACCAAACAATGGTTGTATTCGCGGCTTGTGAACACAAAATCTAGATAACTAGTTGAACGTAGAATTTAATGTTATTGTACTATTATGACATTTTAAACCAAACAATAGTTGTATTCGCGGCTTGTGAACACAAAATCTAGATAACTAGTTGAACGTAGTATTATTCTGTTTCGAAAATTACAGACCGTCTTTACAGGTCGTCTTTACAGAATTGCGAAACACTATTCCGCCGTATCTCATAGTAAGATCTAGGTTTTCTAAACTATGCGGGCCTGTACATATTTTGCAGGTCTGTCAAGTGCAAATACCACTTTTTAGGATTCCGTATCTGAGGGGTGCCATACGGAATCCTATTACTAAGCCTCGTCTGTCTGTCTGTCAGCGGGCTGTATCATGAATCGTTATAGGAAGACAGTTGAAATTTTCACAGATTGTATATTCTATTGCCGCTATAACAACAAATAATAAAAATTTAATAAAGTTAATAATTAAAGGGGCCAGGGGTTTTTTCGGCGTTTTTTGCTGGATATTAATACTGTACGGAACCCTTCGTGTAGGAGTCCGACTCGCGCTTGTTTTATTAATTTTCCGTATTAATACTTCTTATTGTTGCAGTGTCCACGCACGGCCGCGGTAACGTTCCTAGGATCGCTACTATCCTTGCCCGACGGCCTTATGAACGCGCCCATGTTGCAGCCCTACCCTCACCAGTACAATACAGTGTCTTGTCCTGACCTCAAGGTACTTACACTAACTATCAAGTGTATACGTCACAGACTAATATTACAATATATGAATGGATCTGCTGCATTCATCATAACTTATGAGTTATGTGGTCATACTCCTTAACCACGAGAAAAAAAAGTGTTTGCCTAACTAGAGTGTCCGTGGAGTTTCTTGACCGTTCTTGATAGGGACCTACTAAGCTTTGGAATGGGCGAATAGTTCCATCTTTCTATCTGACCGACTCCCTGTCAATTTAAAAGAGTCTGTAAAATTGGTTTACTTGAAATAAATGCTTTGATTTCAACTAATACTACAAGAACTAACTTGAATAACTTTATCTGTCTTTTATTGCATTCGTTATAGTGGCTCCATTGAAAGCCGGTCAAAATATTGATATCCTAATATTGTTTTCTTCTTTGTCATAGGAGCACGTCCTTAACATAGTAGTCCGCGTGTGTCGGCGCGAGGGCGGCGCGGCGGCGCGCTGCGCGGGCGCGTGCGCGCTGACCGCGCACGTGTGCCACCTGCTGGCCGCGCGCGCGCACTGCGCACGCCTGCCGGCATACGTCACGTGCCTGCTGCAGATGCTCATGGTACGTCCGCATAAACCACGAAAATGCTGGATACTACTGGACTGTATAAAGACGAATACTGTTGAACAGAATTTACAAAATTTACATAATTAAAACTGGATTTGTTGAGCACAAATAAAGTTCTGAGTTATTGTCCGATCTTAAAGCGGTGAGACGCCATTGACGAAATTGGCAGACTATAACTACAATTGTTTGTACAAATACTTTTACACGTCAATCACATTTTTAAAACTAGATGAGGTCGGCGTTTCTTATGTGACTACTCTGAGTAGAAAGGCCAAAACAAACTCAGAGGTCACAGTCTCTTTTAAAGTCCAGACATAATCTTGGTCAGATCATGTGAAGACCATTTAACCTTTGTATACCTCTCCCGTCACACCCTCACCGCTCACATACCTCAGGTGGTGACTAGCAATCGCGCGCGAACTTATACCACTTTGCTCCACCTAGATTATCAAGGAGGCTGCATCATATATGCACGTTTATTGCCTACCCCAAATGCAAGTCGATTGTTGTTGATAGTAAACACTCAATTTGCATTTGGACAGGGTAATACGTACATTTTCAACATTATACTGGCGATATGGTAAGTATAAAATTCTGGTTGATTCTATCTACTGTTACCATTCGACCGAGTAACTTCATCCGCAAATGGAGTGCTACAGACCGTTCACTACCTTGCCTCATATTGGCACCATCGGTTGTCAAGCTTAGATTCAATACAAATAGAGTTCAACATGGCAACTGACAGAATAGTACTACCAATCGCGTCACGGGTTTAGTTATAATGAATGCACTGCACGAACACAAGGATCTTTGGGCTCCTGAATAACATTGACAGGGGGGCGTTGTTGGTGAAGATTTGTGAAATTGTCACAGAAATTGTATTGAAAAAACAATATGGCGGCATTAGTTCCGATTTTGGCCACACGCCAGATGAGACTTCTATTGTTTTATTTGAATGGTACTACCGCTAAAGCGTCGACAGGCCACCGGTGCGCGAACGCGGAACCTGTAGTGTAGTTGGTCAAATTGCACACAATTGTTTTTAATTCATGGTCGAATAGCATGAAAAATATTATTAGGAATCTGGAGGATGGATGGATGTTTGTAACTCCTTCAACGCAAAAATTACTCAATAGATTTGGATGAAAATTGGCACACAGATAGTTTATAACCTGGAATACCACATAGGATACTTTTTAGCCGTAGGATAAATTCCGACATTCACGCGGGCGAAGCCGCTGGCAAAAGCTAGTTCACTATATTTGTCATGAATAAGTTTATTTCAACATATTATCAAGTAGTAGGTTAGATTTTGTCTCCCTAAATAACACGCGGGAACATCTGGTTAATTAAACGTGTCAATTTACAGTCTATCATAAGTTCATAACTGAATGCACAATAATGATTCGTCATATTAATAATAAACCGTATTATTTACAGTGAATATTAGAAATATTGCCTCAAAAATCTGACTCACATTAAAACATACGATAGTGTGGCTAGTGAAAGGCATTTGGATGTATCTGTCCGCCAATTAGCATCTACAATATTGAACACTTCAATTACGCAATAATTCGTATGAATGGTTTTGTAATATACCTACGCCGTCAGCACCTAATATGACTCGATGATGTGACGTCAGAGATGAAATACACAGTAGGAAAGCTAATATTGAAAATGGATTTTATAATATGAAAGTTTGTAGTAATTTCGACATTCAATTTAGTTACAATCTGCCAAGATGTTACGACGATGCAAGTCATTTGTTGCTTCAATTTAATTGCATGCTACAGGCAAGAAACTTGCATAGTGTAAATAGGGCTTAAGTTTAAAATCTTCAGTGCCAACCACAGCTTTGACTGACTCCAATATACTATTGTTAACAGATGAAGAACAAGAACATCGCAAAGGTGGTTAGTGACTGTATTCTGGTGCTCGCCGACTATACGGACCGAATCGTCGAGCTGTATCCTGGTCTTGCTGGTAAGAAAATAAAGTATTTAGATCATTCTCTGTTTCTCCTACGTATTCTTTACGTTTCAATCGTGTGTTACGTTTGCATTCCTTTGGTTAATAGGAATTCTAATAGTGTTCCTGAAACCAGTAAAGTAACTTTTATCAATAGTACCCTTCCTCCTGCACACTGCACAGGTGCAGCAATGAAAATTACCACGATTTTCTTGTCATAGTTAATAATATATGTTGGTTTTTTGTGATCTTTGTTATAAATCGTGCTCAAAACTGCGCAAGAGAGTATTTTAACTCCATATTGCCTTTCCTTCTATTATTCTAAATGTTAACTTTATTATATTTTCCCAGGTAAAATAATCAAGTGGATCTGCGCATGCCTAGCGCAGATCTCGCCGAGTAGCGCGCGCGACTCCGTGAAGCCGTTAGCAGGGTCGCTCCTGCTGTGTCTTGCTGAGTTCGCAGTGAGGTGCGGCCCTAACTACCTGATGCAAGAGAAGGACGGAGAGCAGACGCTGTTGCTTATGATATTTAAGGTTTGTTGTTTCGAAGATTTTAGTAGGATTTATTGATTTGACTCACATTTAGGTATTTATAATAGCTGTTGTCCGCTTCTTCGTCTGCGATCCAGGATGAAAGGTAGCCTATGTCAAATTTCATCCAAATGTGTTCAGCCGTTTTAGCGTAAAGCGTAAATATCGTAAATATAGTAATATACAATCTTTTTACCCGAATACAAGAGTTGTGAATCTCACTGGTTTATTTACGAATCAAATAAGAGTGTATGGAAAGGAAAAACTTTCAAATTCATTCAAAAATATATTACTGCAATATATTCATACAAAAGAGATACGAAAAATGTAGAAATAATTAAAATACAAAATAATTAACAGTCAGCGCATGTAGTAAAACCTACACAAACTGGTGAATATGATGGTAACAATGTTAATGTTTGATCAAACATTGGCCACACAAATGTTGAAACATTTTATAGTGGCTTTTGATCAAATATTGATGCTTATTGTTGGTGCTCAACGTGCTCTTGGGGCTGGAAACCGTGCTCGTTTGCGACGAAGGTGACTGCGTATGTCAGGCCGTCGGTGCCGATGTATTTGTAGCTACCTGTGACTTCTAGAGCTTGGTGGTCTTCGCTGATCTGCTTCAGGGTACCCTTCTCCTGGCGAGAGGTTCCGTCGCTGGTCTCGAAGCTGGGGTAAGGAAAACGAGACTTTAGTTTCCGCAAAATACAAACTTCGATTCCTGGTGCTATGCACTTAAAAAAGCTGCTTTGGAAATTAGTTTCCTGTAATAGACTAAGTTATTTTGAACATTCGTATATTTCCTGTTATATACTGAGTTCACATGCACTCCATTTAAACTGCAAAATATGTCTTTAGAATTTTTTGCTGGTCAAGTAAGATCATCGGAAACTCGCTTTCTCCAACTTTTACAACTCGAAAACTATACGTACTCGAAATTGTATCCATCGTGGCTGACATCAGAGTCCTGTTTGAGGATGTACACGGGGTTAGCTGCGGGGGCCTGACCCAGTTGTTGAGGGGCGGCGGCGGCCACGGCGAATAGGGCGAGGGTGACGAGTACCTGGGAATAGACATCCGTTAGATTACGAGGTTGGGTTGTTCCACTGGACAAGATACTATTTGCCAAGGATTTCGATTTCCTGACATTTCTGTCTGACATTGTGATTGCATTTGCAAGATTCTGATAATTTCGTCTTGCTCTAGGGCTTGCACCGTGGAATTAACACTAAAACCTTCGTAAGGTGCTTACAGACACTGCTAAAACACAGTAGCCTTTTGGGCCATTTTCCCGGCTGCCGGTCTTACGACCGATATTGGAATCTTTCAATTGAACTATCACACTTATCACAAATGTCACAATATCTTCCAAAATCACTGAAATCCAAGATATGAAAATACTCACGATCTTCTGCATGTTGAGATTGTGTGGGTTGCTTGAGAGTAGGTGACTACGGCTGAATCAGCTGTTGACTGTACCATTCTCACCGCGCCCACCCGTTTTAAACTAAAACTTCGACACGATGACAACACTATCTCTCACATACACGTAATAGGGTGCTAATAAATAAAATAGCGGCGACCCACGAAACTGTGGGCTAGCGGTGTTCTTACATAAACACTTATTTGTTCTTACAAAATGCGCCCCGTGAATCTTGTTAGCAATTTTGTATGATAGATATATGACATATTTTTGTAGAGGTTGTTAGCTCTGTGAGATTCTGATTTTAGAAATGGAGCAAATGCTAGTATCATGGTTTCCAGAAGGTTCCCTTCACAAGGTAGACCAACCACCTATTTAAGTTACCAGTCAGTAGTAGACATCATTGCCTGACCCTTGAGCCTATGTCCGGTTGTGATCATTTTTTGGCTGAGATGCTCCAGTTTCATATCACAAGAAAAAATTGTAGTTTCTTATCTAGATTAGTCAAATTTCCGAACTTATTTTAAAATGTTGACCTCATTCTAGGTACTCTACACTGTAATGAAAGGTACTAATGGAGCGGACATCGAAGGCCTGTCGCTGCCAGTCGACGAAGATTTCGACCCCAACATACAACTCGACAACTTGGGGCCAAAGACGTCGCCAGCTTCTACGATAGACGTCAAGCTATGGGCTCAAACGGTAATTTGTTTAATCTATTAACATGTATTTAGTGGATTCGTAGCTTGTGTTAATTATTGAAGTAAATATTAGGCTTATGATGCTTTTACAGTAAGATCATAAAATAGAAGTTATACCTTAACTAACGAATACCGAGAATTTGTCAAGGTAAAATGCACCCTAATACAAAAGCATAACGCCAAAAAACTACAGATCCGAGGCCTTAAAGCCGAATGATTCTTGACATTTTTTAAACTTTTTATCATAAACCTACTTTCTTGAAAACTAGTGAAATGCCTCTCCCTACGAGTAATAAAAGCTTGAATTTAAGTAATATAATTCCTCAGATATGCACCCAACTGGTACTATTCCTGGGCCACTGGCCGCTATGGAACGGCTGGCAGGTATCATCGTCGGTGTGCGAGCAACACGACAGTCCCGCGCTGGGCGGCGAGCTCGGCCCGGCCGTGTTGTCGGCGCCGCACGTGCAAATGTTACGGCTGAGCGACTCCACGCTAGCATCGCTTATTGAACTGCCTGCTTTGGATATGCCGGCTGCTACGACGCCAGGTGGGAAATAAGAGGCATAACATTAATATTAGATAATTATAATAAAATAAATCGTAGGCTTATGGCTAAATAATAATAGCCGCACGGGTTTATCTCCAAGGTTAAGAAACGCTTGCTGAGGTTAGTCCGTGGATGGGTGACCATCCATAACTACCAAGATCCCTCCGTGCCTCGGAAAACACGCTAAGCCGTTAATCACAGCTGTCATTCGTAGATCTTTGACAGTCGTTACGGGTTGTCAGAAGCCCGAAAGTCTAACCACCAGTCTTGCTAAGAGGTATCGTGTTACCCAACGTAACTGGGTTAATTAGTTCGCTCCATGTAAAATACTGGTATTCAGCTGCATCCGATTAGAGTGGAAGCCGACCCCGACATAGTTGGGAAAACACTATTAATTAGGTAAATATACTTTAATTTCACTCTTACAATAATGATGCTGCCTAGAGAACAAATGAATACTTATAACCAGTATTTCTGTGACGTTATAGTATGAGTTTGACTCATGAGTTTAGTTAATTCATTTGGGGAAGCTTGTATCAAACCAGTGCTGAGATGATTTTTACTGACAGTAGAAATAATGATTTATATAAAAATGACAAAACTCTGCGTAGAAGCTAATATACATCCACATTATCCAACCAAACCATCTTTTATTTATATTTTAACATTATTTTGATCAGCAGCTTAATTATAATATTCCGTCAACAGGTCTAATAACGTCAGACAAACAAGTGCGAGTGTTACTTCGGGACATCGCCGGCAAGGCATGTTGGGATGCCTCAGCATTGTACTACGACCCCTCTATAGCTTCCTCTGAAACAGTGGAGCCACTCGAACTACCTGACACGTAAGCTTATCAACAAATTTTTAATCAATTTTCCTTTTTTTTTTTCGGCTGTTCTATCTATAGGTATTTTGATGTATAAATGCCGCCATATTTACAAATAAACAATTGCGCAACACGCACACAAACACCATCGTTTGATGTACATTGAAGACAACGTAGCTCTGTCCAAAACAGGACATTTTGAACTTCATCTGACAACGTCGCACACCATTGTGCAACGTTGCCAAACATATCGAGCGTCACATCGTCGTCAATTATTTCTTTTGGCTTCGATTTTCAACATAACAATCATCATAATAACGCTGATCAGTTGATAGCCTAGTGGTGTGACCGTCGGACTTCCAAGTCATAGGTCTCGAGTTCAAACCCCAGGCACGCACCCCTGACTTTTCGGATTCATGTGCGTATTGTATAATTATCATTTGCTTTAAAAACGGTGGAGGAAAACATCGTGAGGAAACCGGCATGCCAAAGAGATATTTCTCGGCGGCATGTGAAGCCAAGTCAGAGGCCCTTGGCCGGCTTTAAAACTCTGACACCAGGTTAGTCTCAGGAAAAGAAAAAGATCATAATAACAATAAACCTATAATAATTTAGTTATAAAAGCTAGATTTTTAATAATAAGTTGTGTTATTTTCTAGTGCGGAATGTCCAAGAGACAACACATTATCTTCTCTCCCTCCGCCGTTACCTCCGGATCTTTTACCAGATCACAAGAACTGTCCACCGGACAAACATCAATTGGATCACGTATGTATTCATATCACTGTAATATTCACGAGGCAGCATGAGTTTTGTATGTTTAGAACCTTAGTAATATTATCTCGCAACCTGCTATACTCCATTTGAAATAATATTCAAAATTTAAATAAGCCTTTTTACAGTCCGTTTAACCGATTTTATCTTCTATTGCGTTGGTGGCATGCCAAATGGCTGCTGCAGTAGACAGTTGGTATTGTGTAATTTTGGTTGCTTTTAATGCCATCCTTATGCCTACGCTATAGAAGTCAAAATCGGTTGAACGGACTGTAAAAAGGTTTGTTTAAATTTCTAATCTTATTTCAAATAGAGTTAAGTATGTAATAAACTCATACAAACGCGAAGCTTATGTGTCGTTTCAGGGTCTCTAAGAACCTTAGCTTGTCATGATCAGTCCACACTTTTTCACTCCTGGGCATAAATATTCTTTTTGCTTCAACTTTTTGCAATTCTTACTAATATTATAAATGCGAAAGTAACTCTGTCTGTCTGTCTGTCGCACTATCACGCCAAACCTACTGAACCGATTTAAATTAAATTTGGTACACAAATAGTCTAGCTAGAGCGTGAGAAAGGACATAGGCTACTTTTTATCGACAGACCACGCGGGCGAAGCCGCGAGCGGAAGCTAGTAATAAATAATTTTGCATGCCGTAAGGCAAAATTTATCGGGACTCATATATGTATACATACATTATTGGCAAATAAATGATTTCTATTTCAAAATATTAGTGTTAGTTACAAATTGCACCTATACAAATTATGTTGGCATTGTTAGTACCACTATTTAATCGAACCCAACGTGACAATGCCGTGCCAAATATTTCCAACCAGTTATCCAAAGAATCTTCTATTTAGACCCATTCATCAATAACTGCTTTTAGATTTTTCATTGCTTTTGATCATACAAACACCTATTTGACAGGTACTAGCATACATCGGTCACACGTCACCAGAGGTCGTGTGTGGTCGGCGGTTGGACGAGGCTGGCCCATCGCCGCTACCACCCGGAGCAGAGGACGAATTAGTAGCCACTCTAGTTGCACACCGTAATAATGAGCGACACTACCTGGCGAACAGAGATAGGTAAGCACTGTAATTAGGATTTTCTGAAATTACGTATTCTAGGTGGCAGCACTGAGACCTCAGGTCTGGGCACCTGTCAAAAGTGTTAATTTTTACCTGCCCTTACCCATCTCAAAAATCCACCCTGTATAGGTGAGTTGTTATAAAATAATGTTTGTTTTCAGATACATTCTACCATTTGATATGCAAAAATGTGTACTTGTGTACTCTAATTCGCGACTCGTAATTTTACAGATTTTGGTATAAAGTTTAAAATCATCATTATTCTAATATATCTAAAGGAATAATTATAATGCAAGTGTCATGATTAATTTAAAAAATTGTCTGTCTGTTTGTTCCGGCTAATCTCCGAAACGACTGGACCGATTTTGACGGGATTTTCACTGGCAGATAGCTGATGTTATAGGAGTAACTTAGGAGTAACTTTTATTTTAGAAAAAGAATAGGGGTACACGTGGTGATGGCGCTAGTTTTTACATACATTCACTTATTCCTCCATTTCATTACCTACAGTATGTCATGCAGCTACGAAGAGGAAGAAGTCCCTACCTTAGTAACAAAGTCGACAGCGCGTCCATTCGGCGTATGTCGTGCTTTAGCGGCGCAGCTCGGCACGCTCGCGCCCGCCAGGAGGAATCACGCGCATCTATTAAAAAGAACCGATCGACTGCTACGAGAACTGAGGAATCTTGACGCACAGAGGTAAAATTTAAGAGATCAATTACTTTCCGTTTGTTTTATATTGTAATTTTTTTTTTAATATTTCTTCATCACATACTAATTATGTATCTATGCAAACAAAGTTTATGAGTAGGTACTACAGACCCCTTACGTATCGGCACGTATGAACTATACTCCATTTGAAATAAGGTTAGACATTTAAATAAGCAGTGGCGTTCCTTCAAAAATTGAGCCTATCAATAAATTTAAAAAAATAACACTATATAATAATGGTGTTACCATGAACAACATAGAAAATCCGTAAATCGCTCACTTGGCTATTTTTTTTTTAATCGTAAAAAACCTGTCTGTTTGCCCTGATTTTGACCCCTAGGCACGCCACTGTAAATAAGCCTTTTTTTACAAAATCAAAAGTCGTATATTCAAACTAGGCTGGGAAGCAGCACTTTTCGAACGTCAAAATTACATAGGACAGTCCCCCAAAACGCCCTTCACCACTTCCTAGTGCTTTAGCTGGGAAGAAGAAGTGGCGCAACAAACTCCCCAGAGTTCCGTTAAACCTATTTTGACTTCTATTGCGTTGGTGGCAAATGGCAGCTGCAGTAGACAGCTGGTATCGTGTAACCTTTTTTGCTTTTAATGCCATCCTTATGCCTACGCAATTAGTGCCTAGAGCAATTTGTGGACTTAAGCCCGACGACTCATGTCGACCAATATTTAAAAAACTTGGTTTGTTACCGTTACCGTCGATTTACATTTATGAAATATCTGTGTTTGTTATGAAAAATAAGCAACTATTTAAGACTGCGAATGATGTCAATCCTCGAAACCGACGAGATCCATATAAACTAGAGTTAAATGATTTGCCTAGACTGTCTAAATATAATAGTAACTGCTTGGCAATGTGTGTGTGCATTTATAATAAAATACCAAGGCATTTCAAAGCTTTAAATACAAAATTATTTTAAATTAAATTTCATAAGTGGTTACTCGAGTGTAGTTTTTATAGTTTAAAAGAATTTATAGATAAAAAATGTTGAACGATTTTTGTTGCTTAACTTGTGTTTAAAATTTTTGCATGCTATGTTTTATCCTATCTAAACATGCTTGTGCCTCAATTCATATTTAACACCCTTGTATACCATGTTTTACGCAAATAAATATTCTATTCTACGGTATAGAAGTCGAAATCGGTTGATCGGACTGTAAAAAGGTTTGTTTAAATGTCTAATCTTATTTCAAAGGGAGTACAGGTTTTCGTTGATTTTTGCTGTTATTTATCTTCATTATCAATCTAACGAAGCAAAAAGAGTATATAAGGAGTGTAGAAGGTTCTATAATTTCTGCCTACCCCCATGAGAAGAAGATGTTTTTCATTAGAAATTGATGTTAATCTCATATCTTCAATTTACGTCGATGATTTTTCAATTACAATTTAATAATGTTATTCAAACATGTTTTCTTATAAAAACAGGTGTCGTGAAACGCACAAAGTGGCAGTGATATACGTGGGCAAAGGTCAGGAGACTCGAAATGAAATCTTGTCCAATAGATGTGGTAGTCCTGCGTACGAAGCGTTCCTTGCTGCTCTGGCTTGGGAGGTAAGAACATATTATTTAAATACTTATCAAACCTGCTTTTTATAATATGAACTTTAAATTGGTTTATGTATAATTAAAATCCTTTGGCACATGTCTCTTAAAATAACTAAAACTAAATACAGTTTAAACTCCAACATCAATGATGAATATTTTTTGGGTTGAAAACCTTTATTGGTTTGATAATGACCCCCGAAGACAATGGTTGACCTTGGTAGAGATAACTATTTACTTCAATTCTATTGAATAAAACGACGGTAGTTAGTATGGTGCATCACTGTGGTCGCTTTTCCTCTTCCACAAACACAATGGAGTGTCGTGCAGGTGGAGTTGGAGAGTCACGTGGGCTTCACGGGCGGGCTGCGCGGCGGCGGCGGCGGCGGCGTGAGCGCGCCCTACCTGGCGTCGCTCACGCTGGAGGCGCTGTTCCACGTGGCCACGCGCATGCCGGCCGACTCGCCCGATGCTATACTTAATAAGGTACGTGACAAATAAAACAGATCTACAAAAAAAATCGTTTTCCTTCGGCAGTTTAACGTACTTTTCTTTGATACCATGGGATACTTTGTTTTATTTCGTTTTACTTTCGAACCGCGAACCGCGGCAAACGCAAATCGCGCGACTGTTATTTAGCTAACTCATTTCTTTTAACACCCTATGCGCCACCCCTTTGGCGTGGGACATACATAAGAGGCGTGGCGTGGGCGAGGCGACGGTGCGGAGCGGCTCCTTTCATATTTTGTATGAAATATCTTTCATATTTCATACAAAATATGAAAGGACGAAAAGGCGGCAAAACGCCCGCGCCACGATTTCGCCACGCCCGCGCCTCTCGCCACTTGTGTATGTCCCGCGCCTTAAGTGGACGTTCTTTCAATTTTTTTCAAATTTGGACAGGCCCGGGCTTTCATTTCTGCATAACAAATGTATAGAAAACGTGTGCCTAAAAAATACATAGCGCTTTTATCAAGCAGAATACACAATGTATGCTTTTGGATACACGATGTTCGAGACACTGTATGACAATGACAAAAATATACACATGGTGCTGAAGGTGTTAAAAACCCTCTTTTGTTTCCTTCTCCAGACTCGTCACCTCGGCAATGACGAAGTCCACGTGGTATGGAGCGAACATTGGCGGCCATACAAGCGAGACACACTACCCACACAGTTCTGTGACGTGCTCATAGTACTGTACCCGCTGCCCGGCGGGTTGCTGAGGTGTACCGTGTCTAGGAAACCTGATGTGAGTATCACTTTTATATGGAATTATTACCTTCTTTTTGTATTGGCCTCTCATGGTATGCAGCTAAAGCCGATGCCGCTTAAAACTATTTAAATAAAGCTAATGCAAAAATTTTCTAATTAAGAGGATGGTTTGTAAGGCTAAATTAATCATAAGTATAATATTATAAATGCGAAAGTGAGTTTGTTTATTTGTTTGTTACGCTTTCACGCTAAAACGGCAGCTGTTTTAGCATGAAAGCGTAACAAACTAACTCACTTTTGCATTTATAATATTAGTTAGGATATGTAATGTCTTGTAACTGACCAGTATTATTTTCATTAAATTTCGAACCTACTTTATTCAATATTCTTCTGTGTTCAAGCAGATTCTATTTTCATAAAATCAATAATTATCAACTTATATTCCCACAGGTATGCGTATTCGGCCCAATATGGGAGGAGTGCATAATCCGCGTGAGCTGCTGCGCCGCGCTCGTGCGCTGCGCCGCGTTCAGCGGCGGGCGCTCCGTGCGCGCGACCATGCCGCTGTACCAGCACGCCTACAGCGAGCGCGCGCGCGAGCTGGACGCGCTCGTGACGTCACACACGCTGCCCAGCACCTTCGAGAGCTTCGTGGAGCGCATGCGCGACCCCGCGCCGCCCGCCGCCCCCCCGCACGGTAACACTGACCCCGCCCCCGTCCGCCCCACGCGGCGCCTGCGCACTAAACATGACATGGAAGCGTTAACTTAGGTGGTTCATTTATTTTTTTCTTTTTTCTTGTGTGGGGAAGATTTTTTTTTTTTAAAAGGTCGACGTAAGCTTTAATTATGCTAGAAATCATCCAATTAAATAGCTATTATAAACCAGGCCAGTAAAATAATTTGGACTGGGTTATTAATATTAACGCTTAAATTTTAATCATCATCATCATCCGCCTTCCATTGTAACTAGATGCGATCTAACATGTCATCATAAAGCGTCTGCCACTTAACCTGTTTATACTGTAATATAAAACAAGCTACAAAAATATAAACATAGACAAAGAAATAATACTTTATATCGAAATTGGGCGTATCATACGCCTGAAGCTTCAAGCTAATGGCGCGTTTGAGAACACGTTCGGAACGTGAGTTCAACTTCGAAGTAATATTTCTTTGCATATAATAGAACAGGGAAGATATTCTCCATACTAATCGATATTGTGTTGCCAGAGCAAGGCTCAGGCCGGCTAGCTGCGGCCCTGCTGGACCATGGCGCGAGCGGCTGGGCCGGCGGGCCCGACCCGCACGGCGTGTCCCCGCGGCCCTCCAAGCGGCTGGGCCCCTTCAAGCGGCCCGCGCACGCGCCGCCCGCGCCGCTCACGGCCCCGCCGCTGTCCGCGCCGCCCCCGCTCGCCGCGCCCGGCGTGTCGCGACGGAACCGGTGAGCAGAGGCCTCTTCATGTCGACAGCTTTCTAGGACATCAGTTTCCGGCAATGGCGCTCAGCTTCGTGTGGCCGACATACTCCATTTCATGTACGAAAAATTGTGACGGAAAAAATCTGTCTCAAGCCTCGCTAAATGCGATGTAACCCAAAAGCGTCGTCAACCCGCACAGCCGTATGTTAGTATAGCCATAAGTACGCTACGAAGCGTCGGTGCTTGAGCGTCGTGGGTGGCGACAAAAATTATCCGGTCGCTAAGCTATTATGGTGCGTAAAATGTAGTCGGTAATGTTAGAAATTGATCTGTTTTTTACCTGAGCCAAGTAGATCGAATACAATTAAATTATGATTTCATTCCGACGCAGAAAATATACGGACGAAAAATTAGATAAATAAAAATTCAGTAAACGTGATACATATTGAATTTATCCACGCGAATCCATTTCGGTCTTCTTCGATCTATGTCTATGATGCTATAATTATAATACTGAAGGCCGACCACAGTCGAAATGTTCTGTGAACGTCTCCGCTCTGTATCTTAAGTTAATTCGTCCATCGAGAGATTATAGCACTACATAACGGACTTAAAAGGAATTTTCATGTACTTAATATTTTATAAGCTTTTAATATCTCTTATTTAAAATGTAATGTACATGCTTGCTGTTAGCTTGAAGTATGCAACCGTAGAGTTAAAATGTTCAAAACATTTTAACACATATTTTTATGTAAATGTCTTCAAATATACAAACTGTAATCAGCAATCATTCGACATTACATTGATGTTTTCTGTAAATATGTAAACTAGATGTAGAGCTTTAACTGTTGTAGGTTTGTTTATACAATACTATTTATTTGCATAATTGAGATTTAAATCAAGTCCCATTCGTTGTTATTATTTATTTATGTTTAGAGAGGATGTATGTATATCAGGCTAAAACGTACCTACACGATAGTAACCAGGTAAATTTTTAATAAGAAAAAATATGTAGTCTCTTGTCATTATTCCACAATATATCCTACAAGATGCTCTAGTATGCTTTAAGTGTTTCTGGAGATATTCAACATGAGCTTTGATTTCCCGTCCGTTTGTGTATTGGTATTGATTGTTGTATTAAATTGTTTTGATCTTACGCCTACTGAGATTTGTATTGATAAAATAACCAACATTCCATTCTTTTATTATTTTAAAAGTAATTTCGAATCTATTTATTATTTTTCTACAAATGAATTGAGATAACGTGGTGATAATATTGTGTAACAATCGACCTGCATTTATGGCTTACCTGTGGTACTCACATCAACTTATCTGATGCATTCCATTCAAAATATTTTTTGAAGAATCTGTATTGTTTCTCAGTATCTCTTAGTTTTATTATTCATTATAATAGTAATTATTATTTATTAATCTGAATGATTATTTCCACATTTTAATTTTAAACAGTATTTTTATAGTTGTTAAGACTGACACAAGATTATGTATTGCAAACACTAAGTATTAAAATGTTATATTTTATTAAAACAAAGTGGTGGTATTACTTATAACTTATTACAGCTAATTTATTATTGCTAGTATTTGTTGATTGAAATAGCTTCGAGAATTGTCACTTATAATAAGTAATCCAGATATTAACCCACAGACATTATCTAATGTAACCAAATTTTTATATTTAAAATGATGTAAAAATAAAGTTTTGTTAAACTTTTTCAAGTTCTTTTTGTGTGCACAAACCCGAAAAAATTGGGGACTAAACATGAAGGAAGCATATTACGTATTAGGGTTAAAAAAAAAAAATTGAACATAATTGTTTATTCAATAATAATCCTTATATCTATGTCTTAGGCAACTTATACATTCCTCCTTGTAAAACAAGTAGATGGGTTCGTACTTTCGTATCCAAGAACTGCCTGAGCTCTTGAAGACTGCATTCCGTACCAGGAGCTTGTGAAGCAAACATTTTTAACATCTGGTGAATGCGATCCAGTGGAAGAGAATCCAAGTTGGTCAACATTCCAACAATATAAGACCAAAAAACTTGGAGTTCCCCTTCCCTCTGATCATGGGCAGAAGCCATAACACTCTCTGTTTCATCATCTTCACAAATCATCTCCTGAACTTGGTTGGTAGCTACATTAGCCTTGTTCCCATCAGAACCATCCACCAAAACAAAGTGGTCTGAACTTTTCTCAGTGATGAGGCCCATTGATTGCCAATATGTTATTTTTCGCCTTAGAATGGTGACAGGCACTTTCATGACCTGGTGCAGTTCATCTATTGACCACTCTGGCTTATCTTGAAAGTGCATTATCAATGTAGCATTGAATGGTGACACAGTTAAGTCTAATTTCTTATCTCCTATTTCTATCTCAATATTCACATTCCCTAGATGTGGTTTCCAACTTAATGTCCTGTTCCCTTTTAGTGCTTCAAATGATTTTGTGTATGCCTCTAAATGGCGTTTTATTTGCTCTGGTAACTCCAAACTCTCATCTTTGAAAGGAGGCCAAAACTGTGCAGATAAAATCATTGCATTTGAAGTAAACTTTTTGTTCAAAATTTCTATTTCCTTGTCTTGTTGAATGAGTGCATTAATTCTTTTGGAATCTGATATATCTTTGAGCATAACTTCACAGAAGTGTAGTTGTGATTCACCAAATCTCAATTTTAGTAATTCCAGATATCTGATTTCCTTCTCTGTGTTTATAGCATTTTGGGCCAATAATCTATCTGCTAGAAGGGTTCTGTATTCATTCACAAATAGTTCCTTACTGCCATATACATTTACAAGCATTGATATAATATCATTGGCTCTTCTATCACTGGAGTCAACAGTGGGATCTGCATCAACTGGGTCAGGGTTCCACTCATCCCATGCTTCATCTTTGTCACTGTCACCATCAGCTTCTGCAGCAAACTTGACTAATTCCTCAGCTAACTCACTGCCTGCTCCTTCTTCAGTCAAACTACTGACAACACTACGCACTGTGTCATCTCTATTCCTCAGATAATTTCGGACAGGCTTGGTTACTGTTTCAAGAATCACCCCTGATGGATCAAGATGCCTCAAAGCCCTAATAGTAGTAACATAGGCAGTTAGTATATCAGGAGTGTTCACACCCGGGTGCAACAGTCTCGTTTCAAGTGCACTTTGTAAGTTTGTACACAAAGTAGATCTCAAGTCAGTCTTTTCCAAACATATTTTAATATCATCAACAGCAGGCTGTGAGTCTGGGTATTCTATTATTATATTAAAAAGTTGGTCTATTCTTAATTTTGTGTAGCTGTGGTATAAAAAGTAACTTAATTTTTGCTTGAACTTTGAAATAGCATTTAGAGTATTTTTATCATCAGGTGATGGTTTTGAGGAACCCCCACAGTAAATCCTGGTTAGCCATGACATGACAGTAGTGTCAAGCCAAGTTTCCAAAAATTCTATATGTGACATATCAAATGTTCCAGTGCAAAGCTTCTGAATGTGACATTCTATTCTCATTTGTATGAAGTTTGTTAACACTTGACCAGTCAGTCTTTCAAGTAACTGTAACTCCATCAGTTTCCTATTGGTATCATGAAACACCTTCACAATATACATACAGTTACAGTCAGAACACTCATTCAAACATCCCGAGCATGTGACATCTTCACCCATGTCAGAGTTTGCATACTCATTATCAAACACATTAAAAGATACTTTGTAGAAATTATTGATGATCACTTGGAAATCCAACGGCAACTGAGACAGCAGTGTTGCTCTAACAAGTTGTTTGAATCCTGAAATAATATCCTTTTCGCCATAAATAGGCTTGCTGTCATTACAGCTGTTGTTCAATGTGGTCAGTCTTTGTAACATTCCTGAGAAGTTGGACACAGCGTCGTATATATCGTTCACAGCAGCCTTGAATAGCTGGAAGCCCTTCACATCCTCTTCTACTTTAACAAACTTTGACCAGAACGAAGGGGCTACATGCTGCCGCAGATATTTCTCCATGTGGAGAAGAACAAGATCTCGTATTTTGATCTGAATGCCGAGGCCAACAATTATTTGCTGAATCTCGTCGTACTCCGCGTTGCTGCAATCGCTGAAGACAGCGTCGTTGAGAATTGGAAAGGCATAGTTGATCTTGTTCCAGTAGACCTTTAAGTCTTCTTTTTTATAAGACATGTTGCACTGTTAATTATTCCTTATAATTATTTAAATTACAGTATGAATTTCAATAAAAACAACAACAAGCAACTCTTTTTGATTTTGATTTGTGTGGATTTGTGTGAATTTGTCATTTGTGACATTGACAGTTGCACAGACTGCATCGGGAATCGTAAATAGAATAACCTTCCTTGGCAGTCCGAGTAAAAAGGTGAACCAATTTTTTGCGGAAGAAAAATCATCTTCTTATACTTCACGGAGTATTTGGATAGATAGAGGATAGTAGTATAACCGGAATCCCGAAACCGTGCAAAAAAAAAGAGAGCAATGTCCCCCACGTGAGCCCACCCACGTCTCATGTCGATAACCTTCACAGACTACAGATACCTCCTATGAATATTACCTTGCTTTTCCTCATATTTTATGGATCGACCAGGAAACTCTATACATAGCCAGGGCTGGATTAACCACCAAGCAGGTGTAGCAAATTAGCAAATGCTCCAGGTCCCGCGCCTTGGAGGGCCCAGCGCTTGGACGTAGGTACGAAAAAACAAGTCTTGCTAGCTTTAGCATCAATGGAATAATATATGACACTAGCTGCCCGCCCCGGCTTCGCACGGGTAGCACTAAGTACTTATCTACGGCGCATCTACCCTACATACTCTACATACCTACCTACCTACACCTACGTACCTAACCCAACCAACTTACCCTACTTCCCAACCCTACCTACCTGCCTTACCTACCTACATACATACCTACCTACCTATCTACCGAGATATCATCAAAAAAGCCATTGTATACCTACTGAATGTATGAGCCGGTATTTTTTGGAGCTATAGTTACATTTTTAAACTCGTGATATCTTTCGAATAGAATGTCCGAATTGAATAATTCAAAAAGTTATATAAAAGTATTGAAGCAGTCTTAAATATGAAGGTATTTATTTTGATAAGGATTAATACCAAGATACAAATAAAGAGCCTTTTGTAGCGGCGTCATATCAATTAAATTTTCAAAATAAAAGAACAGTTATTGTGGCATTACTATAATAGCTAGACATATGCTATCGCGACACTTTTTGTTAATAATAATGTGTTCTGCAAAGTCGTAGTACATTATTATATTCTATCCTCAATAGTTTTCGCAGCGCACGCGATGTAAAGAATATTTTAGGTATTTTTTTTACACCTTGGGTTACATTATTGGAGTAAGGATCCCTAATCTTTTCTAGCAATAAATATAGCCTATGTTACTCAGGGTGAATGTAGCTTTCTAATGGTGAAAGAATTTTTGAAATCGGCGCAGTAGTTTTTGAGTTTATTCATTACAAACATACACACAAAAATACAAACATACAAAAATACAAATCTTTCCTCTTTATAATATTAGTGTAGATGAATGCAGAATGGTAAAAAGATCGCCCGCTCAAACGCCCAGGCGAGGCGACCCTAAAATGTTTTCTTTTTCTCACGAAGGCGGAATACAAAAAAATATCGAGCTCACTTCGCTCCACAGACTACAATATTATAATTATATCTTCGGTCTCTCTTGCTTCCTAGTTTCTCCTAATTCTTCAGCTTTTCTTTGTAAGTCGACGAAGCAATTCCTATTTCTGTATGAATTTATTGTCAAAAGAAAGAAAGACCTAACACTGCGCCTCAGAGAGGTCTGAGGCGGGGTGCTAAGAATTTTCAAGCTTGCATTTTATATCCCTCTTTTCTGCATGAGTCGACGAAGTACCTCCTATTTCAGTATGAATGGTCAGTGCTATCGAGATCACTTCCCTCGCTCTTCTTGCATCCAAGGTCCTGTTTTAAAAATCACCGTTAAGGCCCTACCCTACCTCAAATTGCTTAGCATGATCCTCCGTTATGCCGAAAATACTGAAGCATTAATTTTGAAATAAACATATACCTATGTTAAATTTGAGGATTGATGCTAGGTCCTATGTTTGGTGAAAACACGATAAAAATTTCTCGATGGAAAAAATATTCAAAGTTACCTCAAAACCGAATTGTATACCACTGGTCTCAGACCAAATACAAAACGAAGACAGAGCGCTGTGAACAATACAGTGAAGCATGCCAAAACTACACCAATGCTCCGTGCGTACACGCTCACACGCACACATTTACAACCATTTACGATCAAACTACACCAAAATAATGTGCACACATGTTTACGAAACTGGCCTCACGTCACTGTTGACAGCGCTCTGTCTTGGTTTTTTAGTTGGTCTGACCCACTGGTATTAAAAAAATACTTCAAACAAATCATGAAACTTTGCACTGAACTAACTATAAAGTTGTTTTTTGTTTTTTTTATATTACCATTATTTTCACAGTAAAGAGCAATTGCCTAAACTATTCGAGGCTTGACAGCCACCAGCACTCCACTCTATCTTGCTCTCACTGAGGCCGCGAGTAGTATGGTGCGAGCGAGATAAAATCTGAAGTTGAGTACGGCCTTAAAACACTGCCAGCAACATCTATGTGAACAATCGATCATATTGTCATGTAGATTTTTACTAACCTACTTGTTTAAGCATTGTTTGAAACAAATAGCAAAAGAATGCCTTTGTTTAGATTAGAAACATTGATTTGACTAATGTATAAATGGTTTATGGAGAAAAACTATTTTGTAAACTGTTTTATTTTAATCTCCTAAACTGTAGAACCTTAAAAGAAACCAAGTTCTAACAAGGGCCCCTTGGTAGTATTTGCTACATTAGGCCAGCAGGCATGGGATTTGTATGAACTATTGTTTGGTCAGGACTTCTTCTGTCGGTTCAACTAGGAGGTAATAGAATAAAACAAGAAGAGTAATGTATACTTAACTTATAATTAAACTTATTTTATTAACATCTTATAGTATAGGTTCAGGTTGCTGTGTGAGAAGGAGTCCAAACCTCTTCTTGATTATAATTCTGTGTCTGGAGTACTTGTCTTCAGGGGAGAAGCGAGCTGAAAATGTAAAGCATTTTGTTAAAGCAAAATTCCATTTCATCTGCTCAGTTCTTTGTACTCAGTACAGTTACTCTTGAAATTGTAGCTTTTCGAGAGATCTACCCTTTGGTGATTGACAGGTCATTGAGGTCTACCCACGGTCTACCATAATTTTGTCAATGTGATTTCACTAACACAAGAACAAGAAGTGATTCAAAAAAATGAAATGTTTTCTAGCATAAAAGTCAACATAATGCAATGGGCTCAGACATCAATATTGGTTATTCCGGAAGTACCTACTCATAGCCTCACACACAAACTTGCTTGTAGAAATCTGGTAGTCTATTTACCTGGATGTGCTGATATTGTAGGTTTGCCATGAGGATCAATGGTCTGTAAATAAATAATAAAATCTGTTTACTCGATTCTCTGATCTACCTAATTCTGGAAATAAGGGTGGTCTATTTGGTTGATAAGTTTAGTGTTCTTCAAGCTTTGCTCAGAGAGTCGTTTTTCTGTATGGAAACTTATTTCGAAAGTCGAGGGAACTATTATCCAGAATTACTTATAGAAACTACTTCTTTAAAACGGAGGGTTAAAAATACAAAATATAGTTTGTAAACAAACACGTGAGTTTTAGGTTATAAAATAGCACAATGAAAATTTACCGATAATGTGTACTCCCTGTCACCCTTTTCGTTCAAATAATATCTAAGATACATTTTGACACAGCTGTTTTCACAAAATTAAAGTAAAAATATTTTTCTGATCGCTATTGCATCTGAAATACACACGAAATACCTGTGAAAATAATGAATTCGAATTTACAGACTAAATATTACTGTCAGAAATGAGAATGAACGAGTCGGTCTTCCGAATGACTTAGTGATGGGATAAAACGTAGTTTTAGGCAAGGTTTGTACTTTTACTCCGAGGTTAACTATATTCACAATATATGCCAAATGCCTAATATTACTGGAAAAACCCTAAATAGGGTTTGCTCATTTGCCCAAGATTTGTCAATGCGGCAAACCCCAGGTCCCGGACCAAACAGTAATCTCGGACCTAAGTCCCGGACTGGTGATCTCTTGATCATTGTTGTCTATGATCATCTGACACGCAATGTCAAATGAAATTTGACAGTTAACTTTGTAATGTTTGTTTGATTGATGGCAATTTCTCTTTACATGGATTGTTTATATGCAGCGAGTTTGGTTTAATTTACGAAGTCATTTTGTGAAAATGGCAAATCTTCCCCCTCGAAAAGTATCGTCTTCAAGTAAAGTCAAACAAGATGCCTCTCCGCTTCAAATACTATTACAAATGGGATTTCCGAGGCACCGGGCGTAAGTTACATTTTTCTCATTTTTAAATCACCCAAAGATTTAAATATTTGTTTTTTCACATTATTTTTATTCAGTTTAATAAATCAATTATTACCTCTGATCATTATTTCACCTGAAACAAGACGACTCTTGGACCGAAACCCTGCCTATCTATCAGTATATTATAGGCTTGGTGTGTAGCCTAGCCCTTGAAATCTTGCGGTATAATAATTTAATTTAAATAATACTTGCGTTTTCAAATTCAGTACTTTTTGGTCTTGTTCGTAAACAAGTAATATGCCCATTATTTGCAGACTGAAGGCGCTCTCAGCAACTGGTAACCGCAGTGTCCAATTGGCATCTGATTGGCTTTTGACTCATGTGAACGATGCATACATTGACTCTGATGAGCCTAGAGAGTACATCTTCTATGCCAGTCCTACTGGACCCTTACTGAGTCAGCTCCTAGAGTTCTGGGACAAATCTAAAGAAATCTCTGGTTGGAATGGAGCCCATAACTTTCCTCCTCATATTACACTTGTTTCATTTTTCAAGGTAAGTTTTTTTTCTGTAACTTGATTTAAAAAACACAGGATTCTTGGTCTGAAATTGCCAACAAAAATAGTATTATTGTAATTGGAAGTTCTCTTCAGACAGTGGTTAGATCACAGGCTAATTTAATTATAAATTTTCTTTTGAGAATCAAATAAGAATGTCAATCAAACTGCCTATCTGGCTTCCAGTCTACCGTATCTGTCACAAATCATCAATTGATTGATGATTAAGAAAATCAATTCATTGATGATCATATCTGAATCAAATTAGAATGTATAAGTGGCATATCAAAATGATTTTCTATACTATTATTTAATATTTATTGTAACGATGTAAACAAAAATTTGTTGCAGGCTCCGGATGAGACTTCTCTGCAACTAGGGAAAGCAGTGAAGCATGTGGTTGAGAATGTAGGAGACCCTCCTAACTGTCCTCTGAAGCTGGAGCCCTATGTGTCACACAACTTCATGGCCTTGTTTGTTTCTGAAGAACATGCAGACTATTTGAAAAGAATAGCTGTACAGTATGTGAAACAGGTATCTTCTGTGTGTGAGTATCAGATATTACTTTACTATTCAGCTACAAAAAAAAGCTACAAAAAACGGTTACACAGGGTGTTTCATTGAGTTGAGTCAATCCTTAAATGTATTGTGCTGATGATCAATAAAAACATTTCTTAATTTGAAATCTAATCTCTTACAGACTCTTTTGAGTAGGTAATATACTTTTTTTCAAAGGAAGTCTAAACAAAATTGTTAAAAAGTATTGTACTTATATTTTCTGACCATCTGAACCTATCCTTCATTTATTGACAGTTTCTTAGATACCCTGTATAATTTATATGACACATACACTATTTCCCATAGACGACCCACCGTAGAGACTAGAACCTGTATATTATGTATAACATTTCCCCTAACATTATTTTATAGTGGGTGTAATGGTGGATACTTATGAACATCTGGATGCGTTGGGAACATGTTTTCCATGGTGTACTGTGCCTCAAGAGAAACCTATCAAATGTAAGACTGTCCGACTTGCTTCTGCAACAACGTCTAGCATATTTCATGGTGTTCTTGTACGCTTCTTTATTTGCCATTGTTATTAAAAATTTTTGTTGTTGTGCCTTTTTTACTTTTCACAATTTATTATGAGTATCTATGGCACGAAATATGGGTACATTGTTTGTGTCCCACCCTGTTGCTTTTGGTTTTTCCTCATTATAACATGCATAGTTGTATCTAATTTACAAAAATAATACTTTTTTATTTTACAATTTATAACAAAAAAAAAAAACAGCATTTCATTGTTTTTGGAAAGAAGAAATGATTTTCCTTGGAGGTGATTAATTTATTAATTCTTCATTATTCCACAGCTTATGCTCCGTTAGTCCCCTATTATTTTCCTTCATTTAACCATATTTTAATTTATTATTTTATTTATCAGCTATTTCTTAGGCTAGAGAAGTAGAAGACTCCTTGAGCATGTCCAACGCGCTTTTAAGGTAAATATTGTTTTAGTTTTGCCATAGCTTTGCCATATTTATAAAATTCTTATTTTTGTTAATTATTATTATACATGTTAAAAATAATAATTATTATCGATGCATGTTTATATTTTAAATATAAGGTGTATAGCTACTTACTGGTAAAATTAAGGTAGACGGTTTATGTGTATTACATTTTTAACCAGCTTAAAAAAAACTCAATTCGGTATGTTTTTATTTCATCAATCTATTACAGGGTGATTTTTTGAGATGATTGGGTGACACATTAGGTTACATTAGGAGACAGAATGTGCTGACTGAATTTTTATCAAATATTCGTATTTTGGCTTTGTCCCGGCAGTGGGACACAATAGAGGATATTTATTTATTTAATACTTTAAGCACACAAAATGTACAGAGGCGGACTTAATGCCATAGGCATCTATTCTATTCTATCTATAACTTCAGGTCAGTTTGAGAGTCAGTCTTTTCTAAAATCACTGACGTATATATACAGAGTAATAAAGTCGTGGTATGTGGTTGAACGCATTAACTGAAAACTTGTGTGGGTTTATACAAGGTAATCTAGCTAGAGACTTATCTGCACTTTATAAGGGTTCCACTGATATACGGGTATTCAAACGCGATTACGATGTAAATAAAATCGTAATTACACGCATGAAAACTGGAAAAAATCAAATGTTGTGAAAACATTTTATTTTTGAATGTTTTTTTGTTACGCTTTCACAGCTAAACCGATTTTAATGAAATTTGGTATGGGGATACTTTGAACTCTGGGGAAGGACATAGGCTACTAGGCTGGCGAAACCGCGGGTGGAAGCTAGTTGAATAATAATGATGGAATTTTTGCCAATAGTTACTTGAAAGTCACAAATGAGTGTACCGTACTATACAAATCTGCCTGCCAGAGTGTACGGTACACCTTCATTTCGCCGGGTTAAGCAGAGTTTGCCTAACCCAGAACTCTTCGGGGCTAATATATGCGTAATATTATTTAAGTCACATGGATTGCGATCTTCCACTTTACTCTCCGACACAGGCACAAATGATTATTTTCAACCTTTTATGGCACAAACAGAAATTGCGATCAGTTTTCATTTTATGTGGTATACGCAATCATCGAAACCCGCGGGGGTTTCGATTCCTAGATCGGAGAAAATTTAATTGGGGTTTTCGTTAGGAATTTCCCCAGTAGCAGCCCGGAGTCCGAGAGATTTGTGCTTGTGCTGGATTGACATGACAGGCGTATAATGTGGGTAATGAACCTTTACACCTCTGTCTGCCTAACCTTTCGGGGAATACAGGCGTGACGTGCAGTGCCTAAAACATTGACTTCAGAATGTTGGAGTCTATATTATAGATGTCGTATCAATTTATGGTTTTACTGCAGTGCGTCTGAGTACAACGTTGCCGCGTTGGCACGCGAACCTTACCATTATTAAAGCCTTTCTTATACACCTAAATGCAAGTTAATTTTGTACACTTTTCAAACCTAAAACGTATCTCAAATTGAAATAATAAACAGAGCAATTTTTTTAATATAGGCGGCGGTTTCCTTCTTTTTATGGTTCCGTAATCAAAGGGTAAAACGGGACCCTATTACTAAGGTTCCGTTGTCTGTCCGTCTGTCACCAGGCTGTATCTCATGAACCATGATAGTTAGACAGTTGAAATTTTCACAGATGATGTATTAATAAAATAAATATTTAAGGGGGCTCCCATACAACAAACGTGATTTTTTTGCCGTTTTTATAGTTACGGAACCCTTCGTGCGCGAGTCCGACTCGCACTTGGCCGGTTTTTTATATATGCTTGGATTAAAAGAGAATTAGAATGCAAAAAATAATCAGATCATATGATACAGCGCAATCCGTCTTATTCTGCGATTATTCCCGATGGCCACACTTGGTTGGCCACCACTGGTGGACAACGAGAATAATTTGTAAAAGTTGTTTCGCTGTCCACCACTGGGTGATAGCGAAATAATTTTATCATTAACCGCTAAAACCAAATCCGTAAGTGTAGTAGCTATCCTTTACTGGTCTCTAGAGAAAATAATGATGGCCAGTGGCAATAGGATCAAATGTTTAAAAATCCGTGTCGCTCTCCAGCAGTGGTGGCGAATGGAAATAATTTAGAAAGTTATGACGCTGTCCCCCAGTGCTGGACAACGAGAAAAATTTAAAAGTTGTTTCGCTGTCCCCCAGTGGTGGCCAAACGAGTGCTGAACATCGGGAATAATCGTTTTTCTGGGATTTAGGTTATATGATTAGATATTAAACTTTATTACTAAAAGGGTAGGCTTTAAATATGAAAATGAAGTTCCTAACTCCGCTACGATAGTATTGTGTTAGGTTGCATGACTGTGTGTGAGTATCGCTTGCACGACAACCACATTATTTTTATTACCTCGGTGTTTACGTGTTTAGCAATGAATGTAATAAATGTAGTACTATAATAAAATAGAGTGCTTTCTTGATGAATGAAAATATGTTTCCGCACAAATCTAAATGAAAATCTAGACCTCTGTTTTAGTGAGAGACCTGATAGACTATGGATAGGCTGTGATAGATAATAAGCATTAGTATTATATCTAGACATTTAATTGTGAATGTAGCTAAATAAAACAAAATAGTTTTATAGAAACCTCTTCATCCTTCATAAGGCGTCACTAACATGTAACTTTGTCCCCTCCAGCGATAAATTTGGAAGCTCACGTGAAGTCGCTGCATATAACCCTCGCGTACCACTTCGATGTGGCCGCTTACGATGAGCTGAAGAAGCTGGTGGATGATATGCAACCCTCCGACCACTCCAGCTGGGAGTTGAGGCTCTATTCCAGGGATCCACGATTTGCTAATCATCAGGTGAATACTTGTGAATCAAATCAAATTATGATTTAAATATTTAAAAATACTTGTGAATTAATTCGGAAAGGACTTCGAAAAGGAGGAGGTTCTCAATTCGCCAGTAGACAGTAGTTCGTTTTTTCTGTGTTTGTTTAGGCCGCTTTCACATTAGGACGTTAGCAGCGCGACAGTAGCGCGGCAGAAGCACATTGAAGCACCAGAGCAGGAGAAGTCATATCATGATTTCGCTCCCAAAAAAAAAAAAAAAAAGGTAGTGATTACAAAGTATTTGAATTTTTGAATTTGCGTGGGGTAGGCATAAGTCATAACTCACTTTCATTGTTGACTGTGACATGATTATGAGCGTGGGAACCATGCCACCCTAGAACGTAATTGCTCTACCTTCTTCGTAAGGAGTCAAGTAACATTTATAACCATATCTAAGCTCTCTCTTAAGACTGATAAACAATGAGATAATAGTGCTCTTGTAACAGAGACTTATGTGCGATAATGTATTACTTGTAATTGTCCTCAGGTACACAAAGTGACTCAAGGTTACGCACCGAAAGCTAGTGACGAACTTGAACTGGTGCTCGGAGACTATATATATATCGAGGAGAAGGAATTTGCTAGCTCGCCAGATGGTTGGGTACATGGGACGTCCTGGCTCACAGGTATGCCTTTAACTGTTGAATATCCCATTGTTCAACACAAACAAAATTCTAATATTACCATTTAATGAAGATACAGTACTGACATTTATTTGTATTCGCGAAAAGATTTGAACCCGAGATATGATGCTATCTTTTCTGCCTGCGAAATCTAGCAAATATTAGCATGGATATTGTAACTGCGTCGCCTAGTTATATTTCTACACATAGTGGCTAGGAACGCATTCGGTTCGGTTATCAATAGCTGACACATCACACACAAATAGCACTCTAATTGGTAACGCTCGGAATAACGCGCTGACGAAGTTATAACATTTTTTTTTTATCGTGAATACTCCTAACAGTTGTTTCTTTGTATACTCGCCCTAAAATATGCTGAAATAGAGTTACCTTGATAGCGGTAGCCAATCGGGGCTTAGTTGTATATCTGCTGTCAGCTGTTTTCATACAACGATTGCGATTGTTTCGTGCTCTTTCTGTGACAAATTGAACTTTACCTCGCATGATTCGTTGATTCTACTCGGCTAACGAGCTTGACGTGAATTAATCTAAGTACCTCAGTGACTTGCGGTATCATTGATCACGTGACGTTAACGATGACGAAGATAATCAAGAATTTGGGATTGTTGAACTTGAAAATTGGAGGTTAGTGCTGTGTTGTGTAATGTTGAACTGTTAAAAATAAACCTTGTGTGTCGTCAGTGAAAGTTTATTTTGCATTGCGCTGTTACTGAGTACTTAATTAGATTGGTTTAAGTTGACACTCATGTAGACTTGTAGATAAGTAGGTATTCAAGATTACCTGTATTTGTGATAGGTCTTTGGTACTTACTTTTTATATACTTTCGATTTAATAATAATATCTGCGTCATATTCAAATATTGTTATCTATGTAATAGGGATAATATCCTATCTTTTATGATAGATATCGTTATGAATCAAATCTAACGATAAAAGGACCAACTGCTATCTAAAATCGATACACTGGTTACATATCTACCTTAAAGGTCGGTTGTTGTTATTTTTACAATAAAATAAACAACTTAATGTAAGTATTTACGAATGTTTTTAAAGTTATTAGTACCTTTTAATTTCAATATTACAAGTCATTTATCACACACACTGAGTCATGAATTGTGTTATTAAATAAAGTTGACTTTTCCATAATAAAAGCAAAAACACTTACCATGAAATACAAATAGATTAATTTCTACGTGGATATTTGAAAAAAAAGTTTATAACACTACCGGCCTTTTTGGCATCACACACTCAATGTAAACAAGATCTGGGCTAAGACTAAATCGTCATGTGACGTTACCTCCTAACTCCGAACTCGCGGTGCTCTCTTCAAATGTTTTATATTACTTTGTTGTAGGAATCAGTGGGTATTTGCCGGCCGTGTTCACCCGACGCACCGCTGAGTCCGACGCTTGGACACTGCACCGCGCTATTTCACTTGGGAACAATAACAGTAAGTAAAGTTCATTTATACATTATATCATCTTCTCACATAAGTACTCATATTTTATTACTATGTCATAAAATGTAAGTAATATTAAATAATAGTGCCGTATTATCTATTTAAATAATATAAAACAAAGTCGTTTCTAAGCTTTTGTTTGCGTATTCTGTTTGATGAATTGTGATGACGTTTACACTATTATTTAGAAAATTCATTGAGGAGGGATTAGAACTGGGAGGAAAACCGAGTATATAATTACAGTAGTGAATCTAATAAATAATGGGTTCGATAAAAACTTGGGTCAACGTATTATTAATCGCAGCCCGATTTCTTTCATATACTTACACGTGTTGTTTTTATCATTATAATTACTAAAATATTTTCAATGTTGCGTCGTTTAGGTATATTTAAATGCCGCGTGTTGTGACAGTGATGGTGTTTACATGAATGTGATAATTTTTATGTAATTAATCGATCTTGACGCTAGTTGTGAGATTGAAGCGTATTATAAAATTTAGATTCTGTGCCGTACAGAATAGAGTTTATGTTTGGTAAAACTACCCAATTCGGGGTCAGGTTTAATGCACCCCAGTTTTTGTGTCTAGGATTTTTTGTGACCCTGTTTGGCTGGTTCTTTGTTAAAATTTTAACTTTGTAGCCTCTTGTGGTATAAGCTGAATTTTGGAACGTTTAAGTGCATTTCCTAACCAGTTTTCGAAAATTGTAGTTTGTTTTAAAACATTTTTTAATAATGCTAGAATAATATGATGGTTACATTTCTTGACTTATCAAAACAACGAACTGCACGACGGAAATTGAGTCGTGCATCATTCATCGAATAGTAGGTAATAAATGTATGCTTTTAATGCAATCCAATATTGTTGCTGAATTGTTAGTAGCTTTGTATTTTCGAATACAACTGTGGAAATATGACTACATTGTTTCATTCTACTTGTAATGGCAATACGGTTGCCCCCTATTACATGGGACTGACGGGACCAACATTTCGCACCAACCACCAACAAACCACATCAACATTTCGGGACCAACATTTTAGGTTTAGTTAGTCCTTCGGGGAATACTAATATTTGTCAACATAATATATAATTCTAACATTTCCGTATGTATCTCTTTCCCTGACTCCGTTGCCTTCTCTAGGTAATCTATTGTAATTCATGAAAGAATTAAAACCATCTCGCCTGTTTTTCTTAGACCTCTTTCGGTGACGGTGCCCGTCCTAAGTTAGCCCTGTGTGACAATACTGGGCCAACTGACCTAAACTCCTGCTGCATCCAAAATATGACCTACCTCTTACTTTAATCCATCCAAAGTTTGTCCGTAAAAGTTCGCTTTTAGCGATAAGACCGACCAATGTGTCACCCTAAGTAAAATCTCTACATTTGTATCTGTAATTTTATGGTGTACATAAAAAAGAGTATTCTATATATCTATCTATCTATGACCCGCTCAATTCTACTTCAACTTTGCAAACTAATCGCTACGCTACTATTTTTACTACTATTATTACTTCACACATGTTTAATAGAGGATATTTATGTATCACATTGTATACTAAGTTTCTGGTATTGTCTAGGGCTTGTAATAAAGAAAAGAATACGTACTTACATCGAAGCAAACGTTGACGCATCGTCGTACCCTTATGCAGTCGCACGCACTCTACTTATCAAGTACTGGTATCGACTGTACTCCCAATATGAAATATTAGTTCCAATGACTCCAATTACTGATAATAAAGAAATGATTTAATAAACATACGTACTGTATTTACAACATTTCTCGTCGTTATAAGATCAGTACGAAGGCGGCACAATGAGGGGAGGGTCCGAGAGTTCCTTTTTTGCGATTTTCTTATTTTTTATATATATTACAGGTATAGACACTAAGTCGGAATCGGATTCAAATACCGACGGAGAAATGGCTTCGAATTTCCCCCACGAAGATGCAGCGCAGCTCGCTCATGAGAAGTCTGAGGAGACGTATAAAGAATGGAACAAGTACTGGACTGCAGTGCAGTTGGATAAGAGTGACAGCATCCTAAACATAACGCAGGGTAAGAATATTAAAAAAATTAACAATAGAGTGTTTTTATCCATATGGATATGCCAACCCCAAGGGTAAGCCTACTTCTTAAGGACTTTTTAATTTGTATGACTCTCTGGGTGCATCAGGATGGCACGTAAAACACGGTCGCGACGTCGGCTATGGTCCTCAGTTCCTCTAAATGTCAGGTGTATGGGCATACATTTGGGACTAGATTCCGCCAGCAGCTTCGCCCGCGTGAAAAAATTATAGCCTGTGTTACTAAGTTATAATATAGCATACTACTAATGAAAGAATTTTTTAAATCGGTCCAGTCGTTTTTGAGTTTATTCATTACAAACAAACATACAAGAATATAAATCTTTTTTCTTTATAATATTTGTGTACCTAGATTATGGATAGATTTTAGAACAGACTATATTGACACAAAATTGAGAAGAACAGCGTGAAAGGGAAGTGACGTATGTGTTAGTCGACTACCAGCGTGGCGGAAAAAATGGCTTGTGACAACTGGAGTGCTAGACGTAGATAATGCTAATAAACAGGACCTTTTACACAATGAAAATCTCAACTGTCATGAGACGAGAACGTAGGTACAGTCACGACAATGAAACAATGACACGAAGTTTTTTCGTAAAAAAATACCTATTTCATAATAATGCTATTATGAAATAGGTCTTTTCTTAAAATAACAATTTTATTTCACGAGAAAACGCTTTTGAATTTTGCGAATTGTAAGGTATTTATTCTGTATGTTGTATGATTGCAATGTTATCGCAACCATACTATTATGAAAAAGGTGAATTTTGAACTGGAAGCTTTATTCCTTTTCAAAGCCTTAACCTTGAGCACTTCGTGTAGGTTATGATCTTTTATTTAAAACTGCGATTGTTCACAACAATTTTAAAAAAATCTCATATGATACGTCATATGAGATTTTTTTTAAATTGTACCCAATGATGATCGACGTTCTTATTTTTCAGGTATTCCAATCGACTGGAAAGCTAATGGAAATAAACCTGAGAGTGAAGCAGATGTGAGTAAACATTCCTTTTTTTTTCTCTATAGAGATCATTCATTCATTCTGTTTCTCTTCTCCACTGTATGATTTCTCCTTAGTGTATCATGCCCTCCATCTCGATACATAAGTCCTATCAAAATTTATCATGCAAATTATAGGATAGTGATACAAATTGTAAAAAAATGGCCTTCATTGCCACATCGCGTCGTCTCAAAGAGCTATTAATAATAAAGTTTACATCTGTCACCCCTTCAGTTATACACGATCCCGTGGGAATATCGGGATAAGAAGTATCCTATGTCCTTTTCCAGGATGACCTGGAAAGGGATAGGATACTTCTTAAAAGGACTTAGGAACTGGCACATGGGTAAACAATGAGGTCTACCCATGTGCCAAAGTTCATCCAAATCCGTTCAGCCAGTTTAGCGTGAAAACGTATAAAAAAAAAAAACTCACTTTAGCATTTCTAATATTTGTTTGGTTAGAAGTTAGGATGTAAACTTTTGACCACCTAATCTTACCCTTCGGCAGCCGTTAAAGAACCCCTCCTATACCAAATTAGGTCGAGGTTTTACAAACATTGTATAAAGACTAACAAAACTGGTTCATGAATGTAGCTTTTATGTCGCCCTAGCAGACAAAATGACCAGGTGGTCAGTACTCATTTAATATCCGTTTTTAATATTAAAATAACATATCTATATTTGTGGTTGTTAATGTGGAGAGGTTTATGTCTAGAAGTGATATAATAGGTGAATATAGATAGGCTGAGTTGATTGATTCAATTTCAAATATCATTGATTTTGTATGACTCAATCGCAGTCTAATTGCTTTGATCTTGAAAGTTCAAGTTCATTGTACTGTATGTTATAATAATTTAACTCTTCTCCTCGACGAACGTATGAATGAATAAGATTTATGTAATAGCTGTTTCGACATGTTGCCTACTTTATCTTTTCTTGTTGTTTTGGAACACAAAAGGAAGTGAAAGGACAATAAAAAAAAACTTCCTAATTCTATGTTAATTTCATGATAATTTGTTACTACAAATTCTGTTCCAAATCCACTTGTTAGGCATGGTTCACAGGGTCGGACTGGCCATATAGTCGAGGTGGCGTTTGCCAGCCGGGCCCAAGCCTGCGCGGCCCCCTCGAGGGGCTGGCGTTAGGAAGGAAAAGTAGATAGTTCATACATACTAGAGAAACACAAAATTTGTAAAAAAAATATTTTCCGATAGTATCCCATCTACCATTATCCCATTCCGGGCCCCAGGCCCAGGTCGCAGTGACAAGGTAAACTATAGACACCGATATCGCGCACTTGGTCGCAACGGCCAACTAGCCGCACACCATACAATACAACTGGGGGATCTCGCGCACTGGACGGCCACGACTCCGGCCAGTCGTGGCCGTCTAGTGCGCGAGATCCCTTTGTCACCATTAAAATAGGTAATACCAACACGGGAGGCGTTTTAACAGCTGAAAGTCACGCATGAATGCATCGTGAACATGATTTGACCATCATTTCAATATTGATAAGCTGGCGATTGGTCGGTTGTCGGTTGATTTCGTACGTTCGTTCGTCATTGTTTTATTAAACAATCGATAAGTTGCTTTAATTCTTCATTTTCAATCAATTTTATTTACAAATAGAACAAATGAATTAAAAAAAATTGTTGCTAGGATACTTACGCCCAGAATAAATATAGGTAATATTATTTTGATATTGTTCGTTGCGAGAAACGAACCCACAAATAATTACTAACAAATTGGATTGTATGATCTGTTCAATGGAGTTAATGATACATCACGAAGCCGTCATCTACGTATTCTTTACGTGAAACTAAGTAAGTTTGTGCAAAAATAATTGCTGCGAAACGACTTTTATTTTTTGGGAGAGTTTAAAGTTAATAGTTAATTTATAACTCATAACATTTAAAACGTGTTTGCGTAAAAAAAAACGTTAAAAAGTCTTGGAACCAGAAGGTTCCTTATGGTACAGTACAAAAATATAATCATGATGATTGGAAGAACAAGCGAATCTCAGCTTCTTTAAGGGTATTTTTTTTACAATCTGTATAAACCTACCATGTCGTTAAAGTTTAAACTAATGGTTCAAATCAAAATAATGAAAATGAGACTCGCATGGAAAACTTTACTGAAATGTTTATAAGCAACTGTCCAAGAATTCTTACTTATTATTACACAAACTGGACACTATAAAAGAATGCCTACATAAAAGCGCGCTGTTGGATTTCCAACTTTCGGCGCTGAGCCGAGCGTAGAAAATCGAACAGCGCGGTTTCATTCAGGCATTAATTTAGATGTCGCCTAGTATTAGTCAAAGTTTACGAAATATACAAACTAAGCCGCATATCATGGGAGCTGCTACTTATGATTTTTATATCTATTTCAGACTAAATCGGTAAGCGACAAGCATCGTCGCTGGATATTCGCGATGCGTCACGGTGAGAGAGTAGATCTCACTTACGGACAGTGGGTCCCATTTTGTTTCGATGAAAATGGCACCTACGTCAGGAAGGATCTGAACCTGCCTTTAAAGTTGGGTGAGAGGTACGTATTTTTTAAATATAAAAGTAGTTATGATGAGAAAACAAAAAGATTAAAAAAAAAAAACATATGTCATATTTCTATTGAGGAATTATAATATAATTGGGCTAATTCGATCAAACTTTTATACCTAATATAAGACTTATCCTGCGAATACATTTCGAATTTTAGAAAGTTTTTCCATACAAAATTTGCAGACGTAAATTTTATTCCACTGTTAAAATATATGTGGCTTGGCCATGGTTATGCATGGTTTAGGAGTTGGTTCACATCTGCCAGCGGTTCGAATGTCTGACCAAAGGAAAAACACCGTATTATTTGGACAATAATTGTCTGACATAAATCTTGATTGATGTCCACAACTCCACACGTGGAAATAGTGTTCCTTAAGGTCTGAGTTGAGGTGCACGGTTACAAATGCGTGCACTGACTTTACAGGGGGGCTACCACCACCGCTTACAGCAGTATTATTTTAATATTACTTCACTGTAGGAAAGAGATGAAGCTCTACAGGACGTATAGCTCCATCTCTTTCCCCCACGAAGTAAGATTAAAATAATACTGCTGTAAGCGGTGGTGGTAGGCCCCCAGGTCCACTCAATCTGTGTGGTTCTTTCCTCAAAAGACCATTTCAGACACCAATCTACATGGTCTGCACATATATGATCTGACCAAGATTATGTCTGAACTTTAAAAGAGACTGACCTCTGAGTTTGTACTGCCCTTTCTTCTCCGACCTCATTTAGTTTTTAAAATATGATTGTGACACGTGTGAAAGTGTTTACTCACTAAAAGAATAAAATCATTATTTATTTATTGGGTTCACGTTCAGTGCAACAAATTGTATCGTGTCTGAAGATTGCAATTTGATTGATTCAAAGTCGAGATTTTGATAAAAAAATAATGGAAATGTCATCATGAGTCGTTTCACTATCTTTGCTATGTTCAATGATAACTCGGGTTTCTATTGTTCATGTTTATGAATCACGAGACGGGAAATCCGAGTCACATAATTGTAATGAATTAAATCTCATGTAACAATCATAAATGCGCGTCAGACAATAGGATTATGATAATAATTATGTCATTGTTTTATTAGGGTTCCGTACCCAAAGGGTGCCAAACGAAACCCTATTAGTAAGCCTCCACTATGCGTCCGTCAGCGGGCTGTGTCTCATGAACCGTAATAAGTAAACAGTTGAAATTTTCACAACTGTGTCTGTTGCGATTATTTAACAACAAATTAAATAAAATTAAGAAACGTGTTTTTTTTGCGTTTTTTTTTTGCTAAATATTGTACGGTGGTACGGAACCCTTCGTTTGCGACTCCGTCTCGCATTTGGCCGGTTTTATTTTTTTGCGAAGTCTCCAAGCAAAGAAAGGAGTACATTATGTTGATAAACCAGCATGAATCATAGGCATTCAATTTACAGGGCTGGTGGCAAGGACTCTTACACAAAAGACACGCCCCTGACGCGAGTGGGTCGTCTTCAGGCGCAGTTGGTGGGAGAAGGACTGCGATTGGCCGGAATTAACGTAACGCACGTGTACGCATCAGCCGCACTGCGGTGCGTTGAAACTGCGCATGCATTCCTTGAGGGTAAGGCGATGTTTGTGTTTTATTACAGTGAGATAGGGTTCAATTTGTTTTGATACGCGGTTTCGTGCATCAATGGTATTATAATATTTAATTTGGCAGAAATAATTTCTCTTGATGAATAGTTATTTGAATATACATTATTCTGAATATTATAACCTGCATTAAACGAGGCCAAATCTGTCTAGATTTGAGGCTATGCTTTATCAGGAGTTGTCCATTCAATAATTAATTATCAAAACATAATAAATTCTACTTTGGTAGATCCAAAGTGCATAATCATAATTTATTTACAAATAGTTATCAGTAAAATAGACTAAAGGCTTCCACACGCGTCATTTATCAATGCTGCAATATTTTACTGTGATACTTTTTTGTAATTATTATTTTTTATTTCTAATAATAGTACTGTATGAACGATTACAGGATTACAAGCAGACCCGTCAGTGAAAATAAGAGTGGATCCAGGTCTGTTTGAGTACAAGATGTGGCATTTAGCGAAGGGAATGGCTCCTTTCATGACACCTGTAGAACTTTACAAGGCTGGATTAAATGTTGATCTGAAGTAAGTAATAAAAGTAATTTTATCATTTGTATTTAAGAGTCCATACTACCTTAGCTCAAATTCATTATTTATCTCGCTCGCACAAGCGCACTCGCGGCGGGGAGAAGGCTTCAAAGCGCCGATAGTTTAGGTAATTTCTTTTTACGGTGACTAAAGTAGGTAAATAAAAAACTGTAAGTATACAAGGTGTTAGGGTAAACACCTTGACACCAGTGGTTTGGTTTAATTTATAGAACGTAAAATCAATGGCAAATGACAACTCAAAAAAAAAAGGAAATCTACATTTTACCACAAGAGTGATTCACCCTTTCATCCTAGGGCGCTAGGGCAACAAACTTACGTCTCAACACGGGTGGGTGGCGTGGGACGTGACCTGACAGGCCGCGAGCGCAACCCCTCCCTCAGTCAGTCAGCTGTTTCGCTAGCGAGCACGATGTCGGATAGAAACTTTTAAAAATCTTTTATTGATAATAACGTTTTTTTCTCGGTCATTTATTTTTATATTTATGTCAACTACCCATGCTTTGAGTGTCAACGGTGTTTACCCTTACATCCTGTAGTTAGTTAGTGAAGCGAAAATTTTATGGAATCGTGTTTTCGTCAAACATAGTACTTAACATGAATCCTCAAGTTTACCATTATATTTATTTTATTTTCGATATAACGAAGGATCATGCTAAGCAATTTGAGGTATTATAGACTCTTAAAGTAAAGGAAACTGGTTTATTACCATAATAATATAACCGCTTGACCCCACGTCCTAATTAAAAGCGATCGTCGCGCGAATACTTTTTGTTCGGTGAACCTGAACGCGTGGTCGCGTTAACTGTGGGCGGGGTTTTCCGAACAAAAGTGACATATACACGCGATATATCAAGTATTCGCGCGACGATCGCTTTTAAATAGGACGCGTGCTGACAGTTCAAATTCAAATATGAGTTGTTTTATTCGCACGATTTTGGCACTTTGCTCGTTGCCGATCCAAAAAAGAAAGATCAACTACCAGTTTTCGGAAACCGACTCCATTTTGTGTATTTCTGCCTATGAGCACAATATAAAATTGACGAGGCCCAGGAAATATTCGACCAAAATTAAAATTGACATGCTTACCCATATCAAGTAGCAGACTAGTTTCACGATTAACTTTCATCTGACCTATATTATATATTTTTATTTACAGTTACAAGCCGTATGTTGAAGTTGAGATCAACAGCCCTGAAACATTAGAAGATTATTACAAACGAGGAGAGAAAGTCATACATTCCGCTGTCAAGGACACGGAAAAGGATGGTAAGTAATGCAAATATAACAAAACGACATTATTTAATTTATGACAGTACATCATATGATGGAAATAACGTCACAAGGAAGTGATTGCAAATCTCATAAGCTTTGCAGGATGGCGAGTTCAGCAGTCACATACTTGTAATTTCAAAGGCTACTAGCCTCAGGAAGAGCATTATTTAGAAAAAATACTGATTTTATTTCACGTGTTAATCAAATCTCACGTATAGTATATAGCGCAGTAACAAATTCAACGACACTGCCGTTGCGCCTTAATTTTCAATTAATTGTTATTTCTTCGGCAGGCGGCAACATAATATTTGTCGGGCACGCCGGAACACTAGACATAATGGCGATCGCTCTCAAGCGCCTTGGCGAGGTTAAGGCAGAGTACCCACCGTACCAGATACACAACAATCTCCTCAGGGTACCGTACTGTGCGCTCGGGGCAGTTCGGGACAACCCGTGGCAGGTCGTGTGCCCCCCCTGCCCTCCCTCCATCAACTCCAGCTCGGGCAGGTTCGACTGGAAGATGCTACAAGATGCATAGGAATTTGATCCTGCATAAATATTTGTGATATACAATCAATCAATGTTATTGTTGTTTAGTAATTGCATTTTTTGGTCTTTATCTGTTAGCGCGTTGGTTCTGGCACGTTTCTAAAGTTATTTTAAGGCTAGAGCATATAGCAGTCGCAATAGGCCGCAGCGCATCTCATTGCAAAACGAAAAAAGTTTAGAGGATTTTTGTAATTAGTTGCGTTGCGTCGCGCGGCCCGACCAAGTGCTTGCTAGTCTTTACAAGCCAATTACGCTTTGCGGTTAACCGCATGCGGTTTGTGCCGCAAGGGACACTGTCTGTATCGATCTGTCGCAAAAACTAAACTGAGCCTTGTTTTGTGAAGTAGTCTGATCCTGGTTAGTTGTTTCCAGATCCAACGGGCAAATTACATTACAAAATGCTAAAGCAACTTTAGTGCAGATTTAGTTATATCGTCGTTGTTAATAGCCTGTTTTAAAATAGTCGTACATTTCATTTCATTAAAATTTCTTTTATATTTTTTTTATTCGTTCTAGTATTATGCAAGATTATTCAGATTTTTATTTGCGTTTTAAATCATGCTTGTTACCTACTCATTAAGAGTCCTATTTTTTATGCTGGATTTACTTTTATCATTCCCAATGACTAAATATCACCTATATTATGTGAAAAGTGTAACTTTAAGATAATAATCATAAGTGAACGTGATTCCTCTTATTATAATAATATAACTATTGATATGCATACTTGAATCGATGGGATGTGTTTATTTTTTGTGTAATAATTGTATTGTTAATCATTTTATGTTGTTACACACTGATCATATATTTTTGTGAAAGTAGTTATCAATTATAAGTCGTAGATAAATAATTGCTTAAGAACACCGCTTAATTAATTATTTTATTGTTAAATATTTCCGAGGGTTGTGACTGCAGTATTCTTGGCAGGTTGACTCCAGGAGAAATGGCTGCCAAACTAATCGAAAAAAAATCTCTGTTGTTTACAACTGCGCAAGCACAGAAACTCAAAATCCAGTCCAGTATCGGTCTGGTCACACTCGGGCGAGTTTCGTGCAGGATACGGGGCGCGACTGCGTGTGTTGATTGTATTAATGATCAGGAAGTCAGGTGACGATTCGCGCTAGTTTGAATTTTAACACTTTGATCTATACTACATTCGAAATAAGATAAGAAATTTTTTTCAAACCTATTTACAGTCCGTTCAACCGATTTTGAGTTCTATTGCGTTGGTAGCATGAACAATGGCAGCTGCAGTAAACAGTTGGTATTGTAACCACTTTTATTGCTTTTAATGTCATCCTTATGCCTATGGTCAAAATCGGTTGAACAGACTGGTTTGGAAAAAAATCTAATCGTATTTCGAATGGAGTATAGGTTAGTAGACAATCGGCGCGACCGAATTTCGTCCTGCAACCCGCTCGGGATTCGCTTCAGTTATGCCAGAGTAAAAAAATTGGTTTCAGCAGTAAACGTGTAGTCATAAAAAAAAAATACTACAAAGCCAACAAAAATGACAGCAATACGATTTATTTTTTGCTTATTTTGTTCTAGTCTTACACACGGCAATTGCCCATGGCAGGCAGATCAGGTTTCCTGTATCTAATCAAATTATGAGCAAAAGGCATATCTATTGTAGAGTAAGAGTACGGGTAAACCAGTTTATACCGTAGCCTACGCTAGCTATTGTACAGACATTTTAGGGTTGTAACGGATTTCATTTAGCGTATGAGGATAGGACAAGGATATGAATGACACAAATAATATTTTGTTGATTTTGAATTTAGTTTTTTTTTTACTAACCGGAGGTACTCACACACATACTACTATCTCATCTGTATAGACATTATCAAGGTGCGGATTTTATTTAAAATCGTAAATATGGATGCGCAGTCAGGCGGTCTACTGCCAACCCAGTCCTACCAACCCGCATTAGATTATATTATATGGGTGTATTGTATAAGACCTAACCCCCTTCCCAAAAATTTAAAAGAGGAGGAAAATAATAATGATTGTTTTTCTTCCGGGTGCTTCGCAGTTGTGATTATCCGTCCGTTACAACCCTATATTTTATATTCTGTGTACTTATGTACTTCGTCGGTACCTGTGTATTTTAGTGAACTGTTTACTTTCTATGCCTTATTAGACTGATTAGATATATGTTCATTACACTTGTATGTATTAATGTTGATTATTATGTACCTACGTCATACTGGGTAAATAAAACTTCTTTATTAATCGTATGGGTATTTTTATTAACACGTCTTGTTCATGGTCTAACACGTTATGAAAGATCGCATGTTATTAAGAAATAAATATTTACAAAATAAATAAATATTATGCCATTTCCCTTTCTTGTAATGGTTTTTTGGTAGAAGAGCTTTATTTGAATTAAGAAATCATTAACTGTACTTATTTTGTATGGCGAACAAAAAATACAGTATGCGTACTGTTTCCATACAAAATAAATTCGCATAAATGATTCGCTATGTAGTTCATAATATTGCAATAAACACTTAAATGACTAGAAAAATTGGGGCAAAAATCATAATAAAAAAGAAATGCGAAACATAAAATTAAAGCCAAAACAAAATGCAATTCATCACCCACTTATAAAAATAAAGTATGATTTGAAGGCACAACTTTTTTAGCACCGATAACATACTTGGTAATTGGCACTCCTTGTTATACTACAGTGTACAATAACAGACTGCAAAGATACCAAATTGAGTTTAAAAAAAAATCGGCTAAGTTGAGCGTCATCTATGTCACACCTACTAGTACGACAGTATCTTTTTTTAAAGCTCAGATGTGTCATGTTAACGCTCGGGTACTATAACTATCTACTCCATACAATTGTACGTACGATACCGAAAAAAAAACCAGTCGTGTATTTTATGCCTATAGATCTGCATGTGTAGCATGACCACAATAGAAACGGGCTTTTCCGACGGAAGAATAGTCAAAATGACAGAATCACAATCTGTAATTTTGTCTATTCTTCCGTCAACAAAACCCGTTTCTATGGTGGTCCTGTTAAGCGTGCTGTATGCAACTTGGAACTTTAAAAATTTGTCTTTGGAGGCTAAGCATTATTACTTTACGAATTTGCTTGCCTTAACAAATTGTATGGAGTTAGATTTACGACTGTGGTGTCTATTCAAAACTATATCGAGATCAAATTCAAACAAAACAGGGCCAATAATTTTAAATACATTTCCACACACTCACTTACTGCTATCAGAATTTGAATAATTCAATTTCTCAGCTAAAACCTCTTCAACGATTTTCTGTATCATGAGCCTATCTTCAGGTTTCATGTCTTCAGGCTTCGTCTTATCGTCGTAAATTTTTCTATCTATTAATCTAACTATCACCTCTTCCACAATAGTATCTATATTTTCGTTTGTTTTGTTTGAGCCAACAGCTATGTCTAATCTCTCTTCACTATTTTCTGAATCTCCCTTTTCTTTAGTTTCAATTTCATTTACAACTTCTTTTTCTGGCGCTTCAGGGATCATCTCCTCTTCAGGTATATCGCCTCTGCCATCTTTCGCATCTAATTCAACAGTTATATCTGATATGATGCTTTCAGAAAGTTCTACAGCGATATGTCTATGGCGTTTCATAATTTCTTTAAGTTTCTCTTTAGCTGATGCCACAACCTCTTTCCTAGTTTCCGATTTTATTTTCTCAATTGCTTTCTTCTTTCTTTCTTGTCTTAATGTCTTTAAGTCATCTAAAGCTTTCTTTGCCTTTTGTAATTTTGGACTTTTCTCTTCTTCAATTTGAATGACTTCCTCAACTATAGACTCTTTATTTTCTTCAACAATTTCACTGTCAGACTCGAAATTGTTCTCCAAATTATCCTCTAAAATTGGTACAGTAGTGTCTACAAAACTATTTTCTGGTGCTGTGTCAATTTTAATAGCTGATTCCTCCACATTTATTTCGGCGTCGGATTCTTTCGACCCAGTTTCCTCAATAGTTTCGTAATTTACGACATCAACAATATGTTCATCACTTGGCATTGTTTTATCTATGAATATAGGTGAACTATCGAAGGACCTAATATTATGACCTAGAGGAAATTCTCGGAAATCTTTCCGCTCGAGTATGAAAAGCGCTGGTTTAGTCTTGATTTTCACTGGAGGCATTAGTTTATAATGCATGGATACTTGAGAAAATGATTCTATACTGTCTAAGATACTGTGCGTTTGTGCAAAAGACTTAAGATTCGGCGAATACTTGCTTTTAGCCTCGATTACAAGATGGGTATAGTCTTGTAATAGTTCAAAAGGCAAGGATTCGTTTTTGCTGTACATCCATCGGTCATTAATTTGCGTGTATCTTGTAACGCCAGTTTGAGCAGCTAAGTTACAGATATGTATATGTACGAATGGTTCATTCTTTAGCAGTTTGTGGAACCTGGAAAATTTATTGAGGTTATTAGTAACTTCAATTGCCTGAGCACATAAATCACTAGTTTGAATACATATTTAGATTATACAAACCTAGTGATTGCCACTCCACCAGGGTAGTTACTCATGGCCACCAAAACAAATGCTAATGATAAGATAATATTGCCCAGTATAACAAAAATTGATCCCCAGAAGAGTAACTCAAAAATAGGTGCCTTCGATCGTCTTACATATCTGAAAAAGAAGAGTTAAACTGATGATTTTGTACCATAGCTGCAAGTTTTGTATAAAACAAATCATATAATGTTTTAATTAAAAGACATTACAGTTCTTATTTGAAATTATTGGTATGGATCGTAAGTATCGTAACCACAAAATATGGACAGCTAAGGGCTCTGGATAAGTTTGAAACTGACAGTAAGCACCAATATAATGTATTACGTGACCCCAGCCGTAAATACGACAATCAGTTAGTTTATACAAAAAAAAATGTAAATCCTAACTAATAATTATTATAAATGCGAACTGAAAGCGAATATTTTGTTGTTCGCTTTCACGCTTTAGCGTTCATCATTAAATTTCATCAAAATCTGTTCAACTGTTTTAACAGCTGAACAGATTTTGATGAAATTTGGCACATGAGTAGATTGATCTGTATTAGGACATATAATACTTTTTATCCCGATAATCCCACGGGATCGAAACTTATGCGGGTGAAACTGCGGGGCGCAGCTAGTACTTACATAAAGGAACAAGCGGCCGCAGACGCCATATTGAGCAAAGGGAAGACATAAATAATGAACCGTAGTTCTTTGTGCGGCAGGAAGGAGTACAGCAGTATGTACACAATTGCTGGTGCGGCATACTGTATTAGTCGCCGCTCTAGGTACAGCCCTACTGGTATGAGTACCACACTGGGGCCCAACCCTCGCGGCAGAGCCGAATAGAAGTACCAGAGAAATGGTGATGTCTGTGGTTGAAGTTAAGGATCTAATAGCAATAGTTTGTGAAGTTTCTAAGTGGTTTTTTAAGAATTTGATTTCTAGAAAGTAGTTTTCTAAGGGGGGTTTTAAGAACTTGATTCTCTGCTCATGTTATTTTGGTTTCATGACAACAGATAAAATGAGCAGAGTATTTACTAATCAGACTGTATCAGAAACCAATCAATCTGCCTAGCCTTTTCCCAAATATGATGGGGCAAGCTTCCAGACCAACCGGATTCAGCTGAATACCGGTATTTTATATGGAGCGACCAATCTGATCTCCACTACCCAGTTACTGGGTAACACGATTCTCCTTGGTAAGACTGGTTGTCACATTTTTGGACGGCTGACTACCCATAACGATTGTCAAATTTCTACAATTGACAGCCGGAACCAATGGCTTAACATGCTTTCCAATTCACGAAAGGGTCTCAGGTATGTAATGGATGATCACTTATCCAAGTATCGACCGCGGCTAACGTAGCTTAACCTCCCATCAACTGTTATTGTTTAGCCACGAGCCCAGAATGTAGAAACCAATGGTCAATAATTTATCAATGGCTGTAAAGGCGACCTCGTAATGGCTTTACCTTTTTTGACTAAAACTCCCAGTAAATTGATACTGAACTATCTGAGTACATTGGTCTTAAAAGAAAAAATAGACCTTGCCGTCTCATGACGTGCAAGTGACATTCAACCTTAGGGTACTGCAATTAGTATACAATAACGGGAAAAAATCTTCGCATTTCACGGCAGAAACCCGATTTGCGGGAGCACTACTTAGTTCCATACTTAAATAACAATATAAGAAAAAGGATACACCCCAATCTGAGCTCTTGTTCATGATGGTATTGTACCAGAAGACCTCAGCTTCCGGCCACAGCAGCCGGCCCCAGAATATTGAGTCCACTGTCACAGTCAGGGCCACTAATCCCAGTCCTGCAGGTACCACTATCTTGAATAAACTGGAAAGATATTTCTAATATTAGTTAAATTTTATGATATTTTCTTTTTAAATAAAAATGTGTCCCAACTGCTTATCAGTTTGCTAATAAAATTATTTTAATGGTAAGTGTTAAGACATTTACCAGGCATAATTTTATTTTATGATGTTTATTCAGCTGATACAGAAAAATAAAAACCTAGACGGTTATTTAAACTATACATACATTACAAAACAAATAACTTTTTGTGTCATCCCTAGTTTTTAACAGTTACAGATATTATTATATGAATAATAACTTCTGTCCGTGACTTCGGGCTCACTTTTTGTCTGTTTGCTAGGCTCCCAAGGGTGATGTTTAATAGCCTATAATTTCTCCTATATTCTCGAGAATCACTCTGTCTATTGATGAAAATCGTATGAAAATCCATTCAATAGTTTTTGAGGTTATTGTGTTCAGACAAACAGACTCGGCAGGGGGGGCTTTGTTTTATAATATGTAGTAATTGTGTCTTTATCAGAATGTAAATTGTAAAAATTTAACTTACTTTGTAAAGGCAATCTTCTTGAAATACAAGTCAATAATGAGGAACAGTCCAAACAGCATGGCTAGCTCTGATCTGAAGATGACAATGGAAGCACCAGCGCTCACCAGAAATTGCTTATGTTTGCCAGACAACCAGCCTTCAAATGCTAGGAGTACTGAAACAATATGCTTATTTATTGGAAGCATTTGCACATTTCAATAAAATGTCTTCTTTCTGTCTTGAAAAGATCTTTAGCCAGTAGTTCTTTTTGTATTCAAAAAGTAAATTTCCATACTATCTTGGTGACATTATTGGTGAAAGATAATTTGGAAATACCTTTAAATGGTATTTTAAAACATGTGTTGTTAACGTGATTTAAATATGTCAAAATAGATCCTAAAATCATTGCTATCAAATAATCAGATACTTAACAAGAGTGCGCGTCACATAAAAAGAACGCTGGAAACTTACTGCACAAGTTCATGTGAGCGCTCGTTTTACGTGACGTAAACAGTACCTTAGTTATCTTATTATATTTGTCAACAAAAAGTCCTATCTTACCAAGGGGTAACACCATGATGTTAGGTAAAAGCCGGCTCATATAAAACATGAAGTGGTACTGTGTAACAGTGATGAGAGTGTACCACCACACAAATGTGCTGCCAAACTGCTTCAGCAGAGTGTTCCTCAATCGACACCATGCTCCTATCACTGACATCGCCAGCACCAGACGCACTGCAAATAGATACCGCAAACATACTTGAATTATAGTGTATACAATAATAGATTTAAGATAAATAGTAGTAAACAAAGTACAGCTATCTGCAATAAAGCTCTCATAAATGACGTAAAAGCAGTCAGATAAAACAAAACAAACACATTATTAGTATCAGATCTAAAATTAATATTTCCCACTAACCTACATATTGCATCCAAAATTTGTTTATTCCCATAAGATAAAAGAGTGACACCACTGGTGCTGAAAGAGCTGATATTACCAGCGGACCAACGAAAGTGCGCGGCACAACTCCCGGGAACTCATTATGATCGTACTGGAAGAAAATAGTTATCAATGTATGTCTATAGGAAGCGACATAGGAATCCAAAATTAGATTTACTAGACACCTGTGAGAGGTTATGCCGATGATATAAAATGTCGTGTGTGGCTTGAATGTTGAAACTTTCTTCTACTTTTGTAAATGGACATAGCAACACATGTAAGCTGGCGACAATATAAATTAATTGAACCATTTTATTGATAAAATCAACAACAACAACCAGTCAACCCATAGCTCATTTTCAACTGAAAAACAAAAAATTTACTCTTTGCTGAAAAATGTCAAAACAAATGTCAATTCATCAATTGTCAAAATAAGATAGAATGTCAGAACAGTCAGACAGATCACCAAAAACAAAAAGAAAAACAAATCCATTTAGTCGATTTTAATCTTTGATTCCGCTCAAACAAATATTGTGCTCATAGAACCTGCTATTATTGTTTTAGCTGAACACATTTATATCTAAAGAATCATTATTTACATTCTAATTTTTAAGCTTCGAATTTCTACAGCTGAATAAATTAACAATACATTTTCATTCATATTTATTAACGAGTTGACAACAAAACGTAGTTTTGACAACAATCGTCAACAATGGTGGAACGGATACCGTGACATTTTATGGCAGTATTCGTTTTCTGATACGAAAAATATCAATAATGATCAATAATTCACTTGAAATATCATTTGCGATTATATTGCAATAATATTTCGCTTAATCTTGACATAAAACATTAAGAATGTGTGATGTTTGTTCGGAGTTTTCACAGCTTTTAGTAAATTGTAAGTTACATTGTTTCGAAATTTAGCAGTCCATTTGTCCGTTCTATTTAACCATTTTAATCGAAAATGGTTTTTATTCGCTGGCGCCTAGTAAATAAAATCTTAGTATTGAGAGTTGCTATGATATTATCCAACTGTGGTTTTAGGTGAATCCAGACTAACCGACGATGTGTCCCAGTATCCAACAATAACCCAATCTGAGCTGGAGATAGTGCTAAACTATATTCTCTCATGGCCACAAAGGTAAGATATTTACTATTCTTCGAAACACAATCAGATTTCAACTCCTACAGCTGCTTGTATGTGACAACCAATGAAGCTGACTGCCTGTGCTTTGTTAGAGCCCTTTGATACACTTGTCCAGCCACAATAACTTTATAAAATTGGCTATTGCATGTACTTACTGGTACAAAATGTACTTTAATACAGTAAACAGTCATTCTATTATGACAAAGTGAAAACACAAAAAGTAACCTTTCAATCTCAATAGACAAAGTCATTGTATTGGTAAATATGTGAGTGTAATACATTCTATAACTTTGTTTTAGGCAATGTATGTGTTGCTATCGGGATGTGAAGAATTTTGAAAGATTCTACCTTGTAGTGCAGAGTATACTATGCTTGTCTGTATGTCAACTGAAGCAGCTGAAAGATGAACTAGTTGAAGCAGCTAAAACCGCCCCTGCACCTGCACCGCAACCACCTGACAATGCAGAAGACAAACAAAAACCTGAGGATGATAGTTCACCCCATGTTGAGGAGAAGAACAATGAAGAAAAGGAATCTCCAGATGAGCCAGATGAGCCTGCCCCTACAGCTGACACTCCAGGAGAGCCGAAAAATGCTGAGACACCTCCTTCTTCAACTGAGGACACTGAACTATGGTCTATGCAGCAAAAAGAGAAGCTCATGCACATTGTGTCTAAAGTGTTCCTCCTCAACTTCCCTTTATACCTAGCCTGCAAGCACTCAGCACTATGCCGCTTGGATGACCTCTCTGCTCAAGAAATATCTAATCTAAGTTTATATTGTGACCTACATGATACTGAGATACCTGCTTACTTGCTGAGAAATGTGAGCTTCTTCTGCAAGCTGGGTGGAGTTTGTGCAATGACATCGGTGTTTGAACATGCTACACAGAGCACTCTCCCTTTATCAATGGCACATGCCATTGTGGCAGCGGTAGGAAACCTCAAGCTATGGCTGAATTTCAGAGCTGTGTCCCAACTCTTCATGCCATTGAGAGCGAAGATATTAAAGTATATGTGCACTTTAGAAGACAAGGATCTTAGGGTGCCTGCAGTGAAATCTATGGCTGGTAAGTTAAGAATTTGTATTGGCAAATTATTAAACAACCAATTGGAACCATGCACCTAGCTTCTCATGTTTCATAAGTGCCCATCTAGGTTTATGTGAAATTAAATATTTTGATTTTGAACTAACATTAACTATTACTATAATTAGAAAAAATGCCAATATGGTGATGATGAATGATATTTATTTCTGTGTCAAAAATAGATTATATTTTAACTAAATGAGTCCAGTGTTACCTATCCAACTACTCTGAAAAGAAAGCCTGAAACAATCTCAGAGGTCACAGTCTTTTTTAAAGTCTAGATGTACTGATGTAGCTTAGTTGAACCTCCCACCTGCCTATGGCAATATGAGTGCATCAATATTGATGTTAACCACCAGGTTATTCACCTTGTGTTTTGAAAGGCTAGGTGTCATTTTAGGGTCTAGTCTTATAAAATTTATTGCAATCTAATTCTGTAAAATATAAAAACCTTTCTTCCTCCAACAGATTTCATGTGGGGAGCAGCAAAAGAGCCTTTGGACGTACCCCTAACATTTGACGGGGATGGACTAGCGTTAGCTTTCAAGTACTTCAACAGCAGTACACTAACGATGCGCCTAGCAGGGGTGGCGCAGATCAACGCGCACATCGCGTCGCACAACGAGCTTTGTGCTGGGGAGTCGGCGACGGATGCGGAAGTAGCTGGGCAACAGCTAGCGACGTGGCTCACGAATAATAACATCATTGAGCATCTGTTTGGGCCTAATTTGCATGTGGAGGTTAGTAGGAATAGGGAATGGTGTAGAAATATGCCACTATATTTTTTGGGTGACGGATTCTTCATCTTACTTGAACAGCTATATAAAATTGTTTGGTTGGTGGTGCCTTGGCCCATCCAAGGCACCACCAACCAAGCAATTTGCTTCTCCTAACTATCCTAACTAATATTGTAATTGTGAAAGTTTGTTTGTTTGTTACGCTTTCAGACTAAAACGGCTTAATGGATTTGGATGAAATACAGCACATGGATAGACTATGAGCTGGGACATAGGCTACTTTTCAACCTGGATCGCAGACGAAGTCTCGGGCAACAGCTAGTATTTATTATAAACTAGATGCGCCCCTCGGTTTCACCTGCGTAAGGCTCGATCCCGTGGGAATATTGGGATAAAAAGTATCCTATGTCCTATTCCAGGGTAAGGTCTGCCCCTGTGCCAAATTTCACCCAAATCGTTCAGCCGTTTTAGCGTGAAAGCGTAACAAACAACTCACTTTCGCATTTATAGTATTAGTTAGGATGTGGGTAATTTATTTAGCTGTGGTTATATTTATTGACAAACTTGAAGCTAGTTGGTTAAACTACCAAAATTTGTTCAGTCAATCAAGAGCCACAAAACAGCAATCCCTAATTTAAACTTACATACTTCAACTTTACCATTTCCACAGGTGATAAAGCAATCTCATATGATCCTGAAGTTCCTGGCGGTGGAAGGTCGCGTGACTCCCGAACACGTAGAACTGGTGTGGGCCGCCGCTCAACTCAAGCACTGCGGCCGGCAGGTGTATGACCTGCTGCCTGGGTTCATTAGGGCGTTAGCGCCAAAGCCTTGTGCTCATCTGTATAGTCTGCTGTGCGCGTTACCGCCTAAGGAGCATACGGAACAGGTGAATAATATTTTGAGATAGCACTGGCATTAGAGCTTTGCACTCTTTTCATATTTTTCCCTAAGAGTTTATAAAGAGATAGAATCTGTATGTACATTTTGCAAAAATTTCTTTTCCTCAACTCAATGTAATTTTAATATTTCCAACAGAGACTTAGGACATAGATAAATATATAATAATACTTATAAGTACCCTGAAATCAGCTGTTCCCTACATTTTGACGAGCTATGCGAACATAAATGTAGGGAACGGCAGATTTTTTTTCGATATCAATTTTGGTCACACTGTGAAAGTTGTTTTAATGACGAGTACAATGGCCTCTTAAGAGATTTAATGACTAGATGCGCCTTATACATACAGCTGTAGCTATTATTTATTGTTAATTAAATCGATTTTAATTAACCGTGTATTTTATCCACCAGAGTCTCTACCTAGCGTCCGCGCTGATGCGCGCGATGTGGTCGCGCGGCGCGTCGGGCACGCTGGGCGCGTCGCCGAGCGCGCTGGTCGACGACCCTCCCCTGCGCCCGCCGCAGCCGTCCTGCAAGCCGCACCACAACTCCTCCTCCGAAGCCAGCGTGAGCATGGACCAGACTAACTCCGATGATGATCCTGTGAGTTTACAAAACATTTAAAAGCGAGCAGAATCAATTGAACCGCTTTTAAATATAGGTCACATTTTTCAAAAAATCTTCATTAAAATACGTTGCCGTGTCTATTAATTAATAGGTCATGTCATCACAATCACATGCGCAAACCCGCAAAATAGGTAAACAAACACAAATTAAATTTTCTCATACGCGGGATAATAATAGCTTTTATTTCAATGCAAATACGAATCTTCCAAAACAAAACAGCACATAAAACCTTTAATATTTTTTTCTCTCTGATATAGGTCAATTGAATTAAAAATCAGTTGGGGTGTCTGAGGTTTTGAGCATTTAACGTTACACATTGTATAGTGTTGCGTAACAGACAGCAGACTTACAATGGCCATTTCTTTTCATTCGCAATAACTTTTGCAATTCATAATTTAAAAAGATACTATTCAGTAAAAAAACCGGCCAAGTGCGAGTCGGACTCGCGCACGAAAGGTTCCGTACCGTATCTATAAAAACGGTAAAAAAATCACGTTTGTTGTATGGGAGCCCCCTTAAATATTTATTTTATTTAGTTTTTTAGTATTTGTTGTTATAGGGGAAACAGAAATACATCATCTGTAAAAATTTGAACTATCTAACTATCACGGTTCATGAGATACAGTCTGGTGACAGACGGACAGACAGACAGAGCCTTAGTAATAGGGTCTCGTTTTACCCTATGGGTATGGATCCATAAAAAGAACTCATAAAGGACCTATGTCCAAAAGTTTCTTTCTTCACTTTGGATTTGTCTTGTCCTCAGTGTGAGGAGCTGAGCACATCGGGCGAGGAAGCAGGACCGACGCCGCGCAAACAAAGTAAACATCAGCGTGACCTGACTGGTAAACATATACCTACAATATAATGCCGTGGCCAAACAAGCTGCTGTATACACTCTCACTCTTGTCTTACAGCCGAACAGGAGTGGCTGAGGGAAGGGGAAGAGCTCACAAAGAAGGAATGTCCGACGCTTAAGTCTTGTCAGAAGTAAGTATTGTGTTAACTTTGAATGTATAAATTCAATATTGTATGGAACTTTGTTTGCGTACATGTACTTCTGTTCAGTCAGAATCTTGTGATCTGGATTTTTTTTTAAATATCCATAACGTTGAATATTGATTATTGAAGTTTGCTGAAAAGGCAAAATCAAACATAATGCTCAATTCATTATTACACATACATACAAAAATTCTATATTCAAACCATTATAAATATAAAAACAATTTTGGCTGTTTTGTCCACTCTTGTGTATGTCAGTATTCTCCTTTGAGATTATTGCCAACCAAATAATATTTGGAAAGTGTGTATGTTGGTAAAACTTGGTAAATTAGACCAAGCTCTTATTAAACATCTGAAGCTTCTAGGAAGACAGTAAAAAAATTGGAAATTAAATCTATGTAGAGTTCAGTAAAGTGCAATGCAGGAACTGTGATCGCGTTCCTATGTAAACGAGGTTCCTATGTATTGCTCTAAGTAAACCTAAGTGAAACTATTCTCAATCTGGGCCTCGCCCACTTATGACAACTAAATATAACTTCACCTCTGCACAGACGCAACAAGCGCGCCGGTAGCAGCGGCAGTGCTAGTAGCGGGGCCGAAGAAATGCTGCGGCCGCGCAAGAAAAAGTTCTACAAGAAGCGCCACAAGCCAGGCAAACCCAAGCATTTCCGTGAGTGGATGGTCCATACATCACATACTAACACTTTTATATGTGTCTTTTTATGATAAAACCTCTGTTTTTTGAGTAGGTATCACTTTTATGTGTCTTTTAATTCACATTTCTCTCTCTTAAGCATTACTTAAGGTGATTCCTTTAATATCACCCGCGAAATTCAATACGTTTTTTGCAAATCAATTTTAGGAATCACCAAGTTCAAATACTTAAATCAGAAACCGGCTGAAAACCTCTTTTATTTGAGTAGGTATTTGTTTTGTTTTGTATTTTTTATGTTATATTGAAAAAAGTCTTATGTTACGGTCCTTTAACAGTTATTTGACCTTTGATATTGCATCACTTTCAAAATGACAGTAACTTTTATTATCGTTATAATAAGGTTGCTGTTGGATTGCTGCTACTGACAAATCTCTCAAAATCACAATGATCTTTATAGCCGTTATAATAAGGTTGCTACTGGGTTGTTGATGTCCAGAGGTAAAATAACCCGGACCTGACATCTCAGTGCTGCCACCTAGTGAACGTCATTTCAGACAACCCTCATTGCATGCTGTGTGGAAATAGACTTTTGAGTTTTTTGCTATTTATAGACTTCCTTACTAATAAATTGTATAGCGTCTGTTTAGTTACACAATGCTTTGTCTTCTTCTTTCGAAAGTCAAATTACTAACGACTGAAAGAGAGAAACCTATGTGTAACTATTCATCTGGTATAATACGTTTATTAGTAAAAAAGTAATACCAAAACCATCATGTAATAGTGTACGATTACAAATCTAAGTGTAACATTATCCAACAGCAACTCAACTGAAAACAGCTGATCTAGCTGAATCTGTGTCTGAAGTGGAGGAAGAATCTTCCGGCAGTGATACCGCACATTGTCAGCTGATTTGCGACAACGTTGATGCAAGGTGAGCCTTATAGTCAAGCATATGAGTGTTATTTTTGCTTGCACAAGAAAAATTATGTTGGTGACCCTACCTGTTTCATGCATAGCACGATAAGATCACAAAAATAACAAAGACAATTTATAATGGGTTTAACTAAGAGAAGGGTTGTTCTAATCCAGATTTATTAATCCATAGCGTTGATCTTTTACCCAAAAAGTTCTTATGCAAAAACTACTATGCATGGCTTTCGCGATTAATACTCTGGGAACTACAATGTTTTTTTATAACCTTTGTCCTCCTACGTCAGGCGTCTTATGGAGCTCCGTCTAATGGAGAGCTACAAACGTCGCGGCGCGGCCGGTGAAGAAGAGGAAGGCAGTGCCTCATCAGCGCTGTCTCCTCACTCACATCCTCACCTTGCTGATTTGGATGAGGATGATTCAGCCTGTGAGGAAGAACTGGCCAGGCTTGCTGCGCAGGTAACAATAAAATGTTGATTCTTTAGTTCCTAATCCTATTCGCATATTTTTTTCGGCCAAGTGGACTTCAGCTTGACTTTTTGGTTGAGCTTCCGACAAGTGCCTTGTGAGTCAAAAGTCAAAGCAAAAGTTAATTTTAATGATGCAAAGATGAGAAAGGCGCGTTCTTTGAGGAAACATAGTTTTTTTTTTTGAGGTTAGGATATCATCATATGACTTCTCCCGCTCTGGGCAGAGCGGAAGGGCGTGTCAGACTTTTACTGACTAAAACCCACCCGTGTTCCTTCAGTTGCCTGTTGCCTAGGGCCCCGGTATCCCTTTCGGACTTTCCCGCAACGAGGAAACATAGCTAAGCTGTGAAATGAGGCTGTTCCACTAAAGCTAATCAGTGTAGCGAAGGAGCAAGGCTAGCTTCCAATTGCGCGTGGTACTGTTCGAAGAGACTCGCTCCTACAAAACGACTCGACACAGCGTGACTTGTGATATGTCGATGAAAGTTAGCTTTAGATATGTGAAGATGTGAGACACGCCGTTATCCCACAGAGCTATAGCACGATTATTCTAGTTTATTCGATAACTTATAATGACGCTTTATTTTCTATGTGTTTGTCCAGGCGCAGTGCCTGACAGAGTACCAGGGCGCGGGCGCCGCGAGCAGCAAGCGCGTGCGCGGCTCGCCGCCCGCGTGCGACGTGGACGACGTGTGCCGGCCCGGCAACACGCTGCTGTGGGACCTGCTGCAGGACGGCGCCATTGTGAGTTGTATGACCTGCTGCACTATCGGGAACACGATTGTGTATTCTTTAAGTCATCCTCATCATTGTCACAATTACAACACCCCAAAAAGAAAATCATTTCCAACTAGCACACTACTATACTACTACTAAACTCGCGATAATCTGAGAAGTCCGTTTTGACAGCTATAAAAATGCTTTGTGTAGCGATGAAAAAATAAAATTGGTTTCATATAAATTGATTCTTGAGACATATCGATTGAACATACTTAGAGAGTTTGTAATCGACGACTTATCTACATTGCTGAAAACTGATTCTCAAGGCATAACGTTTTATTACATATACGAGAACGAAACGTCAAAACGGACTTCGTAGATTGTCGCGAGTGTATATTACTTTTTTCCAATACTGGAAAGAGGCCTCCCCCAAATATTGACACAACCTTCGATCAACAATAGCAGTAGATTAAGGATTAGGAACAAAAACACATCGCTCAAATGGCCGAGATTGCATATAAAACTTGATTATATACCTTAACTCTCAAACATAAAGTTTATTATCGTTTGCACTAGAAAAATATTTATGGAAGAATAAAACATAATTTCATGATATGCTCTTCGGAAATCTAGTACTATTGATGATCGAAGGACAACTTCTTGCGATGCCTTCCAGCAGATTCCCGTGATCGTCGGTTTGTTTGTATGTATGTAACTCCGGAAAGCAAAAAACAAAAAAGAAGAAGCTGAGCTAAAAGAAAAAAAAGTCAGAAAGAACTTTAAGAAAAAAAAACGAAGTAAAAGTCGATGGAATGCGATGTGTCGTCGGGGTCTGAAATATCATGCGGACGAAGTCGCGGACAGAGGCTAGAGAGGAATAAAATGTAACTAAACTTAGTTTTTTTTTTTCATCTAGGAGCAATTGGGCGAGGGTTTAGCGCTCGAAGCGGAAAAGGCACTCTGCGCGTTACTATGCTTCAGTACCGACAAGTTCATAAGAATAAAGTTTATTGAAGGATGTCTTGATAATCTTGCCAACCATAGGTATGACATAATTCAGTTTTGTGCTCATAAAAACGTAATATGTTGTTTTGGTAAATGTATTGATGAAATCTGTTTTGTCTCAGATCTGTTGCGGTCTCGCTTCGGCTATTACCGAAGTTATTCTCCTCGTTTCAACAGCTGCGAGGCATGGATATGCATCAGGTAAATTGGCCATCTTTGTGACTGTATAAGTCTTTTCAACGCTGTAAGGTACACTTCAGAACAAAGCTTACTCTTAAATTCGTGATAAAGATGATTGCAGTTGATAGAATCAGTTAGGTAAATGGTAGATTAGAACAGTTTACTGGTTCAAAGGTTTGAAACTTTTTTTTTTCACTTTTTACTTGTGTGTAACATTCGAGAAGTTGCAGTTTAAAATGTTGTTCACATCAACGAATGGTTTCTCTTTTTTCTACTGCACCGTCTCTGAATGACGAGAAATCATAAATTATCCATAACAGGGGCTTCAATTTAAAAAAAAAACTTGTGGGTCACGTGCGTGTTGATGGCAAAGCACTAGGTGTAGAAGATTAACATAGTTATGTGTTTACAGGTGGTAATGTGGGCCGAGCGCGAGCGCGGCATGATGCGCCTGTTCCTCGAGGACCTGCGCCACTACATGGGCCAGCCGCGGCCCGCGTGCGACGCGCCGCACTACGCGCACATCACCGAGCTCACGGTGCGCCTGCACTTCCTCACCGCCATCTTCTCTCCGGTCGGCTCTCCGCAGCACTTCAGGTAATATAAAAGAGTCCTGTAAAGACTGTTCACAAATCCAAAACCCGATGTCAGTTTAAGTTAAATAGATGACCGCCATTCTTTCGACAGCTATTTGTCGTCGGGGTCAAGGCAAATTGCTCATTTTTGATGCCATAACCTGTCATAGACATACATTATTGTGAATAGCTGGTGTAACACCGAAATCAAGACATAAGGATCTACGACAATCAAAACAATGAAACTCCAGAATGTACATCGGTACACAGCAAAACAAGAATATTAAAAAAATAAGTGCGGTTTTCACTGCCAAAAAAACAAACATTATTTTTCTGATACAATATCTGTCCAAAGAGAATGGATCCTGCGACACAGGGTCTGGTTCTTAATCCGGGATCCAGTTCTTAGGGAAAAACAAAAACCATCTATGCCTACATTAAAATAAAGTCGAACACTAATTAACTTAAATGCATGCAGTTTAGTTGTTTCAAACCGCCATTTCACCTGGTCTTGATTTCTTCCGACAACTAGATCAAAGTTGCATTCCTCTTTAGATGCACTCATCTGTAAAGCAACCGATGTGTTTCTTGTGACAGACCCACAAAGTGTTCTTACAAATGTTCAAAAATAACATTTCTCTTCCAGGTTAACCGTGGAACAAGTGGAAGAACTCTGGCAATGCTTAGTGGTACGCGGTAGCAGTGAATGTGCGGACTGCCTTTATTCATGGCTGCTCTCTCACACAAAGTCGCCGGATCAACACGCGTTGGGACTCGACGCGTTACGCTTTCTATACGTTGAGAAGATGCCTACTTTAGATCCTGAGGTAAGTGAAACAACCAGTAATAGAAGATGTAAACCTTCTGCCCAAGCCAGTCTAACTTGTTTGGCTAGCTTGCTCGCAGTTTCTCCCGTACAATCCGTTGCTACGTTGCTGCGTGAAATAAGGATAAATTACCAACAAACAGACTTACTTTAGCTAATGGATCTGACGAGCACTAAGTATTATAGTTTGACCCGAGACCGCTGTTCCGCGCCTTGGGTAAGGGCGCGGCTCACGGGGGGGCGGGCAGTGCAGGCCGCTCATTCATCAAAGATCTCGGCGCGCGCCTCCCGCTCGTCGCTCATTGGTCAACGCTGCCGCGCCGCGCGAAACAGCGGTCTCGGTCAAACTATAGGCAGATGTACGTCTCTGTTCGCAACAGTCGCATGTCGCAAGACCATATTCGTTACTGTTGCATATCCGTCAATTTTCTTGATTGCAATTTGATGTCGACCTTGTCCACAGACAATCAGCATAATGGGCCTAAGTTTATATCAGCAACTGTGCAACTTAGCGCGCATGGCCCTCGGTACGGGTGACTCCAGAGATGCGGCCCATCCTCACACGTTAGCTATGGACCATCTGTGGAAGATTGCGCTAAGAGCTAATAGTACTGGTAAGTTGTTTCAATATTAACGAGATTATGATTCTTTTCAATAACTTTGCCGATCGGTGTATGATTGGATACTTATCAGCTACTGTTTTCGATCAGTGTGAAAAAACGGCCTGTATAATTTACAGGCTGTTTTTCATAACACTTTGTTATATCTCCCGGCTAGAATACAGCATTTCAATGAGATAATGCGAGTTATTAATTCCCTAAGTCGATTGCAACATTGAACGTTTTGATCCTTTTTGCAAAAACTTGATTTTCACTCTGCAGTGTCATATGAAGATAAACGGTGTGACACAATGTTTATAATTATCATCTGTTCCAGACGTATCAATGGGCGCCATCCAATACCTAAACAGCTACTACATGGGCCAACAACTCCAGCAAGAAGACGACTTCGTAGCCAAATGCATGTTCCATCTCTCTTCGGCCGCCGAAAGACTGATCACTAAAAAACACACGGCGGACGGCGAAGTCGCATCAACGTCACAAATGTGTGAACAAGACGTCAAAGAAGAGAAAATTGTTGATAAGCTGAATATCTATGAGCATATGACTGAGGAAGCTGCGCTGCAGTGCATACAGAGGGCGCTATTGCTGCTAAAGACGCATCTTGATACTTTTAAGAGGAGGTTTGTGCTATTTAACAGATTGAAGTAATGTGGACGCAATTTTCGATCAAACATATTAAAAAAAAAAAAAACATTTTCTACATTCTCAAGACAGAACGTTATCCTAAAGTATTTTAACTAATCTATCAGTCCTCTGAACTAAATGTAACGTTATTATATTGTTTTTGGAAAGAAGTTCTTTAACGCGGCTTGCAGTAGGAGTGCACTAGTAGAAATCGTCATGCGAAATAGTGTTCATACTTGCGACTGTTTCTTCTAATTTAAAAAGAAAGAAAGAGTGAAAGGGAAACTTGGTCAAAATTAAAATCCAAGATGGCGGCTGGGAAAAATTTCAAATTTTTCGTCATGGTTATCGTTTTCATAGTTTTCGAGGGTGCTAAAGTCGATAGTGAGATGAAAATGTAAATCCAAGATGCGCAAATTGCGTTTTTGTTTTAAATCGTACGTGGGAAGGAACTTTGTTCCTGACTGTGGTGGGGACACGTTTTTTTATTAAATATATGTATAGTTTCGCGATCTGACGGCTGTCAATATTGCCTATAGATACGCGTACCACCTCCGCCGCTGGGCGCTGGCCGAGTCGGGCGCGTGGGAGGGCACGTGCGGCGGCGGCGGCTCCGTGCGCGTGACGCTGCAGCCGGCCGGCGCCGGCCCGCGCGCGTCGCTGGCCATGCACCACGCCGACCTGGTGGCGCACCTGCGCGCGCACGTGCACGTGTGGTGGGAGACACAGGTACGTGTACCCAGGTGTGGTCAAAATCAACACGAACGGAAGCTAATCTTCATATTCCCGAAATAGCGCGAACATCGCGCCACAGAGTATCCCCCACAAAGGCCATAATATGCTTCTAAGTTTTGGACTACTGCGCTTTGTAGAGGTGCACCTATCTATGTTATAGGGTAGAGAGTTTATTCCCGTACTTAGTCCTTCAGGTGGACCATTGTGCGTGGGCCATGGCGGCCATCGATGGTTATACCAGTCCATCTCCCTCCAGAAGTGATTACGTCTATTTAGAATATCTGTGAAGGACTTGGTGCACCTATCATTGCGCTGTTGTATAAAGTTTTCTCTCTGTCGGGTCTCAGATCGTCATTTGTTACTCAAATTGAATAGAGTTGTTAATTTATCATTTTGTAAACATGTTAATACAAAATACGCAAGCACTTCAATGGTTGTAACAGCTCTATATTAGATCTCAACATCGCGCGTTCGTATTTCCGAAGATAGACGATGCTTCCCGAAGCGCATACTTTACTTTGGAAAGCTTTTAGATAACATGAATCAGGTATAAACAAACCGACTGTATTTGAAATTATTAATATCCGTCCAGGTGTAGAAAGTATAAAAATAACTTTTGTTTCAGCATTAAGTCTGAAATATAAAAACCTTTTCGTACAAACATCGAATTCTTACCCCATCAAAATGGTACTAAACAGTTCCTTTATTTATTTATTTTCAAACTTCGCTCCAGAACTAAAGTTTTTCACTGACGTCTTATTACACAGAATCTGCCACATTATCATGATAACCTCAAAGAAATATCGTTGATAATATGTTACTAACATCATTCACAGATTCAAGGCGAGGAAGGTGTGACCGCGCTTTCGACAGATGGACCACTGCGCATGATAACCCAGGGCCAAGAGCTTACTATAGACTATGATGAGAGGACGTTGTATGATATGGGGTTCAAGGATAATCAGGTATTGTTTAGCTATTATTGGTATTGTTATTGACACTTTTGAATGTCCTATCTGTGTATTTCTTCTAGACACATATTTTTATGTAATTAAATATATTTTCAAACGACTTCATTCGCTTCACGCGCCGGGCTTATGAATATTATAGTTTACTTCTGTACGTAAATATAAGATCAATGTATAGAAGATAGGTTTCCTCCCTCTTTAAAATACTGATTTAATTTTAAGAACTGAGTTAGTGTTCGATTTACCTTCATCTAAAGCGCGTTCCAATCTCCATTGCTTCACATAAAAATAATAATGGTGAACAATAGACATCATGTGAAATCTTAGATACCTTTTAAAAAAAACACAATTTCCCCTTACAAAACACAATTTTAAAACGAACTTTTTCCATTGCAGCTCGTTTTCGTATCAGTGGGTGTAGGCGGGCGGGGCGCGTGGGCCGAGTGGCCATCTGCACAACCCGCCCCTGCACGAACACGGTTACCCACATTACTGCTACTCGACCCTACGTACTTCCATCACCTGTTCACGTTGATGCAAGCGTTGGGGCAGATGAAGGAGCCTGGTGCTAATGGAGTAAGTTCAGTATTACGGCAAGTATAGGCGTTGCAAATCACGCGCGTGCGTCAAGTGATTTGACCTTATGGCATTGATTTGATTGATTTGCATCAACTATGGTTTGTTTACTGATGTCGACCGATAAGTGGTCCTTGTCGCGTTGGCTCTAATTTCACAAACGGTTATCTGCCAAGTAATGTCATGAGTGCCACCTACTAAATAATTGTCTTTGTCCCTACATCAATGTTTATGATTAACTTAATAAATCACGGCGGCGGCAGCCACCGACGCCGAGGCCGGCCTAGGAAGAGGTGGCGAGACGATCTAGACGTGTACCGTAAGGGTTGGATAATAAAATATATTAAAAAAACTTAATAAAGTACCCGGTAAAATCTTGAGACTCTTCACATGATTTCTCCTATGTTTATCTGAAAGGAAGAATAATTTTTAAAAATCTGATTACGCTATTTCCTACAGGAGCCCATAACTCACACAAAAGCTCAACTTCTATCCCGTCGAGTATGGGACATCCTTCAAGCCGTGCCATTGAACCCAACCCTACTGGAAGCGTTCCAAAACCCAACAGAGAGCAAGCTACCAGAATTGCTAGACCCAACCAGTCCACAGAAACTCATGTATTCCCTACATATCATTGACAAGCTGAGCTCAAGTCACACTGGTGCATCAATTATTAGAGAGAATACGGTCAGTACGCTCAGTCCGTTGATCTCTAATGAAAAAAGTGAGGAAGATAAAGCTGCAGTGGAACACTGGAATGAACTGTTTATTAAGAAGGGAGGTCTAAGACTGCTGTATGATATTATGATGTCGGGTGAGTTGTTAACTAAGTTATTAAATAGGACCACAAATGTACAGCAGCCACGGACTTTAATTGATCAGCCACCTGGCACTGTTCGTATTTTAGCCGTGTAATGCAAATCGGGTTTATTCGGTTCCTGACACGGAAAGTCATAATGTCTTCGTATTAGTAGAAGAAAATTATATTTAATAACTTTACCGGTTGGCTAACCTGAGAGCCAGAACTACAAACTTGACAGCAGAGTGACTACCTAAAGTCAACCAATTGCAGGTCTAGCAACAGTAACCTAGCAACGATTGTTTAAGCGTAGCGATAGTAACGTTAGCGTACGGAGAAATAATAATAGTCATTTCGTCAATTTCGAAATTAACATCTCTGACATCGACATTTCAACTGTCACTGTCTTCAGATAAGTTTTCAGAATAATCGAGTTAATGAGCTCTGATTCAAAGGAGGTCAGTATCAAATAGATTGGATAAACTTAATGCAACATTTTATTTATTTTTATAATTGAGAACTTATTAGTCAACCTCTATGGATAAGACTATTTCCGATTATAAGTAATTTATTTGTCATCTTGTTTACGAGCGTGCGGTTTGAGTTCGTGTTAAATCGTGTAATCTCGTGAATGTATGAAACTGTAAAATTGAAAAGTTTGAAGGTGGCTCATCAATGAAAGTCCGTGACTGTACTACCAATTGGAACCGTGCACCTAGCTTCTTACGTTTCATAAGTGCCCATGTAGGTTTATGTGAAATAAAATGTTTTGATTTTAACTAGATTTTTATCTATAACATCTTGTATCTTTGTTTTAAAATCATACAACATTGAAGTAAAACGGTGGTTAGTTTTCCTAACATTGATAACCAATAGTTAATCAACTGTGACCATTACACGCATTGATTCCTAATTTAAGTTACAAGCAATTTTGTCTAGGCGTCATTTGTCACTGAGCCATACGCAACTAAAAATACACGTAGCCAACGAGTTTGCAAGTGACTTGAGACAAAATTTTCCTCAGCCTACAGTGATCCAGTTCGATAGTATAGTATTTGCATCTCATGAAGTGACTCTTGCTTTACTTGCGGAAACCAAGTGTACAAACAGGATGTGAATTTGTGCGTGAAGACAAGCAGCATCAGCACATACACTTCCGACTTCGCCCGTGTCTCGGACGGTACCGAAAGCTCCTGCGTTTACACACGCATTCACAGCGTGTTTGTACACTTGGTCAGGCGCGGTCACAGCCCAAGATTTTGGGGGGGGTCATCATTGGTGCCGAGGAATATTTTTTGGGAAATGGTTACCTAATTTGATAAGTACGCACTCTAAAAACGTTTTTTTGTACCTATATGCCTATCGGGGTCACTGTGGCTCAAGTACCTACAGTTTTTAGTTAGTAAAGCACGTAAATCAGGCAGTCTCTCGACAGCTTGAATGATTTTGGGGGGGGTCATGACCTCCAGGACCCCCTCCCTCGGACCGCGCCTGCACTTGGTAACCAAAAGTAAACCGCGCGTCGACTCGTGAGACGAAAATACTGTACTGCACTTTTAACTATAGGATAAAATAGTATGATAATAAACATAATGTCATCTTCTGTTGTAGGTGTTTTACAGAGGAATGACGACAGTGAATGGCGACAGGACTGCCTCGCGCTATTATTGCAGCTATTATGTAGAATCGGCACGCTACCGTTAGCTGACCCGGCGCAGACGCCGAAACTACATCCGGTAAGTTTACTGTTTATTAACTATAGAGAATCTTGTTAGCTCATGCCGTTTTTAAAGCTTGAGGCTATGGCTGTTAAATAGGGATAGTGCTATAAAGTCCATCGCCCTCTCACATTGGAATGATACTTGCTGCATCATAATATGACTTCCGTTTTTTTTTTTTCGGCAACGTGGTAGTTACTAGTTATTTGTTCAAAAAGTAATTTTGAATACTGAGCATGTTTTACATGACTGCCCAAAATGGAGGGTAATTTTTTCAGGGTTCATGTATGTATTTGAGTTTCTTTATTCCATGACTTAAATGCCAGAATGGGGTATCGTTGACATACTTACATCATCCCGATAAATAAAATTCTCATTGCAGTTGGGGGACATCTTTGATTAAAAAAACTGTTCAACAGAACGGTCCCCCGACAGCAATGACAATATTATTCATCTGTTTCATCAGCGAGTAAATGAGTGACTTTTCGTTTTGTATAGGTACAACTTGTTTTTTTACTTTTTAGATTGTTTTTGGCAGGGCAGCCGTGTTTTTTAAATGATTATTTACATGTCCCATTGCAAACTTATGATTATGACATAACGGTTTTTGTTTGCAGTCATTATTATCGTTGATGAGTGTGGAGGAAACCACAGAGCGATTGATATCGATACTGTGTGAGGCGGCTACGTTGAAGGAACCCACCACTTATAAGACTGGATTCTGGGGAAGGGCACAGGTATGTAACTTGAAAGTTACTTGATTGTGAAAGTTACTTGAAACTTTTGGCCTTCATCTCACCTGATGGTAAGTGATGATCAGGCTGAAGGTGGAAGCGAGCTGCACCCGGAATCCTCAACCACAGAGGAACTGGCTATCTTACCTTTAACTGCCGAAACACAACAATGCTGTTAACATTGTTGTTGGCGACAGACTTAGATAAGATGGTGGTAGCTAGCTGTGCAAACCGTGCAGAATATTTTGCCCCCACTGGGAATCGAACTGAGGACCTCTGGGTCACAGAAGCGGTTAAATGATGATTGTGCTCATCGTGATGTGTGTTACAGCTCGAAATTTTTAAAGGTAAAATAAAAATTAGACATTACATACGTGGAAATAAGCCGGGAATCCAAAGTGTTATTGTTTTTTCCCATCTGGAATTTCTCAGTAGCAGCCCGCAGTCTGGATTTGTGCCTGGTTGACGGCAATAGGCTCGTCCCCTATTACATGGGACTTAAACATAACTGGCGACATGTGGTGGTTATCAAATGATATGTTTGCAGGTGGTACAGCACGCCATGCGTATGTGCGTGTGGTGGGCGCGCGGCGGCGGCGACGCTGTGGCGCTGGCGTGGTCCCTGCGCCGAGCTGCGCCCAGGCTGCTGCTGGACGACGCCGACCCTGCGGTAAGCATCACATACTAATGTAATGATATAACCATTAGATAGTATTACTTGCAATGCAAATCCTTGTACTCCGTCTTTCGTCATTTGATTGTTGCACTGCACTGGGTTGTTTGCGGATCTTTGACAGTCGTTACCGAGTCGTCAGAAGCCCGAAAGTCTGACAACCAGTCTAACCAAGGGGTATTGTATTACCCAGTTACTGGGTTGTGGAGGTCAGATAGGCAGTCGCTTCATGTAAAATACTGGTATTCAGCTGCATCCGGTTAGACTGGAAGTCGACCCCAACATAGTTGGGAAAAAGCTAGGCAGATTGGACTGAACTGGGCTGTTGCCCGCAACATGTTATTCTCTTCACATTTCACAATTGGACCAAATCTGTAGGGCAATTTCCTGTGCTGTTATAAGATTTTGAAAAATACTGTTTTCACTGTGTTTTAGTAAAAATAATTGATAGTTATCTATTTAAAGTGGTATAGCTTGTAGTAATAAAAAATTAAGAGAAAAACGTTATCTTTCGGAATATATCTTTTTTTTTGTTTGGCCCGGATTTTCACATTTAGCCCAAAAATGTATGGACGGTGAAAGATTTCCTTTAACATTAAAAATAAATAATGTAATTTGGTATATGGTAGGTATATGTAATTGTATTTTCTTTTTAAATTGTGTATTTACGCTTTTAAAATACAAATGTTAGCACAGGAAAGTGATCGCTAATGCTTGTGTTGCCGCAGGTGCGGCGCGAGGCGGGCAGCGCGCTGTACCGGCTGTGCGCGGGCGGCGAGGTGGCCGTGCTGGCGCCGCTGCTGCAGCTGCTGCTGGGCCACCTGCCGCGCGCCGCCGACATGCGCCCGCACCTGCCGCCCCCGCACCACCCGCACCACCCGCACCATGACGTTAGTGATGCATGCTATCGTTGTCATTTTGGGGAATATGTTTTTTTTACAAAAGCCTTCGTCTGGTGACAATACTTATTTCTGGACTATCTCGCCCGAGTGGCTCGGAATAAGGTATCTTGTTAACTTGTTGTATTTCTCTCACAGGTTGTCCACCATCATGTGGAGGAAGGCAAGGAGCCTTATGGGCCAGCGTGTAGAGATTACTTCTGGCTTGTTTGTAGGCTCATAGACGGGCTACCTGAAGACTTTTTCAAAGGTAAGTAATCTGTTATTTAAAAAACTGATAGTCGCCTCGCGTCCATGTCATAACCCAAACACGAATATACACAAATAAATAGTTATTTTTGTTATTAAAACTCAATCAGAATCAGTTTTTAAAACAGTTTCAGTTTTTTCTTACTTACAACCTTCATTTTCAATATGTTGCTTCTTTGAGCTTGTCCAAAGCTTAAAGCACTCAACTCTTTCTAAATTCCTCAGAAGGCGCAACATCAGAAGACAGCGGCGCCCCCGACCTAAACGAACTTTGCGAACAAATCCACACTTCATTAGAAAAACGTGAGATCATAGAGCGAAGAACGGAGCCGTGTTCACCGGACGACGGGCTCTATGGTCAGCTGAGCTTGCTCACACATCTGCTCAAACACCCGCTACGGTTTAAGATGTCGGATCAGGGAACTAGGACTCTGGAAATGGTGAGTTTGGCTAGATAAAGATATACAATCTTTACTGGAAACTCCTTTGAGGCTGAAATCTATAGTTAATTCGTGAGACTTCTCGATATACTTAAAAGCTTGTACTGTATCGGATTTAGAAGTGCGAGCACTCTGGTTTTTATTCACGACTAACTGTCCCGACAGACATTGACCTGTCCAAACAACAATCCCGAATTTTGCAACTTTTCAAATTTTTCGTACTCCATAGAACAGCATTTCATTTTTGCTTTTATAGATTATTGAATGCAGTCATTGTTACTGTGTGTACACAGACTGAACATATCAAATCTTTTTACTATCACTGGGGGCACACTATACAACGTTATTTTTTCTTTATGCTAAACCCGAAAAGGGGTCATTGTACTCATCATTTTGAACAACTTTTACTATGGGACCAACATTGAAATCGCGAAAAAAAGATCAGCTGTTCCCTACATTTGTGTTCACTTAAATCGACAAAATGTATGGAACAGCTGATTTTTTTTTCGCGATTTCAATGTTGGTTCCATAGTAAAAGTTGTTCAAAATGATGAGTACAATGACCCCTTTTCGGGTTTAGCATAAAGAAAAAATAACGCTGTATAAGTCAGGTTTTGATACAGCAAATATGTTTTGGACAGTTTGTATGTACTTCTTAGCAAGAATGACGGCCAGAGTTTGATCTGAGATGAGTCCCAAGGACCCCCTGATAAAGAGCGTGAAGTGACTTTTTGATAGAATTTAAAGCTTAAAGAGCTTAGACATTTTGAAGTAATAAAAGTTGTAAAATGTGTGTTGTTATTTAACATGTTATTATATTTCTTTCGACAGGTCTTCGGCTTCCTATTCGACGTGCCGAACCCCGAAAACCGTAACCTACCCAAGTGTAAATCGCAGAAGTCCCGCGCGGCGGCCTACGACTTACTGGTGGAACTGGTGCGGGGCGCGCCCGACAACTACATGGTACTGCACAATAAACTCATGGAGCATCATAAGCCTGGTGAGTTTTATGGTGTTTATGTTCTTTTGTGTAGATAGCATTAGATAGATAATATATCCGATAGTTGTTACAATGAACGTTTATTCGCAAAACAGCCCAAGCTTATCGCCAAAAATCCATTTGGTCTGCTTGTCTCATGGTTTGGGATCGTTATTTACACATCTTGACCACTCGATACATGGTCCTTGTTGTCAGTTAATTACCTATTAAGTCTTTAGACCTTCTACTGTCATGGCGGAAACTCGCCTACCCTAAACTAAACTACAATCTTAGAATATATCGGTATCCTATCAGGACTAGTACTTAGGATCCATGTTGCAATCATTACATTGATTGCATTATGTTTTTCAAATATTTATTAGTAATATTTATTTTGCAGAAAATAAAATACTTTGCGTTTTTGTGATTCTCGAATCTCTAATGAAATGTAATTCTGAAAGTTTAAAATGTTTGTCCTGCTTGTTTTGTTCTGTGTATAATTTTGTTTATAAATGTTACAATTAATATTCTCCTTTTCTAAGGCTACTGTTTCGAACCAGGTCCGCAATCCACCTACCCTTGGGACTACTGGCCGGCCGAAGAGTCCAGGTCTGAATGTGGTTACGTGGGGCTGACGAACCTCGGGGCCACGTGCTACATGGCTTCGTGTATGCAACACCTGTACATGATGCCTCAGGCCAGGGCTGCGTTGCTGCAAGCTGATCCAGCTGCTAGCAGGCATTCAGCCACCTTGCATGAAATGCAGAGGATGTTTGCTTATCTTATGGTGAGTTTGATTCAATATTTTACTACATTTAGTCTCTCCCATTGCAGAGAAGATGTGACGTCGCATGCAATTAGCGGCATTGATCATACTATGGCCAAAGGCTTTCTCGTCGCTCAACTCCTTTTAAATTAAACACATGTTTTGGTTTAGTAAAAGCCACATAATGCGGCGCTATGTGACCCACATTTCTCGTTTTCTTCCTTCATATCCATTTTCGCTGATCCAAAACTGTTTGATGTATGCTCACTTTTAGCGCGAAAATTCACCTGCATATTACATATTCTTTTGAGTCCCCTTGCGAAATAATCCATCATTTCCTCAGGAAAGCGAGCGCAAAGCCTACAACCCCCGCAGCTTCTGCAAGGTCTACCAGATGGATCACCAGCCCCTGAACACTGGGGAACAGAAGGACATGGCCGAGTTCTTCATAGACCTGGTCTCCAAACTTGAGGAGATGACTCCTGAGTTGAAGAAGCTAGTGAAGACGCTGTTCTGTGGAGTGCTGAGTAATAATGTGGTATCGCTGGTGAGTCATTTTTCGTTTTAACTAATGTACTCTGCTACGTATTGAAAGTCAATCAACCTAGCCTTTTCCCAAATATGTTGGGTCGGCTTTGAATCTAACCGGATGCAGCTGAATACCAGTATTTTCCAAGGAGTGAGTAACTAACCTCCACAATCCAGTTCAGTTGTCATACTTTTGGGCTTCTGACTACCCGAAACTACTGTCAAAGATCTACGAATGACAGTGGAGACCAACGCCTTAATGTGCTTTCACGGAGGGGTCTCGAAATGTAATGAATGGTCATCCATTCACGAACCGACCGCGGCAAGCGTAGCTTAACTTTCGATTAACTAGTCCGGCTGTTATTATTTAGCCATGAGCCCCCGTAATTTACTAAGCCGATGTCGGAATTAATAGTAGGCTAGTGATAGCAAACAGTGGTATGGGTCTAAAATTACCGGATTTGCATGGATCCTGCTTGATTTATGTGATGAACTACTTTCATTTGAGTAATTTCCTTGTGAATTTCTGCACTGTATAATAAAGTAACAGTATTATGTCTCGGCATTGATATTGAAATAATTACCTACGGTACATAAACCTTCGGCGTGCGTGTGTAACTGCCGCGCACTAGAACAGTGTTGCGTACTGATATACACTGAGATTTCGAAGCGCTTCGTTTCGGCCGTTTTCTATGAAGATAATAATACTGTTACTTATTTATACTGTGGTTTCTGATACTTCATAATATCGGCACTTTTCTGGTTTATTGCCTATTAACTACGTCATGTTTGTCCCACAGGACTGCCCCCATGTCTCCCGAACTCTAGAAGAGTTCTACACAGTCCGGTGTCAGGTGGCAGATATGCGGAACTTGCACCAGAGCTTAGACGAAGTTACTGTGAAGGACACGTTAGAAGGAGACAACTGCTACACCTGCTCGCAATGCGCGGCCAAAGTGCGCGCGGAGAAACGGTAACTAGCACAGTTATACATATTATAATAAAGTCGCTTTTCGTGTATGTGTGTGTGACCGCGTTGTTCCTCTACGCACCGGATTTTGATTCGGTTTCATCTTCATTTAGAGAATTTATTCCGGAAGGTTTATGTTTTGTCAAGTCTTAAATTCATCCTGCCAGGGTTGCGGGAATGTCCGAAAGGGATACCGGGACTTTGGCAACAGGCAGCTGAAGGAAAACGGGTTCAGTAGTCAGTAAAAGTCTGATACGCCCTTCAGCTCCGCCCAGAGCGGGAGAAGTCATTTGATGGTTTACCACCCTAAAAAAAAAAGTCTTAAATACATCGCTAGTTGGATAAAGTGACACTAGCGTATCATACGCCCGAGGCTGAAGACTATAAGCGCATTTCTGATGCGTAGTTCTTCAATGCCTCCGGTGAAGATCAGGGCTAATACATTATTTACTACTTCATATATTAGAGAGACGGGTAAATAGGGCTTGTTACGTGATTTTAATTTAATAAACAACAACGCACTGTAAGCGCGCACCACGCATCAAAACGCGCACCGTGCACGCGCACGTCATTTTGAGAAAAACTGCAAAAAAATCATCAAACATTACAAGCTAATGCAATAAAAAAAGTTATGAAACGTAGTTTAGATTCTCACTCTAGCGCATTTTTTCAGCTAAAGTATATGTGGCTATCCTACTTCTCGCCGATTATCGTATTGATATCATCAAACATTACAAGCTAATGCAATAAAAAAAGTAATGAAACGTAGTTTAGGTTCTCACTCTAACGCATTTTTTCAGCTATAATATATGTGGCAATCCTACTTCTCGCCGATTATCTTATTGATATCGTGTGTGTAATGTGAATGTGTTATTGTATGTTTATTACGTTATCTATGTGTATATTTATTGAAAATTGTATGTGGACTGGAAATTAAAGATTTCATTTCATTTCATAAACTTTTTGACTTCACTATACAAAGTGGAGACGACAATACGACAAAAAATTAAACTCCGTATATCTAATGACGTACTTGGTCTATATACAAAAAAATAATCAAATATATCCAATAGTTTAGTTACGATAGCTAGTCAAAGATCGGCAAATCCCATACTACTATTTAGTTTGTTAGAAAAAATGACTTTTTTAATTTCGATGTTAGAATTTATTTGATAGTTCCAAAATACTCTTATGCATTTGTATTGCCAGTTTTTTTCATTTATTGTTGTATTGTCGTCTCCACATTGATAAACACAACTTTAGAATGTTTTTTTTGACTGTGTCAAAACTATCTTAACATATTCTTATTCTTTCAGGGCATGCTTCAAGAAACTCCCGCGCATTCTCTGCTTCAACACAATGCGGTACACCTTCAATATGTTGACGATGCTCAAAGAGAAAGTCAACACGCACTTCTCGTTCCCCATGAGGCTGGACATGTCCGGATATGTGGAGAAACATCTCATGCCGGCGCAGTATCAAGGTAGTGTGACTATAAAAATATAGATGTATTTTTTTTTCTTCGTTTCCCTTTAGTTAAAAGTACTCATGAATAAGAACAACTTAACTCTGAAATGTATCAATGACCTCGGATGAATGATTTATTACTAATCCTTAAATAATATAAAACAAAGTCCTTCGCCGCGTCTGTCTGTCTGTCTTCCTGTACGCGATAAACTCAAAAACTACTGCACCGATTTTCATGCTGTTTTCACCAATGGATAAAGTGGTTCTCGAGTAAGAAAGTAAAGTAAAGTGGTTCACGCGGGCGAAGTCGCGGGCATCAGCTAGTTAGTATAATAAATTAAATCGATTATGAAAATACAAGTTAATAGCAGATAATTACTCATAGTTCGGTGCATGTCTATAGATACAGACTAATTTGTGTGTTTTTTTCAGAGGAGAAGAATAAATTATTAGCTGAAAAGAAAGATGGCGAAGCTAGTCCGACTGCAGCAGAAGTTGAAGATAATTCCGAATTTGAGGAGCATTATGAGTAAGTTGTAAAATTTTTTGTTTGCCGCTCAAATTTCCGTTAAAAACGCGCAAATTTACAACTATGGTAAGTTAACAGCTTCTGAAAAGTTTGGCGTAGACTTTAGTGGACACAAACCTTCTTGTACTAAAAACCAGCCATTCTAAAGCCCATCACATATTTCTCCCTCCAACAGATACGAGCTAATAGGCGTGACGGTCCACACGGGCACAGCAGACGGCGGTCACTACTACTCGTTCATTCGCGACCGAGAACATGAACATCACGACCGATGGCTACTCTTCAATGATGCTGAAGTTAAACCTTTTGATCCTGCGCATATTGCGGCCGAGTGCTTCGGTGGAGAGATGACGGTTAGTATACAGTTATAGTTAATTCGTTCATTCGCAACCGACAACATGAACATTTCGACCGACTGTTTTGATGCAGCAGAAATTGGTTACCAAGGATATCAATATTATAAAATCAACTTTATTGCTAGTGTAAATTAAGTTGATTATAGAATGACTGAATTTTGTAGTTCTGAAGTTGAAGTATATGTTTATTAAAGAAGGTTAACATTGTTGGCAAAAACTGTATCTTTCAAAGTATTTATATTAAATTTGGTGTAAGGATCTGTCAATAATCTTTTTTTTTTCTCCCAGAGCAAAACCTACGACTCAGTGACTGACAAGTTCATGGACTTCTCGTTCGAGAAGACGAACAGCGCGTACATGTTGTTCTACGAGTGGAGTCCGCCGCGCAGTCAGCGCGGGTCTGAGTGTGGGCAGCAGGAGGAGCCACAGGTTTGGACTATAAACTTATTCGAAGATCAATAATAGAACTGGTTAAAACTTTACATTTGGTTGATAATTTATTTTCCCGATCAATTAAACAAGACAACCAAGTGCGTGATAAAAAAGAGTATTTCTTCTAGTTTTTGTAAACGGACTTCTACGGTCGCGTCCTATTTAAAAGCGATCGTCGGGTCAGTCTAAGCTCATATTCCGCGAAGTTCCTTAACCCAAACTCTTTGTATTATAGCCATCAACAGCAGAAGGTGCCAGTCCAAGTTCATCGGTAGAGCGACGCAGCAGCGATGCGTCACCGTGCATCAGGCTGCCTCCCGACCTACTCAAGTGGATATGGGACGACAACATGCAGTTTCTACACGACAAAAATATATTTCAGCATGCATATTTCACGTAAGTAACGCAATAAGTGATCTCGCGCACTAAACGGCCACGACTCCGGCTAGTCGTAGCCGTCTAGTGGTATTGTATGGTCTGAAGCTAGTTGGCCGTTGCGACCAAATACGCGTTTCTGTAGTTTACCTGGTCCCTGCGACCACTGGTCGAAGTCGTGGTCGTCTAGTGCGCGAGATCCCTAAGAGTAAAAAAGAGTAACCTCCCGACTTGTGGAAACCAGATGAAGTGATGGTACCCTCCAGAAGACGAAGGGTTATTCCAGACTTTTAGCAACTTAAATCATAGCACAGTGTTTTCCCAGCTACTTAAACCCAGGGTTAAGGGGGCGATCGCTGGTTTACTGACTTATTAAAATACCCATCCCTCCTAAACCGTATCGCGCGCCGCTTGTGTCGGGAAAAAATCTGCAACATCTTGTTGCTTTCCCAATACATGGTATATTGAATCTTGAATTTTAGTGCGAAACCTTTATCCATTATAAATGTGCTTATGGAGTTAAGCTGTGACCGAATTGTGGCCAAAAGAAATCAGGGCCGTCAAAAAGCGAATTGGTTTGATGATATCCGTCGAAGTCGTGGGAAACACTTTGATGACGAAGACAAGGAACCGGGAAGTATGGCAGAAAAAAGGGGAGCCCTATACCCAGCAGTGGGTGATTCCGGGCTGAAATGATTGTGATGATGACTGTGCTTAACACTGTACAGTGGTTCAGAATTGTTTCTTGTGCAGGTTCATGGGACAGATGTGCAGCTCAGTGCCGCAGTCGCTAATGACTCTAAAGCCAGAGGTCACAGAAGTCGCCGCGCGGCTGTCAACCTCATTCTTCATCGAAACTTTCATCCACGCTAAGGAAAAGGTATAATTTGTTTAAAACACGTTTTTTTCTTTGTGGCGTTTCTAGGTAACCCATATTCTGTTCCCTGCAAAAAGATTATGTTTGCGATAACATTTTATTTGATAATGGGTATTAAATATATTTTTATTACTTTTTCATAGCCAACGATGGTTTCATGGGTAGAGTTGGTGACAAAGCAGTTCAATGCGTCAGCTGCAGCTTCAGAATGGTTCCTAGGTCATATGGCCGACGACACCTGGTGGCCGATGCAAGTGAGTAGACAGAAGACTTCACATTTTCTATTTATATTTTGCTATAGTCGTTGCAAATTACAAGCGCACGAGATTTAACCCTATGTCTTTATTATTAGGTTTAAATTGCAATGATAGACACGCGCGTATGAAAAACTATACTACAAAAAATGTGTTTATGGTTTCATTTACTTTAGTTTTGTGGTAATATTATTGAAAGCAAATGTTTGTTTTGTTACAGGTTTTAATAAAATGTCCGAATCAGATGGTCCGGCAAATGTTTCAAAGACTTTGTATGCATGTTATACAAAGGCTCAGGTAAATAAGTTATAATTTCTTGTCCACAAGATTTGTAGGTCTAGTAAAACTTAGATGCATATTATGAACACTGTTAAGTATCATTTTAATTATTTGAAATCATCCTTGTGTAATAGCATTTCATCATTTGAGTTGCCAAAATAAGGCCAGGGATGGACGAAAACTTTGTAATACGGTTTTATTTTGTTTTAGATCTAGTCATTGTGCCTTATACCTGCAAGGTATGGAGGAAGGCGAGGATAATAGCAAGTTGGGCGAAGCGAGTTGTGTTACTAGGTTTATAAGAATGTTATTATCATTGGTGAGTACTTTATTTATGGCACAATAATGTTTCATCCGTGCGTTACAACCAACCCGTAATTGAACAGCTCTTAAATTTAAGGCGGCACGGTAGTTAGTTTTACATGTGCATTATCATCAGTGATAGTGCCTATTTGCCTAAACTTCGAAGAACAGAGACAAGAAACGGAGACTTCCTTAGGACTAAATTTTTTCCGGGACATCTGTCCCGAAATTCGGAACAACACTTTTAAATACATTAAAAAAATATGTTATTTGGAATAAGTAATTCGTCTATATTTACCTAAAGTTTATGACTAGACATAACATAATAAACAACATTCACAGTCGTTACAACCATAAAATTTTCAGAATTTTTTTTTCGGAGATTATTTTTTAAATGACTTGTTGATCTTAATACCATGAATCACAATGTGTTTTATTTTTCCATTAGAACCCATATAGGATAAGTTATTATTATGGAGTTATACATTATAAATCTTATGTCTAGTCGCAAACTTTAGGTACATATAGACGAATTACTTATTCCAAATAACATATTTTTATAATGTATGTCTGTCTTACAACAGTGGAGACAACATTACGGCAAAGGTACTATTTGGTGGAACGCACTCTAGCACCTGTCTGTGTGAGAGCATCTTGCAATTTTGCAAAATGGATTGTTTGCGAAATTGTATCACAAACTTGAAGTGAGCAATAAGTTGTGTAGTACACATGCTACGTACTGCTACGTATTCTCTGTATAACACATGTTAAAACGTTCCGTTTATTGTTTTTAGATGGAGAACGGCGCAAGATCTCACTTGCGCCATCTGACGGAGTACTTCAGTTTGCTGTACGAGTTCAGCAAGATGGGAGAAGAGGAAGGGAAGTTCATGTTGCGCATCAACGCCATATCCAGTATGGTTAACTTTTATCTCGGACAGAATGCTACTGCGGTAAGGGCACGACTTTACTTATATTCAGAACTAGCTTCTGGCCTTGACGTCGTCGGCGATTTTTTATTTCCCCGACCCACCCCTTCGGATCGCATCGCCTGCCCGCGTTATTACTTCCTTTTTGCTTAGCGTTCTATCTGACTTTTTTCTTTTTACTCGGCTCCTAATGGTCCTAGCGTGATGTTAAGTAGCCTATAGCCTTCCTCAAGAATTGGACTACAAAACGCTAAAGATATTTTTAAATCCGACTAGTTGTTACAAAGATAAGTGCGTTCAAACAAAAAAACAAACTCTTCAGCTTTATTATAAGTATAAGTATAGATCATTCAATTAATACTGTTATATAATAATAAATAATAATAATAGGTCTTTACCTATGAAATTGCCGTTTTGTATGAAAAAATTTAAACGAATTTTTTTCATGAATTTTTTATTTGTATTAATCGAAGTAATCACCCATGCAATCAATGCATCTTTGCCATCGCAGTGGCAGTTTATTGATGCCCTTCTTAAAGAAATCAGCTGGACGGGAGGCAACAAATTCTTCAAAGGCATTTTGTACTGCCTCTCGGGTATTGAATTTTTTTCCCGCCAAGAAGTTATCCAAATTCTGGAAAAAGTAGTAGTCTGTAGGCGCAAGGTCTGGTGAGTAGGGCGGATGACGGAGAGCTTCCAACCCCAGTTCTTGCAACTTGGAGACCGTCTGCTGTGCAGTATGAGGTCGCGCGTTGTCGTGCAGGAGCAGCGGAGACGAGCGATTGACCAATGCTGGTTGGAGATGCGCCAGCTTCTCCATCATTGTGTTCAGTTCTTCACAGTACACATCTGCAGTAATGCTCACCCCGTTTGGTAAGAAGCTGTGATGAATCACACCGGCGCTAGACCACCAAACAGTGACCATCACTTTTCTAGGGGTAAGTTTTCGTTTAGGGCATTGTTTAGGTGCTGAACCAGGATCCAACCAACTTGCTGAGCGCTTGCGGTTATCAAACAGAATCCATTTTTCATCGCAGGTAACAATGCGGTTCAAAATTCCTTCATTTGTGTGTCTGTTGAGCAGTGCAAGGCACGTCTCGACGCGTACTTCGCGCTGGCGATCATTGAGTTCGTGGGGCACCCATTTGTCAAGCTTTTTTACCTTGCCAATTTGACGCAAATGGACCAATATTGTTTTGACGCTAACGTCGAAAGCTGCTGCTAATTCAGCCGTAGATTGTGTATCATCAGCTTCCACAATCGCCTTTAATTCGTCATTGTCGACCAAAGTCTTCGGACGACCGCGAGGTTCATTTTTCAGGTCGAAATTTCCAGAACGGAAGCGAGCAAACCAATAACAGGTGGTGCGTTGGTTTGTAGTGTTAGCTCCGTAAACGTCGTTGATGTTGCGTGCCGCTTGTGCCGCGTTGCTGCCACGACGGTACTCATATTCCATAATTACTCGAATTTTTAACGTATCCATGATGACGAAAAAGATTGAAATGCGATGAAAATGTAACACTAATCAATAAAGAAATGACTACTTTTGGAAAAAAAAATCCATGTTTTTAAAATAAAATTAATTTGAAATTAGAATTCTTAGCCAAACAAAAATTATTTTGATTTGAAATGGCCAGTACTGCAGAACGGCAATTTCATAGGTAAAGACCTAATAATAAGATTTTATTGGGTAATACAGCGGGAGCTTATTTATCATCTACAAAGTAGCTATTTATAGTTCAACTGATCCCCTATGAAAATATGCAGTAAATGTTTTCAAGTAGTTATCATAGACTTGGACATAAGGTTTACCACCAAACAATAAAATTTTCAATCTGTGGTTGCACTGTATTGATTATCTACTAAAATCTTCCAAGATTCAAGACCATTTGCATTTTGCTAGTAAGAGATCTCGCGCACTAGACGGCTTCGACCACGACCAGTGGTCGCAACGACCAGGTAAACTTTAGAAGCAGATACGAATTGCGCACTTGGTCGCAACGATCAACCAGCCGCAGTCCATACAATATCATTAGACGGCCACGACTCCGGTCAGTCGTGGCCGTCTAGTTTGCGAGATCCCTAATTCTTACTTGATTGTCATTATGATAATGAGTTGTCATCATTGACAGTCGGAATCACCAACTGAAGAAGCTGGGGGCAGTGGTAGTGGGAGTACTAACGCAGAAAGTGGCGGGGACAAGCTGCGACCCGGAGCCCTGGACAAGATGGTGGCCCTAGTGGCCGGCCTGGTGGAGCGCTCGCGGGACGCGGCGGGACACCTCGCCTTGTTGGAACCTGATGCGAGAGCTTTACTGCATGCGAAGGTAAACAGCTTTTGATCGATTTTGACCTGATTGATTTTTGTCTTTGATGGATTCGTCATGAAGTTCGTTCATTCTAAGTACACTAGTATTCATTTTTAAGATTACTTACTAACGTGTATATCTGTTTGCCTTGCTATCTAAGTCAGACCAATTACTAGCAGGAGACTCGAAAACACCAAGATATAAAATATTTGATGTAAAAAAAAGTTCTATTATAAGGCTTAGAACCCTAAAATAATTAGAATCTTTGATACTTTGCCTAGTTTATTTTATTAGAAATTATTTAAATAAGAACTGTAATTCTACTAGGGGTCTAAACATGTGGAATCTAATTAATATAATATATTATTTATATTTATTTCATAACTTCGTGTCCACAGGGGTTTCCTTTTATCTACCAACAGACACGCGACTGCCTGAACTTACAACAGACGCGCTCGCTCATCTTTGCGCTATGTCGCTGGAACGAGCCGCTCGCTCAGAAGATAGTTAACATGATCTTTCAAGCCATCGCCAAACATTCAGAGGTGAGAACTAATAATTTTAATTTAATGTAGTTTTTAAAATAACGCAATGTTGCATTTTGGCTGTTATTAATAAAAAATATACTTTTAGAAAAAGAAAATTTTAAACTATCTCACCAGTCACACGCAGGATACGCTTTTCAGTGAAGATTCGTGGACAAAACTTACTTTTGCACAAATATTTTGGTACTTCGCAGAACAACGTTGATTTTTTGTTGTTGTGTGTCAAAACAGTAGTAACAAAACAGATTTGGGAAGAAAAGGCATGCCACGGCTATCTAAGATAAGTTTCACAACTGAATGTTCCATGCTACTTTGTTTTTACTCATTGGAATTACGAAGACCCTTTCTTGCATCACAATTCACTAAATACGTTTACCGCAAACGAATTTAAAACATCAATATATCGATTTCCTCTTCAAATGATTGACAAATATAGAACGATCTTTGAAATGTGTTTAGTGCTAAACGTAAATAGTGTTTTGTGATGCAGCCGGCCTAAAACGATGTTATCATGTTCATTACATCTATTTCCAGAGCTGCGGTCCATTTTTTAAGCTGCTAACGTTGCTAGTGGAAGGAAGCGGGACAGGCGCGGGTGCCACGGGCGGCCTGCCGTGCTTCACGCAGCTCGTGCTGGCGCGGCTGTGGGACGTGGCCGACGTGTGCCCGCATGCCGCGCTCGAGTGGCTCGCGCTACAGGTATGTGCCTGCCGTGCTTCACGCAGCTCGTGCTGGCGCGGCTGTGGGACGTGGCCGACGTGTGCCCGCATGCCGCGCTCGAGTGGCTCGCGCTACAGGTATGTGCCTGCCGTGCTTCACGCAGCTCGTGCTGGCGCGGCTGTGGGACGTGGCCGACGTGTGCCCGCATGCCGCGCTCGAGTGGCTCGCGCTACAGGTATGTGCCTGCCGTGCTTCACGCAGCTCGTGCTGGCGCGGCTGTGGGACGTGGCCGACGTGTGCCCGCATGCCGCGCTCGAGTGGCTCGCGCTACAGGTATGTGCCTGCCGTGCTTCACGCAGCTCGTGCTGGCGCGGCTGTGGGACGTGGCCGACGTGTGCCCGCATGCCGCGCTCGAGTGGCTCGCGCTACAGGTATGTGCCTGCCGTGCTTCACGCAGCTCGTGCTGGCGCGGCTGTGGGACGTGGCCGACGTGTGCCCGCATGCCGCGCTCGAGTGGCTCGCGCTACAGGTATGTGCCTGCCGTGCTTCACGCAGCTCGTGCTGGCGCGGCTGTGGGACGTGGCCGACGTGTGCCCGCATGCCGCGCTCGAGTGGCTCGCGCTACAGGTATGTGCCTGCCGTGCTTCACGCAGCTCGTGCTGGCGCGGCCGTGGGACGTGTGCCGTCCATCCAACGTGCATCCGTACTTTCAGCAAAAATATTGACATGTTCACCGTCTCTCTCAGGTCCCCCGCAACAAGGCAGCGCACGCGTGGGCGCTGCGCACGGCCGAGCGCTGGCTGGAGGCGCAGCTGCTGGGCGCGGGCGCGGCGCGCGTGCGCGCGGGCGCCGCGCTGCTGCTGGTGGCGCTGGTGCCGTCGCAGCACTTCCGCGCCGGCTACGCGCGCGCGCGCCCGCCCGCGCCGCCGCACGGGCCGCACGCGCCGCACGCCGCGCACGCCAACCACGCCAAGCTGCCGGACACTGCGCATCATACTCTACACCAGGTATGACCCACGTCACTGTTCCGCCGAAACGAGCGCATCAAGCGAATTCTCGCTACCTTCTTCACCAGGATTTCGGACTGGACTTCGGATTTTTTCTTTTCAGAAACAATATTCGCTAACGAAAATCCTTCTACATTCGCAGGTATACACGATGCTACTGGGAAAGTTGAAGGCGGCGCGCAAGTACACCGACATAGCGGTGCACGGCACCATGAAGTTGACGGCCTACTTCGGAGTCATGTCCTACTGTGTAGTTAGTAGGGTCGAGAAACTTATGGTGAGTAAGATAAGCTTTTGTCCAATTTATACAAAACAAAAAACAAACACGAAAGTGACAATAATCTGAAAAAAACTTCATAAATAAATAACAAGATCCTCAGCAACTCTATTATGTCATACTCTTAAGAAGACGTACTACAAGATTGTCTTTTGTTTCGTCACATGACTTTCAATTTGTCTATATGGGTAACTAGCTGCTCGCCCCGGCTTCGCACGGGTAGCACTAAGTACTTATCTATGGCTATTTTAGGTATTTTTACACCTTGGGTTACATTATTGGAGTTTTAGTAAGGATCCCAATTTTTTTTGAAAATATAATATAGCCTATGTCAGCCGGGGATAGTGTAGCTCCCCAACAGTGAAAGAATTTTTCAAATCGGTTCTGTAGTTTCGGAACCTATTCAACGCAAACAAACAAACAATCAAATCTTTCCTCTTTATAATATTAGTATAGATAAGGTTATCGTAATAGTTTTAGCGCGATTACTGAGCTAAACTTAGACAAGATTGGAGCTAAAAACCATTAACCATAGTATAAAATTCTAAAAAACACGTTGCTCTTATGACATTAAAATGCAAGAATGAAGCTAATTTTTAGCACAAGGAATATAAGTCTAATTTGAAACTTTTCCCATTCCCCAGTTCGGTCAATATTTCAACGACCTATGGGAGCTGTACCACCCTGCGATCTCGGAGCCTTCAGTCGCAGTCCACCCGAACAAACAAGCATTACTTACGTTCTGGCACGCCGTGTCTGTGGACTGTCCCGAGAACGTGCAGCTAGCGGTCGCCAACCAGCGGCTCACCAAACATATCGCTTTCAATTATATACTGTGAGTATCATTACATTACGAGCTAGTGAGACGGACTTATCCAAGTTGTTTTCTGTGTGAATTCACAAGGAACGCATTGTTTATTATTAGTTATAGATAAAATTAGGATAGGCGCTTTTATCGCATTGGGTTAAAAATGTAGGTAGATAAATAAATAAATTTAAAAGCCATCTAAAAACCGGCCAAGTCTAAGTCGGACTCTGCTCGCACACGAACGCCGAAGTGACGTTTATTGCATGTAATCAAATTCATAGTTAAAAGGCAATAGAAATACATAATCTGTGAAAATTTCAACTGTCTTAGGTAGACAGTACACACAAATACAAAAAATTTAATAAAATTCATAATTAAGGTTCATGAGATACAGCCCACTGTCAGACAGACAGATGGACGAACAGCGGAGTCTTAGTAATAGGGTTCTGTTTGACACCCTTCGAGTGCGGAACCATAAAAAACCGCTTATTAATTTTATTCTAACTACAAGCACACGCGGGACATATTTTTCATCCGAGGCCCCATATAACCATCTCGACTTTACGCATCGACCGCGTTTGCCGCTCCGATTGGCGCTTCGGCCCCTGTCGATGCGTAAAGTCGAGATGGTTATACAATAGGGCCTCGGATGAAAAAGATGTCCCGCGTGTGTTTGAGAATGTAAACATTCACACGATACAAGAGCAGTTCCTAGTGGGGAGCAACAAAAAACACCGAATTTGTTGACATTATAATTGTGACGTTTTAGCTCAAATTACTTGTTGACTGTGCCACTTAGAATACGTTTATTACACCAATGTTATAATAACCTTACATCCAAGCCCATGTAAGACCCAGTTCCGTTATTCTTTTGATCATATTTTAATTCCATGTCTAAAATTTTATTATAATGAAATGATTCACACAGCAAAATATGCATAGGTATTGGGGAAATAGCATGAATCACATATTAATTGACACAGATAATACGTGCATGTTTTTTTGCATCAACTCACTATCGGAACTAAAATAATCGCTGATTTCCACATAAAAGCTGATTAGTTCATAACACAATGCATACGTAGGCAATATCTTTGAGATTTCATGCGCTATTTCAACGACTCTTTCATCGGGGATATAGCTCAGTGGTAGAGCATTCGACTGCAGATCGAGAGGTCCCCGGTTCAAACCCGGGTGTCCCCTGTGAAGTCTCTTTTTGCATTTTTATTAGGAATCTGTAACAGTTTTCTTTTGTTTTATGTATAATTACTATAGAGTTTTTGGTCAAATGGCGTTACTTTTTGTTTTTTAAAAGAGGTTTAAACAAAATAACGAAAGGTCGGATCGCTTTGAACCTTAACTTTTTAGCCACTTTCACTTTTTTATAATAGGTCACTGACAATGCTGTATAAACATAACTTAGTATTCATGTTACCCGCTCTGTAATAGTTATAACATAACATATGTTCACGCCTGTATGCCCCGAAGAGTTAGGCAGTGTAGCTAGCAAGAACAGCCAATTTCGTAGGTTAGGTAATTTATCTATATCATTACATAGCGCGGACCACGAAGACGGCGAAGTAGTAGCATACAACCGCGCCATGCTACCTCCCTATTACGCGTTACTTCGCCTGTGCTGCCGACGGTCCAGTTCGTTCGCGCGCTCCCTCGCTCAGCATCAGAACATACACTGGGCGTTCAGGAACATCGCGCCACACGCTCATCTGTACCCCGGCGCGGCTGACGAGTTGTTGAGGTCAGTAGATCGACCTATTTTGGTCATTATGTAAAATTAATTGTTTATGTATGTTGTTAAGTTAGATCGAGAGTTACACCCTCATTATAAGCAAATTTTCTGGACACATTTAAACATCATTAAAAAAATTAAAACAGTGATTGAAGGCAGATTTTGTAAGTAATCTATTTCATCATCTGCCTAGCCTTTTCCCAACTATGTTGGAGTCGGCTTTGAATCCAACCGGATGCAGCTGAATACCAGTATTTTACATGGAGCGACTGCCTATCTGACCTCCACAACCCAGTTACTGGGTAACACGATACACATTGGTAAGACTGGTTGTCAGACATACACTAAACACACACATAAAAATTACATCCATACACTAAATAATCATTTCTCGTCATCCAGACTCGCCCGCATATTAGCAGCTCGCGGCGGCAACGGCAACGGCAACAACGGCAGTACAAGCAGCGGTAACGGCAGCGGCAACGGCGCCAGCAGCGGCAGTGAGTCCGCCGACGGCAGAGAGGCCGCCGCCTTCAGGCGAAGCACGCTCTCCGCCTACTTACAGGGTGAGCACATAGGTATCATACACTTCAAACACTAATAGAATGTAGCTTGTTGATGTTGTGTCGTAGTTAGTAACGACTGTGCTTATAACAGTTGTGAGCATGGTCTTATTTTGTACAAGGTTGCAGGGACATAGACGCACAACCTGTTTATCATGGATTCAGGACCCCCTGCGTTAAAATTTTTCGTCGGCTAATACAATAAAAACATGCTGTTCCATACATTTTTTTTGACCGCGTAGGTATTGCACTTTTGTGGGAAACTGTTTTTTTTTATAACCGACTTTAAATTTCAACGCCTTTTTACCCACTGGTCCAGAATCATGTACTGAACCCATGATATCAGGTTGTCCATCGAGGTCCCTGCCACCCTGTATTCGGTGAAGGGACATCGGAACTAAAACTTTGACCATGGATTTAGTACAAGATCCCAGTCTACGAAAATTCTGCAGTCTTTAGTCTAGTAATCATGTCATTGTACTGAATCCATGGCAGAAAAGGTTTCGTTACGATATCTACCACCGTGTATTAAAATTATAACTTTTATGTTGTTAGAAGCAGGTGCTTGTTAAATTTTTGGTTTAAATATACAACATTATAGCTTTCAGTAGTTTAGTAGTCGCTATGGTTGTTCATGTTTACCGTATGTTATACAAATAATGAGACACTGCCGTCTTTGGGTACCAACAAATGTGAAAAAAGATTACGCCGTTTCAATTCCCGCACAAGAGGTCCTAGACAAGTGACAATCGCTTCCAAAGCGTTTCGTTTGTCCACAACGACTTTCGACAGGATTGAAATAAGGTTATCGATAGCTTATGTCAGTCCTATACATTTTTGCCTTTTCTATCATCGTTTTTGCTGATAGAATGTCACTTTTTCTAGGCCCAAGGGTATCTATTTAACAAACAGGTTGTTTGTTTAGTTATGGGAGATTTTGTTTGTAAACATACTGACAATACAGGATAAAATATTAGGATCCAGCATTTAATCCTAACTAATATTATAAATGCGAAAGTGAGTTTGTTTGTTGCACTTTCACGCTAAAACGGCTGAATAGATTTTGATGAAGTTTGGCACATGGGTAGACCATGACCTGGATTAGGACATAGGATACTTTTTATCCCGATATTCCCACGGCATCGAGACTTATGTGGGTGAAATGGCGGAGTGCAGCTAGTAATAAATAAATAGCACTCACTTGTGCAATAAAGCGATTTTGAAAGCAGTCTATATTCTGCAATTACAGACTAACGGTTTCTGGAACGAAGACCAAAAAAAAAAAAAATCTAATGCTTGAAAACTGATGTGATTGGTGTACGGTACCTATTATCAACAGCCAATCAGATCACTTGACATGAGTTTGATTTTGAAAAGTCGTTGGTTTTCAGTTCAAAAACCGGGTGTCACCCGTACATAGTGGAGATATATGTTTCAAACACAGTTGTTCTACATACGTTTTACTTACAGGTCTTAACGGTCGGACGTGTTGGTCCACGCTAATATCTGCGTTTTGCACGCTAGTCGAGAATGAGGATGACAGGCTCTACGTTGTGTATAATGGAGGACTGCAGATGACTTTCGAAGTAAGTACAGATACTTTTCAACAATTTTTATTACTGAAAAAATCTTTGCTGTTTCATTTAAATATTACAATGACGAGTATCGTCGGTTTGTTGATTATGGTGGATTGGTGGCGCGCTTATTGTTTTTTATTCTATCAGCGGTTACCAGTACTAAATCTAGACATCTACCTGTAACGACCTTGTCATCTGACAAGAGATATTCATGACTCATGACTCTATGACCTGTCATGACTTATGACAGGTAATAGAGTTAGGTAACCTAAAAAAAATTGAAAATCCAAGTTGGAAGTTGGTGAAGGTCTTCGTTACTCAAGCACTATTGAACGTAACACTTAACCGCTTTAAAAGGCACTCAGATAGACCATGTCTTAAATTAACACAAAAGATACTTACACGAGTAGGCAACAGTTACTAATGACTTTTGTACATGTTTTATTTACAAATATATACAAATATTCTAATTAATAATCTAATCATACAATATTTTCTCTGTCCCCCAGGCCCTACACAGTCTCCACGCCGTATACGTAGACGGAGGCGGCGCGGGCGGGTCCGCGGGCGCGGTGCGGGCCGAGCTGACGGCCGCGCTGCGGTGGGCGCGCGCTCTGTGTCGCACGCTGCGGACCCGGCGGGACAGCAAGGAGGCCCGGGCACTGCTGCTGGCCTGCAAGGACTGGCCCGAGTGCGCTAGACGACTGCTCACCATGCTCAACTTACACCACAGGCATAATCATCTGAGGGACGCTGCGTTAGGTACGCATTTTTGCCTTTTATTGATCAATGAAAATGAATATAGCGTAAAAGCCGCGAGAACGAGACGGACGTCTTTATACGGAAAGCGAAATTAAACTCTACCTATAGATAGGCACATTCTCACATTACTTTTCAGAAGAAATGTTTATCATTTAATTTCATCTGCGATGGATCTGAACCATGTCACATGGAATTAGGCTAAGAACTCTCGGAGCGGTTTTCACCCGCGCCCGCCGCGGTGGTGGAACTGCGGTTTTATTTCCAAACTCACGAGACTGGTGACTTACGCGGTCACGCAGCCGTCGCGGTTGCGCAAAATGGCTTCGGATTTCTGTACCCCCCGCCCCGCCGGCTACTGCGGGCCCCGCCGGCTACTGCGGGCCCCGCCGGCTACTGCGGGCCCCGCCGGCTACTGCGGGCCCCGCCGGCTACTGCGGGCCCCGCCAAGCGATCGCAGAGCGAGCGGGTGCAACCCGCCCAGGCGGCGGGTGAGTGCCGGGCGGGACCCGCAAACAACCGCGCGCGCCGCGGGTGTAAAACGCGTCGTGAGTTCTTAGCCTTAAGGTATCTTATCGCATGACTTTGTATCCAAATAATATTTGGCAATAATGATTAACGATACCTTTGCCTAGGCGTGCTCCGCGAAGTAGTGATGCTGGGCGGCGGCGCGGCGCTGGGCGCGCTGGTCCCGCTGGCGGCGGGCGCGCACTGCGCGGCGCGCCCGCGCCCGCACGTGTGCGCCGCGCGCGCCGCGCACGTGCCGCCCGCGCCCGGCCCGGCGCAGGCGCACGACAAGCACAACGCGCACCGCCTCGCTACGTCCTACAGGCCGTACCATAAGTTTATAGGTAGGTTTACATCTCCTACTGCGCGCCGCGCACGTGCATTTTCAGAGCAATGTAGCAAACAATTAATTGCATAGTGCATACCTGCCTTGATCGATCGATCATCGAATCCGCGACCTACAACTCGACAGCCAGGGCCATAAACTTTTTTTCATTCCTATTTAATAAATAAAATATCAAACAAAAGGAGGAAAAAATATTGGCAATAAAATATAAACAAATTTAATTAAAAACACAAACCATTCTAATATTTCAGATACTTGTTGTCGTGTAGCTCGCAGTCAACGCTGCATGTCCGAACAATTAGTGTTGCTCTCGGCTCTCTGTGCACTTGAAGCAGTGCCCTTGCGCTTTAACTACTTCGCAGCTTTCTGGAGAGATGTGGCTACTTCGCCGGTGAGTATCAGATATCTTCACAGATAGTGAATTTTACATGGTTACAGTTGGTGTAGTAAAAGTGCGAGTCGGAACCTGTATACCATAAAAGTTACGAACTATTTATTTATTTTTTAGCTGATTTAGATAGAGATTAGCTGGAAACAGCCGACAGAGACAATTATTTTTATTTTTTTGTTATAAGTACCGTATTTACTTTCATAAGCATAATATACAGGATGAAATTGAATAGACGCGACAAATTTAAATATATTCAACGTGCTACAAAGAAAATATAGAGTATATCATTACGGAAAATTATTAAAGAATAAAAAAGTTGCTAAAACCATGAAAACAATAAAAGTATCAACTAAATAATTCCTCGTATTACCGCTATCGTAAACGCATAGTAGTACCTAACCTACGTAGCTAAAAAGTACCCATGAATCAACCGCCCCGCGCTCCGCGCGCCGCTCCCCACCCGCGTTGTCACACACCGCCCCGGACCCGAGCGGCCGCGCTTTTGATTACCGCGACCCCGCGTGCGCATGAAAACATTGTAAAACCAACTTTCCCTACGTACTCTTATCGACTTAGGATGATCAAAATACAATAAACTAAGATAAATTTTACAAAAATTAACGAGACTATTTTTGTAACTTCTTCTTTTCGTGTGGTTAGTGACTAACCTGGTGTCAGCGCTCGAGTGGTTCTCGCGCACTCCAAATGAATCGCTGCCGTAAAGATCCGCCGGCATTCCGGAATGCCACCGCGGCTCCACGGATTGTATTTTAGGCGTATTTAAAAAGTTGGATCACATTATGTACAATAATAGTCTTATTTACAATTTCTTTAAAATGACTAAAACTTACGTGTATTTTAACAGATGCTAACAGATGTCCTCCTCGATTTTGTAAACATAATAAGGCGCCGCAAATTGTCAAGTTTTCTAAGCACTGTCTGGGATTTTACAACAGCTGTACGTACCATACAAGTCAACCATGTTTAGTAACAGACTGGTCGTTGGTTAATGGCACACGACTATTTCCTCTCGTCCTATGCATCTTACGTAATTACGTTACAGTCCGGTACACTAACACTAAAACAGGATAACTCATGTACCTAGGTACATGAGGTAACAATTTCACGGCACACCATCGAATAATCGCAGTATTGCAAATTGTGTGCGCGACATCTCTCCTTGAGATGTTTTCGGGAGACTGACCGGCGCAGCGGGCGCGGGGCGGGAGTAGTGCGGGTGGGTGGACAGCGGGGCACAGTATTATTTTTCCCTCGAAAAAACGGACATCCCCCTTTTATTAACTTATCCGATAGAACAGCTTACTTTAAAAGTAAGAGTAAAATACCCGTTTGACAATTTTGTCCCAATCGGGAGATATAAATTTTTCATATTTTTTTCTATGGTTTCCATAAAAACCATAGAAATCGCAATAGCTTCAGATCCAATCCGTTTTTGTTATATCTTTGATTGCAATTACTTGATGCTTTATATTAAGTAAATTATCAAGCAAACGCTAAATTTTTATCGTTAAACGTGTATGAGTTACAACGAATTTTACGTATTTTCGATTTTATTTTTTTATTTCATGGCATTTGGATTCAATATCGATACAAGCTGTTGCTTTGGCACTAAGAAGTACCGATTTAAAATATCATATCCAAATCTTATGTTATCTAGAATTTACAGGATTCTGAAATTTAGGCGATAGGGTTGGCACAAGACGTTTTTTTTTTAATATGTTTTTTTGTGAAAATGTTAATTCCCGATACCGGTGGGCTACTCTTTTACATATTATTAAATGTTTTTTATATATTTATTTTTAAGAAATATTTAAAAATGTAAAATAATATGTATTAAAATAAATAAAGGACATAATAACATAGGTATCTGAAAGAAGTTACAATTTCATTGATTTTCACATTGTTAATGATAAATCCAACTATTTTCATATTATTTTATAAATAGTTAAAAAGTAAATAAAATTAAAATGAATACGGAATTATAATGCTAGTAATCCTACTAGTTTTTTAAATGAACAATTTTAGCAGTTTCGATATTTATTTGGATATTTGTAAGTTTATCAATATCATACGACGTTAAATACGATGACGTACAATAAACGAATTTTTCGTTTATCCAATGAAGGGCAATTTTTGGTACGGGGAAGGGGTCCGCCCTCGTTAGGATTAAACCTACAAATTAACAAAAAATATTATTTTTTATGAAGTGTTGACATCAAAATTATCAGAAAAAACTTTAGAAGTGAATAACTCCTAGATAACGCGAGATTTGGATTTGGTTTTTTTTTTTGTGATTGGTTGTGGTCTAAAGATGATTTACAATAAATATAGAATCCAACTAAGCAAAGATACAACCATGAAAAATCGAAATCTCAAAACACAAAAAAAGCATACTTATTTCTTTACATCTGTACTAGTTAGTACTCTTTTGTATTTTTTTTCCAATATATTGAATATGGTTTTATTACAAATAATAAAGAAAAGGGTAAAATAATGCGTATTTTTTTTGTAATTAATTCATTTAGAAAAGATCAAAAATTTATAAAATAATTTTTTACTTGTTTTTGGTGTAAAATTGGCACATCGGTACTTTACTCTTACTTTTAAAATAACCTGTTCTATCGGATAATTTAATTAAAAGGGGATGCCCGTTTTTCGAGGCAAAAATAATACTGTGCGGGGGTTGACCGAGAACAGGGAAGGGAAGGGAGCAAAATACATGGCTAGGCTTGGGAACGTCGCACGCTACTTCGTGGAAATTACCAAAATTAGGTAAATGACCGCAAGCGCAAAGCGTTGCCATACTTCACGAGGTGAAAGTGAAGTTCATGAACTCTGCGATGAATGGATTGTATTTCTGACGACTGACGCGCCTAAATTGATACTTTAATTTTTTTGTTTGTTTTAAATTTATTTTATTTTACTAGAACGCCAAAAAATCGTGTCTACGTGAAGGAAATAACTTAGTTTGCACTATCTAAGCCGATAATTACACTTTTTTTTTACATTTTATATTTCGGAAATAACAATTTAAAATGATTAGGTAACAGTTACTGAACCTCCCATTTCAATTTGTCGCATGTTTTTAATTTCATCCTGTAGTCAAACGCTGTTATTTTGAAATCACAAACATACATTTCAATTTTATTTATTTGTACAGATAATAAATGAATGTGTTATAATTATTTGCAGGCTGATTCAAAGTTGGAGGAGATGTTACTAGAATGCAGTGTCGCCACGGAGTATGTTGATGCAGTGTTGTTAGATGAACGTGAGTCGCTGGAGGACCCCGTCATATATCAGTTCATGCAGCATTATTATCCTAAGGTATGCTATACTTCATGTCTATAGCATCGACTTGATGATCACTAGTACATCTAAACCGCGTTCAAAACCTATCAGTGTCCATATTGTTGTGCGATTCTCGGGATACCGGGATATTGTTTTTTTTTTTTCATAATCAAATACCTTAATATTGTTTTAAGCGCAATAGAGGTTGTTTATTAACTGGCAAATGTGTTACATTTCTTGTAGCTGGGCGGCGGCGGCTCAAACGCATCAGACAACGCCGACGGCACAGACAGCGGTTCAGGCGCCGGCGCAGGCGCAGCCGAAGCATTGCTAGAAGAGCTCGTGTCGGCGGCCGCGCGCGCGCCGCTGCGGGCGCTGCTGGCGCCGGCGCGCGCGCTGGCCCTGCTGCACGCGCGCGCGCCGCTGGAGCCGCCGCGGGCGCGCGACCTGCAGCGCGTCACGCGCGCCTTGCGGGCCAGGCTGCAGCATGCTACAGGTAACTTGCTCACATTCAAAGGTTGTCTGGTATATCGCTATTAATGGTTATTTAAAGTCGTTTTGTTAAAGAACATCGAACCTCGTTGGTAAACATGGACCGTCCGCCATCGTGAAAAAAAAACAGCTTTGGCGGCCAGGGATTAAACATGAGTCAATCGACAGAGTAACCTAAATATCTCAGAAAGTATATTATTTACGAGATTCATCACTAAATATTTTTTGTTTGCAATCACTGACTCTCATCAATGACACTTGTTTCATCAATTTAATTTCAACTCGTAGTGGCTTTTGTGGACATGATAATTATTCAATTTGTTACAGTTGTAATAGCAATCACGTAATTTGGCTGAAATAGGTTTTTTTTTATTGTTGTCTTTTATATAGATTATTTTCTATTTTGTGAATGTGAGAACTTTGTAGGCTTATTGGACTGTAGATTTATTGAACATCTATTTTGTTAAGTACCTGGTACTTACTTGTTGAAAGGCCTACATTGTCCTCCCATGCCTACTAACACTGTAATTTGAAAATATTGTAAAAGCCAATTATTTTTAAAAGAGTAACCGTGGAGTTTCTTGCCGGCTCTTCTCCATAGGAAACGATCAATTGGAACCGTGCACCTAGCTTCTGACGTTTTATAAGTGCCCATGTAGGTTTATGTGAATTAAAATATTTTGATTTTGATCACTGGCTGCCGGTGTTGGACGATACTCAGCTTGGGTATGCCAGGTCCCATACAAAAATGTTCAAATATTCAATTAACATAATATTTTTTCCGCTACCACCAACTATATAGATTTGGCAATTTTTTTTGTTTAAGTCAAGCCTACTTTTACCGTTTGCTTGTTGTCAGCGCCTTAAGAACTTTGATAAATATATATCACATTCTTACAGAAGAAGAAAGTTCCGAGCCAGAGAGCGGGTGCGCAGGCGGACCGAGCAACACGGCCACACGGGGCGGATCCGGTTCCGGCAGCTCAGGCGACGACGCCGCATCCGAAGCAGCGGAACCCGACTCTGAGCCGGACGAGGCGACGCCGCGCGGTGCCGCATTAACGCACTTAGCGCATGCGCTGGACGCACTGGACGCGCTCGCGAGCGCGGCCGCGGCGCCCGCTCCGCCGGCCCAGGCGCCGCCCGCGCCCTAGCCGCCGGCCCAGGCGCCACCCGCGCCCTAGCCGCCTGCCGCCTGCCGCCGCGCCGCTCCGGTGCCGTGTGCGACTTCGCGATCGATATCCTAACTCACGGCTCGATGATGGTATGGAACTTTTGTTTTATGAACTGCCAGTTAATCGCGAAGTGTTGAGTTTTGTTTGGGATAATTGACAACGTAATGATGTATTACTGCGCAAATAATATCATTGTATGACATTGATCAACGCCGTTTTGACCCCTGTACAAAAAACTAGGAATTAATTTACGGCGTTGACGCAACAACAACAAACTTCTATAATTTTAGGCCAAACATATATTATTATATGAACTTTTTGCCATTGGTACGCTACGAGGATTGTGTCTCGTCTCGTATAGAAGAGATGAAATGGTTTGTTCAAATGGCTGTCCATTTACTTAAGGGTGTAACCAGACTGTGGTTGACTGAGAACATCCTGACATATTTTGACACAAGTATGATGTATGAAGTGACATATTTTAAATTTACGCGACGGTCGATGTCAGTCTGCCGCAGTCTAATAATTGTTTAATAGGGATGATGACTAAAATTGTTTTTTGTCCGTCAGGTAGATCAGGAAAAAATATTGGACACGTTTTTTTTTTTACGTAATCAAAAGATTTTAGCGGTACATTGATTTAAAATGTGGCTTGACGTCACGCCTATGTAGATTTTATATTTAGATGTGACGTAGCGAGCCCCACTACCCTACTTTGATTCGTTTTATCTAAGTCATTTTTTATTAATATGATAAAGCAAAAAATACGTATCTCATATTTTTTTATTATCTGACTGACGAACTAAATAGTTTTTTTTTTTGTTACCCAGGCATCATCCCTGTTGTGGGTACACATAACGCGATACGTACCATAAAATTTTAATGTAACACACGTTGAAGAATTCGCCTATTTGTGTAACTTTTCATGTTGCATTGCATGTTTGGAAAACGAAACGAACATGCCAATGTTCGTTTCAACGTAAATTACGTATCACATATGTGTACCTACCATTATATTCTATGCTCAAGAGGCATCTAAGATCTCGACACAAGCTTCAAGAAAGTAATTCCCTCTTTAACTTTAGATCTGTTAATCCCACAGACATGAGACATCAAATTATAAAACAATGTACACCTGTGGACAATGTCGATTGTCCATTTTTCACCCTTATCCCCTTAGTAATAGGGTTAAAAGTGGTCAACTGCCACTGTCCGCGGTTCTACGCTTTCATAGCGTGTATGTATTTCCTTGAACACGTTGCATAGACTGTCCTATAAATATTAATTTAAAATTGACATCTCATTTGAAAGTGCAAATGATGTGAGATTTTTTTTTTATAACTTTGGTTGTTTCTTATAATATGTGTAAGTTAAGTGTATATACATAGATTTGTGATCGTTGCGTTTCAGTAAGTATATGAAATAATTATTATTTAGTTAGGAATTGGAAACAATACAGTGACTTTGTCTATTAATATTTGGTTCGCGTAGAAAGTAGGAGAGTTGTATAAAACATCGTTGTTTAGAATACATTCCAGACGTATCATCACAAAAGCCGGGCTAACATTCGCAGCGCGACAAAACTCTTATTTTAAAACGAGATAATTACTATGTATCTTGTCATGTCTCCTTTCGGTGCGAGATAATGCGACGACAAAATTTTGTCACGCCTGCGTATTTTGGCCTGGCGGGACTCGTACTTTTAGTATATGAGGTAACATGACGATGTCTATTCTGTATCGGTCTCTAAATACAGGCTGATATAGATTAGACTAGATTATCTGCACTCGCTAAAAAGACATCACTGTATTACTGTATTCAAATTTTGTCATATTAATATTATACTGTTCAGTATTTTGTCTTACTATATTGGAATAAATATTAAAATCGTATGCATGCCACATTGACAGAGCAATATTATTTTGACGAAGCACTCGCACCATTGACTCGATATTCACGAAATGGATGCAACAGCAACTCTTAAAGTTGCAGATAAAACTATGCATCTTTAATAACTTATTTCGTACAATGTTCTATCTTTTCTGCGAGTGCAGCTCTTTCCACCCAGTCTAAACAAGAGGTGCACAATCATTTTCTTGATTTCCGAAAATAACCTTTTTCGTTCAACAATCCTGGAAATATTTACTCACCTCTATAGATGAAGGTTATTGAAAAATATCTAATTTAACAACGTTTATCCGAACTGGAGGATGTGTTGAAAAAAAATTAATTGTAACTAAACATGACTGCATCATCTCTTTATATTAAAAAGTGATTAGTACTCCTTTGAAACATAACTATGTTTCATATGACTACTAATTCTGATGTGCTTTTATTTATTTAATTTGTAAGCTCACAGTAGCTGGAGCTGGCGGCTATTAGAACTGTAGTATTCCTATTTTTTTTTATTATCTAAATTAGATAATGTTGCATGCGAAACTAAATTAGGAATCTTATGGTCATTGTTTTTTTTATGTATTTTGTAAAATTGCGGTCTCTTATTCGACCTATGTTGGAGAAAGTCGATACAATATCGCTAGGTGGTATTTTTTTTATTGCTGCTTTATACAGATTAAGTACTTTCTTTGATAGAAGTAGGTCATATATTTTAATTTTATTTCATTCAGTTTTCATAATAATCTTTCATGTTACGAAATATATGCTCATATAGTGTGAAGTAAATGTAATTTCGTCATTGTACGTTATGTCTTCTGTTATGGAACTCGTAGACTTCTTATAAATAGCTATAGCTTTCAACTGATGCGCATTTCTAACTTAGTGTCTGTAATTAAATTGTATTTGTGTGTGTATGGCTGTTGCAAAATTGATATTGTATGTCAAAATTATAATAATGTACATTTAGGCTGTGAGCATTTTGTTAATTTATCTTAAATATTGTAATCTAATTAGTCAAAAAATACCCCACCCCGCTTATAGTGTCTATGTGTGAAAATACTAAATGACATATTGAACAAAACAATCACCCGTCCAGGCGCGTACTTTTATTTGATAATCAGAACTTTGAACATTAGGCAAGTATGTTGTGATAGTTAGATCTACAAGCTCTTTCTAATATCTGTAAAAACATTTTACCTTAAAGTATATATTTATGTAATATTTAAAAATCTTCTCAACATATTCAATTTTAACTGCTATCATAGGTGTTCTTTTAATGTAAACTTGAATAATATTCGCATAGGTGGCAACACAGAATCACATACACTGCCCAGTTCGATAAGATTTTAAATAATTAGTCATTGTAAATCATATAATCTCACGTAGAAAGTACGGTTCATATTAATTGTATATAACGGCAATTTACCTGAAGATGTTACTGAGGAACCTGTCCATTTTATATCTTTATAGTGAACACTAGCATGATCTATTTACGCTATAGCCCATCACAAATTTACTTGTCGTTTAGAATGTTTAAACGTGAAAATAAATGTTGTACGTAATTCACCATGTATATTGTATTTAATGGTAATCTCTCGAATATCATATTTGTACACGCGTACCACCTTTGTAGCTACAAATAGTTGCATGTGGAATTCGCTATCGAAAGGAAGCAATACATTCGACTTAATAAGAATTATCAAAAGAATAATGTGTCATTTCTTCTTCATGTTAATTATTTAATTTTATTCGTGTACCTATAATTATTACGAGTATCGTATCGGTAAAGCATGCGGTGGACAGTCACTGGACAGTTTGAGGGGGTATGAAAGTAATGTGGTGCTATCTATCTGATCGGAGTGACTGGAGCATAAGACAAAACATGTATTTAAGTTTGTCCTGTTTTTAGAGCTTATTAATATATACAACTTAATATAACTATGCTGTAATTATCTTTATTAATTTTAAGGTTATAATATGTTTGTAATGAGATGTGGCATAAGATGATCGCAAACGTTATGTGGTACTTATTGTGGTCACATTGTACCCCATTTCGTTTTATGGCTTTGAATTTGTGTATTATATTAAAATGTGTTACTGGAACTAGAGTTTCGGTCGAATATAACTGTGTTATTGAATACAATTTGTGAAAATTAATGAAAATACTGTAAATCGGACTGGAAAGCCAAAGTAAACAGTATTTTATACAAGAGTATTTTATTTCATGGAAACGCAACACAGTCCTCAGTCGACGAAACAATTTGAAAAAAAAAAGTAATTAATAAAAATAAAAACTCCGACTGCAAAAACACAACTGAAAAAAAGAAATGAAAACCAAGTACAGTTCGATATCTTAATGGCGGCGGCTCGGAACTTGAGGCGAGTCGCTGCGTGAGCGTCAAGATGGCGGGATCAAGCCCCCAATTTAAAAGTTATCACATTTAAGTGTTTGTACTACATATGTACTAATTGTACCCTAAACCAGACATTCGTACCTCTAAAGGTAAAGGAACTATGTTAAAACTTCCCTGGTCCCGCCACCTTGATGTCAAAGTGGCGGGACCTTCTGGAAGCGCTACTCAGAGGCGGGTAATTCACATCTGAAGACTTAGTACTACATATGTACAGATATATACTCAATTTTCAATACAATTGTAAGTGCCAAATTAAAGTTATGTGATTAAAACATTGGTCCCGCCAATTTGATGATTTATGTTATCGCTGAATTCATATGAAAATTGTTAGAGCTCGCGCAAAATCAAATGTGGAAACTTAGTACGTCCTTAGTACATGAACGTGTGTAATTTTCATATTCAAAACCTAAGTACATAAAAAGTTATTTAACATTCATCGTTATCTTTGGACAAAAACCGGCTAAGGGCGAGTCGGACTCGCGCACGAAGGGTACGAAGGGTACCTACCATCCTAATCCTAACTAATATTATAAATGCGAAAGTGAGGTTGTTTGTTTGTTACGCTTTCACGCTAAAACGGCTGAACGGATTTGGATGAAATAGTTATCTATAAAAACGGCACGTTTGTTTTTTTAGTACCTATTTGTTGTTATAGCGGCAACAGAAATACATCATCTGTGAAAATTTCAACTGTCTAACTATCACGGTTCATGAGATTCAGCCTGCTGACAGACGGATAGACAGACAGACTGACAGACAGACAGATGGATGGACAACAGAGTCCTAGCAATAGGGTCTCATTTTACCCTTTGGGTACGGAACCCTAAAAATGGACACATTTATGCAGAAATGAAACAACCCAAAATGGTTTTGATAATTATTATTTTTATAATATGGATCCAACTCCAATTATAAGTACATGAACGTGTGTAATTTTAAGTATCATATTTTATTATCTAAATTGTATTTCTATAGAATAGAATTGGAAAAATGAATGCAGAAATGAAACAAATAATCTTAATGATTCTGATAAATATTTTGATCAGTGGAAACCGTAATTACCTTACTTAGTTTGTATTTGACGATGTAATTATCTCATAACCGTGTTTTATAAGTTGTGAGAAAATATTATTGAACGGGTAGGTAGTCGATTGCGTTTCAACCATATTGCTTTTTGTATAGTCATTTTCGGAATGCGCTTTATAACAACAGTTAATTGAGGTAATATTGCCTATTTTAATAAATCTGTATTTAGGTACGTGAGCGACATAACAAGTTATTTTTCACCTCACAAGCTTGGAAGGATTCTGTTTATCATTCGAAATCTGAGTGCAAAAGTGCATTCTATCCGCTAACGTGGAAAGAGTTTTTAAAATTCGAACCTTTCTATTCAATAATTATTGAATAGAAATGTTATACCGCCGGGTCCACTTATAATGTATTAATATTTAACTAAATACTTCTACTACTTAATCAAACTGGCCAGCACGAAAAAAAAAAATCACTAAAAGCGCCAAAAGAAGTTTTCACTTCTAAAAACTTTATATAATTTTCTTTTGTTTTCAATTCACTTTTCATCATTTTATATTCTGTAAGCTACGTTAAGGATTTACAATGAAGAAGAAAATAAAAACAGGAAGGAAAAGTATAGTGCTGTTGGAAGACCAAAAAAAGGTATTTGAAAATAACAAAGCATCTTTTATTCACGGAATACCATCATCGAATGACCTAGTGTTTACTGATATAAGTAGACAACTCAATTTTAAAATGACCCCGAAAAGTTTATACCTATCGGTTAAACGCAATTTCAATTATTTTTTTGATGAAACTGGATCTGTAACGGATAGCGATTATAACGTTAAGGAAATAGAACATGATGAAAGTAGTGACTACGATGGTGATAAATTGCTTGTAGAATCTGAACAATTTCATTTCCATTTAGATATTTACGCTTGGAACAAAATTCAGCCAATCGTTAAATATGTCAGAAGAAATTGTCCTAGCATAACAACATCAAAGTATCGTAAGAAAATGTGTTTACCTAGTCAAGAATGGGCAGGGCTATTGAGAGAGGAGTTATGGAAAGTTACCAAAAAACCATGTACTTGGCATTTCAAAACGTATTCAATCAAACAAGATGAACTTGTTCGCTGTTTAGGAAAATGTAAAGAATGTGAAGCAAATGTTGAAATTCTTATATATTGGCCTACCGATATAATAGCAAACTGTGAGGTTACAATAAAAAATCAGAAACCAGACTTTAAACATAAATTTCAAAGAAAGATTAAATTGTCATCTATGAAAAGAAAAGAATTAAGTGATGACTTAAAAATGTCATCAGCCATCTCTGTACGCAACTCGTTAGCTCATTTTATGATGGACAGTAACGATGTTGAACCGCCTATCTTGCCAACACTAGGAACTCTTCGCCAAATCAAGCATGAAGGAAGAAAGGCTTCATATTGTGACTCAAACCCGACTATGTCCTTATGGCTAATGGCTCAAACTCCACCCTATAACGAATTTATCAGATTAATATCACTACATCCAAATTTCATCGTGCATTATTGGTCTCCTGATCAAGAAAAATATTACAGTCAATACCTTCATGATACTCAGCGGGCAGTAATAAGTCTAGATGCTACGGGGAGTATTTTGAAGAGCTTCGGCCCTTTTTCTAAAATTTCACTAACTAAACACTTGTTTTTATATGTGTGTGTTTTAAAACCATTTGAGGGGCACACCAGCGTACCATTGTTCCAGATGGTATCCGAAAGTCATACCATAGAAACGATTACTGACTGGCTGAATCAGTGGTGTAAAAAAAATCCAGTACCAGCAGAAGTAATATGCGATGACTCTTCTGCCCTTATTGGAGCATGTGTAAAAGCTTTTACACGCTGCAGTACAACAAAAGAATATTTGGAAGTATCATTTGGTATATTATTTGATCAAAAAGACATCAACCTGCCCGAAACTTACATTAGAATTGATACTAGCCATATGATCAAAATTTTATACAATCAGTCTTGTTTCAAAAATAGCGATAACAGAGTAAAGCACTTTTACGTTAATTGCTTAAAAAAGATGAAATCGTGTGAAAATTTTGAAGTGATGAAACAGATTGCAAAAGATATGGTTATACTTTGTTTGGCAAAGTTATCTGGTAATGATCAAGATGGAAAAATATCAAGAAGTGAAGAAGCGAGATTGCGATTGAAATCTTTGTTTCATGGCAATGAAATGGGCAACAATGACAGTGAAAGTGCTCATGATATTAATTTTGACAAAGAGATCAAATCTCAACTCGAATCTCAGCTCGAAACTGATGGGCAAAAGGAGGAAGAGAAACATGAGGACGGTATTTCTAAAAATTTAAGTTTCTTAGTGCAAGAACAAACCAGACAAGATACACACGAAAGAAAAATATCCCAAGTAGATATGAGAGTTGATTGGTTAAGTGATCATATATCTAGAGAAACAATTATTAATGATCTTACTTCTGAAACATTTTGTAACACAGAAAACTTATATTAGGTACTTGCCTTCGCTGATTGACACATTAGTAAGATTGATGAAGCAAGTGCCTTTATGGACTAACATAACTTTAATTTGGCACTTACAATTGTATTGAAAATTGAGTATATATCTGTACATATGTAGTACTAAGTCTTCAGATGTGAATTACCCGCCTCTGAGTAGCGCTTCCAGAAGGTCCCGCCACTTTGACATCAAGGTGGCGGGACCAGGGAAGTTTTAACATAGTTCCTTTACCTTTAGAGGTACGAATGTCTGGTTTAGGGTACAATTAGTACATATGTAGTACAAACACTTAAATGTGATAACTTTTAAATTGGGGGCTTGATCCCGCCATCTTGACGCTCACGTCGCTGCGCAGTAACAATTTCGTGTGTCAGCGGGTGTGAGGGGTGCGGTACTGAGCAGCGAAACCGCCATAAAGTTTGAATCGAACTGTATTATTATTTATAGAATTTGTGTATCGCAGGCGAGAACAAACCAATACCAATTCTTACTTTATTACTTATAGCTTTTTCATCATTTCTCACTCCAAATTATACATTTAAACATATAGGCACAGATATTATAATACTTATTTTTATTTTTATATATTTTTGTAATTACCTTCTAATACCATTTTGATAAGTTTGGGAAAAAAATATTTTTGCCGCCAAGAATCCGCCATTTTGGTTTTTTATAAATTTTAATATACCCAGTGAATCTAACGACATAACCATTCATCAAAATCGGTTCAGTGGTTTAGTAGTTACGAGGGAACATAGAGACGGACATGCAGGTCAAACACATCACCCTCCTTTTTTGGATTCGCCGCAGTCGGGCAAATATACGCTACTGAAAGAAAATGAAGTAATTAAAAAAGTACTCAAGTTATTGAAGTTTTTTTTGGTGGCCTACACTCAGCGGCCCCCGAGCCATAACAGAGCGCGGGTGGTTCCATCCAGGGCTAGTTCTACTCACCTGAAATTCTTATTATTCTGCGCTATTTCTTACAGTAAATGCTTTTGACTGCCTCCGTGGTCTAGTGGTTGCTATTTTAGGGGTATGAGGAACAGGGTGTAAAGTTCAATCATACTCCATAGAAAAGGGAGGATCCTCCAACCAGACGGGTGTTGTGTCTGGCGGGCAACTGCCCAACGATTGATGTTGGGTTCTCGTATATATGTCCACTGCACGGTAAACTTTAATTGCGCGATGCAGGATTTATGTGACGTCAGGTCAGCGTAGTTCGCATGTGGCGATGTAGATACCGCCACACTACTGTTGAGCACAGAAGAGTACATTTTTGGAAAGCAGCGATCAATTCATGTCCGTTAATGAAGATGCATGGTAATTTCAATATTATGTAAAAGGTAACGCGCAAACGCTACTGCTGAGCATGATGCTGTTGAGCATGAGGTTCTGGGTTCGATTCCCGGATCGCATATCGCACTTATACTTTATTAAGAGTACACTATGTAGAAAAACCATTTTCTATCATTACGTAGGATTAAAATGAACCGCTTCAATGTTGTGTTTTACTATTGTTATGTGTATTGAATTTGGATTATATTTCAATAGATGCACAATTTTGGCGCTTCGCAACGTTCACGACGGGCCTACCTGCCGCCGAAATTTGTGTATCGAGCTCCACCTCGCAGTTTTTTAGTAAATGAAACAAAAAAAAAAATTAAAAAATTACTTTTTCTTTATTTGAACTAATTTATTTATTATTTCAACAGGAAATGTTTCTACTAATTTATTAGCACAATCTAAACAATATATTTTTTTATAAAATAAACTGCACTCTTTGTTGATACACACAGTTTGTCCACAAACAGTACAATCGGATCCCAGTACCAGAATTTCTCCTTTCCCTGGTGGACTAAAGGGGTCCTTCATCACATAGCTTGGGTACTTAAGCACTACATTGCGAGAAAACGGTGGATTTGTGCCTTTGTAGTGAGATGTTTCATCTAATCCACAGGAAGTGCACTTAAAATCATAAACTATCTGCACTGGTTCTTCCTTTGGTGTTGAAGCTTCCATAGTATTACTGTAAGAAAATAATTTCACACTAATAAGAAAACAATAATTCAACAAATAAATTATTTTTTTATTGTTGTTAAACCAACTGAACCTTAGTGGCAATTAACTCTGAAATTATAGCAAGATGCAATGCAATGACCGGCTATCACTTGGTTCTCCTAACTAATTTGACTTATTATTTTGCCAAACAATTTTTACTTAGGGCAATTTTAACTCATACAAAAACTCAGTACTAGTAGGTAGGTACCATAGTTATCCAGCTAGTAAAGATATAAAAAGCAATACAAAAAACCCACAAGAATTGTGCCTGTTTTCATTATCTTTTTAATGAATCACTTGGCTGTTTCATAGTAATGCTCTTATTAGTAGCTAATTTGAGCAAGAATTTCATATGTTAAGATTCATATTTTAAGAATAAAGTTTACATTTGTATGAGACTTTGAGGCTTACTTTAATTACCAAAGTAAAGTCCAGTCTCTAAATTTTGGCCCTTGAATTTCTCCAAGGAAATGAAAAAAATCCTGTAATAATTTGATATATTATCTGCTTTTAAGGGGCTATTCTATATTATTTTATTTATTTGAATATTTGAATGAGTTATTACTCAATAAAATGTGTTACATAAAGTTTAATACTGTACTAGCCAAGGCATCTGTTGCAATGCCTTTTTTTTGTTGTTAGTTATGTACCTTCTCCGGCGCGCACACAACAACTTACCAAAGTTTCATCACAATCAGTCAAGCCATTTTCAAGTATTTGCGGGACTAACGCACGGCAATGGATGATATTTATATAGATAGATAAAAGATGACATCATTAGACAGGCTTAGGTGGTTGTTGAGGTTCCAGGTTGTACAGTGAACTTTTCTTTCGGAGCTTCTAAAGGCCACCAATGCGGTTTAATTATTTCAACTGGGTTTACCCCAATATTTATAGTTTCCGCTGCTAGTGCCTCTTTTATTCTAACTAAACCTAAACCAAGAGTACCCGCATAAACTTTGAACTTCCCCAAATTAGTTTTCCTATTCTCAAATTTACCCCAGATTGTGGCATCTCTTTGAAGATCCTCCTCCTGTTTTATATCCGTGAGTTGAATGGGCATTATTCTTTTTCTTATTACTCCTGTGTGGTGAGTCCGAGCAGTTAATTCTTGCCCAATATAACAGCCTTTATGAAAACTGACTCCATGGAGGTAGTCACAATTTACTTCTAGAGGAAAGCAAGTACCGGGGTACAATTCTTCAGCCCCCTCACTCACACCTAACTTATACCTCAGAGCTTGATACTCCGCTTCATCATTTTTAATAACAGTGTTTTTCCCAAGAGTTACATGAATATCAACCTGACCTACTTCTGGTGTAGTTATCATTCTATGACCAAGATCTGCCAGCCGTGGATCTTTGTATACATGAATATTATGTTTCATATCTGTTCTCCACATATCTATAACATCGCTAACAGGTGCTATCAATGCCCATATTTTGAACAGGTCAGTTACATCTTCGATTTTTATTCGTCTTTTCAACTTGTAAATATTTAGATGTTTTTGTAATAAATGTTGAATACCTTTGTCGCATTCAATCATGAAAGCATTTTCATTTTTAGTTCCCCATTTGTGTACTAAAGTATCATATAAAACTCTCCCCTTGGTATTCAAAAACATAGCATATATGGAATTTGCGCCTTCTTCAAAATGATTCATGTCGTTCGTAATAAGACCCTGGAGAAATGGCGCTGCTTCAGCACCACTTACTTTAACAAGGCTCCGGTTTTTTAAAGGGTATGCCACTTTCAATGAATCTTCGCTTGACGTAAAGGATCTAGACCATTTACTTAGGAGTGTAAATCTGTTTACCTGACTTGCAAATGGAATCATTGTTGGAATTTTTATTTAACCTCTGTAGAAATATTTTGTAATTTGTGTTCAAAAATTTTTCACATGTTTTTTTTTGTTTTCCTTCCTTGCGAACACAGAGTAATAATCTCTGTATAAAAATGTACTATGTGGTAATACTTGCGAAGAAACGAGTGACAGTGACAGTAATGCATTACATTCTCTGTGACTGTAACTGCCCTTATAGTAAAAGCACAGACTAAGTAGCACAGAACATAGGTACTTACTCTAGGGATCTAAGTCACAGAGCACTTTAAAATACTGGATCTAAGTAGTCTTAGTAAAAGTGTAAAAGTACTTACCACAGACTAAGTAGTTGACAGACGGGCGAATAAGCTCGCCGAGCCATAAGTACGCGCACTTCTATCACCCCTTTTAGAGTGCGCATCACATAAAAAGAAAGCTGGAAACTTACTGCACTAGTTCATGTGAGCGCTCCTTTTATGTGACGAGAACCTTACCACAGTTACCACAGAATATTACTTAGTGTTATGCACAGTGTTATGTATTATCAATGGTACCTAGGACTAGTCATAACAAGCGTCTTAAGGATGCGCTAAGGTAGCCCGCGAAATTCAAATTTTCTTACGTTTTTGGCAACTTGCAGGTCAACATACAACGTGATACTCACGTTGTATGTTGATCTATATTATTATTTGCATTTATATTGATTGATATATATTATTATTTGCGATTGTAACAAATATGGATTTACAGAAATATAATCATTCAAATCAGCAATACAACTCCTTAAGTTCATTGAATGACGATTTCTGAAATAGTCATTGAATGCACTTACATGTCGCGAAGACCGCGTACTTTAAGTACGCACGTCTATCAACCACTTTAGGCGCGCGATCAGTAAATCAGTACAGTCAGTACGCTGCGTTTTGGGCGCGTGCTGAGCTTGAAGAGAGGTTTCTTATGAAGCTGAAACGGGCTAGAAAGGGCTAATGAAAATCAATACCTAATATTATACTTTTATTTCAGGCATGTACTCGTACTTTCTATTAAATGGATTACATGAATCAAAATCATCCTCAGAAGAATCTCAAGGAGTACTTATTTCACTCTTTTTTATTACCTACCTCATGAAGTAATTGGTGAGAGCATCAGGCATCAGGTTTGTTTAAAACGTTCTATTCGACGTCATTGTTTTTAGTTTTTTTGCAGTTGCATTTTATTGCGATTTTTTGTTTTTATCAAGTTCATGGAACTGAAGAAACGTTCCGCGTCAGCATTTGGCACGGATCCTTACAGGTTAATACAGTGGTGAATTAATTTATCAATTATGGCTAGATTGCCGTCAGTCCGCTACGTTTTAACGTTCACGACAGTAAAACAGTGCGTGTAATATTACATTAAATAAAATAAAAAGCCTTTAATTCGGACCTTGATCCATGTGATGTTAGTAATACACACTAGGTACTTAAAAACTATGTTAGTAACAAATATAATACAAAAATAAAATTAAAATCTGTTCATATACCTGCTGCACCCACCTGACGCACCGGGTACATGCACATGTAGATGCACCCAATGCGCCATCATGTTGCAACAGGGCTTATCACTAATGACCTTCAGAATGCCGTTGACGCTCCCACGCACTCTGCGCATCTTGGTCGCAATCCTTTTTCGCAGGATGGTATTGAAACCATCGGTATGTGCTTTGGCAAACATTCCTGATGAACTGCAGTGACGTGGAAGCCCCAACAACATTCTGAAGGCATTATTGTACTGAACTCTGAGGGCGTTGTATGCCCTTTGCGTATATCGAATTACTTATTACTGCTGTGTGGTGAGTTTGCGTATATCGAACCCACAGAGTGCACGTGAACAACGATTGGCAAAAAGCCTTAAAAAGAGTTACTTTTACTTCTGGTGTACAACGTGCAAACCTGCGGGCCAACATATTGCATCGGACAGCCAACGCCCTCCGTTCTCTTTCCATGTCGGCATCATCTTTCAAGTCCTCAGTAACTATGTGCCCTAAGTACTTAAAATCTAGCACCCTTATATTGGTAAAATGTTAAAATCCCACATATTCCCCGCATGGGTCCTCTCCTCACAAAATCCCTAATCGTTTTGAGATTCCCTGTTTGGGGAAATCCCCACAAATTGGCAACGCTGGCCTAGGAATCATTCAGTGTTGTCCCCAAACATTCCCCGAAATCCCCCAAAATTCAGGTTTATAAGAAAAAAATTCAAAATTGGTTCTGCCGTGTGGCAGCTACGAGGGAACAGACAGATAAGTACACAGATACACACGTTAAACTTATAACACGTCTTTTTCTATCACAGGTTACCTCTAAAAAAAATATTTAATAAAATATTCTATCAGAGGTGACCCCAAAATATTTTTTTTAAAGATATAATTATGTACTATTTCCATTTGTAACGGAAGCTCCATTACTGAATCAGCATCTTCACGCACGTCGTCTGCAGTTCCGTAAATTTTTTCTGAGTTATAATCTTTAGCGTATTTCTGTCTTTTATGTGTGTTTGTGTTTCACACTATTTCGGCATCATCATTATATATTTTTTTAAATATTGCAACACAGTAAAAAATCTAAATTGCTGAATGTTGAGAATTAACCTATACTCACCTACGGCGAAGTATCGGGGGACTATTAATGAGACATCCGAGACAAGTCAATAACTGCATACAGTCGTGACTTCAACTTTACGCGGTCGGCTACGTCGTGTAGTGTCGTGTCGACGCACGCTGTCCATCGCTAACCGTATACAGTTAGTGTGCAGTTAGTCAAGGAGCACTGTATGCGGTTAGCGATGGACAGCATGCGTCGACACTACACGACTGCTGTAGCCGACCGCGTAAAGTTGAAGTCACGACTGTATGCAGTTAATATTGACTTCACACGACTGCAGCCGACCGCTTGAAGTTGATATCATGACTGAACGAAGTCGAACGTACAACTGCATGTAGTTGAATATATCGACTGCGCGCGGTTGCTGCGATGCAGTCCGTTTGATAGCAGCGATAGAAGATGACTTCTCATTGTGCGGAAAGCCTACAATGCGAGGCCACCAACCCACCGTAAACTGGGCCATGCATTGTTTTAAAGGGGTGATAGATGTGCGAACAAGTATGCGTACTTATAGCTCGGCGATCTTTACTCGACCGTGTGTCATGCTAAGTACGCGGACTTAAAAACCGCTGAGTAAGTTCTTCGGCGATCCAACAGGTTTGAAATTTTCGTTTTAGCCGGCCTTGGCTCGTCGTCTGTCATCGACTCATCGCCGCGAGCCGCGAGCCGCCAATTTGACAATGAAATTGTGAGCAAGCTTCACGGTGGGCGAGCCGCGTAATGTCGCGAACTTAAAAACCGCGTACTTTAAGTACGCACGTCTTACTTTAGAATCGAAATAAAATAGCTGATACGATTTATGATTTAATTTTGTATTTATTTGTAGGTAACTTAAATTATCGTACATATTTAAACTTAAGTAACTGCTTTAATGGACGATTGATTTCCATTTACAATACAAAAATAATAACGAATCATATAATAGGTACCTACTTAGGTACATAAACTAACTTTATGAACTTCAGATTAGGCGATGATCACTGCAATTAACATCTAATACTCTGCCAGATTATGTTTTATTAGTGTCATGTGACCTCGAGCGCAAAAACCTGAACGCACTATATGGCCTGGCTGCTGGGTGAGGCTAAGGCCCGGCGCCCATTGGCGGCACGGCATGCCAAGATATTTATGGCGACGAATAAAAATATAACCTAATTGTATGGAAATAAAATTGATACCGCTGCATCGTGTCCGTTGAAATTTCAATTGTATTGTCATACTATTAAGTTACATTTCTATTCGTCACATAAAAACCTCTTGCCGTGCCGAGTCGCCAGTGGGCCGGCCCTTAGGTGCCAGGAGTTATAATTATTATAAACTAGCTGCGCCTGCGCCCCGCGGTTTCATCGGCGTAAGTCTCGATCTCGTGTGAATATCGGGATAAAAAGTATCCTATGTCCTTTTCCAGGTTATGGTCAACCCCTGTGCCAAATTTCATCAAAATCCGTTCAGCCGTTTTAGCGTGAAAGCGTAACAAACAAACTCACTTTCGCATTTTTAATGTAAGTTAGGATTCGCTATTGTTTTGCGAAATCTTCTTACGCTTCTTTTTCGAGACTCCTTGAAGTTTCGAAAAAGAATAATTTAAAGGCCCAATGGTCCTAATAAAGCGGGTACACATGTCATGATGTTTACAGTTTTATAAGTCAAAAGATATAACTCTATTTCTGAGTGTTAATCCGTTCTTGCGACGTGTGTCATCTCAATGTCGTCAGTTTTATGCGGTGAGTTGACCGGTGTCACCGTCTGGGAGGTTGGGGCGGAGTCCTGTCCCTGCTCCAAGGATGCCGACACCAGTACTGTGGTGATCGTAGGCTCTGACCGCATCGATGCGTTGTCACGTTTGCTCGGCGAGCTTTGGTTGGATCGTTTATGATATTTTTGAGTCCTCAACAGATGTGGGATGACTTTCTGTAAAGAATTTGAAGTTTCATAAATTGATGCCAGTTAAAAACTTACCATACTACCACAAAACAGTGGCGTGCCTAGGGCTAAAATCAGGGCAAACAGACAGGTTTTTTTACGATAAAAAAAAATAGCCAAGTGAGCGATTTCCGGATTTTCTATGTTGTTCATGGTAACACCATTATTAAATAGTGTTATTTTTTAAATTTATTGATAGGCTCAATTTTGAAGGCAAGCCGGGCTTTTGGGCTTTTATGGAAGGAACGCCACTGCCACAAAACCGTGTTTATCATGACATTTCTGTATGGAGTTTATCATAAAACTGACATAAAACACGCGTTGAACAAGTGTCTAAGTTTTTGTGGTAAGGCGCTATGAAAACCTCTTGTTTTTAACTGTAAGTTCGTATTGCTAGCTATCTAGCGTATGCTCAGTTGGGAAGCTACGACCTTTTGAATACCTAGTTTGGTGGGTTGGCAATTGCTTTAAAATACCTTTAGGAGGGAAATTATATTGTTTGCCATCCAATTTAAAAAATACCTCTTACCTGTTGTGGGTCCTTAGCAAGATAGACATCCGTGCGTCTGAGCACGAAGTCCGGCGCCACAAGGCAGCGAGCCAGCAGTAAGGCGGCGGCGCACGCCCAGCTGGCCAGCACTCCGGCGCAGGCGGCGCGTGTCGCCGCCACACGCCCGCTAAACTCCCACGTTGCATTCCAGCTCGGTTCCAGGAATGCGTTAACTGAAGAACACCTGGGATAAACAACCTTCGTGATAATAATTGCAGATCATTGTAAGACAACGTCAGTCCTATTAACTCAGCGCGCGTCCTCGTGAATCTACCTATGGTTTTTTAAATGACTTTGCTGCTCAGCTTTACAATTTTCTCGAAGAATGAACGACTACGTTTCGATATTTCAGCGAAGGTATAAAAACGAGGCGTTTTTTTTATCTGTTAACGGTTGGTAAGACTGTTCGTAGTTCCACAGGTACTTACGTGGTAGAATTAGTGATGTTAAAGAAGGCTGCACAAAAATCGTGCAGGCCTCCGTTGGTTAACGTGAAGCTGTGTCCAGTGACCCCGACCATCACCAGTGCGAACACAAGCGCTGGAGGCAGGATACGCCATGGCTGTTGCAGCCTGAAAGTGAAATACGTATAATATAAGACGTTGTTTAGCAATAATTACCGACGTGTATAAAAAAACAGACACGGGAACTTATTATAACATCTGTAACATCATCTACATAGACTAATTGGGAAAAATACGGAATTATGAAATAAATAAGTAGTTCAAAAAAATGTGAACTTTGCATTGGAATGAGTTCATCAGGTATTTATACAAATCAAGAAGTGGTATTTTAACCAAGTACTTTTTTAATTACCCGACATCGTCAACGAGACTTCAAATCTTCCGCATTTTGAGCTCGTTGGACTATAGCCAACCAGTGCTGTTCTAATTACAAATTTTGTCTTGTATGTAATTTGTTGTTGTCTCACAAAGTTGCCACGAGATTTAAAAAAAAATGAGTTTGGCGGATTACTTATGGCCTGTCTTAAAAAATCTTCCGTTTTAGGTTGAGCTGATACGTTACGTTACGGGTTTGGTTTCCGCACTTAGTCCCTAAGGTGGACCATTGTGCGTGGGCCATGGCGGCCGTTGGGGGTTATTCCATCCAGCCCACCTCCCTCCAGAAGTTTAGATCCGTGTAAGATCTGGGTGACCTGGGTAATCTGGGCGACGCCCGTGCATTCAAAGAGCACGTGCGCGACGGTTTCCTCAGCCTCCATGCACGCTCTGCATAGAGGACTGTCCGTTATGCCCTGTGATGGTCGCCGCCACCAGACGCAGGCCATTCCTGTCCAGGCGTAACAAACGCCTGGTAAGCCTGCTATTCAGAGATGGCATAGCTTCCTTGGACTGCCTGCAGCCCGGTGCCGAGGACCACCAGTTCACCGTTTGGGTATGGGTGAATTCCTGAAGCCACCTGCGTATTTGGTTGAAGGGGATGGGTACGATGGGCTCGGGCCCATAGACTGAAGTGCTAGATGCTCTTCTAGCAATCTCGTCTGCTGCGTCATTGCCCAGCGATCCACTGTGTCCTTTAATCCATTATAGTGTCACTTTGTTGCAACCGGATAACGTTACCCGTTCTAGTGCGTTGTGACATTCAAGTGTAAGCTGCGAAGTAATGTATTTTTTCTGTATAGTCGGGTATTTAGTGACATGATTTGTTCTAGAACCCTTTGCAAATCTTCAACAAAGGAAGCCGCTTGGCACAGGCGTACCTAGTGGTCATCTGAGCTGATTTAGCCCTGTACCCACGTGGTACCACCCTGCAGGTAGGTGGGGGAGGGGGGGGGGAAACCCATCTACTGCGTTGCACTCTTACGTCGATATCTGCAAAAGTTTCGCAAATAGGTCGTGTTTGGTATCGTTTTCGTATAATTCAAGGACGAGGAATTCATTTCTGGAACCAGATTTTCACTCGTTCATAGAAAAAAAGAGAGTTAGCGAAACTTTTGCAGATATGGACGTAAGAGTGCAACGCGGTAGATGGGTTTCCCCCCTCCCCCCTCCCCCACCTACCTGCAGGGTGGTACCACGTGGGTATAGGGCTAAATCAGCTCAGATGACCACTAGGTACGCCTGTGCCAAGCGGCTTCCTTTGTTGAAGATTTGCAAGGTTGACGACACTAAATACCCCACTAGTAAGGATTGAAGAACTGAGGCACTGTCGTGTCGGAGAGTATGCGTACCCACATACGCATACTCTCCGACACGACAGTGGCCGTAACTCTCCTGGCTTCGCTGAGCTGATAGTTAAATAAACAAAACACAGATTCAAAGCCAACTTAGGTGAGTAGGTATTTATAGGTCATCATTATTATTATTGTCCGTTCCCGTCGTATTCAATTAATCATCAGAAGATCATCAGAAACTTTCGGTATGTCGGTTTACTCGTGCAAAGCGATGGTGAAGTAAATCGGACTGTTTAGTACAGAGTGGATGAAATGGGGGTTGGTCACGGGAATAATCTGTGATTCCAGGGGAAGATTTATAAAACAATGGTTAGACCTGCATTGCTATTCGGTAACCATCTTATCGTGAAAACTAAGGTAAGGTGAGCTATCGATGACAATGACAGCTCACTCCACGCTCACTTCACCTAGGTTTTCACGGTGAAATGGTTACAGAATAGCAATGCTGCTGTCTTGTATGAATTAGAATGTTGGGCCACAAAAGGGATGAATGAAAGGCAATTGCATGTAGCTGAAATGAGAATGCTTTAAAGGGATATGTGGTGTTCCGCGAATGGATAGAATAAGAAATGAGTAAATAAGAAGAAGTCTGAAAGTGACACCGGTGACTGAAAACTTTTGTGGTAATAGGTTGTCATGGTATGGGCATGTGATGCGGAGGCATGAGGGAAACGTAGGCAGGAATGTTTTGAGTATGAATGTGGATGGCTATACGAATAGGTAGGGGAAGACAAAGAAACGATGGACCGTGTGAAAGATGATATGGCTAGAAAGGTTGACTAGAAAATTTAGGGGTATGAGTAACAGGGTGTAAAGTTCACTCATACTCCATAGAAAAGGGAGGATCCTCCAACCAGACGGGTGTTGTGTCTGGCGGGCAACTGCCCAACGATTGATGTTGGGTTCTCGTATATATGTCCACTGCACGGTAAACTTTAATTGCGCGATGCAGGATTTATGTGACGTCTGTCTGTCGTCAGGTCTTTTGATGCGTAGTTCGCATGTGGCGATGTAGATACCGCCACATCACTCAGTGGGCTGAGTCTTGTATCTTCCGATGCTTGCCAGTGCCAGTTGTGGTTCCAGTGAGTCGGAACCGGGTGCATTGTTCGCGGTGGGTCGGAATTGTTTGCGGCGGTTGTGGTGATTGAGGTGATTGTGGTGATTCCCCAGTGGGTCGGGGTGATGAGGTGATTGAGGTGATTCCCCAGTGGGTCGGGGTGATGAGGCTGAGGGTGATTACCAGGAATGCGCGTTCGCTGCATGCTGGTGGTCAGGATACCCGTTGACGCCTCGAGTGTTGGCTTGGCTGTGTGACTCGCCTCACTGAACGCTTGCGGGAGTGATGATGATGACGTCACGCTGGAGTACTTGCAGGAATGCTGCGTTGACGTTCATATTCGGGGTCACCAATTTAGGGGTATGAGGAACAGGGTGTAAAGTTCACTCATACTCCATAGAAAAGGGAGGATACTCCAACCAGACGGGTGTTGTGTCTGGCGGGCAACTACCCAACGATTGATGTTGGTTTCTCGTATATATGTCCACTGCACGGTAAACTTTAATTGCGCGATGCAGGATTTATGTGACGTCTGTCTGACGTCAGGTCTTTTGATGCGTAGTTCGCATGTGGCGATGTAGATACCGCCACATGACTACCGAGATAACGACTAATAGCGAAGTATAGAAGAGAAAGTGTTGTTGTTGCATTGACCCCAAATAGATTGTGATAGGGACAGGAGAACCATCAAAACAAACCGAAACTCCATAGATGTTGATCCTTAATATTGTAAATGTGAAAGTTTGTGTGTTTAGATGTGTTTGTTACTCAATCACGCAAAAACGGCTGTATGGATTTTTATGAAATTTAGCAAACAGATAGTTTATAACCTGAATTAATACATAGGATACTTTTTATCCCGATATTCCCACGGGATCGAGACTTACGCGGGTGAAACCGCGGGGCGCAGCTAATATTTAATCAATTTTCCTTACAATTCACGTTTTTCCCTATAATCGATATAAATAGCATGTTTAGTCACTAACCCGGATCTGGCGCGTCCTCCCCGTGGACACATCGTGAACAGGGTGATCCATACACCAGCGAAGATCATGGACATAATGGGCATGTACACTGCAAAGTCACAATCAGTGTTCGTCTCGAACAACGTCCTTGATGTGTCCAGTGCTAAGCGGTGCGTTTTGTTCTCTGAAACAAGTTTGAGAAGGAAAATATGTTAGTTGCTCACATATGAGACCTAATTAAGTAAAATTGCAGTAGGTAAAGCCAGGGAAATGAATTGTTATACAAATTGACTACTACCAATTTATATAAACTGTCTATACGTATACTTATATTCAAATATTAACTGCCATTCTTTGATAGTTTTTTATGTAGGTAGGAATAACAGTTATATCCTGACTGTAAGGTATATATAAGTCATTATAAATATATATTATGTATTATACCGAGTCTTTGGTTATTAATAATTTATTGACTCTAATGCGTTATTGGAGCGATTCAATAGTAATATATTTTTTGTGAAGTTTCTTCGTTTTCGTTTTCGTCCATGTTCGGCCAAAAAATGGAAATATAATGTTACCATTGTCGGCTTTGTTTTCGGCCGAAAATAAAACTAAGCCGAAGCTTCGTTTTCGTTTTCGGCTAAAAGTCTATTTTCGGTCAAACACTAGTATTTTTACGAGTACGAGGTTTACTATAAGTACCTAACTATTCTAGAAACAAAACCATGCAACTTTGTCGCTCAGTTATTCAGCACCCCAAAAGTTAAAATGGAATTCACAATCAAAATGAGACTAATTTTATCTAAAATCAAACGCATACCGAAATTGTTAGTTAGTTTTGCCTCACAGTTAGTCATATGAAACTAAATAAGTCAATGCACACGCAAGGGTAAGAAGACGAATTCCCGTTACTTTTAAGTTTCCTCTTCACGAAGAGAGTTATAGAGAGATGAGTAATCCATGGTCTACCGGCGGGTCGTGTTACTGGCCCTTGACAAACAATTTCAAATATTAAGAAGATGGGTTTTAGGTAAAGGCAGAAAACAAGAGAATCTTGCCCACTATTGGTGGGACTCAAGCACCTGGCGAGATGTAGGAGTATCTATTTCACACCTTTGCCGTAGCCTCCGGGCATACATACGTGAAACTAGACATGTAAAATAAGAGGGGAGATATGGGCTCCCAGATTTTTCTCCCGGGAAAAGATATAAGTATTTTCTTTGCTATTTTGCACAACTGTAAAACCACAGTATAAATAAGTAACAGTATTATGCCTTCAAAGAAAACGGCCGAAACGACGCGCTTCAAAATCTCAGTGTATATCAGTACGCAATAGTCTCGAGTGCGGGGCAGTTACACATGGACGCGGAAGGACCGAGCAGCCGTAGGTAATTATTTCAAGGTTACTGCCGAGACATAAATACTGTTACTTTATTATACTGTGGTAAAACAATCAGGCGTAAGTATAATATATGATAGTTTTAATTTTAATTCTATTGTTTCACGTTGACTAGTTTTACTGCCTAGACATGAAGTGACGCCTCGTAAAACGTCTTTTTATGGTAAAATAATAGCTATGATAGTATTATCGATATCGAGGCAAGATTCGTCATAAACAGGTAACCTACCGGTAAAGAATGCCTCGCCATCTGACGTTGCTTCAGTCACAACTGTTTCATTATCATTTGTCTCTCTCTTCACTTTTCCATTCTCATCTGTATTCGGGACGTTTGCATTACCTTGAGCATCATCAGTTACATTTTTAGTAAATTCATGTATTTCATTATAATTTTGTGTTTCAGGAGTCTCGGGGAGCTCAACGGTATGGAACTCGAGTTTACGCGGATATAAGGGGCAGTTTCCGCCAACCAACTCCAACGTATTTTGTAGGAATACGTAATTGGTGATGCCGAAAGCGGCAGCACATACGTATAGTATTAGATGACATGCTGAAAAGAAAAAAAAATCATATGTAATGAAACAGATAGATACAAACAGTGTAAAAATATAATAAATAGCACACGAGGTGTTTAATTTTCAAACAATGGGAATATTATCAGGAATTGCATTTCTGGCTAAAGATATAAAATATATATTATCTTGGACATATCGCTCACCGTACAATTTAATGGACCACAACACACAGTGAAGATAATATTATTTTACCTTATGATAAGATTACATTTACATTAACCGCTATAATTATATATCTTCGTAACCGTTCAATAATGTACCTATGCCTATTATTTGCATACTTAGACAAGTACCTACATACATATTATACATTCCTCGAATTTCTTCTACACTTCTTTAATACTTTTCAGTCATTAGCTAAGCTAAAAGACATCCACTCTTCACATAGGCCTCCCTCAAGGATCGCCCTTTTCTATAATAAATCCGCTGGCCATACCCAGCGGATTCCCACAATCTTCACTGTCGACGCCGCGGTCCATCGCCGCCATATCGGGGTCACCATAAACCTTTCTTCTGACTGACAGTATCATACTAAGTATCTATACATATAACGACGGTTATTTTCATAATTGTTAACACCAACGCAATGAAAGCCTTCATTTATGTAAATGCCTTGCCTGATCATGGTGTAATTCAAAATTACAAAAGACATTTGAAAATGTTAAAAAATTCAAGTGGCCTAAAAAAAGGTGTGGTTCTGGTAAACGTGAGCTCATAGTAACATAAGACCGATAAACGATGAGTACATATTTGACTGTACCTACTTGTTATCCGGTTGACTTAGCGATTAGTCAATATTCTGTTAGTTAAGGTGATTCGGGGATTAGGATTCATTCACGTGCCTATACCTAACCTATGTATGATACTGTCCGCCTAAAACCTGTGTTTTTTTGGAAAAGTCTGTTTTTTAATCTCGTAGACTAATTTGACAGGTGCAAATGTCAAACTCCTAATTGAAAAAAAACAAACAACAATCACTTGAAATGTAAAATTAGTCTACGAGATTAAAAAACAGACTTTAGTCAAGATTAACCGATTCATATCTTTAATAAGCATGCTAAAAATAAATAGATAACATTTAAACGTCTGTCTGTTGTTATAGTTTCCGAAAAATCTGTTTATTTCATCGGTCTGTGTATTTGATATCTGAACAATCCTAACTAGTCCTAATCCTAACTAATATTGTAAATGCGAAAGTGAGTTTGTTTGTTTATTTGTTTATTTGTTTGTTACGCTTTCACGCTAAAACGTCTGAACGGATTTAGATGAAATTTGGCACAGGGGTAAACCATGACCTGGAATAGGACATAGGATACCTTTTATCCCGATATTCCCGCGGGATCAAGACTTACGCGGGTGAAACCGCAGGGCGCAGCTAGTATACGTATATTTTTCAAACAATGTTCGATATGATAACTCTTCATGTACCTATTACTTAATTTAATATGCAAGTATACCGACCACATGTTCTTGTGCTAAACAGAGCCTTTATGATAAGTCTGTTAAATAGGTACCTTTTGAAATGTAGTTCACCGATGCACATAACTGAGTCACCTTTAATCGCGAATGTCTACTTACGTTAAAAGATAACGAACGATAGAGATATCTTTGAAATGTAGTCCAAAAGAGTCTTTCATGAATGACATTTTTGTGCAGGTAAAGTTATGCGCAAACGCATCGGGGCAAAACATAGGCAATAGGTAACGTACGTAGGTAACTGTGCGTTTGCACTGGCGAAACATTCACAACAAAACATGTTGAAATCTCTATTTTCTGTCAATGTTTCATACAGTTTTTGACAGGAAGAGATTTCAGGAAAGGAAACGCACAATTAGTGAATTATGAATTTATGACTTACATCGAAGTTTAATTTAGTTTAAACATCTACTAAGGATTGGCAGTTCAATATTATAGTATTTTTATTGTTGTTACTTTTGTACTTTACATTTGTACTTGTTGGTACTTTACATTGTTGGCAAACATCCATCCTAGCTATATATTTATCCTTCTTCCTATTATTGGTATTAGCATAATAGCATAATTAACCTATAGTGTTCCCACTGCTGGGACACAGGCCTCCCCTCTGTGAGAGGACGTGGGCTATAATCTACCACGCGGGCCCAATGTGGGTTGGTAGATGTCACATCTCATCGATTTTTTGGTTCTAGGACATGCCGGTTTCCACACGATGTTTTCCTTCACCGGTTTGAAAGTAGTGGTAATGAAATTATTTACACAAAGTAAAGCGCCTGGCTGAGTTCGAAGGAACCCACGACCTACAACTTGTAAGTCGGAGCCGTTACCACTGGACCACTACTGCTCCTCATTTGGGCACTGAACCACCCGAAATATTCTATTTGTCCTTTAGCTTAGACTCGCGACAATCTAAGAAGTCCGTTTTGACAGCTATAAAAATGCTTTGTGTAGCGATGAAAAAAATAATTGGTTTCTTTTATACTAATTCTCGAGATATATCGATTGAACATAGGTACTTAGAGAGTTTGTAATCGACGACTTATCTCCATTGCTTAAGAAACGTCAAAACGGACTTCTTGGATTGTCGCGAGTGTACCTACATAAGTACCTAAATTGTCCCACTGCAGAGCAAGGGCCTCCCCTCTCTGTTTTCCACTCACCATTCACAATTCGTTGCGAGTAGCAGGAATCAAAGTACCTGGTGAGAACTGCCTTTACTCATAAATCCTACCTTTCCACACGTTCAGTGTGTTGGAGGACCTCTCCTCCAACTCGAAGTAGTCGTACAGAAGTATCGTCATGTTCGCTTCACTCCATGGTCATGGCAAATCTGTGAAAGATAGAGAAGTCCCTTGTAATTAAAGAATTATTGAACTGGTCGATGTTGAAGGTTGTATACCTTCTAGACCTTGCGTTTTCTGATACGTATATGATGTCAGAACTTGAGGACTGCTGACTTGAAAGACTTACACCCATATTCTAAGTCAAAACCTCATGATTTCCTCGACTCGACTCAACCTCACTTAGGTAGTTTGATATTCATAGTTGCAATTTTACTCCTCATCTTATACAATTTCCTCAGTCGAGGTGAGTTTGAGTTGAGGAAACAACTGTCAAATATAAGGTACGTCGGCATCTACCTTGAGGAAGCTTTTAGCCAAAACAAAGCGTATTTTATCACATTTTCGTAATGTCTTTTGAAGAGTTTATTGAATATGTGTACGATAATCCATATAATTACGTATCGCGACGCTATTTACGAGATGCAGAGAATCCAATTGAGTTTTATGATGAAAATGAATTTAAAATTAGATTTCGCTTTACTAAAGATGTGATCCTACTATATTAAATTCTTTAAATAATTACCATACTCAAATTCTAAAATTAATTAATAAATAATAGGAATTAGTAAGAGAGAGTAATTTACTTCCTAGCTTTATTTTTAATATATTTTCATCAATATACTAGTTATTTAATATATATTGAGAAAAGTATGTGAAGGACAGTGAAATAAATAGCCTTTTATAGTTCTAATTTTTATTTCATAATTTTGCCTCTGCAGCTTCTCGGCTTTAGCTTTATAGAAGTTCAGTCTGTTCCCTTCACCATCTACTCTTTCTCAGAAATTTACAATTTGTACTCCTCTTTTGATTTTGGGATTTGTCTTGATTTTTCACTTATAGAAAATTCCTCTTGGATCACTCGAGACCCTTATATTTCTATATCCTGTAAAGTAAGAAATAAAATCCATGTTATTAGGAACCTATATTGAACACTATATTGTATAAATAAAGTTTACTGAATTATTATTTATTGTTAGAAACAAATTGTTCGATTTGCACTACAGTACGTACTTACTTTTGAATTTGTTTCGATAGTATTGTATTCCTCCGTTAAGCAAGCCCATGCAGCTTTTTTAACTGCTGGGCTCCCCATAGTCGTTGCCACCGGGTTTCACGATCAACAAAACTTTTCAAAACTGTCTTCCAGTTCCTTCATTTGGAGCAAGTACAACAAACACACAATACAACGAACAACACAGGACTGATATTTTAGGAAACACTATTAGAGAAGTATTTTTATGTTCCCAAGCCATCCAATTCTCAAGTATCGCCTTAATTTTTGCCCCAGGACATGGTTTTAGGTTCAAGTGGATAAATTATTAGAGTTTGTTTATTTATATCGCTCTACCACAGACTACTTCGCTCTACTCTCATTTGACAAATGTGACACTTCAAGTTGAAAGCCACAGGTAACGCGCTCACAGAATGTTCTGTTAATAAGTTTAGCCAATATAATAAACCGAATATTTCTCCAAACAGCTTTCGAGGTAACGACTTAGAATATAGGTGTTAGAGGTCGTAAAACAAACAAGGTACTTAGGGAACTTAAATACCTACCTACTGATGAATTCAGTGGTTTTCATAACATGTAAAAATGAGTAAAAAATAAAGTTCTTGACTTCATGAAAACATTTATTCACCGAACACAATGGTATCTATTTAGAGCATACGGGTGCCTACGTCGAGATAGAGTAAAATCATACCGCCTTATTCATAAACGCTGCATAAGGTTAAGTTATGAATTAGCAACTTTTTAACCATACGTTTTCGACGTTTATACGTCTGTTTAACTTTATGAAACGTTTATGAATAAGAAGGATAGACTATAGTAGGTATTCGGGATGCCAAATATCTATTGTAGGTAGTCTATGATGTAAATCTACAAAAACCTCTTTTGGACGGTGAAAATCATGGTACCTACCTTGGTGAGATTTTTCTACCTGTCACTCAGGTATACAGTGATGGAATCGAATTTGGTTCATCAAAATTGATGTCCGTTCCAGGCGTCTGACACGCTAATATTAGGTATTAATTTATTAGTTAAGTAGATTAGCCATTTGTTTTTCCTTTATAGGTCAATTAGCGTATTGAATTGGGACACCATCGCGTCCCTGGAGTAAATAATTTACGATCCGAATTTATGTAGATATTCCATATAGCCATGAAAGTTCGTGTTTTAATACCGAAAGTAGGACAAATTCGATGATTAATATCGGCGCTTCGTCGAATACAATTGGCACCAATGGTTGTTTTAACAATGGGTTATTTTTAACGTAGTGTTTTAGCAGATACTATATTCTAGGTACCTACCTCAAGGTTACATAGTTTCCTGTGGTGGGGTTATGTGGCGTTTTTCTAAAGCACACCTGGAATATTTATTATTGTCTACACCGATTGTAGACAGGCCGGCCACATTCGGAGTTCCGAAACGGGATTCCGTTTCGAAATATCGATTCGGAATTTGTGCAAATTCATACAAAATCAAGGATCTATGACACACGTAAATTAGTTCTCCGTACGAAATTTTCTCCGAAACGGAATTCCGTCTGTATGTGGCCGGCCTTTTGTATAGATTTGCTACCTTCAAAATTCCGAATCGATATTTCGATTTGTATGTGTATTTGACCGGTCATATTGTTGGACAACGCCACGTGGAAGTTGCGGAGTCTACTAACACAGGCCCTTCAACAAGTCAAGTGTTTTCTTCTTACAAGTCTTGTTAAAAGGTGACTCCAAACGTCGTAAAGAAAGGCATTTATGAATATACTAGATGCGCCACGCGGTTTCACCCGCGTAAGTCTCGATCCCGTGGGAATATCGGGATAAAAAGTATCCTATGTGTTAAGGTTCTAAACTAGGTTTTAAACTATCTGTTTGCGAAATTTCATCCAAATCCATTCAGCCGTTTTTGCGTGATTGAGTAACAAACATCCAAACACACAAACACACATACTTTCATTTTTATAATAATAGGTCTTTACCTATGAAATTGCCGTTTTGTATGAAAAAATTTAAACGAATTTTTTTCATGAATTTTTTATTTGTATTAATCGAAGTAATCACTCATGCAATCAATGCATCTTTGCCATCGCAGTGGCAGTTTATTGATGCCCTTCTTAAAGAAATCAGCTGGACGGGAGGCAACAAATTCTTCAAAGGCATTTTGTACTGCCTCTCGGGTATTGAATTTTTTTCCCGCCAAGAAGTTATCCAAATTCTGGAAAAAGTAGTAGTCTGTAGGCGCAAGGTCTGGTGAGTAGGGCGGATGACGGAGAGCTTCCAACCCCAGTTCTTGCAACTTGGAGACCGTCTGCTGTGCAGTATGAGGTCGCGCGTTGTCGTGCAGGAACAGCGGAGACGAGCGATTGACCAATGCTGGTTGGAGATGCGCCAGCTTCTCCATCATTGTGTTCAGTTCTTCACAGTACACATCTGCAGTAATGCTCACCCCGTTTGGTAATAAGCTGTGATGAATCACACCGGCGCTAGACCACCAAACAGTGACCATCACTTTTCTAGGGGTAAGTTTTCGTTTAGGGCATTGTTTAGGTGCTGAACCAGGATCCAACCAACTTGTTGAGCGCTTGCGGTTATCAAACAGAATCCATTTTTCATCGCAGGTAACAATGCGGTTCAAAATTCCTTCATTTGTGTGTCTGTTGAGCAGTGCAAGGCACGTCTCGACGCGTACTTCGCGCTGGCGATCATTGAGTTCGTGGGGCACCCATTTGTCAAGCTTTTTTACCTTGCCAATTTGACGCAAATGGACCAATATTGTTTTGACGCTAACGTCGAAAGCTGCTGCTAATTCAGCCGTAGATTGTGTATCATCAGCTTCCACAATCGCCTTTAATTCGTCATTGTCGACCAAAGTCTTCGGACGACCGCGAGGTTCATTTTTCAGGTCGAAATTTCCAGAACGGAAGCGAGCAAACCAATAACAGGTGGTGCGTTGGTTTGTAGTGTTAGCTCCGTAAACGTCGTTGATGTTGCGTGCCGCTTGTGCCGCGTTGCTGCCACGACGGTACTCATATTCCATAATTACTCGAATTTTTAACGTATCCATGATGACGAAAAAGATTGAAATGCGATGAAAATGTAACATAATCAATAAAGAAATGACTACTTTTGGAAAAAAAAATCCATGTTTTTTAAATTAAATTAAATTGAAATTAGAATTCTTAGCCAAACAAAAATTATTTTGATTTGAAATGGCCAGTACTGCAGAACGGCAATTTCATAGGTAAAGACCTAATATTAGTAGGATTTATTTATTGGCTTATAAACGCCTTAACTTTGGTGAATTCTCTTAAAACGATGATGATCTTTGATATTAACTTTCCATGATTTAGCATGAACAACTATATTTTAGAACTCCATAATAGCTATACCTACCTACGATAGTTTTAGTACACTAATTGGATTAATTTATGTGCATCGCAGTTATAGAAGGTCAATAGGAAATCAATTTAAAATAAAGTGTTTGGTTGGTACCTATACCGATGGGGAAAACGATTTTCCTGCTTGTTATCGGACTGGGAAATTCATTATTATCGTATGCCCGACGGTGTTCACGATAAAAAGACTTTCTTTTCAACAAAAATATATGATATAATATAATAATACCGTCCCTCCCTACAAAAAATATCCAAACTACCGTACCCAGTGTACCCACCTATTTTTGAAACTTGCTGATCCGTCAGACGCTGTCCTGTCCAAACTATAATTCAGACAAAAATCTCTTAGAAAAAAGGACGATTAGATTTTCCCGAATTTGAAAAAAATGTCCGGGATACTTTTCTAACTTTTCTTTTCAAAAGACACCATTCGTACGAACATTTTAAAACAAAAACTTTTTACAAAAAAAAAACAACCGACTTCCATCAGTCCTCCTACTACTCTACCTACTCCTTCCGTCAGTCGGTGTCTTTGCTTTTCAATTTCCGTTTTTTGCCACCGACTTCCGAAATTAAAGTTATTTTTCACTTTTTTAGTGTTTTTTTTGGGGGACGGTTGTTTTTTTTGTTTAGTTGTGGTACCTACCCCACACAAATCCGAATACCACTACCTGCTATGTAAATACCAGTGAAGGAGTCAAACAGGATATCGTCTAGATAAACTAAGTGGGAAAAATACGTAATATTGAAGCTAACTCAAAAATTACGCAAGCAAAGTTAATAAAATTTATATCGGAAGCATGACCTACCAAACAAAAAAAGAATCATCAAAATCGATTCATAATTGGCGGAGTAATCGCGTAACAAACATACAAAAAAAAAAAAAACATACCGACGAATTGAGAACCTCCTCCTTTTTGAAGAAGTCGGTTAAAAACAAAAAATAGGCTAATCTGTCGTTCTCATGTGATGCGCTTTACCAGCGAACAGCATTTCATTTTTATTTATTAACTAGCTGATGCCAGCGACTTCGCCCGCTTGCAAATTATACAATACTAAAACCTTCCTCGAGAACCACTGTATCCATTGGTGAAAACAGTATGAAAATCGGTGCAGTCGTTTTTGAGTTTTCGCGAACAGACAGACACACGCGGCGGAGGTCTTCGTTTTATAATATGTAGTGAAGAAGAAGACGATTATATAGATTTGGTGTTTCCAGAAGACCAATTTTGGTATACCTACCGAATCAAAAATCAGTGCAATTAACGCAAAATGTAATCCATGCAGTGAAGTCTATTGAAAATTATCTGACTTACTGATAAGCTTTCAACTTGGGACTTTATAATGTAGTGTTTAACATATTATTGAGCAGTCATTCAGTAAAGACTATTGATGTTTGTGGTTTCAATCTGCAATCAGCGCACGATAGCTTATATATATAGCAAGCCAAATTGAGATCAAGAGCAACACACGGCGAACCTGGCGATTCTTACTCTTTTGTTTACACACACGACGGGGATTAATAATGTCGCAATTTTTTTATAAAATTTACTTATGCAATGCATACATTAGGTATCCATAGCCTCGATGAACAAAATCTAACAGCGTTAGTTAAATGAGATTCTGATATTGTATAGAAGCATACATAGTCAGGCGTCAGAAATATAATTTAATGGTGAAGGTACAAGGGCACAGGGACTGTTCAATGTAGTCATTTGTGGCAAATAATATGTAAACTCTAGAAATAGCAACAGGAAATACCAACGGCATGCCAAACGTTTATAATTTATTGGAAAGAAATAATGTTTTATAATGTATTTTGGTTCTGCAGAACAGAACCACATAACAGACAGTTTACGGTTTTTTTTTTGTTTTATAAAAAAACAGATCTGATATACAGCAGGTTTGATTCGGCAAATAGACAACATTATCATTCTAGGTTCCTGTAGGACCAGGCAAGCTTTTGGAAGGACTGTCGACAGACTAATAAAGATTAAACCATGATGAGCTGAGCGAACACTGGCAAAGCAATTATACTTATAAGAATTGTATGTAAAAAAGAGAACTAGTGTGTCAGAACTTGAAAGAGGATCAATGCAGGTGCACCTGTGTTTAACATAAGTGAAACCTTTATTTTATAGTCATTGCTTCAAAAAGTATTTAGGAAAGGAGTACCTAGATAAAATAAAAAAGGGGGTAAAATAAGGGAGCCAACTACGGCTTCCAACAAACTACTTTGCAGTTTAGCAGAGGTAGAAAAAATTCATTCATAGAATATTCACGTCAAGTCACGGTTACCTCTGTGGTAAACACTTTCTTTTTTCATGCCACTGCCAGTAGTATTTGGCAACCAGAAGAGCAAGAAATATAGGGTGCACAAAAGCCCTTGCGGTAGGATTTAATATTCTCAAGTTGATGAGCAAGATGTCGATGCTGAGCTAAAGTTAAGCACGACCAACAAATGAATAAATACATTTGAGAACTATCGTGTTCATTTGTAAATGTCACCATCACTAAAATAAACTTAGAACGATTGTCTCATCGCATCAAAACACGAGGTAAACCGATGTCAATTGCATAAGTCGCGCCGTACGAAGTTTTATGCGATGAAAATGTTAAAAGACCTAAACATCCAAATTAGTTTCGTATGTCGTCAAATTTCCATAAACCCATGCAGCACAATAATACCAATAAATAAATACAAGCCATTCTTGTTTACTATTCTATTCATTGTATTGTTCATGTAAATGTTTTGAAGTTTTTGTACAAAATATTAGCGTCTTGGTTCAATACTCGCGCGAGGTCACCCACTTCGGATGTGGTGTATTTCGTTACTATGGTCACTATTCAAGTTTATTGGACATCTATATTTAAGCATTACGTCGACTTATTAGTCGGTAGGTAATGACCTCTGGCAGCTACTGCTCAATTATATCATGCCTGCTTTCGTCTTTCAGATGCAAATACTGAGATCATTGGTTGAAGACTTATCAAAGAAGCTAAACTTAACTAGCTTCAACTGTCTGACTAACTGACCAATCCAAAAGTGCCTGTAAATATAAAAGTCTTTAAATTAAATAAATGCTTGGAGTCTGAGTATCTGTTGCACTTCAATGTCAAATAATCTGTATGAACTTGACCCTGAAGGTGAAGTCAGAAAGCCATCATTGGTCATTTTGCGCTACAGTTTAAGCTATTTGGCAAGGCGGATGAGCATGATATCGTTCATGATTTATTTTTTATATCATAGCAAGAGAACAATGAAGTATCTACTATCGCCGGAAAATTTAATTGCCTGTCAGCTTTTTGCCGAAAATATAATACTTACCGTGTATTATTCTTAGGGTCCAGAATAAAATTATTCTGCTGACCCAAAACAGGAAACAAAACAATGGAAAATTCTCAAAGGCAGAAATTGGCACACGCTGTCCATCCCTTCAGGGAATAGAACAAGTACGTCTAGCCTACCCATCCTAATATTTATATTCATGACGAATTTAGGCGTCAGTTATGATCAACACATTACTAGCTACTTGGACGCAATACTGTAAATATTGAATGATTTCCCTAGAGGTTACACTCCAGTTAATTATTGGCGAGAATCAACATGTACCTAATACAAGGCCTTATTTATTACAACTGTTACGTTAATAATAAATTAGTTTATTAGAGAGGAAGAAAAGACGTGTTCCAGTTACTTACCTCATAAATAATGCGTTAGCATCTCAGACCAACAAAAAAGAGACCAACCAAGCTTTGTTTGTTGGTCTGAGGTTAATCATAGTCCATTTTCCTTCCGCATCATAAACCTACTCGACTTTATACTGGCTCCCTTGCTGGCTCTGCCTTCCGAATTGGTTGGTAAAATATGAACGGGGCGATATGATCCATAATGAAATCGTATGGATTTGGGCTTAAAAAAAAAAACAACCGACTTCCGTTTTTTTTGTAAAATGTTTTTATTTTTTACTTTTTAGTTGTGGTACCTACACCACACAAATTCGAATACCACTACCTGCTTTGTAAATAACAGTGACGGAGTCAATCAATATATCATCTACATACACTAAGTGGGAAAAAATACGTAATATTGAAGCTAACTCAAAAACTACGCAAGCAAAGTTAATAAAATTTATATGGGACCACCTCTGAAGCATGGCCTACCAAACAAAAAAAGAATCATCAAAATCGATTCATAATTGGCAGAGAAATCGAGTGACATACACACAAAAAAAAAAAAAAACATACATACGAATTGAGAACCTCCTCCTTTTTGAAGAAGTCGGTTAAAAATCATCATCTTGGTCCAGCTTTTATCCCATTTTTTCTGGGGCGAGGACACGGCTTCCCCTTTCATTCGTCTCTCTCTTTATTAACCACCTCAGTATTCTATTCACCCCGTTTCTAGCTATGTCATAATAATAAACTTTTTTAGGTTGTAGAGAAAAAGCTAGGAAATTAGGAAAATTACATGCCAATTTTTGCTTCTTTCCAATAGCTTGGTTTATGAATATGTATGATGTCATTATTGACTTGGTATTTCTTCTGTATAATCGAAAAATTTATTCCGTAGCCGCATATTTGATCAATGATTATATGGTAATCAGAGGGTGCCAGAGAGACTATCCGCGTCGGCCCGCATTTTTTGCGCAGTCGCAAAATCACGTAAAGAAACAGTTAAGTATAAGACACCTTCTCAAGTGTTGTTAAATATTCATGATCCTATTCATAGCCCGTCTACCTCGATGTGTGAATCATGACATCACTCATATAGTTAATTTTAATTATCGACACTGTATAAATGTAAGTATATGAATAGTGTACATGCATGAAGACATTAACGACTCGACCGGTAATTAATTTGAATTTATTACTTGTTCATTTTTGTTCAAACAAAGGTAATAAAAAATGAGATGCTTTCTCTAATTAGTGAATAGTTCACATGTCTGAACAAAAACACGGTTGGTTTGACATAAAAACGTTCTGAATGGTTCCTGCTGAAAATATACACATGCAGCGGAGTGCGTATGAAAATTTCTAGACAGTTACGAAACTTTTGTAGCACCCTAATTGCATAAAACATCAATCACAATCTGAATCGTTTTGAAACAGATTGCTAATCCATAGGTTCATAAGTTCGAAAAAAAATCTGCTCAACAACGTAAATATCGCAATGAATGTTGTTGAACTGTCAAAATGAAACAGATTAGTCTTAATCGTTTACGGCAATGTGTTGCGCAATTAGATAACCGGGCATTTCTAAATCGATCTTTTGAGAGCCTATTGTGTACTGCCTAGATTCAAAATTATGTTCTAGTACCTACCTAGCCCCAAATGCGTTTAGGATCTGAAACCAGACACTTTTCCCCAATAATATTTATCTAGGACAAAGGTCAATTGATGTTCCAGGACACCGCATCCTACTATCCTACTATTCGATTCGTATTTGAACAATTTTCAGCCTTCCATTTTCTCGCCAGAAACAGAACACTGAAACGAACCAAGGTGCTGTCTTCAGAAGCGGACATGATCAAACATGACAGCTGAGCCAAACAATAAAGATTCTTTCAGATCCATCACGTCACGGCGGATTGACGTCAGGTACGACCTCAAACGAAGATCAGAAATACAATATCCATTACCATCACGCCAACAACAGATGCACAGGCTGTCAGCAAGTCGTGTATAAATTGCAATTTACAGGCGATACAATACCGGGTCGAGATTGAGTGTTTGATGGCAGAATACAAATGGGTAGGATTTTGAAATGTCTAGGATCAATGGCTTAGTTGGAATTTTCCTCAATTCTAGAGAAAAATTCCAGTTAAGATATAATGTCATTTGTGTTTATTAATGGTCAAATAGCCTGCGTTCTACCAAAAAAATTAAACTGGTTTCGACGAAATTTGATGCTACGCTTTAGGTTGGGATTGTTGGCTGGGCAGGAATTTTCCTCTACTAGTTCAGTGTCAGATTAGTACGGCAAACCCCTAATTAGGTACCGCCTCATGCCATTTACATAGGCACTGAGTCTCTTAAAAAGTTTGATCATTATGCTTTTCATGCTTGCATGGTAATACTATGCCTGAATGTCGTCTCTAGTGACTTATTATCCTTTGTTCGCAAGGATCATTATGAGCCTATGTTTTTATCTAATAAGATTAACTTCTATAGTAAGTATAACGTTCTAATTTGGATGTACTCAGTTATTTATGTCTCGTTGGTTTAGTGGTCGCAAGCGTTACTGCTGACCACGAGTTCGTGAGTCGAGGATGCCTCGTAATCTGTTCGATTTATGCCCTAACACGTGTGGCTCCGGATTTTTTATTTGTCTGTCTGTGGGGTCTTGTTTAGGTATATATTTTTAGTCGTAGTTGGGTTTTAGGTTTTATTACTAAATTTTTTTGGTTACAGATGAAACCAAAGAAAATAATATAGTTAGATATACCCACACCATTATTGTATAGTTGTCGTCTCATAATCTTATTTACGGGCATGACGTAATACCCCCATTTAATATTCTGTTTTTATAGCCACGCCTCGGCGCAGGAGCACGATTTATGTGGTAGCCATTGTTACTGTTTATATTTTTTACTTCAGTTTATATGGAAACTTTCAACCAAATGGCCACGCTTGGCTTCAACGCGAATGATAAGATAAAAAATTTAATGTGTCGAGCAAGGTGATAGTAGTTTTAAAATAAACAGTACTGATGAGTACAGTATTTGTTAACTCAAGTGCATTATCATTTGTTATGAATACGCGCATGTCATGTATCATACATGAACTAACTATAAGTGTTGCACGATTTACCTAAACACAGGAAAATGTGGCTTAAAATGCTGAAATGCCGTAGAAACTCGTGAACAATCCAATCACTCTGTATAAATAAACAGATGCTACTGTAGTGCAGTGCAGTTCCATCTAAGGATCGAAACTTGAGGGAAACTGCACTATAATTAGCTCCCATTCCATTCTTTATGAAGGTTTAGCTTTTTGTAAAGAGGTTCCAAAAGTAGGTAAGTAATAACTTCTCTCTTCACCAATTAGTGTTTTTTTTTAGCTGAAACTTGGTTAAGCTGGGGAGTCACAGCAAGCGATTCTAAACCTCCTCTTGCCACAATTTCCATTAGGAAATTCACTTTTGGACTACCAGGAATTTATTTTTTTGGACTTGGCTGTATCCACGATCCACGCCCTAATTCCCACAACGAGGAAACAAAGCAGGAATTGATACACATTAAATTGTCCAGACTTTTTCAACACTAGACTATTTAATCAATAAATATACTTCACAGTCGCAAAGCTTTAATTTTTATTACGTCAGGATCTGATACCGTCTCGACGTCGCGTCTCGTCGCCCGCATGGGCCTCGAGGTAAAGCGAGGTCAAGGATTCGAAGAAGGACGAATTCGAAGGCCCGCTTCCGATATCTTGGAGATTAAAGAGATACCCTAACGAGTGCAGAACAATGAGGTGTGTGTTCACAGCAGTGTGCACTTATCCTAAGAATGGATTTAGCAGGCAGGACCATAACTTAATATTTTGTCAAAAGTCAATTATGAATTCATGGCACAGTTTTTATGTACTTATGTACTGTAGACTGCAGTACCTACCTTACATTATAAAGAAGAGCCTAAAATAACGATGAGTAAGGAAAGGACCCTAATTTAAAAGTGATTGAATTTAAATGAATAATTACTTACTACCTTAGATTATAAAATGTCCTAAGCTTACTACATATAAAATCTATAGAGCATTTAGACCAGAGAGAGGAAGGTCCTACAAAATACAGGCAGCTCTATTGCAATGATATACGTACGTTAGATATAATATATATATATAGGTTATAGCACAGTTTGAATTTTATTATTTTATGCTTCCTTCCAGTTCAGCAGATTCTTCGAGGAAGTTAGGTAGATAGGTAGTCTCTCCTATATATTCTCAGAGAAGAGCAATCTTCATCGCAACGAGATCAATAGGTTGGCACCCAGTTTCCATCTTAGCTTTAGCTGTTTTATCCCTTTTTTTTTCGTCCGTATTTTCTCTTGTACTTAAATGATTTATCTCATTGTTTCCGTTCTATGTAACGGTGTCGACATCATGTTTTAATTTCTTGTTTATTTTACAAAATGCGATTAAACCAAAATCCTACCTTATCAGAAATAATATCCAAACGGGAACGATTAACTCCGATAAGTACGTCACGAACAGTTCACATTTTCATTGATAAAATATGTTTTGTAACATAACTTCCTATGAATATTCGTTTTGGTCCAACAATCACACGGTTGTTCTACTACGCATACCGCGTTGACTGACTCGAATAGAATTAATTCTATGAGATATGCCGTTTTAGATTCGGAGCTTGCGGCTGTGGTAACTGCGCGGTCAGAAAAGAGACAACAGGAAAACACGGCAAACGAAGCCTACATCTGATAGAGATAGCGGTATAGCTATCGACTCCCACTGAACCACTGAACTTTTTGACAGCTTTGTTTACGTGACGTAACCACATGATGTCATGGCAACGCCGCCATTTGCTATTTTCTCGGTTTTAGCGGGTGTTTTGTTTTGTACACATTGTTACTGAAATAGCATGCAGTTTACGAATTCACAATGGTCGTTTAGTTACAGATTATGATATTGACTGCACTTTTATGGAGCGCAAAAAAGTTACTGATAGTGAGTCCTATTAGCTACATAATTGCTTTTATCCTCATGATACTAATGTGGGAATCATCTGAAACTGATGGTAGGTATTATATTAATATCCAATGTACCTATCGAATAAGCCAATGTCAATCTATCCTTTTCCCAATAATATTTGGACTGACTTTCAGTCTAATCGGATGCAGCTGGATACTTAGGTTGGGAGACAGGTCTACTCTCTGTGAGAGGGAGTGGGCCATAATCTACCATGCGGTCCCAGTGCGGGTTGGCGGATGTCACATGTCTTCGAATTCTTAATTCTAGGTTACGATGTTTTCCTTCACCGTTTTGAGCTACCAACACTATTTTACATGAAACGATTGCCTATCTGACCTCTACAACCGTTGCTAGGTAATACGATACCCCTTGGTAAGACTTTTGGGCTTCTGACTACACATAGAGGACTGTCATAGATCTACGAATGGCAGCCGGGACCAAAGGGTCGTGTTTTCCGAGGCACGGAGGGGTGTCGGTCACCCATTCACAAACCGACCGCGGCAAGCGTAGCTTCCTTCCTACCTACCTTCAATCGACTCATGCGGCTTTTACTATTTAGCTCTACTAGCCCCTAATAAAAGTATCAAATGAATCGAAATTTTTCACTTTTGTATTCCCAGCGACACTTACTGTTTTGGTTGAGTATCAGGATTAGGTAGAGAACACGGGCTTAAAACGGCCACTTTGGCAGAATCATATTATAGGAAAATATTATGAATCATAAAATGTCACAAACTGACAACTCTATGATTTGCGTGCAATTCTTAGTACGAATTAATTCATCTGTTTGACAGTTTTCTAAGGAGATACGTAAAATGGTCCACAAATTATTATGAATTGCTTTTGTGTCAAATTATAGGAATTGCTAATGACAGCTGTGAACTCAGGAAATGAACTGATGTGGCCGTTTCAGGCCCTCAGCATCCTAATTGCGTAATACACTTTCACAATCCGAGGGTTTTTAAGGATATTGCTAATCCATTGCTTTGCTTCATAGGTTTGAAAAATTCACCAGCTCAACAATGTGAGTGAACTGTGAAAAGGAAACCCATTGCGATAAATTATGGTCATTTTATGTGTCACGCAATTACCCCGCAGTTAAAAATGGAACACTCAAACCATCTCATGAATATTCGAACTCGAACTGCAGATAAACAATCACAATCTGTAATTTTGTCTATTCTTCCGTCGACAAAACCCGTTTCTATCATCTATGGCGGTCATGCTATGCGTGCTGGGCAACATTGGAATATTTTATTTTATTTTATTCAAGTATATTTTACATTGCTACTGCATAATGTACCCACATTACCGATGGGTCGTTGACGGTTGTTCCGTTAACGAAACGTCAACGTTGATTTAAGTTCGTCAACTAGTTGATCAACTAGTTAAATTCGTCAACGAGTTAACGTGCTGTAATGTCAACTTACAAAGTTAATCGTTAATGTCAACATACAAAGTTAATCGTTAATGTCAACTTACAAAGTTAATTGTTAATGTCAACTTACAAAGTTAATTGTTAATGTCAACTTACAAAGTTAATTGTTAATGTCAACTTACAAAGTTAATCGTTAATGTCAACTTACAAAGTTAAATCATTCAACGGTTTCTGTTGTGTGTTTGTTGTGGTTTGTGTTGTGGCTTTTTAAATTTGCCGTGGTCTATTTGTATGATCTCCTTGCACACGTTACAGACAGCTTTCCCTCTAGAATCATCTTTTGCAAAATGAAGCCACAATTCACTGTTACTCGATAAACAACAAAAAACTTTGACCTTGGGCGCAATTTGTCACAAACTGAGTAAAATAAAAATTAAAGCAAGCGAACTTCATTTCTAAACGTAAACAAACAAACCATGAAACCAGTATGTATGAAACGGTTTCTCTCAGGCGGCACGAGCGGCGCGCGCCAGTCAGTCCACCATACTTTTTCAAAAATCTACTCTTTGATGCGTTACTTAGAGTACAAATTCTATGACATGACCGTCGCTCGCAATGTATGTATGATGTCATTAACTGATGATGGCGTTAACTTTCGTTTGCGTTAGTTGAATTAAACGAGAGTTAAACGTCGTTGACGAATTCAACTAGTTGATTCCTTAACAGTTAACGTTGACAGGAGATCAACGGTTGATTCAACTAGTTCGTTGATTCAACGCCCATCGCTAACCCACATTGCCACATAAAAGTAGGTAATAGAAATTACAAAACCTACCATGTATTATGAATTGCAGCGATGATGCCCCATTTAGATAACCGTTTTGCGCCTTATCTGACTTGCGTCTCTGTCATAAAGGAGTGAAGGGTACAGTGTAGTACACTTGTATCAGTCGCAATGCGCCAATGAAGATCGGTACGGTATAGCTCGTAACTTAGGAAACCTAAGTGTCAGAAATTTGGTACCGACATATATTAGATAAATAACACCCTCTCTACATAAATAACACTCGTCCTTACCTTAGGTTTTGCTATCATACTACTCATAGGCCAATTTACGAAATTTTTGCTATGGGAATAATATAACCCTTTTTTTTAGGGTTAAAAATTATCAAATGACTTCTCCCGCTCTAGGAGGAGCGGAAGGGTGTGTCAGACTTTCACAGTTGCCTGTTGCCAAGGTCCCGGTATCCCTTTCGGACTTTCCCGCAACCCTGGCAGGAATCGGTCCTAGCGGACCCCGCCTATTATGCTGACATCTCTTTGAGGCGTGCGTGGAACACAACGCGCCGTCGCTCGACCCGGGCCTGGTCCTTATCGGACGGCGAGGTACCCATTGCTCGCCGTCCGCAAGCCCGCGCCTATGGTGGCCGGGAATCCTCCTGGGATTCCCGACGCCCAGGGTGTCTCCTGGGACGGCGGTTAGGTGCGTAGGGTAAAGGGCGCAAACTTTGCCTCTCCCTCACGCGTTACTGATAAGCATTACTGCTTCGCAGAAGGAGGTGACGGCTTCCCATGCCCTCTCGCTCCGTACCATGGCCTGGACCAGGGCCGGCCGCCAGAGGTCATCACCGCCAATCGCCTCCACGAGGAAAATAATATAACCCTGAAGAAATGTTTTAACAATCTCAGACCAAATAAGAAACCAAAACATAGCGCTGCGAACAATACAGTGAAGCTTGAAGCATGCCAAAACGAAACCTCCGCTCTGTACATAACTACACGAACACATGTACAATCAAACTACACCTAGTGCTCACATGTTAACGAAACCGGCCTCACGTCACTAGTGACACCGGTATGTCTTGGTTTTTTATTTGGTCTGAGCTGGCAATGTGTCGAGCTACAGAAAACAAATTTTCTATGTCCCGGATAGCCGGCACTTACAAAAATATCAACCAAAGTAATCCAAAAAAACACCCAACCTGAAGTACGTAGGTACGCGAAGAATAATTTTTACCTCTCGTCTTTTTCTCTACTCTGCTGTCGCACTCCATCGGGCATTTATGGACTTGTTGTCAATGGATTAGAGGTGAAAAAAAAAAAGACAGTCATAGGATTTTAATTTATTGTACAAAACATTTAATACAGATTAGATTTGGACCCAAAGAACGCCTGGGCAGCTCTACCTAAGACCTGGGTATATGTACATATGAGGCGCGTTTCGGGAGCCTTCAACATTAACCAACTCTTAACATCTCCGGTTCAACATCTCCAAATATTTCCTCCTTATATTTACTTAATTAGTCTCCTTGCTAGCAGTGCTAACTCTTGGAACCTGTAGCATTAAGCGACAACGAAAATACATGAATAAAACAACGTAACAGAGAAGGGCTTTATCATAAGTTTCTAAAATGAGAGTCGAAGCAACGATATGAAAAAAAAATATTAATTCGAAGCTTCGACATGTTACAAAATATGGGTACGGTTGTTGTGGACAAACCTCAATAAGCGTGAGGTGATAGTAGGTAGGTACTTTCTTGATTTTTAAAACAATGCAACAAAATACAACAATGAGTATTCGCCTAAAGCCACATTACTTGTAAATATTACAACATATAAAATCGATCACAACAACGATCGAGCCAATGGCAGATCGCCTACTTAGGTACTAATAATCTTAGATTACTTTCATAATAATTATCACCTTAATCGAATACTTTTCCAAATCCTCGACTTGGAAAAGGTGATGTTAAAAATTTCGTTTCAAGCAGTCTTATCCGAATGTAATAAGCCGATGGTCAACAAAATACGTATGGCCTGACACAAATGGGACATCTATCCGACGTTGCAAGGCATTTTCTCAAACAGTCTGCATGGAAGAAGTGAGCGCAGGGCGTGACACGTGCTGACTTCATTGTCCCCAAGCACACAGCACATACGTCTTCAAGCATCGCCAGTTCATCCGGTGTCGCCCGCCTGAACCTGGCCAGGGAACCTCTAGCTTCCTGCAGCTTCATAAGAGCTTCGCCAAGCCTGTGCCTTCCATGAACGAAGACACACACGTACAACAGCAGAGCGGCTAGTCTCCACCGCTCGTACCATACTAAAGCTGGCACTAAGGGCAAGGCTAGCGCTGTGGTAATGCCTCTCGCCAAAGCACCGAAGTACAATAACTCCATGCCTTCTAATATCTCTAGTTTTAAAGCGGAGATACCAATAGGCCAGAGCTCCAAAAAGGTCCTCTCAGTTAGAAGGTAGTATGTGCCAGTTATGGCTGTGTATAACGCTGTGGGTTTGTAATGTTCCAGTCCTTGTTCCAATCCTAGAGCAAGGAGTACAAATGTTATAGTGACAATAAAAGTGACTGCCTTCGTCCATTCCAGGACAATCTTCGTGGCTGACATGGCAAGGTGCTTGACGCGGGAATGGCGGTTGACGTTGACGTATGGTGACCAGTCTTCCTTGGTACAGATCTCGCGGACATAGCTGACGGAGTATGTGACCACGTTGTAGAACATCAAGGAGTAGAGACAGGTTAATCTGCCTTGAGAGACTAGCAGTCGGTCGCAGGCTGTAAACATCAGCAACTGGAAGAAAGAAGGATATTATTTTAGAGTAATGAAGTCAGCAAGATGACAAAAAAAAAAGTGAAAAATTACTTTAATTTCGGAAGTCGGTGTCTTTACTTTTTAATTTCGTTTTTTGCCACCGACTTCCGAAATTGGAAGTCGGTTGTTTTTTTTTTTGTAAAAAGTTTTTATTTTTCACTTTTTAGTTGTGGTACAACCCCACACAAATTCGAATACCACTACCTGCTATGCAAATAGCAGTGACGGAGTCAATCAATATATCGTCTACATACACTAAGTGGGAAAAAATACGTAATATTGGAGCTAACTCAAAAACTACGAAAGCAAAGTTAATAAAATTTATATGGGACCACCTCTGAAGCATGACCTACCAAACAAAAAAAGAATCATCAAAATCGATTCATAATTGGCGGAGAAATCGAGTAACATAAACACAAAAACACAAAAAAAAAAAAAAAAAAAACTTACAGACGAATTGAGAACCTCCTCCTTTTTGAAGAAGTCGGTTAAAAAAATGGGATGGTGATGGAAGGCAAGTCATGCGTTGGCAAGTGTTGCGTGATTTTTATGTACTGTTCCATAGGTTATCAAGAATTCGCCATATTTGTCTGGTGATCGGTGGGGGCCCTGGGGGTAACCATGGAGGAGGTGCTCCTACTTTTGATCGAAGTTAGCAAAGTTCCCAGCATTTTTTGCCTCATACATTAATGAGAAGGAGTAGGCGAAGCTCTACCTGTCCAATCATAGTTGAAAGATTGTTCATCTGCAGGAAGAGTTTCTCAGCGCGTTCGACCGGCGCGTACGCAGCCTTCATCACGCCCAGCACGCGCGAGACAGGGGCTCGCAGCTTCTTCGCACATTCTGGAAGAATTTAAAGTTCTTAGCTTTAATATTAAGGTAATAATTTTATCTCGAAAGACAATTTTCCGCCAAGCGTACCTAGGCGAAAACTCGGACTTGCACAAGCGCAAATTAGTATACCTTTATCTATGGCATTTAAGCATGAATCACTAACTAAAAGTACTAGAAATCTCTGGGAGTATAGGTACCGATCCTAACTTAATATTATGCGAAAGTGAGTTTGTTTGTAACGGTTTGACGCTAAAACGGCTAAACGGATTCGTATGAAATTTGGCACAGGGGTAGACCTTGACCTGGAGAAGGACATAGGCTTTTAATCGACATACCATGCGGGCGGAGGCTATAGTCCTTACTTTATAATGTTGATATCTTTTTTTACAATTAATTAGGTAATTCATGTCTATGACAAATGTGCAACGTGTTTGGCTAACGACCTTTTCACCAGCATATGGATGACTACGAAAACTTCAAATTCTTAGGTGAGTACCTAATGATGTTTATCAAGCAAGTAAGTAATTTAAAAACATCAGTATAGCAACAAGTTTTTTAGAATGTGCGTGGGAGGCCCGTCCACAGCCTGTCACATCGAGTTGCCCACAACAAGTTAACTCTTGACTGTTTCAAGAAATTTTCCCTCATTTGCATACTGTTTCTCAAAGGACACATTTTAGTATTATTTCTAAAGAAAGAGGTTAAAAAAATATGGACAGAGTGTTCGAGATAGTGCCATGAAACTAATTTATTATTTTTGAGTAGAGGGTCAAAAAAAAATTAAAGTAATAAAAACTAAAACCCAACTACGACTTAAAAAGGTATAAACAAAACACCACAGACAGACAAATTAAAAATTAGTCGTTTTTTTTTAATTCTTTTTTGGTTATAATATTTATATTTTTGAAATGTGCTCATTAAGCCCTTTCATTTGATACCCAACATGGTACGATTAAACAATATTTTTTTTTAGTTACGGATTTTAGAGGGCGCCATTTTTAATTTAATGTGACGTCACATAGCCTATAACTAGTGTTGCCAGGTCCGATTTGTTTTAAATCGGGGCAGAAGGTAAAACAAATCGGGATTTAGGGTTGTAGATCGGGACAATAAAATATAAGGGTCACTTTTGGGGGGCAAATAAGAAATTAATATATTTTTTTTGCAAACTGTACCGTTTGACATATCAAATGAAAGGGCTTATTACGAGGATCTCAAATAAGTATTAAAAAAAAAAAAGTTAATTCTTTTATATTTTAAGCTGATAGATGAAAATTGACCATTCGCTCCAACCTTATCTCCGAAACTACTGAGCCTAAAATTTTGAAAAAATTACAGAGAATGGTTCTATACTCATAGATGACAGGAAAATTTATAAGAAGTCTATGGTCTTAAAATAACATGGTAGATCTCTCAATATTGTGCGTACAAACTTACATTTACAGTTAGAATATGTATAGGAGAATATGTTTTTCAACTACAATGTTAAGTTTGTTCTTGGATTAAATTCATCCCAACTACGGAACCCTTCATTGTGCGTAGTTCGACACGTACTTGGCCGGTTTCTAGGGTTCCGTACGCAACAAGGAACCCTTATAGTTTGAAACTATGAAGATATTTGACATTTTGTTTCAAACCAATTCAGATTGTCATTGATCGTGTATTAGGTACGCAATTAGGATGCTGGACATGTATTGATTTATCGGGACATTTAAAGTCCCGATCAGGTGCAAATCGGGACGTGTCCCCAGACCCCTGCAAATCGGGACGTCCTGCGCAAATCGGGACACCTGGCAACCCTACCTATAACCAGCGGACGATCAGGACTCTTCCAACGATACCTCATTAGTCAAATTGTGATGAGTCGTTTAAAAGATATGAGGGAACAGATGAACATACATACATACATACATAACCCTCCTTTTTTCTTCGCCGTAGTCGGGTAAAAACTGATCCGAATTTATTTAAAAATATGCCAAGCGCGAAGAACGTGTCAGAAACTTGTGATTGGTGGGTCTTTCCCATCATCTCATCGTCTGCCTAGGCTTTACCCAACTATGTTGGGGTCGGCTTCCTTCCAGTCTAACGGGATGCAACTGAATACCAGTATTTTACATGGAGCGACTGCCTATTTATCTGAGCTCCACAATCCAGTTACTGAATAATATGATATACTTGGTAAAACTGGTTGTCAGACTTACGGGCTTCTGAAGACCCGTAACGACTGTCAAAGATCCACGCGTGCTTTCTGAGGCGCGGAGGGGTCTTGGTATGTAAAGATGGTCACCCATCCACGAACCAACCGCGGTAAAGCGTAGCATAACCTGATCGATCGACCCGTGCGACTACTATTATTTAGTCACAAGACAATATTGTTTTGTATTATTGTGGTCTATATCGTAACATCGTAAGCAGCAGAGTACTCTTCGATAGACTGAGCTTATTGTCAGAGAAAACTTACAGGGCGGTTCTTTTCGAGGATGAGCTTCACAACAAAGGAACTACAGTTTTTACCGTTCAACAAAAACTAAATTATTTGAACTCGTGGTTCTTTAACATTGAAATTGTTCGCAGCCGCAGTAACAGTAGCTGTCCAGTAAAATGTTGAGTATAAAAGGACCCTCAAGAAACAGGGATGGTCAGTTCAGAACAACGCTTCACCAGCAACATCCACCTTACAACAGTACATCGAAAGGAATCTGGTAAGTTTATCTTGTAGTTCAATATTTTTAAAACTGAATAAGTAATTGTATCATAATGGGTACTTTTTTGCTTATTACTTCTTCAACCTAGCTGGTGTTCCATCCGTGGTTGCATCGTACAAATAAAACTTGTGTGACTAAATTCAACATGTGTGATACCCTAACACAGACTTAATTCATAGAACAGTAGGTAATATAATTCACTCATGTCAGTATATTGGTCTTAGCAAAAGTATCTCGTCTGAGAGTGCACTATACCTAACACAGTAACCATAAAATCTGTAGTGTAAGTGTAGGATATTTTTATTTACCTTTACTCAAACCCTGCACATCGAACCGTGTAAACTACTTGACTAGAAACTACTTAATAATAAAGTCAGCATACAGATCGATACAACCAGACTCTTCTAAAAATTGCATAATATGTTAATCGTGCTTAAGATCACGTACTAATTTTAAATAATAGATAAAAATGTGCTCTATTTACAAAAATAGTAACTATTGGGTAATCTCGCTCCGTCACATTATTTCAAATCCTCGCATCGTACGATATCGCACTACACTATTGGAATTTCTTTGGCAGATCTTCTTGTTTATCAGGCAATACGTTTAGTTAGATTCACAAAAACAAAAATAATAACACGTTCGCATATCTGCGCACCATCTGCTGTACCCTTGTATGTATCAAAACAAAATGGTATTTTGAATAAGTAAATAATATCACGACGATGTTCATGTTGACATTCGTTTGATGCTGCATTTAGTTGAAATTGTTCAAAATATTATGTTTCGCAGCTTTGAAATCCTATATCTAGCACTAATGGTGAAATAACAAAATATTGCTTCCATATATTATAATTTTAATTGAAGAAATTAGCAATCAGATTTGCTGCTCAACATGTAGTAGCGTAGCAAAATGCATACAATGAATGTATCAAGTACGATCGGCAGATGATTTATTAAGACAATAATATCAACAATTCAACATCAACAGTCGCGACGTATAAAGTCGGCTCGAGCCCAGACTTTCTTTGGTTCGTTTCAAATGATTGGGGAGTACACAAGACATGTGTTGAGACGCAGAAAATACAAGTAAACGGGGATGACGCACGGGCACTGGCCAGTCGCCAGCTTCCGTTGCCCCATTCAGCTTCTACTCGACAATGACCTGACTTTTCCACATAAATATAAACTCAGGAGTAGGTACAACAATAACATTGCAAAGTTAATGCTTTTACAGTGGTCTTTGGGATAAATAATAAACCCTTGCCGGAAGTAGACTTGTGTGTGATGTGATTATAACTCATAGAAAGTGGAAACCGGCCTGATTTTAAAACAGATGGCGCTACTTGAATTTCGGAATCGGCTCTGAAATAATGTTGAGGCAGTTAGTGCACTACATCCTGTAATGCAAAGAGCCTGATTTGAATTGTTTTCAATCCATGTATGGTACTTGGTACCTTAGTGCAGTTTATGATATTTTTAAATATACTAAGATCTTCGCAGACGCAGACCCAGGAAAATACTGGTATTCAGCTGCATCCGGTTAGACTGTAAGCCGACTCCAACATAATTGGGCTGATGGTCTTCAGAGACCAACACGGCATCATTTAGTACGACTGGTAATGTCAAATGACTGTAATGTGTATTGTGAATTTTCTCAACATAGTTGCAGCAATAATATTCAAGACGAGTAGGTATAACTGATAAATCGTCCTAAAAATATTTCTTCAAATAAATGAATCTGCCCAAGACATCAGAGGTTACACTGATACCAGTTGCAAATAATTTCTAGAACATTTTCATTCAAATACTTCGACTACAGAGCTAAAACATTTGGATACGCAATGTTACACCACGTTATGCATTTCGTACGTCATTCGATGGTGGGATCTGGAACCGCCTCTTCAGTCAATGACGAGTGCAGAAAGACTTGGGTTGCGTAGGACGCATAGGTCGGGAGATTGGCACACCCCAAGTGTTTTGCTAGGCATTTGCAAATTTGTTATTTGCGATATTGTGTTTACTTTTCCTCGTTCTAAGTCTAAACACAAGACGTAGCTAATGATTTCGTGGGCGTCTGTTGTTTTCGAGATGTTATGTATTTTTTCCTTCCTTTTTGGCTTTTTTTGATATACTGCCAGATTCAATATCCGGTTAGACACCGTTTGTGCAATATTTTATGTTTTATTTGTAATACTAGCTGCGCCCCGCGGTTTCACCTGCGTAAGTCTCGATCCCGTGGGAATATCGGGATAAAAAGTATCCTTTGTGTTGTTCTGATGTATAAGCTATATTATTGTAAAGTTTCATTAAAATTCGTTCAGTAGTTTTTACGTGAAAGAGTAACAAACATCCATACTAACAAACTTTCGCGTTTATAATATAAGTTAGAAGTTAGATTTATGATCATTAAAAATATATTAAAAGAGTGCTAAATTCCTTATCAGACAACAGTCTGCCCCCCAAATAGATAACGAAACTGTCGACCTCTTTCATTCTACCTCGTATATCCTCATTAAAAAGGATGAACTCAATCTACCTTCTTTTATATCCTATCAAATACCTCGTTTCAATCTTCCTACCTTGAGCGAGTTTGACCACGGCAGGGTACCACCTCGCTGGGTACTTGTAGTTGGCAGAGATGAGCACTGGGACCACCAAGCATGTGTACGCGGCCATCAGCCATGCACCGCCAAGCGCGACCAGCAGCCCCCGAGGTGCCCAGTACGGTAATATCAGGACCAGTGACAGGAGCCATACTGAAATGTGAAATAAACATAGACAATAGAGGTAATAACCTACATAACAGTAGTTAACTCATTTATTTTTGGAACGGTATTGCCATTTTTAGTAAATCACTTTTCAACCACAAGGGAAGGATTGGTTGATTATTTCTGCAGGTGAAGGTTTTAAGCGTGTAACACGCAATTTAAGACAGGAGATATGATTATTTATCTTGATTTAGTTCCTAGAATTTCTTACGGCACTCTCCTGGTGCTCCAACAAGAGGCGACCTGTACCTATTCCTCCAATTTCTAAAGATACTCTAAAAGAGCCATTTTCTCGTAAAAAAGACGTAAAGAAGAAATATAACGTGCCAGAGTCAGTGCACTGTAAACAATTATTAATAACTCTCTAAAAATAAAGCATTGACGCCACTGAAAAATAAGGCTATTCCAAATATTTTTCTTGAAGATTTTCCCTTCTGAAGTTAAGCACATTTTTATGGTTCTGCGTCAGCATCGCTCTTGCTAAAAGCTTCCATTATGATTAACAAAATATTTCCTCTGTGTGAAAATTGTTCCGCGAACTGACTACTCAAAAGTGTTTCGAGATATCGAAGGTCGCCCAAAACTTTCCGAAATTGTTTACGAATAACTGACAGGGAAACATAAAATATTATTCTATGATTTTCTAATGACTTCTAGTAGAGTATGCTACGAATAGCACCTACGAGTGCTACGAAGATTTTTACCATGAAGCCCTCGAATTATGGCACTGTCATAATCAAGGAAGCTAAATGAAAATACGGGTATACGAGATGATGTTGTCGAGGGTCTACTAAATTTGCCATTAAATACCCAATTAATATGGTGTAAAGTAATTGAATATCTTTTATGCACACATTGAAAATCATTGTCTTTCGTGCTAGATTAGCAATAACACGACGCGTTTATGGACGACAATGATGACAAAAAAATACGCGATTTTATTCAGACTAGATTCAGATTGTAACAATTCAAGGAAAATGTCTGACATTGAATATTATTTATTCGCCCGTGTTCGTCATGCAGTCACCTCGTTCCATTTCTCGTTGTACTTTTCTCGATAACAAAGTCGTAAAACCCTAATATTTAGTATTCAACGATTTTTAATTATTTAATTAAATCGTGATAGAGTTATAAAAATATAAAATGGTAGCCGCAAGAATGATAAAAAAAGACTTGCGCTAAACCGCGAAATTATTCTCTTGTAACAAACTTGATGGTAAACAATCGCAGTTCGCATAATGTTGCACTAACAGTATCATCCCCTTTCCCCTCCTATCCCCCCTAACCTTTGATAAGGGCTTGCTTAAAAACGCTACACTTCAAAAAGTCCTGCTACGGCGTAGGCGTAGTTGAATCGTAGCGCTACGCTTCAAAAGATCCTGCTACGTCGTAGGCGTATGGTTGCAGAAGCGTAGCTCGTAGGCCGTAGAAAATTCGTAGCGTTCGGGACAATGGGGTTTATTTTACATTGCTTAAAATTAAGTAATGATTAGCGATTGTTTAACCATACATTTTTGACGTTTGAACGTCACTTAACTTTAATAAGCCCCAATGAAACGAACTACTAATAGAAGCTTACGAAACTATGTGGCCTAATTTTCAGCTACACGAGATTTTAATTGATCTTCATGTTTCAGTTTATTTTCCGATGTTTATTTCTCAGTGTATCCGCCCGCACTTAACGAAGCACACACCTGCATGTTGTCTACTGTTATTAGGTCAATACCTACATTTTGTTTGGGTTATTTAATTACATGATGAAAAATGAATATTTTTTGAAAGAGTAAAAGTAATAACTAATAAGTATTATTATTATAATGTATATTTCATAACGCACGCGGTGCTGCTGCAAAGTTCTAAATAAACTGCTATTCAACTCGTTTTGGTGATTGACAGAAATACCAGTTTTATCCCGATCATGACCCGATTAGGTTTTACTAAGTTTTATGCCTTCATGACTAGATGTGACCGCTTTCTCCTCACGTTTAATTTACTTTAGTGAACTGTAAATCCTTCATCAATTGTACATACATATTGAATGTCAGTGCACTGAAAACTATCGACAGATATTGCGGCGTTGAAGCCACTTTCTCTTAGAACTATAATACTCTAGCTATATTCATATTCATTCCCAATTCTCACCAAACATTCTTGGAAGCAGTACTTAATGACAGAGCAAGTTATGCCAGACCAGACCAGGCCTCGTGCATATGTGCCACATGTTCTCGTTACACGTGGAAGTGACATAGCAAGGTATGAGTCAACAAAGTAAGGAAAATAATATGATAAACAATAACACGTCATTTGATACGAAATAGATTTTTTAACTTTAATTTGAGCTGAATGAGAAAGGCCTTTGCACTTTGCTGGGATATTTTTTTCTCGAAATACTGGCCCAAGTTTACAGGTTTATATATTTAGATACAGGTTTATTTATTTAAATAAATTTATAGATACAGATTTATTTATTTTTGTTAAGTCCCATGTAATAGGGAGTCGCGTAGGGGGGCGCGTCTATTCTCATGCACTAATCCAGATTCGAGGCTTCATGATAAACAATAACATATACTACGTCATCGCTCACGATACAAAATAGATTTTTGAACTTTCATTTGAGCTGAACGAGAAAGGCCTTTGCACTTTGCCGAGATATTTTTTTCTCGAAATACTGACTGACTGCTACTGGCGAAAAACGATGGCCCTTTATAGATACAGATTTATTTATTTTTTCGACAGTTAAGTCCCATGTAATGGGGGCGCGTCTTTGTGTTGTACTAATCGACTCCAGGCTTTGTGATAAACCATAACATCATCGTCATTACATGACACGAAATAGATTGTTGAACTTTGGACCCGCAGTGGGAATTAGTTATAGGCCGATACAACCTATATTTTTTTTCTCCGTAATACAGCAAACAAATGTGACTGGCCCACATTTTAGAGATAGCTAGGTTCTTTTTTTCGACTGTTTAGAGAAACTATTTCAAATCGGATTTAGAGGCTTGTAAATTAAACCTATCTAAGTGCAAGAAGTAGTGTGTAATGCCCGCTTATTAAATGAGACAATTGTCTCATGAGACAATTGTAATAAGCGGGTATTGTAATAAGTGGGTATTGTCATGTAATTTTGAAAAACATACACATACTTATACCTACTACTTACATTTAGATGGCTTAATTACTTTATTACAAGCCTCTAATTCCGATAAGTAATAGTTTCTCTAATTTTAATTACTAAGCTTTAATTTTCCACAGTTAAATATAGTAAAAATATAATCATCGTAGCTCATTTAATCTTACAAACATTAAGCTAATCGGTCAGTCCTAAATAATTATTAGGACCTATTAGAGATAATGATATCGATCTTGAAAATTAAAGCATTCATTTTAATAACTCTTGTCAGTACAAATTAATGACAGCATTAGCACAATGTTTGTCGAAACATAGCATTAAGAATTCCGAGGCTGATAAACAAAAAGCTGTTCTCAGTTCTTAAAAGAGTATATAAGGAAAATCATTTTCACAGAATCTTAGTCTTCTATTAAAAAATAACTAGTTTTTACTTACCGATATTGGCCAGTTTGTCTTTTGATTTGATCGTATGAATCTTCGAGAAAGAATCACTCCGTATGCGTCCGCGCACACGCGAAATCATTCCCATTTTAAACTTAAATATCAAACAATGTACTCAAACAAACACTTTCTTTTGTAAAACACCACAAATGTTTCAGAAATAAAGTCTTTTTACGCTTATTTTGAACGTGAAAGTATTATTTATTTGGCCTGCTTGCCTCTGTGTTCTTCGAAGTGTGTCACATGAATGCGCATTTAGCAAACGGACGCCGATGTTTGGGCGGGCGGCTCTCGCGCAGACGTATCTCTACTCCGACATAAACGAACTCTAAAAGAAGAAAATTTCCGCTAAACATACATTGCCGTTTTCATCCACTCAAATAAAATTTACTGCGGTACAAAACCAGCAATGTTATAAAATTACACATTGGCAACGATCGGGCTTTCAGCTGCGCCCACGTCACACTGCAATGACGTTTATTTTTAAATTTAATTCTATGTCACTGACTCGTGAATCGGAAATTTGTTTTGATTTCTATATCTGCCATATTTTATGGGGAAATGCAAGCACAAACAAATAGTTACGCACGTCTGGGTATGGAGCAGTCAGGGCCGTAGGCAGGGGGGGGGGGGGGGTTGGGGGTTCAAACCCCCCCCGAAATGCGAGAAACCAGAATCTCAATCCAGAGATCGACCCCCTAGGGTTACATCCTTATGCAGATAATTGTAATCTATTTCGCATAGGCGTACTTTATAATCTACAATACCAGTAAAAGTATGTTTAAATACTGTATTTTTATCGACTCTAACTTTGTATTAAATAAATTCCTGCAACTTCGGCATTCTCTGAGATATAGTAACCTCTCCCAGGCGGGGTGCTAAAATTTTTGAGATCGCTCTTCCATCTTTTTTGCCATATTTTTCAAACTTTTCTGCATAAGTCGATAAAGTTAATACTTCTCTTTCTGTATGATCGGTCAAACCTAACTTATTCAAAGCTGAATGCTAAAAATTTTGAGCTCGCTTCCCTCGCAATCATTTCTTTAAAATTACCGAAAAAGAGGAAAATTGCTTCTATTGCTTAAATACTGTATTTTTATCGACTCTGACTTTGTATTGAATACATTCCTAGAACTTCCGCATTCTCTGAGATATTCTAACCTCCCCCAGCCTCTCCCAGGTGGGGTGCAAAAAATTTCGACCTCGCTTCGCTCGCTCCTGCATCCTTTTCTGCATCATCCTTCTCAAACTTTTCTGCATATTAAGTTGATAAAGTTACTTCTATTTCTGTATGATCGGTCAAAGAGAAATAAAACCTAACTTATTCGAAGCTGGATGCTAAACATTTCGAGCTCGCTTCGCTCGCAATCATTTTTTTCAATCATAGATTTCCGAAAAAGAAGAAAGTACTCTTTTTTTTTTCAATCTGTACCTATTTACTATTTTCTACCCTAAATCAGAAATAAGTACTTAGTTTTTTTATTAAAGTTTGCAATAACCCCCCGAAATGAATTCCTGGCTACGGCCCTGATGGAGCTTAACATCAAGTGTGCACGAAAGCTACGTCATATTGGTTCAAAAAGAATAATATTTTGAGCTGTACTACAGCTCAAAATATTATATATCCTTAAAGGCTGACGCAGAATGGGGCAGGCCGCACCGCATTGAAAAAATCCTCCCTACGTCACTTCCGTACAATCTGCCTAGCCTTTTCCCAACTATATTGGGGTCGGCTTCCAGTCTAACCGGATGCAGCTGAATACCAAGTATTTTACATGGAGCGACTGCCTATCTGACCTCCACAACCCAGTAACTGGGTAATACGATACCCTTTGGTAAGACTGGTTGTCAGACTTTCGGGCTTCTGACAACCCCGTAACGACTTTCATAGATCACCTTATGACAGCCACTAACGGCTTAACGTGCTTTCCGAGGCACGGAGGAGTCTCGATATGTAAAGATGGTCTTCCATCCACGGACCAACCCCGGCAAGCGTAGCTTTACCTGACGGATCGACCCGTGCGGCTGTTATTACGTAGGCATGAGCTCCTCCACGTCACTTCCATACATTTTTTTTATTTTTAAGAGATATCGTACTCATAGGTAGGCCGCACTGCGCTTTTTTGTATTGAAATGCGATGCACTGCGGCCGATTGTGGCTATTAAGCACGCTCTAATAAAAAGTTCGTAGTAAACATTTGATCCTACATGACTCTCATTTCTTAGTTCTAACCATGAAGGATAATATCAATCCAGAAACGGCATACTCTTATCTACCCATGACTCGGTCATTTACCTTAGCTTCGAATTTTGAAGCCAGTGGAAGTGTACCTAAAAATGGAATGTCTGATCTGCCAACGATAATATTACACTCAATTTCAAAGGCTTCCTTTCAACTTTTCTGCAAGTGTGCTACAGTATGCAGTTTGATTTTTAACCAACTTCAAAAAGGAGGAGGTTATTTTTTGTATGTTTGTTACGCGATTATTCCGCCAATTATAAATTGAGTTTGATGATTCTTTTTTGTTTAGTAAGTCATGCTTCAGGGGTGGTCCCAATAAATATTAACTTAGTAGTACATTCTTGCCACTTAGCCTATCTGGATGATGTTATGATAAGTTCCTATCACTGTTATTTACATAGTAGGTAGTGGTATTCGAATTTGTGTGGGGTAGGTACCTACCATAACTAAAAAGTGAAAAATAAAAACTTCACAAAAAACCGACTTCCAAAAAACTACAAAGTGAAAAATAACTTTAATTTCGGAAGTCGGTGGCAAAAAACGAAAATTCAAAACCAAAAACAAGTTTTCCGCATTATTTTATCGAATTTCAAGCCTGTCTGAAGTCTAGTGTCTCTCCTTTAGTTAGACAGATCAGCTGTGAAAATTATCACATGTCTCTTACAGCAATTAGTGATGCTAGAGACCGTGTGATAAGTGTTGCCTACTTATGTAGGTAAAAATAGATCGTCTGAATACGTGCGGTTCGCCACGATGTTTACATCTTACGGAAACACATGACTCCCCCATTATTTTTATTTTAAACCTGAACACAATGTGGGCGATAAGTAGGCCGATGCATTTATGTGAATAAAAACACCGTGTTGATATAAAATTCGGGGCATCTTTTTATAAAACGAAACCTGTAACTACTCCATGGAGTATGCAGTGCAAATGCATCTTTTCATGGCAGGGCATGGAACGACCATGTATCACATAATTTATGACAGTTTAAAGCTATTCTCATAAGATAACATTGCGACACTTTTGCGACGCTGTTAGATCAGAAATTGGAGACGCTATATAAATATAAATTACGCGACTTACAACTCAAAAAATTACGCTCGTCTGGCTTTACCCTTAAATGTCAAGTAATGCTAGGGAAAATATTCATGAGTAAATGTTCGCCCCCCGCCTACTACTGCGTTATTTGATCCACAAATATTATCTAGATACATTTATATTTACTACAGTCGAATGCGTCATTTTTCATTCATGCCACCTCGTTGAGTTTTGCAAAAATAATGATGTTACTCATAAAGGCCATGATTAATTTATTTGTTAGTTAATATAAATGTTTACGAATCATGTGCCCGTCGTTGGTAGAATTTGACTAACTCATTTGTATTTTTGGAATGTTTATCATAGAATTTAATTTACGACCTACTAAGGATGGAATGGTTGAAGAAGAGTCACGGGTTCGATTTCCGCACCTACTCTACTACAAGCAATTTGTTCTTAGCTGTAGGTATGGATAAAATACCTCAGTTCAAATCCTTATACCAATATACTTATACCTACCTCAGCTCCAAGGCGCCGATAGTTTAGGTAATTTCTTTCTACGGTGAAAATAATGGTACTTAAAACAAAAAAACAGTACTTATCTGCTTTATATTTATATATAGTTCAGTTACTTATTATGCAAAGTTTCATGACATAATTTGAAGTATTTTTTGGAAACTAGCGGTTTATTGTTCTGTTTGGAGGTAACTTTGTAATTTTTTCTGTCGACAAAATTTTATGGAATCGTGTTTTCGTCATACAATACCTACTTATCAATCCTCAACTTTAACATATATTTATTTCAAAATTAGCCGTATTTTCGATATAAGTGAGGATCATCCTCACTTATATCGAAAATACTGCAGCTAAGCAATTTGAGGTATTAAGTATAAACTCCTATACCTAGGGCATCCCCTTTTCGGGGTCTTTAGGTTCAGAAACTGGAGACAGTAGTGGCTGACACAATAAAAAATCTGAGATTTACCCAAGTGGCCGGTATTCAAGAGTCATATTATTTTAGTTTTTATGGCTTTTTACGTAACAACAATGTAAAAAACAAAAACAAAAGAAACGTTTCAAGAAATTAAATGGATTTAAAACTTGATTTTTATTGGAAACCTAGACTATTAGTAAATTGGATAATTATTTAATTGATTAATTACCGGCTACATTATATAATTGTTTACGCTATTTAAAATTATTTAAGTAGGCAGTCATTTTAACCTCATCATTAAGGCTTTGGACCTGATTCGATTCGTTTACGACATTTATTTCCTCCTGCAATAAAGTTTGTGATCAGGAGTTCTGGACTTATCGACCTCTTTCATTTCCAGAACTCTTCAAAATGCATTCCCTGCTGTACCTGATGCTCGTCACGTTCAGCTCCTGCCTGGCGCACTACAGAGGCTCTTACGAATCCCGGAACTTCATCACTAGAGAAGAACCTGCTCCAGTTGAAGGGTAGGGTTCTCCGCTAATTCCCATTACAATAATATTAGCCATTGAGCCAATTGCTATGTCAGTTAGAAGTGCAGTGCAGTGAACTGTACTGTAAAGGTTATCTGCATAAGGAAACCTTACATTGCAGGCTGGCAGTAAAAAATATGATTCTATTCGATCACTCAATTGAATTTAGAATCAGTTTCAATACTTATTGTAAAACAAGCGTTTGTTTTAGACACAATTGTTTTGTTTTTTGTTTAGTCAATACCTATAGCTTCTGATTTAGCGACAACGACCTATTCTGGTACCAGGGCTCATTTTTATAAGCCCTACAGTCTACAGTAATTACCTTTGTCATTGATAGGGTTGGCGAGCAACGAGGAATGTAGTTATGACTCCAAAACACTTGCCAAATACAAGCACGTTGCATTATATAACTGTTGACGTGAACCATATTCCTATTAGCGTGCATACAATAATAAGATAGAATAGTTGAGCGGTTTATGAACCTTCAGGTGACATTATCTTTTATGTATAATTAACCACTCTAACGATGATACATACCTAATCTAAAAATTCTAAAACACGTGATCTGCAAAGTCTCTACAGATTTTAAACCCGTAACAGTTACCTATGTAAGATTTAAATTGTAAAAAATCCCGGGTAAGAATAAGATGTGTTGCCAGACAAAAAATCTTATTATCAGATTGATAACACGTTATGACACGCGTAACTTGAAATTAATTTCCGTAACGGTTTCCGGATTTTTTTGAACCAATGTTGTTCATAAAAATATTAAATTTTTCTCAGCTCCTTTCGCAGTATAAATTATAACATGTTTTCTAAATTATAGAGTGCTCGTCGAATGTCCGGTGTGCGAAGAATCTGATCACTGGATGGCGACCAACGAGGAGTGCCCCGTTAGGAAAGGCAACAAGACCTTCAAAATCTGCAAGTTCGGCACCTACACCAACGAAGTTTGCGGCAAACGCCTTGACTGCTACAGGGTACGTCCTCGCCTTATCAGTCACAATCTCAAATAACCACTTTGTAAAAGAAATAGGGTCTCTGCAGCACGCGTAGCATGACCACCGTATAGAAACGGGTTTTGTCGACGGAAGAATAGTCAAAATGATAGATAAACAATCACAATCTGCCATTTTATCTATTCTTCCGTCGACAGAACCCGTTTTTTTGGCGGCTGGCGGTCACGCGTGCTGCAGCAGTAGTAGGTACTATGACCGTACGTTTGCACTGGCGAAACATTCACGCCAAAACATGTTGAAATCTCTAGTTCCTGTCAATGTTCCATACAAAATTTTGACAGGAACAAATTTAAACATGTTTTTTTGTAATATTTCGCCAGTGCAAACGTACGTTAACACATCATACTATGGCCCCTGATGTCCAATCATGCAAAGGAAGAGTAACCTCAGTATATTGCTGATCAATGTTTTGAAGCTTAGTAACAGCATTTTTGTCGTCTTGACTATGGGGAATCATAAAATCATCATCTTACAAAACAAGAGACGTCCATAGCTGGACTGTCTACACATAAACCAAATGCAATGTCTAATGACTATTAATATTCACCTTTCATCTCCCAGGGCCCTCGTGAACAGTGCACTGAGAAACGCGAATTCGACATGTACGGCCAAAAGTGCGCCCCCGGCTACTACTGCAACAAATGGGCTGGCGTGTGCACGGGCCCCGAATACCGCCTGGACAACACTAACTGGCAGTGGCAGCTCATCCCTTTCACCGGCCGCCGAAGCGAACTCAAAGTACAGCCCGACGACGCTAAATTCTCCTTCGAAGGAATCCACAACTAAATTCCAATTTCGAAAATCCACCTCTATTGATACCCAGATATGTATTTGATTTATTATGATCTCATTTTCTAGTCAATAATACGCTTATATTTTACTAAACATTCCTGATTGGTCTCCATTTATTATTAAATCATGATATTTTTGTACGAAATCATCTGATATTATTATAATACTTAGGTAAAAGCATCAATGACGTTTTATTACACCTGCCGTCTATTTACAATTTTCTTAGGCGTCGCGTCGTGTGTTACCTGAATACTTACCACCGTTTCTGTTTTTGAAAGCAGACTATTTTATTACCTACTACCAGGAGGCTACTGAAGAACTTTTTCTACCAACCTTATATTTGACTAGCACTTTGCCCGCGACTTCGGATGAAGTCGCGGCGTAGATTTCGTACTTTCCTCTAAAAACTTCAACAACCCCCTTTGAAAGATAGTTTTCGAAAATTAATATTCACGATCTTTACCCCTTAAACTTTATTACCCTTTTACGTCCCATTAGGAGCTGATTTTTGAAAAGAAAACAACAGACTTCCAAAAAAAACACTAATAAGTGAAAAATAACTTTAATTTCGGAAGTCGGTGTCTTTGCTTTTCAATTACCGTTTTTTGCCACCGACTTCCGAAATTAAAGTTATTTTTAATTTTTTAGTGTTTTTTTTTGGAAATCGGTTGTATTTTTAACTTACTTAGTTTGACACCCCGTTATTCCTCTATGATAAAACAATATCCAAAAACCCTTTCTTAGTGGATTCCTATGCCTACGTCATAGTAAGTATTTGTGAACCTTTCAGGCCAATCCGTTCAGTGGTTTAAGCTGTGATATAGACTACCCCTTTTCACACACAATTTTTTTTTGTACCCATTAAATTCTTTAAATTTTGTTTAAAGTATACATACTGAGTTTCAAGTTAATCGGACCACGCGTTAAAATTCTTCTATACAAACTTTTACACCCCCCACTACCCGTTTAGTAATAGTAGTAGTTAGTAATAGTATAGAAAAAAATAAATGAAGAACTTTTTAATTTACTTATACATACGTATTCGTACCAAGTTTAAAGTATATTAACTCAAGGAATAAGCTTTTTCATACAAATTTTCACCCCCTTAAAGGTCGAATTTCCAAAAACCCGTTCTTAGCTCTTACGTCACAATAACTATCTGTGTGCCAAACAGCCCAATCCGTTCAGTGGTTTGAGCTGTGACATAGATTACCCTTTTTTACCCCGTTAGGGGTACATTTTTGAATAACTCTGTTACACTTTATTCTTTATTTTTAGTTTTGAGTATAAATAGGTACTGAGTTTCGGTCTAATCGGACCACGCGTTAAAATTCTTCTATACAAACTTTGACACTCCCCAATTCCCGTTTAGGGGGTAGTTAAAAAAAACAAAAAATGGTCAACTTTATGATTTACATAGATAAATATTCGTGCCAATTTTCAAGTCTATTAACTCAAGGAGTAAGATTCTACATACAAACAAAATCCCCCCTTTTCAGCCCCTTAAAGGTCAAATTTCCAAAAACCCGTTCTTAGTGCCTACGTCCTAATAAATATCTGTGTACCAAATTTCAGCTCAATCCGTTTCCGTAGATCAATCAATCAGTCACCCTTGTGTTTTATATATATAGAAGATAATAATAATACAAATAAGTAATAAGTGTTTTTGCTGATTTGAATTTATCTTTATTTAATATCTGGCAATGCATCTGATTATTGTACAATACTTAAAAATCCCCGGCTATAAATCTATTTAATTACCAGCTCAAATAATATTTCTTACCTATCTTGATTTCAAGTCTATTATCTATCACTAGCAAAATATTCTTCTGAGTACCTATCGTTAAATGAAAAGTATGTTAATTTGACCGAGTTTTAATATCGTATAAAAACACATTTATGACATGAATAGCAAAATCCGGTCTCATAGATTTACACTTTACGAAAAACAAACAAATTATATTTCCCTTTGGAATTCAAACATCGAAGCAATCACCTTAAAAAGTTTTCAAATTAAAAATATTTATAATCTAGTAACCCAGGCAGTCACCTCTTCGTTCGTCAGTGTTGTCAAGTTAGTGGAATTTCCACTAAACCTGGGGGTTTGGACAATCCTACTGGCGGACAAATTTTGCTTAGTGGGTGACGGTTCTGTCTAGTGGTCAGTCTAATGCAATGAGAATAAGAAAACAATACAATCAATTACTAAAACTTTGACTCGAGAAAATATTATAATAATACGATAATGGCATGTATTATTGTTAATCTAAAACCTAGTTTTACGTTTTTTTTTTTCAAACCCCGAAACCTCTGTGGATTCGAAAGCTAATTTGGAAAGACTGTTCAGCATGAAGAATAAAGTGAAGTAAAACAGAGGCTCCGCCCGAGTGAAGATCGAAAAACAACGTCTAATATCTTCACTAAAGCCCGTTTTTTAATCTTGTAGACTAGATAATTTGACAGATCCAAATGTCAAACTCCAAATTGAAAAAACAAACAACAATAACTCAAAATATCAAAATAGTCTACGAGATTAAAAACAGACTTTCACTTTTTCATGAATTATTTTGTGGTAATGAAGTAGGATGATGTTACAAAAATTACTATGATTGATGTTGATGTTATATTTTATTTTCATTCTCAAATCTTCATTGAACCTCCAAAACAGTGACTGAACGTCGGTAATAGGAATAATATAAATAAAATTTTAAAATTGTGACTATTCAAATTTATTTTTGGTGGTTTGAATTTGAAGAACCGCCGTTAGTGGACTCGGGGGGAAATAAGCTGGCAACATTGCTCCTCGCAGTCGGCATAAAATCAAACTTTCGTTTGTTTCAACATTATTTTGGTTTTACTCTTTTGGTTTAACTAATTAACTATGAGTGCAGTGCAACATTTAGCACTTAGCTTTTGTCTTTTGGTTAATTTGTGGTAAAAGTGACCTTTAATCATTTTAACACTGCGAAACGAAATCTGTAAAGATAATAAGTTTCTCTTTGTAACATTCAAGTGCCGATAGGCGATACCTAGCTATTTACCTACCAAATTGATAAAATAATACTAAAATGAGTGATTGTACTGTGTGTTCGGCCCGGGGCGTGCAGCCGGAGCATTTTGCTACAGAAAAGCATAAGAAAAACGTTTCTCTAAAACAATTTGCAGCGAATAAGTAAGTCTTTGTTTGTTTTGTTTACCTAGTTTTTTTGTGTGCCTAGGTTTTTTTTTGTTTGCTGTGCGTCCAAAAGTTTTTCCTGATCATACTGACATGAAATTATTTTTGAAACATTATCATTATTTATTTTATTAGACCACCCTCTCATTGAGTTTATTTAAAATGCCCAGGAACTTCTATAATTAATATGCTGATAGTTTCATATTTATTAAATAAGTTTATTTCTGCATTACCAGAAAACAATTTGTTACAAATCGGAATGGAATCGCAGGAGTATCCTGCTCTGTTAAGACAAGTCTTGGATCAGAAGTTGGGAACAAGAATGGAAAAATTAAGATATCTGTAAGTACCTACAACTTTTAGAAATTCAGCTCATTCCTATTGACTCACCAATGCTTGCCATTGACTCACCAATGTAATTAATTAAAAATATTTTTATTATTCACACTGGCCAGATCAGCTCTTTAGTTCTTAATAATGCATTTAAATTAATCTAGTTTGAAATGAATACTGCGGAAGAATCATATTTATTCAAACTTGAGTATACATATATTACTTGTTTATTAAGAAAGCTACAGTGAAGCAGTTTTTTTTCTTTTTTTTAAACTCTATATATCCTAATGGATTATGGCTGGCTACTATTGTGTCTGGTATTGATATCATGATAAGTCCAACAATCAGATTTTATAGGATGAGCACCAAATTATGAGCATTATAAACTTTAAAAAAATGTTACAAACCGGAATAAGAATATAATAAAACAAATGGATGATATTTATATCTTTATTGTGCTTAACATACACAAAAAATAATAATATTATGTTACTGACTAAATCCATATCTTTGGCAGGCAAAACCTAAAGAAAAAGTGGAATTTAAATTTGCATTGTCCAATGAGAGCCAAACGGATGATATCCATGTCACGTACATTCAGCTGGTCCACACACGTTTCAATTTTGTGTTGGAAACCAATCTTTTTAGTGCCGAATGTAAGGCACGCCGTGTGGCACCACGTAAGTTTGGTAAAGTATTACATTTCTTTAAAACTCTTAAACTAACGATTGGCTTAAGGATTGGTAGCATTACTAACACGGGTTATGGTTTTGGCCAGAGGCGGCGTAAGGCGTGGGCGAAGTGGGCCACCGCCTACGGCCTTGCGGTCCGAGGGCCCTCGTACCTCGAAGGTTTATTCATTACTTACTCAAAAGCCGTAAATGGGACGAAAAAAATTAACTCTTCATTAATTCAATGACCCCTTTTCGGGTTTAGCATAAACAAAAACGAATGTTGTATGTTTACATACCAAAGTTCTTATTTAGTCTAGCAACATTCTGCTAGCGTTGCGTTGCGATCGCGGGGAATCCCCGCCGGCCACTGCTGGGGATTTCCTATTCTGTTTGTTTCCGTTACTTTCACTCTTCTCAACAGTTAGAAAGCCAATTAAAGTATCCTACGCAGTGTTACGCCGCGCCGTCGTCGTAGTTACGTATATGATATTATTTTCTATTTTTGTAAGTATTTCATGAGAATAAGTGTGGATCATTGTTTGAAAACGATGAATACTTATTAAATTAAATAAATAGGTAGGTACTATCAATTGATTGGTCTGCTAGACCAATAATGAATTAACATGTAAAGCCTAATTAGCTGTGATAGTTTCCCTGTAACTTCGTTATATACTACTGCAGTGAATTTTTGCACATATACAGCAAAAATCATTTCGCTGGCAGGGCACTTGACTCCTAACAAAAATTTGTACTTACTTTATAGCTTCATAGTATGCTAACGGATCCCTGAATCGAAAAATGGTTTTCACAGACCCGCAATATTTTTGAACGGCTTATCCTATATCTCGAACTATACCTAAAAGTATGAGTCTCAACTGTTTTTAATTCATCTTCTTCAGCCACCAGACCTCGCCCACATCTTCGGTCTTGCCCCGCCTCTGGTTTTGGCATTACATTTATTCATTACATTTTTATTTTCCGTTCATGACTTGTTTCGTTCTCATACAAATAATTCATTTTTAAATTACCATTATAACGAACAACACTTCGGGTGTTTGTTGGGTATATTATGCACTCAAAGTAACAGCTGTTGCTTAATTATGTTTATTTTTAACCAACCGACTTCTTCAAAAAGGAGGAGGTTCTCAATAAGTTTGTATGTTTTTTGTTTTTGCTTATTCATTTGTGATTACTTGGAAGTGTTTTATGAACCATAATGAATGGCAACAATATTAACAATACAATGTTGCCATCTTCAACAGTAACTAGTCTGATAGTCTATATGAGCCAACGGCGGCCTGCTCTAATTTTTATCACTTTGCCACAAGGCCTAGTAGGGCTAACATTCTTTTATAATAAAATTATTATCTTTTTCTAATGACTGTTGTATATTATGTGGTTGATAATTAGCTTCAATAATGAAATAAGCAATTAAATTGGTCACTATTCAATTCAGATTAATTTGATAAAAGTCTTAAAAATTCAAAAAGGTTTCAATGCTACACCTCATTTTTTTTAACGAATAGAAACATCTTATAATGCTTTTCTTTTTATTCATTGCCTTTTTATGTTTTAGGTAACAAACTGTTGGAAGAAATTGTGGTTTCATTTAGTTCACCGAACATCGGACAGTATGAAACTCCAATAATATTCTATTTTCAAAAGAAAGATACAAATGAAAGTATTATCATCATGAAAGAAATGGTAAGTGACCTAATGCATTTTCTTTTCCAACACAATTTGAGTTGTAAGTGCTTGGACACATATTGTAGACAAATCAAGACTTTCAAAGTATATAAGAACTTATTAATTGCAAAGTTTTGGCCCGTATTTTGAATTTGTCTCTCGATAAAGTATTTGCCCAGCCAATATACCTTTGAAAAATAATCAATTTGTATTCAGAACACCAAATAATTATCCCCATAAAATTAATGGCACTTTGTGTTCAATTCAAAATAGTTCTATAATAGTATTATATTTGCATAAACTAATCATTTATTTATGAATACTTATTCCGGATAGGGCCAGGCTGTTTTTCGGAAATGCTCACATCACATCATAAATAGGTAGTCAGAATTAATTTGCTAAACCTAGGTTCTTACACAAAAAAACCTAGGTTCTTAGGGAGCGATATATTAAATAAGTACCTATTTTCAATATAAATTGATGGCTGACTTCATTCTTTAATAACTTTTTTAGGTCAGAATATGACCTGTTATAACGAATAGCATAGATGTGGTCTTGTGTTGAAGCTCAATAAAATTGATGACCAAACAGATAATCAATGATTGAACAAAGAATTTTCGTCCATTTGTCTGTTTGACTGGATGTATGTTCCGGATTGGCGCAAAAACTACTGAACGGAATTGGATGAGATTTGTCACACAGATAGTTTATAATCTGTATTAACACATAGGGTACTTTTAATCGTGGGATATTTTCCGACATCTACGCGGAGGAAGCCGCAGGCAATAAGCTATTTCTTTGATAAGTTCATCATTAATTTTTTGAGGTCAAAACCTGATCTGTAAACGAAAAACATAAGTGTGTTCTTGTGTTGATGCTCAATAAAACTGATGAGCTAAAAGATAATTACTAACTAAAGTAAAAACAAGTTCCTAACCTTTGGCTGTCCACAAGACAGCTGTGGCTTGTATTCCTGGCCAATGATTCTTTTGTGCCGACCTATTCAAAATTCAAATAATACCCACATTGTATTATTTGCACCAGTGTTTAATACTGTTGATCAAACAGGTTTAGGTAATAATAAAAAATTGCGCGTGCGCCTTTATGTCATGAATGCGTTTCAATGCAATGTCTACACAAGGGTTTGCTAAAGCCTTTTAAAATTGAGTTCTAAAAAGATGACCCTTCGTTGCGAGTTATTTTGAGTGTAATTTCGTCCGTCCAAATGATAAAAAAGAGTTGTGTTACCGTTTTACAGTGTGTTACACTGTGTCAAAGTAATGTGGCTTTTATCAACAAAGCTTTAAAACTCATAATAATTATGCATTTAATTTAATCCGAATTCGACAATTTTAATCCACTCTTTGTCCCTAGTATTAAAATGGTATCGTGTTGCTTTTGTGATGAGGTCATTATCTGAACTTATTGTGTTGAACAATAAGATGTATTTAATTTTATCCCTTATCAAAACCCTTACAAAATCAATAATCAACTCAGGCTATCGCAGTCCACTGCTGGCCTCTCCCAGGCTGTGCCACATCACTCTGTCCTTCGCCTTCCGCATCCAGTCTGTCCCAGCCACCTTTCTTCGTTCCATCTATACTCCATTTGAAATAAGATTAGACATTTAAATAAACTTTTTTTACAGTCCGTTCAACCGATTTTGACTTCTATACCGTAGGCATAAGGATGGCATTAAAAGCAAAAAAGTGGTTACAATACCAACTGTTTACTGCAGCTGCCATTTTTCATGCTACCAACGCAATAGAAGTCAAAATCGTTTGGACGGACTGTAAATAAAATTTATTCAAATGTTTAATCTTATTTCAAATGGAGTATATAGATGTTCTCACTACGCTTGCTGATACGCGGTCTCTATTTCAGTAATCGTCTCTTCCAACGGCCATCGGACCTTCAAAATCAATAATCATTTATTCAAATTAGGCTGAGAATCAGCCCTTTTTGATCGTCAAAATCACATAAGATATCGTCCCCCAAAACACCTGCCGGTTGCCACCCAATGACACGAATACATAACTCCAAGCCTGTCTTTCCCGAAAGGTTAGGCACAGGTGTACTTACCTTTTATTACACCCACATTTCGCCAGTTATGTTTAAAGTCCCATGTAATAGAATCATAGAATAGTGGGCGATCCTATTGCGAAACAAACGCGTGTATTCAAAGCTGGCAACGTTTGCAAAATGCCGTCTTATATTTCGCTGTCAATATTATACTATGAACACTTAAATTTTATTTATTTGTATGTATGATAGATTATAATTAAGTAGGATGAATTGTAATTGCAACAAAAAATAAGTTGTAAATCCTGTATGAAATGAACTTCTCGAACTATTTGACACGAGAATTTATTTATTCAATTTACCAGCAGGATGCACGTGGCCCTCTCAATACATTCCTAGAACCTTTTAACTTCTCAGTATAGAATGGGCCTTCGCTTCGCACGAATATTGTATCGTTTCCCGGAAGCTGTCGCAAGCAGATATGTATTGTAATTCAACTACAGTTCGTCCATGTGTTTAAATCCTTTGGGTGCTACCTAGAATTTAGTAATATGGATTTTTAGGCTGAATGGAGACAATAGATAATAAGTCTCGAATTATGTAGATAATGAACTTTTAGCGCGCGTGTAATGTTGATGTTTGAATATGGACGAAACCAAAGAAATAATTATTTTTAAGTTTTAACGATCGTAGCACGTGGCTTTCTGTAAATTCTGCCTATCCCCAATATGAAAAGCGTGACATTAAAAAATAATGGTAGCGTATAGGAAAAAAAATAGCACCATGATCCCGCTTCTTGTAATTGACCGCCGCGCACTGTTATCAATGTTTGTGTAACCTCGACACTATTGTTTACAAATTCGTCATTAGATAATTAGATCCACATCCATTACAGTTACCACTTCCTTGAATACTTCATAGATGAGACATCATCTGACCAAGATTATGTCTGAACTTTAAAAGAGACTTTGAACCCTGAGTTTCTTTCGCCATTTCTTCTCAGGGGTATTCAGATAGGTAACGTCGATTCACTCTAGCTTATTTATGAAGTGAAAACTTCTTTAGGCGCGTTGAGTGTTTTTTTTTATCCGGGGATAAACTTAAATGTGGATTCGCGTCACCGACATGCTCGCGCCGCGCCGTAATGCTGTACTATAGAACATAGATGCGCTAATACTAGTTTTAAGTTTTCACTTCTCGGCAGACCCAATGACTGCCAATTTTTTTCTCTCTTAATATGATATGTAGGTAATAGTGATTACGATATCCTGTTTAAAGAATTAAAAAAAATCATTTCATAAATGCTGAGTGAGTACAAGTCCGATGAAAAAAAATGTTTTACAAAAAAAAAAACAAATACTTACTTAAACGACTTCAAAAATAACACTACAAAATGAAGAAAGAGTCGGTGTCTTTGGTTTAGAAGTTTAGTTTTTTGCCACCGACTTCACTTAGTAGTGTTATTTTTGGTACCTACTTAATTAGTCAGTTGTTTTTTTATTGTAAAAAGTTTTTATTTTTCACATGTTAATTGTGGTACCAATACCTACCCCACACAAATTCTAACACCACTACCTGATATGTAAATAACAGTGACAGGAAATTATTTTAACATCATCCACATTGACTAAGTGCGAAAATACGTATTATTAAAGCTAACTGAAAAACTACCCAACCAAAGTTAATTATATGTATAATAATTCTCATTTGGTAGAAGCTTGCGCGGTGGGTGGTCCCCACCGCGCAAGCTTCTACCAAATGAGAATTTTCAAAATCAGCCTACACTGACGAAAATATCGATGGATGGACGGACATACATAAAAAAACATACAGACGTATATGGAATCTCCTCCATTTTGTAACCATGCGAGCTTTCGCTTTAAAAATAGTTTTCAATGCCATACCTATGCACTCAGGAGTTAAATAAATAATAAGTATTGATTTCAGATCAAGCAGTAGTCACAAAAATAACCAAGGCTGTTAACGGTCGATAGCTTGAAGGTTCCTAACGACGACGTGCATTTTATTTAGATATTCTAACTACACAAAGCTCTTAGCATAATTTTCATTTATTTAGAGAGCTAGAGCTTGGATGAAATTCGGAGCTTGTATAAAAAGTCCACAGGATTGTGATACATGGCACTTTTTATCAAAAGCTAGTCATCACATAAATCTGGATTCGCCCTGTTATCATAATCTAAACAAGAATCAAGGTCACTATGTGTTTCAAGTATTTAACCTAAACAAGAAGGGTTATATACAACGTTATTTTTTCTTTATGCTAAACCCGAAAAGGGGTCATTGTGCTCAGCTGTTCCATACATTTGTGTTCACTTAAATCGACAAAATGTATGGAACAGCTGATTTTTTATTTTATTTAGAAAAAGCATATTATAGATGACACCAAACCACTAGTTTCACGGATAACGGTGTACCCTTACACCCTGTATACATATATTCACTCCTTTAGCATAGATATGCTATACGTTATACGTTATATATTTAAAACGATAATTATTATAATCTGGGATACTATGAAATAATAAAACATCCGAAATAATCTTCGACTTTTATCGCTTGTTGTAGGTACCTCTAACTGTGAATCGGCAACCAGTTTTTTATTACTAGTTTGTTTTACTCACACACAGTACTGGTTTTTACTTCCTGTCTGAGTCAAGGTTAAAAACGATTAAAATAACAGCTCTTGAAAAGGGGTTTCCCTCGTAATCTTTGATCTTGGGGGAGTATCATTCATAATTATTTAACACAGTAAATCATATTATGTACACTTAAGTTAAAAAAAATACAATTTTAAACAATAGGTAATCTTGGTATTTCTTGCTTTAGTTAGAGGATGTGGAGATATTGCTAATGTATGTTTATAGATTGGTATTCTGTACGTGTGGCTGGCGGCACGTTTTATCTGTGTAAATAACCCGTTTACAGTGCGTTTCATAAAATAGCTCCTTTGCAGTATGTTGGCTCCACCCACTGATCTTATTATGTAGTGGCGTAGCGTATTCGTATTGGTCCTACAACAGTAGCCAACATTACGGCATAGGAACTATGTCATGAAACGCGCTCTAGTAGTCAAATTCAGATTACGCGTCGTATGTGTTCTTATGAGTTTTATGACACTGATATAAAGTTCAAATTATAATGATTCGATCTCGATGGTCAAAATGACTAACTATACAGGCTGGTTGAATTTAATGAGAGAAGAGACCTAGTGTAGGGATCAGGGAATTTGTAAAAATCTAGCACCTAAGGCTCCTATGTAATCTGTTACTGGTTTTTTTTTTATAACTACTTAATAAAGCTTGTTTTTATGTAACTTTAATATTAAAGTAGTAAACATATAAATCTTCCGGAATAAATTCTCTAAACGATGGTGAAAACCTGTTGCATGGTTAAGAGGAACAACGCGGATATACAGACAAATACGAAAAGCGACTTTAATTTATGATATATATAGATAAATCAACAAGTAAGATAAAACGTAGAAATCATTGATTTTTGTTGTATGTATTGATTATTTATGTTTAAAAATATTTTATTCCAGCAGGGCTCTTTTAAAGTATTACAAAATAATAGCAGTTTTATTAGACAGCCAATTTTATATACAAAACTGAAGGTTACCATTAATTTCAGGTGGTGTTCGTAGAAGCGAGCCAGACCGTGCATGACAGCGTAATCAGTCCGTACGCAAGAAAAGGAGTATGGGCTAAAGAGCTTATCAAGTCCAATTCCGTTGAGTAAGTATTATAATAATGTACGAGTGTTGTACACACGCCATTATTCCACTAAGGGGTAAGCAGAGCTAAAGAAAGAAAGAGAGATAAGATAATTACATAAACTAAAAAACGTGTGCGGTCGGGGGAGCCCCGTTATGAACAAAGTTCCTTACGCGATACTCGCACGCACACACACACTCGAATAATATAGCAGAAAGAGGCAGAGAGAATGTCGCATCGGGCATAACGCTTTTCCTTACGTTACGATTTCTACCAGTCAACGCCTACCGCAAGCCGCATACGAGAGTATAAAAAATATTTTAATAAGTAATAGAGTTGATGCATTTCACGAGCGAGCGCCAATCATTGCAATATAAACCTTATGTCAATGACATAAAAGTCTCAGACTCGTGGTTTAAAACGGAAACAATAGGGAGCGATCCTATTGACATTATAATTGAACGTGAATATGACTCAATATAAAATTTCACCTTATTTTTACATAATACATGACCGTTTATTTACAAATTTAACTATGGCTTATTTATTACAGTCGCAGCGATGACAGGTTCTGTATACCAAGAAACTACAAACAAATCTTTGCTAACAGCTTGAAAGTGCAAGAAACGGCAACTCAGGCTGAAAGAGATTTAGCCACGGATATCAGGTACGTTAATGGTTGAGCAATTTTTAACCTTATGACTAAGGGCATATGGGTGAAAACTGGTTAAATGTCAATGTTGGCGGCTGGTACACACATATTTGGGAATGCACACGTTTACCATTGCGACAACATCGCTCTTCTCCCCGAAGGGATATACAGAAATATTGCATTTTCGCTATCATTAAGTCCTTTTCGCTATCATTAAGTCCTTTTTATGTAATGGAATGCAAGAAAAGATGGATGGATTGTGTGAGGATTGATATGAAAGAGAAGGGAGTGAATGATCGCTGACAGCTGACAGGGGAGAATGGAAGATGAAAACGGATATCTATGGCCGATCCTAAGTAACATGGAACAAGAGCTGGAAGATGATGAATTTAATGGGAGGCGAGCCTATTGCATCTTATCCATTAGAACTTTTAATTCTAATGTAATTCATAATGATGTCATTATTACAATCAACCTGTAATGTTCCCACTGCTGGGACACAGGCCTACTCTCTATGAGACGGAGTGGGCCATAATCCACCACGCGGGCCCAGTGCGGGTTGGTACATGTCACATGTCTTCGAATTTGTGGTTCTAGAACATGCCGGTTTCCTCACGATGTTTTCCTTCACCGTTTTGAGAGCAGTGGTGATCAAATAATTTACACATTTAATAATAATTATGATGTACAATGATAAATGTTTGGGTTACGCAACAAAATCGAGATATTTTTTTAAAATTTTCAGGCACACTTTCAGCATGGGTGTAACTAAGGATAATTACATCAAATTCTTCCACAATGTTCTGTGGTACGAAGAAACCGTCATCAGAGTTAATATAAAGGTAAGTCAATGTGCTTCCAAGTGTACTAGTTTCTCTTATATTGTTCTTGTATTTGATGTGTTTAAATGTGAAAATAGTTTTACTGTACCTAATGTTATAGGGGTACCTATGTAACTTGAGTAAAACTGTTTTCTTAATGTCCTTCGGCAAACTTAAACTATAAACAACTATCGTGCTACCAGGATGAAAAGTATCCGATATGTCGTAATCGTAATCCAAGTTCGTGATCTACCCGCGTACTAAATTTCATCCCAATCCGTTCAGTCGTTCCGTTTGTTATGTTTATAGTTTAAGTTTCTCGAGAGACATTAAGAAAATAGTTGTACTGTACACACGGCTACACATCAAGCTATACATATCCAGTATAAGCTGACCTCGCATTGTACAGAAATCCTATATAATGCGAGATCAGCATAAACTGGAAATGTGTAGCAGTGTGTACATAATGTAGTTAGTACGGGCTGGTGTCCGCAACTCCACGGCGAAGCACATATTTTGCGTAGTGGTGGGAAAATAGATTATTCGATCCACTCCAGCTCCTCAAGGAAGGCAGCATGTTACGTTATAACAAACGTTATCTTTTGTAGTAGCTATTCTTCAAGTAACAACAGATGCAAATATTATTGAATATCCTCTAACGGCAATCAATAAAGAAAAATGAAACTCTCTATCTCTAACGAAAATCTATTCCTGTATTACACTGCAAATATTTGTATGTTAAATCCTTATCCTTACATATTATAAAACAATGTCCTCCGCCGCAGTCGTCCTTTTCGCGATAAACTCAAAAACTACTGCACCAATTTGCATGCTGTTTTCATCAATGGATAGAGTGGTTCTCGAGGACGGTTTTAGTATATAATAACCAACATCCACGCGGGTGAAGCCGCGGGCATCAGCTAGTCTATACTTAATATATATATATATATATAATATTATAAAGATGAAAGATTTGATTGTTTGTTTGCATTGAATAGGCTCCGAAACTACCGAACCGATTTGAAAAATTCTTTCACTGTTGGGAAGCTACACTATCTCCGGCTGACATAGGCTATATTATATTTTCAAAAAAATTAGGGGCACCTTGGGTTGCATTATATCCAATAATGTAACCCAAGGTGTAAAAAAATTACCAAAAATAGCCGTACATAAGTATGTACGTAGTAAGTAGTGCTACCCGTGCGAAGCCGGGGCGAGCAGCTAGTATACTATAAATTGTAATGCTTGTCGTTAAGTTCTACTACATTTTTGGAGCAGTGACTAAGCGTTTCACTGCGCTATGCGTCACGGATTCGATTCTCGCATTTTACTCGTATGACCTTTCGATAGCTGTTACGTTTCCGAATGTTTTGACAGAAATACAACATGAGTGGAGTGACACTCGATATGCAGCACCACATGGGCGGCACCTGCTACGCGCTCGTAGTGCCGGGGCTCGGGGAGAAGAGGCCTTCCTTGATGATTGGTAACTTGTATTAATATTAACCGCCTTATTCATAAACGCTGCATAAAGTTAAGTTATGAATTAGCAACTGTTTAACCATACATTTTCGACGTTTATACGTCTCTTTAACTTTAAGAAACGTTCATGAATAAGAGGGTAAGACCTCGCGACCTCCTTCAACTTGTCCGTACCTGCTGCCATCTGAGGTCTAGTCCTTTATATGTAGTGACCCGCCCAAAAGGGTCGGGTCACAAGTACTCTCTCACTCGCAGGGTTTATTAAATTTGACAGAACATCGAGCTTTATCTTATTAAATTAATATATTATGCAGAAAAATTTTCTGGAAAATTCCACCTCAAAATCCGTTGCGAAGTTTAAAAGAATAAGGCGGTTACATGGACAGACTCAAAACGTGACTTTATTTTCTTTAAAGAATAGATACCTTTTACACTGAGAAAATGGGGTAAACATCCCTCTTTTTGGGAGTCATAAAAGGTGGCTACTTTTATGACTCCCAAAAAGAGGGATGTTTACCCCATTTTCTGGAACGATAAATAGTAATGTTGCCATATTTTTTTTCCACACAAAATATATATGTACCCGCATCTGCTATCGATTAAAGAAAAACTACTATTTTATCCGACTACGGCCAAGCCAAAGGAAGGTTATAATTTTATGTTTTATGTAGTTGTATGTTTTTCATTCTTTCGACGAACGAGGTATTTGTCTTTATCATCATCATCTGCCTAGCCTTTTCCCAACTATGTTGGGGTCGGCTTCCAGTCTAACCGGATGCAGCTGAATACCAGTATTTTACATGGAGCGACTGCCTATCTGAGCTCCACAACCCAGTAACTGGGTAATACGATACCCTTTGGCAAGACTGGTTGTCAGACTTTCGGGCTTCTTCGTAACGACTGTCAAAGATCCACAAATGACAGCTGGGACCAATGGCTTAACGTACTTTCCAGGGCACTGAGCAGTCTCGGTATGTAAAGATAGTCACACATCCACGGACCAACCCCGGCAAGCATAGGTTAACCTGATAGATCGACCCGTGAACCTGTTATTACTTAGCCACGTTCTCCTCGTTTTTGTCTTTATCATAAAGATACCAATAGTTTATTGTGTGATTGCAGGGGACTTGTTGTTCATAAAGCCGCACAATCAAAACGACGTGATGTTTGAAGCTGTGGTGAAGGAGATCAATGAAAATGTGGCGCTTATAGGGGGCTTGAACCAGTTGTAAGTATGATTTTAGTTTCCTAAGAATAGCAGAAAAATGTTGTCGTTAGTTATGAAGGAGAATTAGTAACGAAACTCTTCGAATACTTTTGGTAACAGACTGAGACTGGCTCCTTGGTTGATTATTTTCTGATCCAAGCTCTAATAGTAAGCAAATTATTTTAAACTAGCTTCAACTCCCGGCGTCGCCCGCGTGGTATGTCGATAAAAAGTAGGATAATGACTTTCTCAGGCTCTAGACTATCTGTGTACCAAATTTCATTTAAATCGGTTCAGTAGTTTTGGCGTGAAAGCGCGACAGACAGACCGAGTTACTTTCGCATTTATAATATTAGTAAAGATTAAACTCAAAAACACTCTCACGCTCGACATATTAAGTGTAATTTCCTCCCACTCGCTTTCCTCCAATCTTGTGGGGTGATTTCGTGAAAAGGGACGGAAGTTTGTAACACGAAGCCGGGGAAGCGCGCGCTATTTGATTTGACCAATGAGCGCGCGCAGAGCTAATGTTGGCCGTCAGATGGTACCAACCCATTTTCTGAGAGGTTGGTACTGTCAGCCAAGATGTCAGATGTTACATATCATATGCGACTACTCTAAGGCTCGCTTTTTTTCCCAGGTTCGCAAACTACTACTCCCCGGGCGCCCCATTCGACGTGCGTTTCTTCATGTCCCGCATTCCTCTCGAACGCATGCACAATGCTGTCTATTCCGTGAAAGCTGAGGGTCATGAGTCCAGGATCTTCCCGGTAGAGAACAAGAACATAAATGTGGTTAAACCAATCATGAAGTGAGTAGAATTGTTGGTATTTTTCTTCGTATGATTTTTTTATTGTTTTCAGATACTTATCGCATTCATCATATATTGAGAAGGCGAAAGGCTTGTCCCACAGCTGAGCAAAGGCCTCTTTGCCCAGCGGGGGAAATGAGAAAAAAAATAAAAGATCGTAACACAATTTGTTGCTGATTTGGCAGACTTCGTAAAAACCTTGACATCAGATGACTTTTGCGTTTATACATTTGATAAATACTTCCTTAGCGAGAACACTAATATTAACATAATTTAGGAAAACTATTTTTTATCAGTCTATGGTTATTTGGAAACAGTCACATGTCTTGTTTCAAGTTTTATTATTTGACTTATTATTTACACTCGATGCTGATGATGTGACGTGACGTATAGACGTATGACGTGTAGATGCAGGCTAAGGGTCAGTTCTCACCGAGAGTTGAAGCGATGCAACGCTGCGCGCACTTTTTAACAATTGTCGAAATTATTTTCTTCACGAAAAGGTATAATTTCAGTGCGAGGGTTCACACGTGTCAAAGTACGCTGAGATGCGCGGTGCTGCGCAGCGCGTGTACCTTATTGTGTAGTAAATAAATTCGATATTGTATCGGATCATAAAAAACTGCGCGTCGCGTCGCGTCTCGGTGAGAACTGACCCTAAGAGCTTCCCCGTTGTGGATAAAAAAGAAACAAAAAAAAGAACATTTCAATTGACTACATATTACGAATAAAAGATACGACCACTATAGTTATTAAGTAATAGGGTCTTCTTAACTCCCTTTGAGTATGGAACCGAAAACGAAACCTATTTTTAAACAAGCTTCTTTTGAGGGTGCCTAATGAAGCATCGTTTTTTTATCTATTTACTTTCTACAATATTCAAACCCGTGTTCCCTCCCACCAGTTTCTTCAACCCACTGGTGGAAGCCAACTTGGAACAGCGTTGTGCCGTGGAACGCATCGTAGCGGGTACTTCGGGCACCGCTCCTTACTTGCTGCACGGACCCCCCGGAACTGGCAAGACTGTCACCATCGTTGAAGCTGTGTTGCAGGTATAAAAAATAATAACAGGTTTTTGTTTTCGCTGAATAAGTTTATAAATTCTCTGACACATGACGTTCACACGATAGATAGTTAATTGATTCAGGCGTGACTTTGCGGAAATCCATTATAAAATACAATAGACGTAGATATTTAGTAACCTATTCCTCAAGATGAATAAAACCCCTGTAAGAAACCGACACGTGTTTCACCTCTCAAAGACGCATCCTCAGGTTGACGATTGACCAGTCGCGAACCCGAACACGACGTGTTGCCACGCCGAGCGCTGGAGACAGAGACACGCAGAGAAATGGCCAGTTAAAATTTAAAATCTCTTAAAATAAGACCCATTTGCACGAAAAAGCACCAAATACATTCAGCACTACAGATAATGCCATCCATGTAGACGCGCCCACTCCTCTATTACTGTATGCTGTACTTTAGTCCGGAGTGGGGCACTTCTTCGTGTATGGCACTATCTATAAACTTTGGTGGTCGTTTTCAACATAAAATGATTGACAGAAATAGAACTAAGTATGGAGTTTTCTTGTAATACTGCAATGTTAAGGTTCCCCTAAGGACACAGATTTAATTCAACAAAAAAAAAAAATTGCATTGTCCCACTGCAGGGCAAAAGCCTCCCTTTCCTTTTTCCACTCAACTCGATCCTGAGCCAATGTACCAATCCCTCCTATAACCGTCAAGTTCGTCGTTACGGCAATCGTATCCAGCCCAGACCCACTTGAGCTTGGCTGCTTTTTAGGTGACGTCAGTGACCTCTTGACCTTACTATAAAATAACCTACTTCCTTCAGTTTAACTTACCAAAATTTTAACACAGTAATGTTTTCCAGCTGGTACTAAAAAACCCTAAGAACCGCATCATGGTGTGCACTGATTCCAATATGGCGGCGGACCACGTCGCCACCATGCTCATCAAATACTTGCACATGTTGCACCCAGGCAGCTCGCTGCTGCGTGCCAATTCCAAGTTCAGGATATGGTAAGTACACTAAAGTAAAATATTGTTTACGCCAACGTGCCGTGCGTACGAGCACTGGGCCACCCAGTGGTGTCGGCCCCTACTAAAAAGTTGTAGGTTGTGTGTTCGAACCCAGTCAGGCACTTGTGTATTTAATTTTATCACCACAGAGGCCCTAGCGTAAAGAATCTCACATCTTTTAACCATCTCAATTTTAGGCATCGACCGCGTTCGGCGCTCCTATTGGCCTTTAACCAGTGAAGGCTAGAGAAGGGCCAATTGGAGCGCCGTACGCAATCGATGCGTAAAGTCGAGGAAGTTAAACTCCAACTGTCATTAACAAGACAATAGAATTTTAATTGTTATCGGCCTTTAGAATGCCGATCGACAGTTGAGCGGTAAAAGAAACTCGCACTACTCTGCTTTCAAAACGGTTGGGACTTGGGACCGCGATGACAACACCTTTGATTGCATTATAGCCCAACATATCCCATGTTGCGCCAGGTCTCTAGTCACGCGCAAAAAGATCCTGTCTTCTCTGAAGTTTCTGTGCAGTTTTACTTGTATATCCGCCTGTGCTTTCTAACTAGTCATTCATCACGAGCATGCATCATGTGACTTTTACGTACATAGTCATCAGATGCAGGTAAAAATGACATTCATAATCTTTCAGGGAAACTCTCCCCGACTGCTTGGCGAAGTATTCGAACGGCACGTGTCGCCAGAACTTCAGGAACGTGCTGGTGGAGGAGTTCATGGAACACAGCATCGTCATCACGACGCTCTCACATGCCGCTAAGTTTGCTAGGTAACAAATCACATGATATGCTGTCAGTATTTGTAATCTAGCTTCTAATATAGTTAATACTAGCGCACGGTTTTTACGACGAGATTTCTTACCTTCCGGTATAAATTCTCTAAACAATGGTTAAAACCTCATCAAAATCTGTTGCGTGGTTTAGAAGAACAACGCGGATTTACCGAAAAACACGAAAAGCGACTTTAAAATGTATATAGAAGATGCAAAATAAAATTGGTAGTTTGTTAACTAAAAAAACCCTTCAAGAAAAAAAAAATAGTTTACAATAAAAATAGGCCGGTAACTAAAGTCGCATGTTAAGAGTTGCAGCCTATATATAAGATAAGATAACTTATATAATATCTTGTAAATTATAGGTATTAGCCCCATCGTTTAACACGAACATAAGTTTAATGAAATTAATCATTTATAAACTAACACTAATTACTATAATTTATAAACTAACACTAATTGCGTAATACACGATCAATTAGAATTGGAATCGATTTGAAATAAATGTTTAATCCATTGCATCATAAGTAAATAAATCTGCTAAACAACGTAAATAACTCAATGAATGTTGTTGAACTGTCAAAATGAAACAAATTTGTCTTAATCGGTAACGAAAATAAGTTACGCAATTAGATACAAGATGAGTTAAAGTTATAATTTAAAACGGTTGTGTTGGCAACGATGCCGCAACCTGTCGCGCGTGACAAGTTGCGTCGCCGTTGAAAACTATTTTTTGATAAGTTGTGTCGTGTGAGAACTGCTACAGAAATGTATGTGCTAATGCGATTGGTTGCGTCGGCGTTGAAAACGGGTTTTATTTTGGTCACCTCGTGTGAGAATGGCCTAAGGATAAAACCCTGATCTACGTATAATCATGTTAGTTGTTGTTCTGATCTTGAAACCCTGTTCGTCCCTCAGACAAATGCGCTTGCGTCGCCTAGCGCACCACATCACGCACCTGTTCATCGACGAGGCGGCGCAGGCCAGCGAGCCGGCCTGCCTCATCCCGGCGTGCGGCGCGCTGCAGCGGGGCGGCGCGCTGGTGCTGGCCGGCGACCCGCACCAGCTGGGGCCCGTCGTCATATCGCACAACGCGCACAAGATAGGGCTAGGTATGTAGTGTGTCGAATAAAAATAGTATATTATGCCATTAGTGAATAAAGTACGGATTTAAAGCGAGGGCCTTATATGAATCACAAGCAAGTGAGGGATTCTAACGACTGAATCACGACCGTAGGTATGCTCGTGATTCAAGTGTTAGAATCCTGAGCGGCGCGACTGATTCATGGCCCTCGATATAAATCCGTTTTATTCAAGAGTTGCATACTATATTTTATACCCTGACTACGAGAAAAAGAACTTGCAATTTCAAGTATGTTGTTATGTCAATGTTATGCCTTGTTTTTATAGAACACCCTAGCAAAGAATACATACTCCACAATGTCGATGACTCCTTTATCTTCGACAACTCATTACAAAAAGTTAGGAAAATAGACTGAAAATGTGCTAGAAGCGATTTTCATTTTTCCATTTGCAAAACTCAACGCAGGCTTCGATGTAAACCAGCCGTGATTTGTTGGGTAGCAAGTTTTCTACTATATCGGCCGCCCTCTCTTTCATAAACTCAGGTGTTAAGTTAACACATCTTCTTCATCACTTGAATGCATTTCAATCGATTTATTATAACTAACACTTAACTTTGTGTTCGTACAACTTACATTTAAAATAGCGCCAATTTACTAATGACAGCAAAGAACACAAAACAGTTACTATTCTAATGCTAAACACCTTGTCGAAAATGTCGACCAATCAAATTGTAGTTTAGATCGAGTATTTTTCGCAAGGAGGTTATAATATAGCATTGAGATGGAGTTCGAATATATTGGTGTGTTCTATATTCAAACACCAAAACAGTGATTAAAAGTTTATTTTTATTATTCACTGTTTTCAGTGAATAAAATAAGCCTTTTAAAGGGGGGATGTTATAAACGTTATCTTTCAATAGCATATAAATCTTAAACAGACGCGGTGGGGGGCCTTTGTTTTATAATATGTAGTGATAGTGATGGTCGTATTTGTATGAGTCGCTCACTTTATGTCTTAGCAAAGGAAATTCAAAGAGCGGTCTATGAATCTTTCACATAATATCCCTGTTTAAAAAGTTTGTAAATAAGGGCCCCGGGAACATAATAATAAGTAGTCCTCGCGCATGCGAAATAAATATGTGACTAAAACCAAAGTCGATTATAAACTCATTCTGTAAACTGATCATGAAATTACCATGTTTGTTTATTTATTAAAATTTTATGCACAAGTAAAAATTCTATACAAAGGCGGACTTAATGCGTGAGGCATTTTCTACCAGTCAACCTTAAAGTGATGGAGAGAAAAAACAGCAGGTCCAACATAAAGAATAGATAGCTCGAAAATAACTACTGCTTACTGATTACGTCACTGTAACAGGAACATCCCTGATGGAGCGTTTGAAGAAGGACTTCCCAATCTACAGCGACATCCGTAACGACGCGAACTACATCGTAATGCTGCGGGACAACTTCCGTTCCAATCCGGACATCCTCGAGATTCCTGATAAACTGTTCTATAAGGGACAACTCAGGGTAAGTCAACAGGTCGGGAATAGCACAAACATTGTGAAAGCATCTCGTCAAATTGTTGTTTGGTTCATTTTATTTCGGGCAACGAAGCATACGGTTTCTACTGCTATACGAATATCAACACTGATAACGTTAAAGTAAAGTCAAAAATGAATAACATCACGGTTCGCAGCACTCTGCTAAGTCTGTCCCAGTCACGGATATCTATGGTCCCAGTCCATACACCTAATATGAGATTTATTTATTTATTTTAATAGGAGAGATTTACTGATCAATATTTAATTTTTTACTAATTACTGACTGAATAAAAGTTTACCAGTGGTCAAGAATCGTGAAAAGATAAAAAAAAGTGTGAATAAAAAAATTGCTTGTAATCAGCCATTTACTTCCATGTTAATTAAAATAATGTTTGCAGGCATTGGCCAAAGAGGACAATATTAGCAACATCGACATTCTGGGTGAGAACCAACATAGTCGTGCTGTAGTGTTCCACGGAGTGCTCTCCGAGGAACAGAAGATTGGCAAGTCGCCCAGGTACGGTAACATAACGAGCATTTATTTTTAAGGCTCTATTTGTTTAATTTATAAGGTACGCGCTTTTGAATCTCTCTCGCGCCATATGAAAGGTAATAAGGTCTTGTTTTATGAACTTTCGCTTTTAAAGAGTAGTCTCATTGTTTCCTTTTTCGAGTTATTCACTTTTTGGAACTTTCGCTTTTAAAGAGTAGTCCCATGCATTGTTTCCTTTTTCGAGTTATTTTACGTCCGCGAAACATGCGATGATTATTTCACTATCAAACTGCCTGCAAAAGGCTGATCAGAAAAATATTCGAAAACTCTTAGAAATACGTACGGGAGAGGAAGTGAAGATTTTTCTATAACGGCTGTGTTTTGTGTGAATTTAGTACGTTTCTTACAAGTTATTTTCCTACAGCTTCTTCAACATGATGGAATGTGAAATAGTGCAGCTGTACGTGAAGCGTCTGGTGATGGTGCATAATGTACCGATGCATGAAATTGGGATCGTCACACCATACATACGACAGGTGAGGTTACATAACATTACGGGTGTATTTCCTGGATGGGTTGGCAGATGTGTATGGTATATAACAAAGGGGGGCGAGCCTATTGCAACTGACCGTCCAGTCTTGATTTGGGCTAAGATCGGATCTGGGCTACAATTCAAAAAGAATTCCCTAATGATAATAAAAGCTTGTAAAAACATAACACTACTCCATCTGGAATCTTTTAGAATCTTCCCCGCCTGCCGACACCGTACCGCTTAACGCACCGCATCCCGCTAAGCCAAAAGCTGTGGGCAGGCTGTAAAAGTAGTGTTTTGAGACAAGCAAAACACGACTTGACTTTGAGTTTTGTGTAACGACGAAGCAATCCATTTAGCATACATACAGTAAATAATAAGCCCAGGTGCGCACGGTATAGAGTTAGGTTAGGAGCAATTAAACCAGGTTTACTAGTTTTTACCCGACTACGGCGAAGAAAAAGGAGGGTTATGATTTTGACCGGTATGTATGTATGTATGTTCATCTGTTCCCTCATATCTTCTAAAAGACTCATCACAATTTGACAAATGAGGTATTGTTGGAAACGTCTTGATCGTCCGCTGGTTATAGGCTATGTGACGTCACATTAAATTAAAAATGGCGCCCTCTAGAGGACATAAAGTCAGGAACTAAAAAAAAAAATGTTTGATCGTACCATGTTGGGTATCAAATGAAAATAAAAAATCCGGAATCACACGTAATCTGTTCGATTTATGCCCTAACACGTGTGACTCTGGATTTTTAATTTGTCTGTCTGTGGTGTCTTGCTTATACCTTTTTAGTCATAGTTGGGTTTTAATTTTTATTACTTTAATGTTTTCGATTGTAACCTGATCTGCGTAAACACAGGAAGGGTGAACAACTCTCTTTCATCATACTAACAAATTCTCCGTTATATCTCAGGTGTACCAAATCAAGAAATCCTTGAAAGAGGTAGGCTACGACAAGATAGAAGTGGGCACAGTGGAAGCTTACCAGGGGAAAGAGAAGCGTATCATTATCATATCGACCGTCCGCGCCAACTGCAACCTGTTGGACCATGACGCCAAGTTCCAGCTCGGATTCCTTGTTGATGATAAAGTAAGTTACACTTTATTGCTCACCACATAATATAAAAAGGTTATACATTTAAAATGAGCGATCTTGTAGGCTTTTTACATTTTATGACGTTGAATATTAAACTTTATTGTTAAATGCATAAAGTGCAAAGTGCAAGGAGGTGGTTCCCTAGGGTTTTCGAAAATTCGAATTATCAAATCACCCTGCGACACATGTTTATACTAAACTCACGTCAACTTTGCACGTTATAGTGTAGACGACAAAGTTTATTGTTCAATGTCATCATGAAATCCTAACATTTTAGCTTCTGTTTGTAATTCATTGTTGTTTAGGGGTATGAGGAACAGGGTGTAAAGTTCACTCATACTCCAGAGAAAAGGGAGGATCCTCCGACCAGACGGGTGTTGTGTCTGGCGGGCAACTGCCCAACAATTGATGTTGGGTTCTCGTATATATGTCCACTGCACGGTAAACTTTAATTGCGCGATGCAGGATTTATGTGACGTCTGTCTGACGTCAGGTCTTTGATGCGTAGTTCGCATGTGGCGATGTAGATACCGCCACATCACTCCCCTCCGGAGACCGGAGGGCGATAGTGGGCTGAGTCTTGTATCTTGCGATGCTTGCCAGTGCCAGTTGTGGTTCCAGTGAGTCGGAACCGGGTGCCGCATTGTTCGCGGTGGGTCGGAACTGTTTGCGGCGGTTGTGGTGATTGAGGTGATTGCGGTGATTCCCCAGTGGGTCGGGGTGATGAGGTGATTGCGGTGATTCCCCAGTGGGTCGGGGTGATGATGTGATTGCGGTGATTCCCCAGTGGGTCGGGGTGATGAGGTGATTGAGGTGATTCCCCAGTGGGTCGGGGTGATGAGGCTGAGGGTGATGACCAGGAATGCGCTTTCGCTGTATGCTAGTGGTCAGGATACCCGTTGACGCCTCGGGTGTTGGCTTGGCTGTGTGACTCGCCTCACTGAAAGCTTGCGGGAGTGATGATGATGACGTCACGCTGGAGTAGTTGCACGAAGGCTGCGTTGACGTTCATATTCGGGGTCACCAATTTAGGGGTATGAGGAACAGGGTGTAAAGTTCACTCATACTCCATAGAAAAGGGAGGATCCTCCGACCAGACGGGTGTTGTGTCTGGCGGGCAACTGCCCAACAATTGATGTTGGGTTCTCGTATATATGTCCACTGCACGGTAAACTTTAATTGCGCGATGCAGGATTTATGTGACGTCTGTCTGACGTCAGGTCTTTGATGCGTAGTTCGCATGTGGCGATGTAGATACCGCCACAGTTGTACAAGTGTACATAATTAGAGAGTACTCTCTTTATCTGATCTGAGTCTGATCAAATGATATTGCCTTCGTCATGATTACGAGATTGATAAAACAATTACAATCAGCTGTCTTGTATATTGTATTATTCTTTTTTGTAACTAATAAATATTATTCTTTTCAGCGCTTCAACGTAGCTATCACCCGCGCCAAAGCTAAATGCATCATCGTAGGCAACCCACTATGCCTCGAAAAAGACATCAAGTGGCGTATGTACATGCAACGCTGCCGCGAACTAGGTACCTACCACGGCTTCGACTCTATGAGTATCGACAACGACACCTACGGCAAAGAAATAGTTGACAACCTGACGCCGATGCTGCAAGGTAATAATATAATTTTATTGATGTATTTATTAGAATACATGCAGATAAAAACAATGTTTTGTTTTTAAAATATAGGCACACATTTTTTTTTCTCTGCTTTTGATTGTGTCCTTTGTTTGTGTACTTTATGTCTTAGGATGACAAATAAATATATTTTCTTTCTTCCTTTCAAGATATCAAGATTACTGTTAATAAAAAAGTACATAAGAAGAAGAAGTCAGTGTCGTCAGGTGTGCCCACGCCCTCTGTTCCTGTGGCTGTCGGATACACTGGCTAAGGAAGTCAGGCACAGTGGATGAGCAGTACCATTCACATTGCAACTACGGGCCTTAGCAGACACGATACTTTTAGGCCCGTTTACACCACTAAATGCGTTTAGCCCTCAACATGAATATTTAAAACATCATTCTGTGTCTGTCATCTTCAAAAGATTGAAACAGGACGATGTTTTAAAAACGTTTAACGTTAACGCGGCTTAGCATCAGCGATCCACGTTTTGGTGACTCGCGGCGTTCGGCTTGGTGATCGCTTTTTGTCAGTCGCTGTATCGAGCTTAACGCTGATCGCTAAAAGAATCGTGACTGCTATGGCTCTAAGGTAGAAACTTGATTATCCGAACCTCCGTCATCTAGATTTGCGGATCGGGATCCACAATCAGTCTGATCAAGACATGCGTCAATTTTGAATATAAATAAGTGTTAAATTGGACGCTTCACACCAAACAGCGCTCGTTCCAATGAGTGGGTGACTGACGATGATTTATCATACATTTTACTATACGTTTGGTGCGAACCGTCCCTAAATGACATGAGACGAAACAACTAAAAAAAACATATTTTTTCTACACGGATTCTCAACTATCCGTATGACCTACGACAATAATAGTCTGGTTCCGATAATCGCGATTCTACCGTATTTATTTACTACTGCAAAACCATTCAGCATTAACTTGTATTGAATGTTATGCCAACTGCAATCGCCAACCCGCCTATCAAGCATGGTGATTATGGCATAACCCAAGATTTAAATGCATGTAGCAATGCAGTTTTTTTTAAATGTGCTATTAAGGTGTTACTTTAGTTACTTATATACTCGTAGATTAGGAGTTTCAATTTGATTGAGACTCTGTGATGACATTCCTCTTTGTGGGTATAGGTGTCCAAATGTCTGTGTTGTATTTTAAGCCTTACAGCATGTCCACTGCTACTTTATAAGACGTGAACATTATGTGTTCGTATATTTTGCCACTGCCTGTGAAATAAGATTTAAATGTAGTGTGTCTAAAATGGACGTTCAGTCGCACAAATATTGTGTACGCCATGTTGAGCCAAGGTGTACTCATCCTTTTGTGTCCTGGCTTAGCTTTTTCTTAATATCTTATGTCAAAACACTAACTATGAAAGTTAAAGAAATGTGGTGTCAACACCGGAGCCTTATTTCAGCTGGGATACGAAACTGAACGATTTGTATTCCTACCATACAATATAGATATGACAACTACACTTAAATTCAAGTTACATTTTGTATTACGAGATTCTAAAATAAGTCATTTTAGAATCTTGTAATAAAAGGACTATAACTAAATTACATGACAGGTATTTAATGTGCCATATGTATACTCCTATTAAAGTTGATGGAGCTTATTAGGTCTTACAACGAATCTTTGACGCCTAAGGACATTTCAAAATTTGAACTACTTGAGGTAACATTGTGATTCGGATGGGCCATTCAACTTTTTGGGATTCAACATTTTGCGAATTCAACATTTTGCTAATTCAACATTGTAGGCCAGAAGGGTAAAAAAAATACTGGCCCTCAACAAAGCTGGGCAACTCTATTATTAGGTTTTTGTTTTTTACGGGTAGGAATAACCCTTCCAATTCACGAGTACGTGACTCTTATGTCATTGTCATAAGATATAAAATCGAATGATTACCCGCATCTGTGAAAGTTACATTTCTGTTCAACTGTAGCAGCGGACGTGCTAGTCAATATCTATCTTAATGTGACGTCTGATAAATGTGATATTTTTATAGAGCGCGTGTTGTTTTACTCTTTGACCATAGAGCAATTAAACAGGAGTTTATTCGTAAGGTAACTTTTTGCCGACCTTATAGGTCACGATGACTGTAGTCAATTAAGATTTGAAATCAACAATATTTGTATATGCATATTATAGAGATACTCCCTTGAAATTAAAATTAAAAAGCTAAAGACTAAAGTATGCTTGAGAAGTACCAGAGATATGAGCTCTTTTACATGATAGATGTAGATCTCAAGATCATTTCCGCAAAAAACTTTACAAATACAAATAAAAATCATATTTTTGTAAGTATATTTTTTGACAGTATTTCTGGACTTTCTTGTGCCCATTTACAAGTTTATGAGTACGTACCTAAGTAAAAGTACGTAAGTACATGCCTAGATTTTTATGAAATAGACTTGTGTTTCGTAATTCTGTTTACCCATAACGTTGGAGGACACGAGTCGAGGAACCGACTCCGGTTTATATGCTCTAAACTATTGAAAATTAATTTTAATATCACTTGATAATATTTAGATCGTAAGTCAATGTGGTAGGAGGCAAGCGCCTCACTGTTTTGGCAAAGCCCTTTTATTGTAGTTGTAGCTATAAGATTAACGGATCTTAACCAAAGATTCAATCTAAGTATTAGACGGGATGTCATCATTGACTGTTCTTTTATTTTTGTACAATTTTAGCCACATACGCAACGATTTACTTGCGCAAGTATATCGTAACGTGTGTTGGAAGAAATTTGCGCAAACATTTTCCATCACACGTCACGATATACTTGCGCAAGCCTAAATTTGCGCAAGTAAATCGTTACGTGTGTGGCTAGCTAGTCCATAAGGATTTTTGTAGATGACAAAATGAGATGGTAATATTCTCATCATCTTTTTACTTGCTGACGTGGTGATCATAATTGGGCTGATAAATATCGATCATGATGATGAATCAATTTAATGTGCAACTAGGTTTAAGAAAGTTTTATGGAAGGTAACATGGTTACAGTCACTAGACAGTTGACAAATATGAGTAGTATCGAGTTTCGGTGACTACAGGGATATACATAATAGGTATACCTTTAAGAAAGCCAAGATTTTTCCAGATATTCTCCTGCGAAATGTTTTATATGTGTGTTTCTTATTGAGATTGTTTTTAAGTGAGCCAAAATTACTTTTTGATACGTTTAAAAAAAAAACTATTCATTTGTGTGCCATATTATGTTTGGATAATTTGTTATAAAAGAAATCGATTCTATTTTAGTACAATCATTTAAAGTTTATATTTTGGAGATTCAATTATTGAAATATCTTGGTGCTGTTTGTATAAGACTTTGAATTTTCTACACGGAATAAAAACAGTACTAAATATCCTTTGGTTTTATTTTACACCTCAATTTCTAATAGTATCCGTTCCTTGGTTCGTTTGTCAGTCATTAGAGCAAGGACACTTCAGTTACCGAATCATGAAAGCAGCTCAATCATACTAAAAACGTAGTACTATTATGCAATCGGTAATGACAATGAATGATCATTGATAATGTTGTAACATAATCTTCTCCTTAAATACAACCCGTGCGCATTACCATGGCACCTGGCTCAATGACGTTTGTTACTCCCCAGGCCCCTCGCTTCGCGGGGCGCGGGTAGCGGGCGGAGTATTGAGTTCCGAGCCAGGTGCCATGTTAATGCGCACGGGTTGTACGTATGTTTAATAACAAAGGGCGTTCCCATTAACCCGCAATAGAATAGCGTCCCGACATTCTAAAAAAAATATTACCATAGGTACAATTTTTTTTTTTAATAATATTTTTATTGAAATATTCACAAATCTATTAAATTACGTAGGTATCAACCTACGTAAAAGAAACTGTACACGCACACTTGTATTTCAAAGTAGAAAGACAAGTGTGCGGGTAAAGAGTGCTCTTTTAAAAAAAAAAAAAAATGTAATATTTTTTCGGCATGTATAGACGCTATACTATTGCAGTTAACAACATGTAATCTTGTCTTGCTTGTATAAATGTATGAAAGTCATCCTTTGAAAGATTGGATCCTGTCCTAGTGCATGTGTATTACTATCGTTTGGTGCTATTATAAAATATAGATATAGGCCAGGCAGACTGGGTTCGATTGCTGGCGAAACCAGAATCTGTTCAATAAAAACTAATTTATACTGCAGTAGAGCTAAACTGCATTAGCTCTAGTTTGGGATAAAGTTCTATTCCACATTCCACCTAAAAAACTACCCTGTGTTTGAACATGTCTTTCTATCTTATTCGAAGGATTCGCACAGGAGCTCTAACTGCTGCTTATAACTATCTGACAAACTAACAAATGTATTCACAATATCGCTATTCAAGCACCTATCCTGAATCATTCTATTTTTTGTAAATTATTAGAGGTTTGATAGCCTCTCGACCATCTATCACAGATAACTATATATCCATCGATGACGAAATTAAACGTCGCTGTCAGCGTGTGAGTCTGTCAATGTCAAGTTCGCGAAATTCCGATCTGTCACTGACAGGACATTGTCAACTATTGAACTGTCAGTCAGACTGTTTTTAATTCATTTTCATTTCATTGATTCATTCATTCATTCATTCAGTTCAAAGTGATTGTGGAAGAGAGAGGCTGTCTGACTTTCGTAAAAGAATTAATTTCAATTAAACACTATTTACGTGTAAAATTAATTAACAAATTCCATTCCATTGAAGGTGTACGATACACGTCCTTATATACTGTTTTTAACTGCATAACCTCTAAAGGAAGTACAGAAATGTGTTGAAGTTTGTGATATTTGTTGAAAAATTGTGAAAATGAGTGCGCAAGTGGAATTTGTTGATATTTTGGAGCCGAGGAGGACGCAGTCAGGGATTTTCAGTTTTATGACTCGGAACTGGTATCCCCAACGAACTCTGACACTGGACAAATATTGTTCACCACAAGAACTCAAAGATATTGTCGCAAATTCAGTTTATTTGGACGCTATTATCGAAGCGGTAAGTATTTTGAATGAATTCCCATTATTATAATTATGTTTAACTATTAGTGTATGATCTGAATTACAAAGTGCATTGTTAATAAAAACAAAACATTTCATAAACTCAAGTTTTGTTTATTCCAGCCTGTAAATTTAATAAGCTCGTTACAAGACTAGAGCAGAATATTTCTTGGTCAGAGATACCTTCTCTGACCAAGAAATATTCTGCTCTAGTCTTTCCTTACTTTCAAAATCAAAATCGGCAAGCAGTTAAGCAATTGCCAAGTACTGCATAGAGTAGGTACATTGAACTGCTAATGCACTGTTGCTCTTATAATATAATTAAACAGATTTATTCAAATTACGATAAAATAGAATTTCCGATCTTTTTGGACATCAATAGGTTACAAAAGATACAGGCACCACCTAGTGTGGAGTGCACAAGTTAATATAAAACTATGATTCCTTTGTATAAATATTATTAGGAGTAATTTAGTTGTAATAGTATAAAGGAAATGTAAGAATGTTTTATTTAGAAAATAAATGAGTTATTATTATTAAAAGACCACCTGTAAAATTTGCACCCTTCACCATCTTTACTTGAATACAGCAACAGTGACAAAATGAGGCATAATGGCCTTACTTCTTTAAATTGCTCCCTCAGGAATCCTCAAGAAGTGGTGTAAGCAAAGAGAAATTGCACCAGGAAGTGCAAAATTATTTGGAGGAAATGGGCCTTGACAAGAAGCTTCATGTCATCAGGTGGATGGGAGTTGTCTTTCTGAAGATATCCTTCATGATGAAGATCAAGATGTTTGTCAATGAAGCCTCTGCATTTGAAGTAAGAAAATAATTCACTTTTTAGGTATTATAGTGTAGGTGTGATATTCTATTTGCCTATTGAATATTATTAATATTTTCTGTTTTTCTCAAGAAACATTAATAATATACATCAGTAAAATAAATATCCATTCTAAAACTATTTTGGGGCCTAGAATGCACTCACATGATAAGCAAAAAAATTTGTTAAATTTTGGATATAAGAGACTGTGCTCATAACCCAATAAGCATTATTGTTTTTCATTTTGCCCTAACATAAAGGCTAGCGCACATCTGGCGACGCACAGCGCGGCACGGTTGTCACTGCCAAACAAATATTAACAATGCATGCCTTAAAAAAAGTCGAAAATAAACACACGCACCGTTTTCCGCTAAGATACACTCTCAAGCAAATGGAAGTTTATTTATTCTCAACTTTATTTCAAATTCAGCAAGCTAGATATTTTTTGGCAGTGGTAACTGCGCTGCGCTGCGCCACGCCAAGCCTGCTCCTCGCCGGCCCTAATTGTGTTTAATTATTTTTCTAGCTGAAGTCAATAATGGGCAAGAATCCAGTACTGTTCCTGCCCACACACAGAAGCTATGCAGATTTCTGCCTAATGACCTATCTGTGTTACCATTTTGACATTGACTTCCCAGCTGTGGCTGCTGGCATGGGTATGTGTGTATGCCTTTATTGATTGGTAATTCCAACGCCAAAGCTTGTAGTAGCCGCAGTCATAAAACATGCGAGCAGGCTGGTAATAGATCGTTGTGTTGTCTCGCTCCCACATTTTATGACCGCGCCTATCATGTGTGTACCTATTATTTAAATATTTCTACCTGAACATTATATTTATACCAAAGATTTAAATTTTTAGTCTTCCCATCACCATACTATGTCGCGTGCTAAAGTGTCCATACTGAGCTCACCCTAGCTCACACAATAATGGCGTTTCCATGGCAATCAAGTAAATTTTCTGCGAGATTGTGTGTGTCACACAGAGGTATCAAAAACAGACACGCGACTATGTTTTGTCGCAGCATGGCGAATCTGTGATAGAAATCTTTGATTTATACTATTTTGGTTATCAGGAAGCTATACAGAAAACTACAATACATATTTTGAGACGGTGCATGGCAATGTAAATTAAATGAATAAAAAATGTGATAACCATTGTTACAAAATTAAATCAAGTTACGTTTATGAGTGTGGGATCTGTGATTAAAATCTAAGCAATATATAAATATTTAAAAATAACATAAGTAAATAGTTTTGTTTTTAAAATAAGTTGAGAACTCACAATGTGTGCCTTGCCAAGTTACCCACATACATTATTATAACCACCTTGCACTAATTGGATGGTAATCTTTTCAAAGGCAAAATAAGAAGCTCAATATTTTATTTTACTTAACTCTAACTTTCGTGGCATGCGCAGTATTAAGCGCGCTTCATCAAATAGTACCAATGCCGTAATGTTGTCTCCACTGTTATAGGAATACGCTACGCCGCTAAGGCGCTACCTAATAGGTCCGTTTTTTAAATTTAACAGTGGAGCCAACATTTCGGTAAATGTACTATTTGATGAAACGCACTCTATCACTGACATATTCGTGTTTTGTTTTTTGGCGTAATTATTATTATTATTTGTCTAAAATTAATGTATTTTTACCACTGTCATAGGTACATTATATCGTAAAAAAATATTTGGACTAGTATCATTAACCAGAGAAAACTGAGGAATACGTTAGCATGGAATGAACGCCAATGACCACATGACCGCGTTTCCTCTTAAAACTTGAGAGCGAAACGGACGTCGCCGTTGGCACCAACTTGATGTATTTAATCTATTCTCACATGAAACTATTTTGCCTATCATTAAGCTAAAATATGGTTTTCTAGATTTCTACTCAATGGCGGTCATAGGACGCCGCATGAGAGAGACCTGCGCGTTCTACATACGACGCACCTTAGCTGGGGACCCGTTGTACGCAGCCACTTTAAAGCAGTACGTACGAACCGTGGTGGGGAAGCACTGCGCTCCTATCGAGTTCTTCCTTGAAGGCACAAGGAGTAGAAGCAATAAGAGTATGCCTCCGAAATATGGTAAGTTCAGCTGTCATAAGCCCTATTTAGTAGAACATAAGATTTATTAAGAATAATGTTGCGCAGCACCAGGAATTATTCTGTATCGTTCGTACAAAACATTTTTATGACCCTGAAAATATTAGTCCCGATATGGAATTTGAACTTGAGCCCCATCGCAAATAACGCGAGATCCATCGGCTTCCAGTGTAACCGGATGCCAGTATTTTACATGGAGCGACTGCCTATCTGACCTCCACAACCCAGTAAATGGATAATACGATACCCCTTGGTAAGACTGGTTGTCAGACTTTCGGGTTTCTGACAACCAGTAACGACTGTCAAAGATGTCAGCTGGGACCACTGAGCATCGGGGGGTACCGAGACTTATATAAAGATGGTCACCCATCCACGGACCAACCCCGGCAAGCGAAGTGTAACCTGATGATTCGCCCTGTGCTGCTGTTATCAACATCTAACTATCACATAGACAAATAAACCTTGTCGTTTTATGAAATGCAGATGACATTCAACCATAAGGTTGTAAATCAATAACGAGGTCTTATATGAGTGTTAGTGAGGCCTCATAAATGTATGATGTATGAGGTCATAATGGCAGAAACGAAGTCGCGACCTTTGCCTAAGGAAAATAATACAATCAACGTCATCCTAGTTTTCAATACAAAGCATACACTGCAGACAGTATCCAAAGCTTTTGACATCGTTTCTTAGTACCTACACAATATATTATTTGTTCTGGTAAAATAGTTAACTATTTGTAATATACCTAACTGCTGTTTATCCAAGCAACATAATGAAGTGTTTGCAATCAAACAAATGGAATTATGTAGACAAACGTGCCATATATTTACACTGTCGATCTTGTACCTGAAGACCGAATTGTGTTACTTAATTAGGTATTATAGTTATTAGATACTTGTATAGAAATTTTCGGGAATGTGGGTAAGAAATTGCCGGGAATAGTCCAATGCTGTGATTCCCGACAGTGAATAGATCTGCCTAGTAATTTACTTTATTCAAAGATTACTGAAAGTTTTCAAGACCAGCAACCCAACACGATCATAATTCTCTCATAAATTCGCGCCAATAAAATATTACTACATTTACGCACTGACATACATTTAGTTTATGTTCTACAAATAAATATTTTATTACTTATTCAACTACATCGTAGTAAAATATTATTACTTTGCTCGATTGGGAAAAAATTATGTCCTTTTCTACATAACATCACGCCTGCAATCCCGAAAGGGTAATGCTGGGGTGTAACTACACCAATATTTCGTCTAATAGCCGCCTTTACACGATACGCACTTTTACGCGTGAAAGGCCTTTCACGCAGGAAAGAACGCGCGTGTAAATATAGAAAACGAGAATGAGAAAGCACGCGCGAGCCGCCCGCTCGCGCGTTCATGCGTTCAAGTCTGTGCGCTTCGAACATAATTCAAGGCACATCAAAATGGTTAAAAGCAATCACACACGATTGCGTGTGCAAGCTTTCCCGCGTTCAATCGTGCACACTCCGAGCGTGAGGGTAAGCGCGTGTCGTGTAAAGGCGGCTAATCTTACAAATTGAAACCCAGTCTATTGTCAACAGGAATGTTATCCATGACCCTGGTCCCGCTATTCGCTCACGAGGTCTCCGACATCACGATAGTTCCCGTGAACATCAGCTACGACAGATTGATGGAGCATTCCCTCTTCGCTTATGAGCACCTTGGCGTGCCCAAACCTAAGGAGTCTACTGGGGTGAGTTATGCTGAATTGATCAAGTTTGAGCAGAACAGGCAATATTTAACATGGTGCGAGTAGAAGTCTTCCATAAGCTGTAGGGTATTCTCGAGTATTGCCCCACCGAAGAAACCTGCCATGTCAAGAAGTAGTGCAGAATCGTGTGTGGATGATGTAAAGAATAAATGGAGACAGAGGCGGATTAAATGTCGAGAGCGCCCTAGGCAAGCATCTCATCGACGCAGCCTCTCTGATGCCTCTCTGGGAAACAGATCTGACTGTATATGTGTGTTGACAGATGATCGTGTTTTATAATTAATTTTGTAACTTACCAACTTCTATTATAAAATCAGGCGATATGTAGGAATAGTCAAGAAGGCGAAGCACGCTTCGGAAGCTCTACATCTCTATAGAATTAAAGAAAATATTATATTGTGTACTTAGGTTAGGTTAAACTTAAATTAAATTCATGGAAAAAACATCTCGACTAAATTAATATTCGCATAATAGACAATTTAAATAATATAATATATTCGCATAATATACAATTTATAAAAGCGAATGTTAAAAATATGTTACAGGTTAAGTACGTCATAAAGTCACAAATACACATTAATGTTCATAATTAATAGCTAAACAAACAATGTAGCAAAAGATAATAACATAAAATATAGCGACATTACAAACCGAAGGCAAAGTTTAAAAGTTTCAAAGTTTCGTAGTTCGTTTGGATTATCCTCACTAAGTAATTATAATAAAATTATGCTACCAAATAGTGTGCGTTTCATAATATTTAAGTAAAGTAATTAAATACATTATTAAATAAAATTTATAGGTCTTCATAAATAATGTATTTTTGAGAACTGCAAAGTCGCTTCTAAATGTTAGTGTCATGTCGATGGCACAACAGTGAAATTTGGTTGGCCCATAACTTCGACACTTCCACGGTATCGTCGGTGGCAGTGCAGAGGTCGCTACTCGCTATGAGTGCATTTTTTGGATCACAGAGGGCAGGATAGGAGATGGGCCGTAGTTTGCACCACAGACATGGGTCTGTTGCCGTACCGTTGAGATAGGCCAAGTTTGCGAGGTTGTAGTTGCATCTAGGCGGTTTAGACTTTTCTAAGTGGGCTACGGAAGGATGGCACTGATATGAATCATAATTAATGAAGGTGACCGGCATATTTTTAGCCAATACTTCTGCTCAAATAAAAAAATAGTAACTATCAGTAGCGTGTCTAGGGTTCTAAATTAGGGCAAGCCCACAGACTATTTACGATTAAAAAAAAAAAAAAAAACAGCCAAGTGAGCGATTTACGGATTTTCTTTGTTGTTCATGATAACACCATTGTTATAAGTAAGCGCCATCTATATTAACGAATGCGCGTAACCACATCGATTAGCAGGACCTTTTCACCATAATAAATTCTTTCGCTTGTCACCAAAATCATTCAATCATAAGCCGCTAGATGGCCCCCAAATTATCGATTTGTTGTTCTTTTACCGTAAGCATACTTAGTTTTATGAATTATAATGTCGATTGAAAATGTTAAATGAGATATAGACATTAGGTACCTATATAACATTTTTTAATTAATCATAATGCCAATAGCCAACTCTAATCTTTATTTCAAAACACCTAGTTACGAAGAATATCTTCCATAAGAAAATTATTGTGTTTTATGATCTTGATGAGATGTAATAATAATAAGATGGTTTGTTTTTCAGTGGTTTACCGAAACTACAATTGCCATACAAACAACACTATACAAATTTTGATGTCTTTCATGCCACCAGCTACCTAAGTTTGTCATACTCATCAACATAATAAACAATCGAATGCCAATTTCAATTATATTCTTCAACTGACAAAAATACTTGTTTTTTTCCAAATTTTATTAGGTACAGTCATTTGGGGTTGATTACGGTGAAGTAAAGAGAGAGTTACACTGCCAGAAAACTCAATGTAGGTACTTACCTTTTCGAACACAGTTTTTTATTTTATCATCAAAATGTGAATTCGGTCACATTTTGATGATAAAAATAACACTGTATTCACTTACTAAGACACACACTCACTTACGAATTACAGCCGCAATAACTATCAAATCATTTTAAATAATAAAACTAATTCATTATCTCAGCACTTGGAAATAAAATACTGATCTCAAAATATTAATTTCAAAACAATAACAAATCGAGTTGCGTCGACTGTCGCGTCGCGGACTTGCAACTCACTTTACGCGGGTCAACATCGCGGCTAGTGCATTTGCGCGAACTTAACTCTAAAAAAGTAGGTACTCTGTGCTCTCAAAAGCCCGGCTTTTCATTTCATACAAATCTGCGAATAAGTACTTACCAATATATCAACAAATGTAAACGTTTCTATAGCAATTTGTAGGCGAAAACTGCTCAAGCCCCATTGAAAGCCGACGAGTGTGAGCGAGAAGGCGCATTTGAATGCATTGGTAGTGGCGCGTAGGTTTGGCAACAAAGCGCGGTATTAAAAATTGTATTCCTATGAATGATTGAGTTCAATGAGTGCGTAGATCTGGCACCCGTGCGCAGTGCGCGCGGCACATAGAGCGGGGATTTCGAAATTTGATTATTCCTATGACATGAATGATTGAGTTCGAGATTATTGACTGTTTTTTTTAAATTTATTTTTTATTTGTAGGCTTACGTTTGTTCTTGTGAATTATGATTTTATTAGGGCAAGCCGGGCTTTCGGGCTTGTATGAAAGTACCGCCTCTGGTAACTATTCAAAATCCTGCTATTTAGAACTAATCGTTTTAACTTTGAATAATAACCCCAAGATTTGGCAATGCTAAAACAAATGTCAAACCAGTTTACTACGAACACATTGAGAGATTCGTCGATCATTTTGTAGTAAATAAAGAGGTCAATGTTGTATATTTCGTAAACTCGTCACAAGGCCGTTTCACACATGTTATTAATCAACCGATAATGTTATATTGACCTCTGTGTTAATGCAAAATATTGTAGTAGTAGAGCAATGTACGAGAAACACTGATTCCACGCCTTTATATCTATCTCGTATTTTTAGGTTAGATAGGCAGTCGTTCCATGTTAAATACTGGTATTCAGCTGCATCCGGCTAGACTGGAAACCGATTCCAACCTAGTTGGAAAAAGGCTAGGTAAATTGATTTTTGAGCCGAAACACGTCCCCTGGTGGACATTGGCTCCTCAAAGTGTTATAAAGACACCGCAATATAAATATTAAGCTAGGCATACCCCCAACCACGCCACATTGATCTTCAATTAAGTAATAAAAACTAAAACCCAACTACGACTAAAAAGGTGTAAACAAGACACCACAGACAGACAAATTAAAAATCCGGAGTCACACGTGTTAGGGCATAAATCGAACAGATTACGTGTGATTTTTAATTTATCTGTCTGTGGTGTCTTGTTTATACCTTTTTAGTCGTAGTTGGGTTTTAGTTTTTATTACTTAATTTTTTTTAAATTCTTTTGGGGTTATAATATATATATTTTTGAAATTTTCTCATTAAACCCTTTCATTTGATACCTAACATGGTACGATTAAACAATTTTTTTTTTCAAGTTCCTGACTTTATGTCCTCTAGAGGGCGCCATTTTTAATAATTAATGTGACGTCACTTGGCCTATAACCAGCGGACGATGAAGAGGCTTCCAACGATACCTGACTGGTCAAATTGTGATGAGTGGTTTAGAAGATATGAGGGAACAGATGAACATACATACATACATACATACATACCGGTCAAAATCATAACCCTCCTTTTTGCTTCGCCGTAGTCGGGTAAAAACTATGTCAAATCGCAATTTCACAGACGGTTAACGCATTTTACTATTGCTCTACTAAACAAGTTGTGTGAGTGTGAACTTGCTTCAAGTTACATCATTAATTGATCCGGTCATAGTTAATAAACTAGGAAACGTGGAGCGATTAGCAGCAATCAACTGTGAAATACATAACATATTATGGTCCTCTGAGCTCTGGTATAGCATAATCAGCCTATAATTTTCCCACTGCTGGGACACAGGCCTCCTCTCAGTGAGAGGGAGTGGGCCTTATTGACCACGCGGGCCCATTGCGGATTGGTAGATGTCACATGTCTTCAAATTTTTGGTTCTAGGACATGCCGGTTTCCTCACGAAGTTTTCTTTAACCGTTTTGAAAGCTAGCCGCTGGTATAGTGGAATGTATTCCAGTTTGCAGGCACAAATGCCAGACTAAAAGCCATGACGACAGCAAAGTAAAATTAAAAGTCATTTATTCAAACAAGTTTTAGAATCAGCGCTTTTTGAATGTCAAAAAAAAAATTCGTAATGCTTTAGCTGAGAAGATGTGGCGCAAAAAACTCTCCAGCAGCACAACTGTCTGTTCAGTAAGAAGAACTTAATTCTATACAATGTTATGCGAAGTAATTAAAATTACGAAACTCAAAAGATTAAATTATTTGCCTTATGTCAGCGAGCATAAGCCAATATCGTTGACCTGTAATGGTCTTCAATTCCTTAAAGCCGAATTTACATAACGAAACTAGTTGTGCGAAATTAGTTATTCATTCATCAATGAATAACTAATTTCGCATAACTAGTTTCGTAATGTAAATTCGGCTTAAGGGTTAGATTTAGAATCCATTAGATATGTCAGCAGGTGATATTCACTAAACTAAAAAAATAAATCACCTTGACCTGAGTTTAGTTACCGATAGCGAGTATCAAATAGAGTTCTTAGCACTCATGCTAAGTGGCGCACATATTGTTGTATCTTTTAGATAATAGCCTGATTACCACCAGTGTCGCATATTTTATGTAGACGTCGCGCCGTACCAACAGTCTAATAAAAATTATGATATTTTCTATTGTGTGGCACCCAAGTTTGAAAAGAAAAAATTAAGTATTAAGTAATTATATTTACTTATACCTAACATAACATCACGCCTGTAATCCCCGAAGTGACCCGCAGTGTAGTTTGGATCGGAACCTTAATTGTGTGCACCCGACTCGCTCTTGGCCGGTTTCTATGCGAACTATAAGTAAAAAGACTATGCTTATAACTAAATAAAAAGGTATGGTTTGTAATTCTATATTTTAAGAACCGTTTCGCCAATTCCATTGTATTACATATGTGCCATTCAATATAATATTCAAATCGAAGCAATATAAATATTTATTTCACAAGGTTATGACATTAAATTAGCATATAAATAATAAAATATAAAAATTACTTATAGCTTCTATTGTTTTGCAGTTATTATATTCATTTCAGATTAGACCAAAACATAATTTTACTTACATTTATTGTGTGTCAAATTATGCTTTAAGGAATGCTTAATTGCTTAGGTACTTATAATATATTAAATGAACAACTCATACCTTCTTCCCGTAGGGGTTTATATTTCATAGCAGAAACTACAGAGGGCCTAGTGCGAGTTTCTTTTAACCATCTCGACTTTACGAATCGAACGCGTTCGGCACTCTGATTGACCCTTCACCAGTGAAGGCCAGTGAAGGGCCAATCGGAGCGCCGAACGCGGTCGATGCGTAAAGTCGAGATGGTTAAAAGAAACTCGCACTAGGGCCTCAGAACGCCACCTCCGATCCTTACATACTCTTTTGCTTCGTTTACGTTCATACATCGGGTCATACACACACGCCAGTTGCGAGTACTACGCACCTGACCTTACTAAAAAGTTTTTGAAGAACATCACCAATTAGGTGACGTCCTTCTAGGGCGTTCCCATTATTTCCCATAGGAAGAACGCGTGACTTTATGTATGCAAAAGAATAAATACTGTTCTCTTATGTAATGGACACGAAACTAATTGCCGCACCTATGACACAAATTGGAAGAAAGAAATAGCCTAACAGCCCGACTTACACACAATCTAATTTCGTCGGAGTAGCCGACAAATACGAGATAATCCAATCCAATAATTAAAATATAAAATGTACAGATGTGCGATGGATGAAGCATGCGTGCGTCTGTTAGGACATGTTTGCTCAAACTGTTTCTGGTATTTTCCTCAAAAGACCGGACCGGATCCTACGTTGCACGGTATTTTTGATATTTGATGTCTGGATTTTAACATCGACATCCACGCGGGCGAAACCGCGGGCTTCAGCTAGGGCTTATATAAGAAAGTTGGCCTACCAACATAATTATGTAGTAATGGGATAATGTGATAAAAAATCGACTTCCAAAGAAAACACTCAAAACTGAAAAATAACTTTAATTTTGGAAGTCGGTGACAAAAAACGAAAATTGAAAAGCAAAGACACCGACTTCCGAAATTATCCGGTTTTTTTTTTGTAAAAAGTTTTTATTTTTCACTTTTTAGTTGTAACCTACCCCACACAAATTCGAATACCACTAGTTGATGTAAATAACAGTGAAGGAGTAAATGAAGACATCGTCTAGATAAACTAATTGGGAAAAATACGTAATATTGAAGCTAACTCAAAAACTACGCAAGCAAAGTTAATCAAATTTATATGGGACCACCTCGGAAGGATGACCTACCATACAAAAAAAGAATCATCAAAATCGATTCATAATTGGCGGAGTAATCGCGTAACAAACATACAAAATATATATATATATATGTATACAGACGAATTGACAACCTTTGCACACGATAATGAATTTATCTAACATAGTTTTATAATTCACCTAATATCTACGCATGTGCTTGGGATAAATCTCAGGTTGGTAATCTAACAAAATTTTCACATGTTAACTGATTGTATAAATATTTTTCTGCAATGCTCATTATATTGTCAGTTTAAGCATCGTCAATATTTGACAAGCAAAGGTCATCGTTTGGTTGTATCATTACAAGTCAAAAATATCAAAACGGAATTTATTCACACTCAATGAAATCTTGCAATTGTAATTCATAGAAACGTCCATGATTGTCCACCTTCTAATGAGAATTCGCTTCAGTCACAATTGTGTACATAAAATACCTACATACAATACCTATCTAGTAAATTCCTACTTATCAAAACTAGATTAATAGCAAATACTTACCTAAATAAAATGACTAGTGCTGTTGAAGGAATGTTCAAAGAAAAAGTTGATCTAGACAAGTCATCATGTACGGTTGGCTGTGAGGAAAACAGTGTCGTCTTCCTTTCACACATGAGGGTTCAATAAGCAAGGAATTAGTTAGTTAGAATTTAGTTCACAGCGACATTTGTAGACCTATGGAGCATGAGTCGCTTGCTTGATCCAGATACTTCATACTATTACGACCATCACCGCAGTTTATTTACAAAATCGTACTGTACTTCCTGCATTAAACTATTTATAAGAACCTTAAGACGCTGACAAGAGCTAAAGCACGGTCATTGTCGGACTGAATACAAAAGAAAAAGAAGCGCGATGATACAACGCTTGTAATTTATTGCAAAATATGAAGCAATTATCTAATTACTCCAAAATGAGTTGAGTAGGTAACCGAAAATAAAAAAAAACAACGAATTCTGCATTAAAATAAGACGTTTTTGTTATTAATTAAATACCAACGTACATTGATACTTAATACACATATTTTGGATTGGAACTCAAGGTAAAAGGTTGGTTTACCGTTCGTATGTTATTCAGTTTTTTTTTTTTTTTCAAAATTTGATTTGGTAACAGCTAACTAATTCAAGATTAACATAATATTTTTCCGTTACCACAAACTATATAGAATCGCCATTTTTTTTCAAGATGAACCTCCTTACAACATTAGCCTCCTGTCAGCGCCCTAATCGGATTTCCAGCTCGCAGCTTCTAACAAATTATGCAAAATATATTCATGTAAAGACATGATGAGCCACGACCACTTAATGGATAACTATGTGCGTCTTTATGTTCTTGTCCTCAAAATATACTTCTATGTAACTTCAGCATCTGAAGTACCTACCTGTAGCGAGGTGAATTGGTTTTGAAGTCACTATCGTAGGTTTACTAAAGTAATATATATCTTGATGGTTGATACATGCATTCAGGCATATTTTTACATCATCAAGAGAGAAACACAGGCTTACGTCAATTGCCTAATTTATGTTTGGCACCTCTTTGTTTTACGTGTGACTGTGTGTGACGTGTACTGTGTACTCGCGACACTAAGAAGTCCGTTTTGACGTTTCGTTCTCGTACAAGTAATAAAACGTTATGCCTTGAGAATCAGTTTTAAGCAATGTAGATAAGTCGTCGATTACAAACCCTCTAAGTATGTTCAATCGATATGTCTCGAGAATCAGTTTATAAGAAACCAATTTTTTTTTTCATCGATACACAAAGCATTTTTATAACTGTCAAAACGGACTTCTTGGATTGTCGGGAGTCTAGATAGAAAAAGCGGTAATTACACTGACAAAATTACCGGAACAATTTTCGAGGAATTCTAAGCCGTTCAACAAATAACTATAGAACGGTGTAATCGATTTATCAATTTTAACGACACTGGTGGCCTGGCTAATACTAAGTTCGTATTTAAACTCGCGTAAGCTAAGCTGATTATAATCACAGAACGTCCGCAGAGCCGGATTTAAAGGTGGCCCTGGGGCAACCAAGAAGTGGAGGCCCCAATTTTTTTTTTGACATCTTAAAATTTATTTAAGTTATTCTGTTTTCGGTATCAAAGTAATTTAACGTATCAGTTTTAAGACCATTAACCAATGAAAAGAAAATTAAAAAAAGTTCCTGTTTTTTTTTGTATCTATAAACAGCAAATTGTGGAGGCTTTTGTAGAAGCACGGTGCCATGGCCCCTGTTGCCCCTCCTTATATCCGGCCCTAAATGATCCACCTAAAACCCATATTGTATTCTTCTAATACAACAAAACTTTAATTCCAGGGTTTCCTAAAAGCGCTACACAGTTTAAACGACCACTTCGGCAACATCTACATCAACCTCGGCTCACCTCTATCAGTCAGAGAGTACCTTAAGAACGACACATCACATTCCAAAGAAACTCTTAAACCTCTGGACATACAACAACTCACACCTGACCAATTCAAAAAAGTTCAGAGCATCGCTGATTACGTCATCAGTCTGCAGCAAAAGAATACTGTGGCAACAATCTCGAATCTCCTATCTTTAGTGGTAATGCAGAGTTTGATGAAGGATAGTCCATTAGAATTTGAAGAGGTGGTGGAAGAAGTAGGCTGGATGGTCCAAGAGCTAAGGAATTTGGGGGCTAAGGTCTTTGAGAATGATGTAAGGAGCAGTGTTGAGAGGATCCTGGTAGTGCATAAGAAGATGATGAGACTGGATAAGGAGAGAAAGCTTAGACTGATCTCAGGAGTTCTGACGGACCTGTCTAATGATGTGAAGAAGAAAATGAAAGGTAAATATTTTTATCTTCCTATTTTTTATCGATGACGAGTAATCTCTATTCCTGCATCTCGCCTGATGGTAAGTCATGATCAGGCTGAAGGTGGAAGCGAGCTTCACACGGACTCCTCAACCACGGAGGATCTGGGTATCTTACCTCTAACTGCCGAAACACAACAATGCTGCTATTATTATTGTTATGGCGACAGACTTAGATAAGATGGTGGTAACTAGCCCTACCACCCAAGCAGAAAATTTTACCCCCACTGGGAATCGAACCCGGGACCTCTGGGTCTGAGACAGATGGTCTAACCACTAGACCACAGAGGCGTTGAGGCGGAGACATACATTTGTTCTTAGTTTTTCAAAGGTTTGATTATGTTAGAAAGAATTATGAAACCGAGGTCGTTGCCATAATCGGTCGACTTCGTTATGATACTTTACGACTACTTATTACATTTTACGGTAAATTTTATAATGGCTACGTGTAAATGGGCTTCTTGGGCAAATAACCACACAGAAAACACTTTTTTCCGGTTTGTAGAATTATTTCGGTGACGATAACTTACTAAGAAACATTCGTCATTTTTTTCACAACATAGCTATGCCAACCTTTATCGAATTAGAAATCGAAATGACATGATCAACACGATAAAAGATTATCTATAAATAATTGGTATGACGAAATATTGTAGGTCAAGTTCTCATTTCCTGCCGCATTAAATTCAAAAGTATATGAATTGAATTTGCAATTAAAATCTGTGTTCTTGACCAGATATGCAAATCAGATCATGTTGGTCACACTATTACGCATTATGGAAATAAAACTGTGTTTACACGGTAATCTAATTGAATGCAAACATACTTGGGTGTTTGTATTGACTTACAGTCAATGTTTGCTTGAACATAATAACTATTGTAGAACACATTAGTAGGTATGTAAATTATTAGTGCTTTTATAGCAGTTTATTTTTTATACCGAATTCGCTGAATTATTTATATATATAAAAATATTTATGGTACTTTATTGTATATAAATATTCATGGTACTTTATTGCACACCAGAAAATACATAGCAAAAAAATTTATTAAATTAAAGACATGTTATTTTACAGTTAAATACCGTGTTTCTATAAGTTTTAATGTACAACAAAGAACTAAAGAATGAACAACTTAAAAAAAAAAGTCTATAAGTCTGTCTGTTTATTCCGGCTAATCTGCGAAACGGCTGGACCAATTTTAACAGGATTTTCCCTGCTATTATAAGAATAGCTGATGTTATAAGGACTAAATTAAGCTACTTTTATTTTAGAAAAATAATTATGGTAAACGCGGGCGACGCCGCGGGCAGCAGCTGGTATTAAATAAATTAACTGAGTGTGAGCTACAGTGTACGACAGTGCCAATACGCTATTGACTCCAAAGTTTTATAAATAAAAATCTGGTCCACTTGCATGCGAATTTTATTCCAAGTAATCCGTATCTATGCCTGCGGCTTATGTAAATAATTTGGTTGATATGTCGAGCCTACCAGACAATATTTATAGTATGCTTTATCAAGCCATTAATTCGTACATTATAGATAGCGTAATCCTAGCGAAATCGCTTATAAAATTTGTCTGTCATTCAGGCTTACATAATAATGACGTTACATCGAACGGTCCCGCATGACGGGAACGTCGTGAAAGCCGAGAAAGATATACAAATCAAGTATCTTGACTTGCCTCAGCTCATCAGCCAATGGCTTAAAAGCCAAGAGCCTCGACCAACACCTGAGGAGGGCAGCTAGATTGAGAGATTGATTCAAAAAGCGGTAATTCTGGATAGTACGGCTCGCATTGTTAGGAGGTTCCTCTCTCTGAAGACCTTACCGCCGTAGCTTGGATCCTGTTCCTGTAGGAAATGTTATATTGGATGATACAGCTAGTTCTGTCTAGTTTAGCATTTTATTAAAAATAAATTCGGTTTAAGATGAGAATGAAATAAAAAAATAATGAAATGAAATTCTCGTATCTAAACAGCCATTGTTAGCTCCAATAAATTTTAGAGTAAGATGAAATACATAATAATTATGTATTCATAAGTTCACACACATTAAGACTTTTATCGCTGACCTTACTCTAAATGCATTTTTTTTTACAGTTTTTAAACACTAACTTTTCTAAGCTTGGATAATCATCTCTATTCTTTAGATGAAATAATACAATATTGTTATATTTTCAGGTCACATACTCCAAGCAGAGACGATGGTGGCGGCAGTTCCTATAGTACAGCTACAGTTATACGTGAACCCCATACTGCACTACTTTGTACCACCGGCTATCATATGTCTGATTGTACACAGGTCTGCAGTTACTAGAGGTATATATATTATATATTAGAGCGGCAGTAGACTTATGTTTCAAGGCTAATCTAACGAACTGGTGTGATTGAGTAGTATTATATATGGAGAAATACGTGAGAATAAGTCGTCAATGTAAAATACAAACACTTTAAAGAAGTTCAAACATTCTGTTCAATAAAGTAGCTGTGAACAAAGCCATAAAAATAGCTGTTTATTACGATTATGTTGTTTATTTTCAGAGATTATTACAATTTTAAAAAGATTCAATTCGTAGACGTGCGATCGTGCTTTCACCGTACTAAATCGCACTAAAAAGTGTTCATACTGAGAAAAGTGAGCTCGTAGCGTTTCCATGACAATCAAGTCATGTCTCTGTGACATAGTGAGGTATAAAAACGAAACAGAAATGTTTCGACGCGGCAGGGCCAATCTACGTTTGAAATCTTAGCAATTTTACTAAATTATTTAATTTTATTATTTATTTACAAATAAACTAGTAATTTAAATGTCAAGGCTATAAACCTGTGCATTCCATGAAATACAAACACAATCAGCGCGTAGTAACATGTTACTCGTTTTATTTCCAGATAATTTGGAGGCGGATTATCACCGCGTTAGGAAACTACTCAGTCACGAATTCTTCCACTTGGAAAGAGAAGAAGTAAACGTAAGTATGACCAAAATATAATTTGTAATGATTGGATTTCTAGACCAATCGAATGCATTCATGGGAACTCTTATTCCCAAACGAATTTAAACTTTATTGCTCACGGATATATCATAGAGCTAATTTTCGAGTGTCAGTGCGTTTATATGTTTCTCGTCGACCGGTTTACATCTAATATGACAAGCTCATTGCTGATTCAGATCTTTTAAATGTTTTTATCTACACCCATGCTATAAATCCTCTATAAAAGGTCCTGAAACAGTTGGCTTATTGCCAACATTAAAACAACCAGTGTAACCATAATATCATCCAAACGGGTGTTATAATGTTGTAAATATCATAAAGCAACTCATTAAAAAAAAAAACATTGTCATGCAGGCTCCTTTCACTAACAAAGCAACGAAATTTTAAAAAACGAAACTTATAGGATAATCGTTTTTGAAAAATTCGAATTCTCGTGCGTCGTATCCCTCCATTTTTGTTCGATATTAGTATTGCACACCTTTTATAGAGGATTCATATCATGGGTGTAGACAAAGTCTTGTATGCAACTATAAATAATTAGTTATTAAAACACTCATGTGATACTACTTATTATATAACAGTTGCTTATATAACTATTATTTATCTAGTTGAGAAACTAGATAAATGTTAAATATTTATTCTTTTTTTAGACATTCAACAAAGCACTGGATTACTGTATACAAAACAGAGTTATTTCGTATAACGGTGACCTGTATGTGCTGGGCGACGATACAAAGATACAGTATTTATTGAAGTGGTCCGTTTTGCCGGCGCTTACTACGTTATTGAAGTGTGCTGAAGTTATGACTGAGGTATGTAGAGTAAAAGCTATATATTTATATTATCTTGAGTTACCTTTTAGTTGAAATAAAACAACGTTCAAAATAATAGTTCCCCAAGATACAGTTAATATTAGGTACCCAACCAAACTGATTGTTAAGATAAATTAAGATAAATAATTGTTATTGTTATTGACGAATTTGTGACAATTAACGAAATGAATTTATTCTTTATTCTTATTCTTTAACCGATATCATTCGCACCGAATTTTTTTTGGATTGATTATGTGATAGACAAACATGTACCTAACAGTAGTTAAAGACAATTTAAAATGTAGCTTATCAATTCCATAAAATAATAGTAGTTCCAGCGGTCGTTCATTCATTATTGTGGCCCGCACAGCAATGTGGTATGCCATATGTTTCTACATTGTTAGCAGTTAATAAACGTCACAATCCATCATACAGTGTCGTCATTGTAGTTACCATTATTGGCATCCACTTTATCAGATAAAGTGATTATTTGCCAGACTTGCGATTTCGCTGTAATTTCTACAAACTGTATTTTTCCCTATTTTTTCAGCAAATAAGTTGCGCTCACAAGCAAGCTTTGAAGCTTATACAACAACGCGTTGAAAGTCAGCGAGTACATCCGTACTGCCTCAGTTTGGAAGCCACCGCTAACTGTCTGAACGGACTTATCGCCGCCGATGCGCTTGTAAAACTTAAAGGGTAAGAATAACTTGTATTTATTTTTAGGGGTATGAGGAACAGGGTGTAAAGTTCGCTCATACTCCATAGAAAAGGGAGGATCCTCCAACCAGACGGGTGTTGTGTCTGGCGGGCAACCGACAACGATTGATGTTGGGTTCTTTGTATATATGTCCACTGCACGGTAAACTTTAATTGCGCGATGCAGGATTTATGTGACGTCTGTCTGACGTCAGGTCTTTGATGCGTTCGCATGTGGCGATGTAGATACCGCCACATATTTGTGTTGCCACGAGATTGCTCAAGCCTGATAATAAGTCTGCATAGTTTAGTATACACTAGCTGATGCCCGCGGCTTCGCCCGCTTGACAAATTATATACTAAAACCTTCCTCGAGAACCACTCTATCCATTGGTGAAAACAGCATGAAAATCGGTTCAGTAGTTTTTGAGTTTATTGCGAACAGACAGACAGACAGACGCGGCGGAGGACTTTGTTTCATGCTGGCACTTCACTTGGTGTATTTGTCAAAATATTCGCGTTACTTGGGTGATACAAAATATGCCTTATACATTTTGAAATAAAGTTAAATGTGTATTAACGAAATAATACGAATATTTGTATAAGTGAAGTGTCAGCATTATAATATTATGTAGTAATTTTAATGAACAGAGCTCTTGGAGGCTCTAAAAAATATTATAACTAAGATCTTTGAAGATATTTAATCAATAGAACTTTTGTTCTTGTTTCTAGTTAACTTACAGTTTCAGCAAACTGAAATAAAAACATAAAACTTGTTGAAAGTCAAAGAAATCATCAATACAATTATCTAAGTTCATATAATCCTCAAATTTCATGAAATAGTCATTCAATAGGATTATTAATATTATTATGTACTTAGAGAGTTGTATTGCTGACTCTAATATTTATAATTCTGTAAATCCATATTTGATACGGTTCCGAATCATATTCACGTACGATGTGATACCTGTAAATTTGAAAAAATAAACGTAAGAAAAATTTGAATTTCGCGGGCTACCTTGGCGCATCTCCCTTAAAATAAGACGTTTTTGATTAATTAAATACCAACGTTCGTTGATTTTTGCGTTAACGACCAACAAACTCGGACCTTTCTGTTCTTTTAAACGCGTTCGGCCAGCTTTGTCATTCAGTACAGTTGAATATTCCTCTGAAGGCACATTTTGCTTCCAGACCTCAAAAGGTTTTATTCCTATCAACATCTCGCATAATTTCTTTATCATCAAATCATAGAATATTGATTGTCATCAATATGTTAGTTCTTATTTAAATTTTTTTTTCAGAGAGAACGACGTAATATACGAGTCGGTGCCTTCTACAATGCAAGAGTGTCGCAATCTAGTCAATTCAATACTACCCTCATTTAGTGTAGACTTCGCGAGCAATTCCGTCGTTATAGACCACAAGGCGTTATCTAGGTTATAAAGATCAACACACTGTGGAGTTCTTTAATCCACTTTTACACTCTTTGGACTGCTGTGGGACCCTTTAGATCACTGTGGGCCCTCGGGACCTTTTTGGAACCCTTGACAACTCTGTTGGCGGCCCCTTTAGATCTCTTTGGGACCCATTACAAGCATTTGGGGACCTTTAGACTTCTGTGGGACCCTTTAGACCTCTGTGGGGGACCCTGGGCCTCTTTAGATCTCTTTGGGACCCATTACAAGCATTTGGGGACCTTTAGACTTCTGTGGGACCCCTTAGACCTCTGTGGGGGACCCTTTTAGACAGCTGTGGGATTCTTTAGACCACTGTTGGCCAAAGCCTCCTAATGCTACAACACGGTAATATACTTAAAATTATGTATCATAGATTATAATTAGGATTTCCAGATGTGTCCAAAAATAGTAATATAAATTGACCTTATTGTGTCCAATAATAAGTTGAATGGACATGTATTCGAATGTATTATGTTTTTAAAACAACCGTATTATTTTCCATGATTATGTTAGTACCTATTGGGTATCTGAAATATTTGCTGGCATTGTGGGTGGCGAAAACACTGGTCGCGAAAATTCATTCAAAAATACGGCGCTTAGCTTAGCTTAGTACTTTTCGCTTTCCACAGCTATAGCTAATATTGCCTATTTCTAAGGATGCATAAGGAGCGGAGACGTGCAGGAATCGACTATAGTTGAACAAGGAATCTTGTGGCATTTAGCATGGAGCGAAAGTAATATATACAGGGTCAAATTAAATTACCTAGCGAAACTGCAGTGGTGATGGGTGATATTAAATATTTGATGTTTTTTTTTTGGGTCAACGACCGCTGGTAATGTTGTTACTTGAAGTATAAGTTTGTTTTATAGTGTAGTGTCTCAATTTCGATACCCATCACGTCTGTGAAGTTTACACATTACACATTACATTTAAGTTACAATTGAAGCTAATAAAAGCGTGTTTAAAAAGTGATATTTAAAGTGACTAAACAAACTGCGGTCGATGACCGCACAAAAGTCTTTTTTTTTGTTTCATCGTATTTAAATATCGATACTTATCACGTCTTTCTGAGTTTCGCTAGTTTATTTAATTTGACCCTATATGTCTTGTTTTTTTTTCAATACAATTTCATAAATGCTTACCTACTACGCCCAGTCAATGTCATAGAAGCGCCCAAAGATCCTTGAAGCATTTTTCACAATTACAGACACGATGTGGATTTCAACCAATGTGACTGGTCGACTTCTGCACGTCTACGCTCCTTTCCGCTTCATTAGAAGCACCATCTCCACGAAGGAACAGCGTGACTATCACCGCGATTTTCTCGGCCGTGGAGATGGCGCTTAACACTTTTTTCTTCGCTTTTATTACGGGTGCAAGATTATCGAGTCTCGTTATTATTTTGAGCGATTATATTCGTTACCAGTAAGCTACGTATGTATCTATGTATTAATTTATTATACTCAATAACTGGTGTTTTAAATGCAATTATTGTAAATATGGGTGTGTCAATTAAGTTTATAGGATAAGGTATGCCATAAGCCGTATACAGAAAGAAAGCTGGCAGCCTACCAGCGCTTATAGGAACCGGTCCACGCAGGTAACCGGCGCAGGTATTTATATGAACAAGCCCCGATAAGCGCCGAACGTCGCCGACAAGTTCCGACAATCTTCGACACGCGCCGGTCAGCGCTGGCGCCGCCCGCTATTTAACTAACTAAGCTTGCTTGCTTCATGTAACTGTTACCAGAATGGACTAGCGCCGATAAGCGCTGGTAGATCGGCGCCGGCTACCAGATTTCTTTCTGTATACAGCCATACGCAACGACAACGAATGATTGTATGATTTCTTAGGATTGACAAGATGGATAAATATGTTACTATGAACAGATCGGCAATAATATCTGATGGCATAATTCATTCATGTCTGATCTCCAAAAGACAGCAAACATATGTGACGTCGCTTGTCTCGTCTAGTCTCTTAGATAGTTTCGATGTATTTTCAAAATCAAATCATGGTTAGGCAAAGAAAGAAACTTCGAAGAATGGTTCTCAATAAAACGTACTTTACACCACATTTTAATTATTGCATCATTTTGCTGACTTTAGCAGCATTCTAGTCTTAACACACTTTAGTACTTATGTATTTCTTTTAGATGCTGCATAATATTGTCTCTCCGGTTTGCTTTGCACATTCAAACCTTTGATTGTCGAGGAAAACATTTACTTATTTGACTTTTTGTTTTTAAATCTATTTAGCATTTTATGGCATTAATAATACATTAAATTTTTAAGCGAACCTGCATTTAAAAAATATTTTTATTATTTTTATCCAGTATTTCGCGCTAATTATAGTATTATTTTCTGCAACACTATCAGTATGTGAAGTATTTGTTCTATTATCAATTCCCAAGACTATAAAGGCTATTCAAGTCCTTGTTTCCTATTGATGTAATTTCCGCTTAAACGAATATGAACTTTATTTCGGTGTTAATAAAGTTGATTTCAGAATGGTTGAATTCTTCTTGTATTAAAAAAGTCATAAAAAATTAAGTTGTAGCGTAAACTGAACCCTGTTTTAAAGTTTAGGGAGCGCTTTTTTTCTGCTAACGTTATTATAACTACAGGGTGTTAGGGTAGACACCGTTATCCTTGAAACTAGTGGTTTGGAGTCATCTGACTTTTTCTATGGGACCAATTATGAAATCGCAAAAAAAAAATCAGCTGTTCCATACATTTTGTCGATTTAAGTGAACACAAATGTATGGAACAGCCGATTTCTTTTTTGCGATTTCAAAGTTGGTCCCATAGAAAAAGTACATTATAGATGACACCAAACCACTAGTTTCAAGGATAACGGTGTCTACCCTAACACCCAGAATATTATTTATTCAGACATTAAAGGTAACATGTCCTTAGTGAATTCGTATTCAATTTTGATAAACCAGAGTACAGTTTTACACATTGACAGTATTTGTGTGATAATTGTTATTTTATGTTTGTGATAGTAACGGCATAATATTGTTACCATGTTAAGTTTTTAATAAATACAGTTCCAATGCAATGTTTTTTTTTTTCTTATTTTCATACTTAATTATACATACGTAATCTCACGCCTTCTTCCAATGGGGGCTAAGCAGAAACTCCAGAACGCCACCTGCTACGATCCTACTTTTGCTTCGTTTACGTTCATACATCTGTATTCACACACGCCGGTTGCGAGTAGGGCTCAACTCACACCAAAAGAGCGTCGAAAGCGAAGCGGAGCGCAGTTTCAGTGTCATATGAATTTTAACTTTATTTTCATTACTATAATACTTATTATCGCATGAGAAACTCGAACGAGTCGCACGGATGCCCGCGGCGCCGCGGGAATTCAATCCGCGCGCCTTCTCTACCGAGCGGGTCGCGGCGCTTCGCTGCCCTTCACCGCTCTTTCGGTGTGAGTTGACTCTAGTACGCACCTGACCTTTCTGAAGAACATCTGACTTGTAAATATGTTTTGTAAATTGATATACTTATACTCCATTTTAAATAAGATTAGAGGTATAGATAAGCCTTTTTACATTTTGTTCAACCGATTTTGAATTCTATTGCGTTGGTGGCATGACAAATGGCAGCCGCAGTAGATAGTTGGTATTGTGTAACTTTTTTTGCTTTTAATGCTATTCTTATGCCTACGGTATAGAAGTCAAAATCGGTTGAACAGACTGTAAAAGGGTTTGTTTTAATGTCTTATCTTATTTCAAATGGGGTATAGGTAAAATAAATAAAAGATCAATTCCATTTCAACAAAATCTCCTATATTTACATCATTAGTTTAAAATACATTTAAATGCTTGACAAAACAGTATAATACAAATCTCACTAATATTTTATATAGATAGGTAAAAAATTCAGAGGAAATAAAAGTTTATGATGTTAAAATATTGAGATCTCTATAAGCACGAGCTGCTTTTTAACGCGACGAATTTTTTTCGCGCTCTTGATTTTCAACTCTCTGTATTGAGCCGAGAACATTTTATTGAATTTTCGACTCTCGGCGCTTCGCAGAGCATTAAAAATAGAGGACACGTAAAAAAAATTGCGCATGCCAAGCTGGGCTTAATTGTATCAAGTTACATTAGACGGAATATTATATTGTAACGTATAGTCGTTGAAAATTACGAGCGAGTCGCGTATTCCCTTTCTTTCCGTGCTAAATTCGAGAGACCTGTTGCGTGAAATTACCACGCACGGTGTCATGTACAGTACATGCCCACCAAAACCGTGTTCAGTTTGTGTCAATTAAACACACGAAACGGGAAATACACGCCAGCGTCAAGTGTCTTGTATCATTGACATAAGATTTAAATTGCAATGAAGACTTGATGATGATTGATGAAATGCTGAATGGTTAGTGATACCTTAGAAACATATTGCATTCTTAGTATTTGCAGTTTTTTTATAACTAACAAAGTTTGTTGTTACCCCAATATTCTTTGTTTTTAGGGATCCGTACATCTTCTACAGTTTGAAAGGCACGGCACAAGGAAAACTTATTGCACATTGTCCTGGGTTTCCTCTCTATAAACTCAATAATGGCATTATTTGTGCTACATTAAATCTAATTTTGTCACATAAAACAATACAATCTTATTATATTAAATATCGTGTGTCGACGGAACATATCGGATACTCACTAAAGTTAGGGTTTCTTACGAAAGCGGTGTCGCTACATAGTTTCGCAATTTAGCGCCGAATGACGTCACGAAAACGTTTGACACGTTAATAATGCGGCTTTTATATGGCATCAGCGCTGTCCTAAGAAACAGTACCTTAACCCTATCATAGATAATGCAATTCAAATATACATACATTTCTAATAAGTGACTATCACTAATGTGAAGTTTAAGTATTCACGTGCAAATATATACAACACTCTTAACATTATAAACTTGGCTAATAGCAACCATTTTTTGTAATAAGTTGAATTGTTGTTGCACTATCAACTTGGCAGTATAATTATTGTGATTACTTTACACTGTACTTTTAGTGGCGAAGATCTAGTAAGAAATAACAACATGGATCAGAAAAGAGTATTATAAAAAAGAAAGATTCTTACTAATGAGATCTTTTTTGCGTTTCCCATTCTTAAATGGGCGATAGAGTATGGCCCATTTTGGAAGATATTTTAAATAATGAAGAACATACGTTTAAGTTATCCCAGCCACTAAAAGTGCACTTATTTTAATTAAGTATTATAAAACTTATCAACCTAAAATTGATTCGAACATCAAGAATAGTGGAGGTTTTAAAAATTAATGTCAAAATATCAAATTAAAAACTAAATAAACTAAAGGATCATTGATTTATCGGTAATGTCAATGGTTCATTATATTCGATATACATAAATTATTATTTATATAAATTATACAATATTTATAATTATAATTTTCCATAAAAGCAAGAATGCTAGCCTATATACTAAATAAATAAAACATATTAATTAATTAGTGGTGAACATAAAATGGCCATATATCGCGCATAATTATCAACACAACCAAATGCGATAAATAAAAATAACTCGTCTTATTATCATCATATTGTTAAACAAACGGCAAAGCCCTATTAGGATTATTAATCCGGGCAATTTTACTCTGAAAATTAAGACTAAATACCTAAATATGGTTGAATGGCCATAATATAATGAGCATTTTTGTGCCAATAAATTCCAGGATAATATGACAAAAAACTATGAACCTAAATCATAAATTTAAATATAAATAACCTATGATTTCTGAAAGTCACAACTCTCTTATCAGTCAATCTGCTATCAAATCCATGTAAAGCATATTTTTGGAATTTGAATGCGATTGGCAGGGGACATTGTTCGCTCCGCCCAGAGCGGGTGACATTGTTGTTGATAAACATTATTTTGTGAATTTGTATTAAAAAAAAACAAGTTGGCGACTTCTGTACCGGTTTTGGTCGTCAAAAGATCCTTGTACACACGGCTACACATCAAGCTATACATTTCCAGTATAAGCTGACCTCGCATTGTACGGAAATCCTATACAATGCGAGATCAGCATAAACTGGAAATGTATAGCTTGATGTGTAGCCGTTTTTAGTTTCGAGAGAATGCGTTCCTGTAACGTGTTAGTTGGAAAATTTTGTAGTCATAAGGATCAAATTCGCAAAACATTCGTATGAAATTGACAGATGTCAAGCACGCTATCTCACGACCTTCACGGACTATAATTTCCATACTTTCAGAAACCGATGGGGTCAATCTCTTCAACCACATCAAAATCATCACCAAAAATCAAAATAGCTATATATCAGTCGATTTGTTATTCCTCTAGTAGCTAGTCCTTTCTCTCTAAAAGAATATTGGCTGCATTTGCAATGTAAGTGCGATTTAAACCGACGAAATTCGAGTTTTCCCTTTTACCTTCACAATTATACGAAGGACTAATATTTTTTAAGAGTCTGGTTGATGAACACGGATCTCACTTCCATGGGGCATAGGGTTACTATTCCGCTGGGCAACTGATTCCGTACGGTGACATATGTTAGAGAACTGTCGTATACGTTGTCTGCAGGCGCGTCGACGAGGTCTGAGAGTGATACCTGTAATAAAATTGTGATGTTACAGTATTTTTATCTCACGAAGCGACGCGTGTTTTACTTGTGGTTACCAAATGTACGAACACGCTGTGAATGTGTTTGTAAGCGCAGGAGTAGGTACCGTCCGAGACGCGGGCGAAGTCGGAAGTGTCTGTGTGCTATGTGCTGACGATACTCGTCTTCACGCAAACATTTGCAGCGTGTTTGTACACTTGGTTACCACGAGTAAAGCGTGCGTCGCTTCGTGAGATAAAAATACTATACAATAAAAGTTAAATAAATTATAGCAAAATTAAAGAATATAGTATGACGGGTTTCTGAACTTATTTGGTTTTCTAGGATTTGAATAATTCAGTTTGGAAGTATCTATATATATTATAAATTAAAGTCGCTTTTCGTGTTTGTCGCGTTGTTTTTCTAAACCACGCTACAGATTATATTGAGGTCTTCACCATCGTTTAGAGAATTTATAGACTTTTCATCCTGGATCGCAGACCAAGTCGCGGGAAACAGGTAGTCCCCAATTAATGGTATAAGGAGAAGAGGACGATGTTGATAAGCCACCAAAAGGGAATAAACTATAGAAATTAAGCCTTGATCTTACCTGTCCATCTCCCACTTGGTACCACTTGTTTATTTCTGCGCTACCGTAGCAATTCTCGAGGTACACTCGCTGCAACGTCATGCCCATACCGTGCACCACACTGTCTTTATTCTGTAAAAAAAACATTATAATAAAGTATCGCCATATATTTTGGCCGATTGAGCCGTTGGTCCCGGCTGCCATTAGTAGATCTTGAACAGTCACAACCGGTAGTCAGAAGCCAGAAAGTCCGACGACCAGACTTACCAAAGGATATTGTATCACTCAGTGGGTTGTGCAGGTCAGATAGGCAGTTGCTCCATGTAAATTACAAGTATTCAGCTGCATCTGGTTAGACTGGATGCTGACCCCAACATAGGCTAGGCAGATGATGAAGTTTGATTTTTTAATAATTTGTATTTGGTATCAGCATTTTGGGTCTATCCTGCTGGGATTGGCAGAACTAATCCTAGACAGATAAACTTACCTTGGCTGTAACGTGCGAGTGGTATGACGCCAGCACCAAGTCCGCATGGTTGATGCTGGTGCGCGAGTAACCAATGCGGGTGGTGTCCTTCTTACTGGTGTAGTGCATGGCTATGAGCGGCTGCAGTAAGAGCTGTTGTGATACGTGAGCGCCTAATGTTAGCTGACCCGAAGGATGGTCAGCTGGTGTTCTTTGCTGAATAATAAAAAAAAAAGTCGTATGAACGTTTTGAAGTACATCCACGCTTACAGCTGTTCATGGTTCTGTTTTCACCACATAATTCACTAATTATTTGGATTGTTTTCAAAGAAACGAAGAGAAGAGCTCGTGGGTAAATAATAACAGCCGCACGGGTCGATCCATCAGGTTAAGCTACGCTTGCCGGGGTTGGTCCGTGGATGGGTGACCATCTTTACAAACTGAGACTTCTCCGTGCCTCGGAAAGCACGTTAAGCAGTTAACCAGTCTTACCAAGGGGTATCTTATTACCCAATTACTGGGTTGTGGAGGTCAGATAGGCAGTCGCTCCATGTAAAATACTGGTATTCAGCTGCATCCGGTTAGACTGGAGGGAAGACTGGAAGGCTAGACAGATGATGGATTATTTTCAGTCCGAAACCTGCCAGCTACATTTTTGATGTGCAACATCTTTCTTCTTGCTTTCGTGATGTGAGTGATTTCGTTAAAAGGGACGGAAGTGTATAACAGGAAGCCGAAAAGCGGGGAAGCGCGCGCTATTTGATGTGACCAATGAGCGCGTGTGGTGCTGGAGTTGGCCATCGAATGGTACCCTACCAAACCATTTTCCAAGAGTTGTAAACAGGATGATAATGATGATGATGGTGATGATGATGATGATGACGTCGATGATGATGGTGATGATGATGAATATTATTTATATCATATATACGTCAGCTAAAATGTTAGATGTTACACATCATATGCGACTACTTTAAGGCTCACTCGTTTTTTTTTTAATATCCTTCCATTTTGCTATAGACGAACCAGATTTTTTCTTCTTGAATCTTAGAACCCAATGGCTTGGCACGCGACGATGGGAAGAGACCAGACGGAATGACCATAATGCCTTGGAAGATGGGTAGGCCTTTGGTGTGGGATGAAACCTGTGTCGACCCCTCGCGCCATCCCATCTTCCTAGCACGGCGGGCTGTGCTGGGGCGGTTGCTGCAGGTGCAGAAAACCTCAAACGGCGCAAATATAACAACCTTATTGGTAGCTATATTTTTGAGCCGTTTGGGGTTGAAACACTAGGGCCGTGGGGGTCCCAGTGCTCATCGAATATTTCGGGACATCGCCCAGCGGTTGGTCCACTCTTCACGTGACCAGAGGTCTGGCCAATTTCTAGGTCAAAGAATCAGCATTGCCATCCAACGTGGCAATGCTGCCAGCCTTTTGGGCACTTTTCCCACTGACAGCGATGCGGAAGAATTTTTTGACGCCCTATGAGCCCTTCCTGTATATATATTTTTTCCCTTTGTATATATTGCTAGACTTAGATTGTATATTTTATTTAAAATTGTAAATTTAATTATTATATCCTATAAAATAAAATAAATTGAATGTATTCTAAGTATTAAATATGTGTTACCTCACAAGTCTTCTTAGCGTTCTCAATAATAACTTTGAATGTATGTCTCGTCCTTATATTATCTAGGACACCCTGCACGAGTCCCCTGTTGTCATCCCGGCTCAGTCTTCTGTCTTGCATTATCTAGAAGATGAATGTGAATCTTATATATAAAATAATAAAGCATATTCTAAAAGGTTGTAACAAAACTTAAGCGAATGAAGGATTGGATATTCTGGATCAAAGATCATTATCACACTGACCATTTGCCAGCATGTTTCGAAGTGATTTGAAGTGAGAGTGTTCCCCGCGTTTTCACAATATTGTACACTCGCTTGTCTCGCTCGCTCTTGTGCACTCAGGTCAATCGCTCTCGTTCCGCAAATGCGGCGAACTCGTTGCGTACACGCGGCGTGCGCGACGCGCACACTCAGCGAGCTCGGTAAACATTCGCCTCGCTCGGGAGGCCCAAAGCTGTGAGCGCTGGTAAAGTTCCACCCACTCGAACTTTGTATGTACTCGTACTGTTAGCGTCGCATCGATAAATCTCGTGGCGAGTTCAAGAATCTTATCTTAGGCGGCATTAGACACATTACGTGAACTTTTTAACTTTCTGGGAATTTGAAAGACCCACTTCGTGTCCACTTCTGAACTCGTTTTTTTTTTAAACTTATTATTTTCTTGAACATACCTCAATCTGTCCCGGCTGCAAGGCGGCCATACCAAGCGGCGTCGACGTCAGCACTGTGAACCTAATCTTCTCATCCTCTATGTAAGTAGCAGCCGGTAGCGGGTAAAAGTTGGCTTGAAGAGGAATCTTGTCGAAGTAGCGACGCTTTATCATCTGTGGAAAACGTTTGTTGATGAGAAATTGTGATTTTAAGACGACTCTCGGGTTAGAAGGTAAAACGGAACATTTATAAGATCACTGTTTTTTTATTGATTGATAAAACACTTTTCGTAGATAGCTTAATTTTATACACAAACTAAAGAAATGGTTATACGTTTCAAAAGTGCTGGGGGAAGCTGGAAAACTTAGCGAGAGTAAAAATATCAGAGTCGAAAGATGTTTTGAATCATAATTCTTAACCTATTTCAATAAAGTAGGAGGTATACTACATGCATGCTCTGTTTGAATTTCTGCTTTAGCCGCGTTGAGCGATTTTTGTTAGGGGATAAACTTATGGATTCGGTAGTGCTTTACTTTAGATTAAAGATGGCTCTAATACCAGTTTTAAGTTTTCACTTCTGTCGGCAGTCCCCATGACTACCTATTTTGTTTAAGGTGGATGCGCTAGGGTAGCCCGCGAAATTCAAATGTTCTTACGTTTTTTGCAATTTGCAGGTCAGATTTCATGAAATTTTCATTCAATGCACTTACAGTGAACTTAGAGAGTTGTATTGCTGATTCTAATGTTCATAATTCTGTAAATCCATATTTGTTACGGCCGCAAATAATATTTAGATCAATATACAATCTGATACTGACCTGCAAATTGCAAAAAACGTAAGAAAATTTGAATGTCGCGGGCTACCCTAGCGCATCCCCCTTAGAACCGACTTCCAAAGTTAAAAGTTATAATTTTATCCATTTTTTTTTTAAATCTGCCTGCCTTAATTCTTTTCTGGGAATAGGCCTCTTCAATCACTCACTCGCCATTTAACTCGATCTTTGCTCTCTCTCAGCTCATCTGACTGCTACTCAACCACTCTTTGTGCTATTAAAAATATTTTTTTTCATCTCACCTGCATGCCATTTAGGTCAGTATAGAAATCGGGTCCATTCTTGACAGCTGTGCGGAACCTGAGGGCTAGCTCCAGGTCATCGACCTGAGGGTCTATCATTAACGTGTTGCAGATTTCCACCTCGCTATGTGGTAGTGAGGGGTTGTTGTGGACTGAGATCTGAGGGAAAAATAGTTATTTGTTATGTAAGTTGCTTTTTCGCGCGAGTATCTGTATTAAAACCTGAGCGTTGCGAAGGTTTCAAAGGTACGAGACCCAGAAAAACTTTGCCGCCGAGCGAAACACACAACTTTTCACCTTACTACAGCGAGGAAAATGCTAGGTGTCGCCATGCATTGAACAAAAATATTGTACTTAAGTTTTTATGTACTTTTCGCGCAATTTTTCCGAAAGAAAGCTCAATTCGGCATTATGTACCGCTTGCACTAACTCTGCATTGCTAAACAAACCCAAATGGTGGAAAGTGAATTGAATATACAGAAGAAAATTATATAAAGTTTTTTTATGTGAAAACTTCTGTAGGCGCGTTGAGCGATTTTTTTTCGTGCTGGCCAGTGCGATTATTCTAAAAATGAGGTTGGCGCTCTGACATAAAATAAGTATTGATGCATTATCAGTCGACCCGTCGGTATAGAAAATTGTTAGTAGAAAGGTTCGAATTTTAGAAACTCTTTCCACGCTAGCGGGGAAAATAAAATTTTCCACGCAGATTCCGAATGGCAAACAGAATCTTTCCGAGCTTGTGAGGTGAAAAGGTTATTCTGTCTTCGTAAGGCACCGTGCCGACCATAAGAAACACAAAGCAGAGGATTTTCTGAAACACATTGAATTATACATTTTATCTTCAATTGCAAAGTTGTACCAAAACTATAGCAAACATCAAACGGCTCTTGGGCGTCCTCGTTTGCACTCTAGACGACGTGCCTAAAGCGCGATACAGCGGTGAGGTCAAAGTATATCAAAAATCTGTTCTGGGCTCCTCTTTGGACTATGCCATATCTATTGACGTCTACGCTAAAAAAACATAATTATCATCTTTATAATGAGGTTCCTTTTTTAACCGATTTCAAAACAGGAGGAGGTTTATGTTCGTCTGAGTTTTTTTTGGGTATGTGGCAAAAATCTCAAATACAGATCTTAAGACACCGACTTCCGAAATTCACTATGTACTGGTTTTTTATACAAGTCGGATGTTTTTTTAATGAAAGTTGGGACAATTGCGTTTTCTCTGGAGACCGTCAATAAACACTATAAATACTTTTTTTTTAACATGTGAACGTTAAGTATACTCAATACTCACGGCTAAAACAATATCCGCAGCTTTTGGCGAATTAAGGGCCGCATACATGGTAGCCTTGTAGATGCCCTCGGTAACAACGATCTCTGGGAAGGCCTCTGCCTTATATTCAGTGGCAGGACCCGTCGGGACGAAGAGGTATGCCCCGCTGTTGTTGTCCTTACCACGCTGACTGTCATATCTGGGAAGATATCTCGCTTGATTTATCATTATCATTTATGCTATAAGAGAAGGTGTTTATGACAATCGTTACAAGTTAAGAAGCACGAAGCACAAATGAAATCTGGCTTATGAGCCTATACAACCTCAAATTGCTTAGCATGATACTCCGTTATGTCGAAAATACTGCAGCATTCATTTAGAAATAAATATATGTTAAAGTTGAGGATTGATGCTAGGTACTATGTTTGACGAAAACACGATTAAGTACATAAACTTACCTCTAAACCGAACTATAAACCGCTGGTATTAAAAAAATACTTCAAATTAGATCATGAAACCTTGCATAATAACTGAACTTACTAAAAAGCATGTCTTATGTTTTTTTTAATAACCTTTATTTTTACCTTAAAAAGCAATTACCTAAACTATTCGAGGCTTAGAGCCGCCAGCACTCCACATAAAAAAAAGTTTGTTTCTGAAATTTGTATTTCGCGGGCTACTTTAGTGCATCCCCCACAGGAAAAGTCCCTAGAGCCAAAACAAAACACACTCACTGCGCAAAATCCATATGAACAGGCACAGTCGTCCCTTCTGGCGACACGATAGCCTTGATAAGTCCATCCATAGTCGCGACCACGCGGGTACTGTTGCCGGCCTGTATGGTGATGTCTTCCATGAGGCGCGCTGAGGGCTGGTCCACCGGGAACATCTTCGGAAGGTCTACCGTCCAGTAGTCTGCGTTGTATACTCGGACGCGGGAGTAAGATGTGTATCTGAGGAAAACATCGAAAACATCATGAGGAAACCTGCTTGAGACATATTTCTCGAAGGCATGTAAAGTAAGTAAAGTAAAAGTAAAATTCATTTATTTTCCACACTAATCTAAGCACAGTATGGGTACGTAAAATAAATGGAGTGGACTGGAGCCTAAACTAGGGCAGCCCTGTATTTCAGGACTCCAGGTCTTACTCCCGCGGCGAGTAAGTTGATACAAATTCTAACTAGAGGTGTAGTTAATTAACAATTATATTGTTTGTGTTTGGGTGAGTGAGTATGTTGTGAGTGTGTTCGTGCGTGTGTGTGTTGTGTGTGTGATGAGTGAGAGTACGGTTGCGCGCATCTGTGTTTGTGGGAGTATGTATATAAATGTATGCTTGGTTATGGATAAGTGAGTTTTGATTGCTCTTGATTTACTGCAGACAGAACAGAGATGTTATTTAGTAATTATAAGTAAATATTCCGTATCATTGTAATTTAAATTCAGAAGATATTTTTGTATAATAGATTTACATTGATGCGTGAGTTTTGGGAATATATTTAAAAGAGAGTTGAGTTTATTATATAGATAAGGAGCAAGGAAGCATGAGTGTCTCGTGAAGAAAGCCGTGTTGTGTTTGCATGTGAAGCCAAGTCAGAGGCCCATGGGCGGCGTAAAAACTCTCGACACCAGGTTAGTCACTAACCACACGAAAATAAAGAAGATGGGGAATTTAAGAACTTATATCCTTACAATGAACATTTGGAGCTACACAAGTTTTTGCTTAGCTTTCGCAAAACTCAATACAGTAAGTCCAAAGGTTTGTGAAATCCTGTTAACTCAGTATTCATATCGATCTTCGTCAGTTCTACTAACGTACACTTTGCACTGTTATTTTAGCAAACGACGTTATAACGGTGACTCTAATATTTTGCTCTAAGTCAGTGCTAAGCTAAAGGACTAGTTGCATCGAGATCGATTCATGTCATGTCAGATTTTTAGGGTTCCGTACCCAAAGGGTAAAACGAGACCCTATTACTAAGGCTCCGCTGTCTGTCTGTCCGTCTGTCACCAGGCTGTATCTCATGAACCGTGATAGTTAGACAGTTGAAATTTTCACTGATGATGTATTTCTGTATTTCTGTTTCCGCTACAACAACAAATACAAAAAAAAACAGAATAAAATAAATATTTAAGAGGGCTCCCATATAACAAACGTGATATTTTTTGCCGTTTTTATAGATAATGGTACGGAACCCTTCGTGCGCGAGTCCGACTCGCACTTTGCCGGTTTTTTAATTTAAATATTTAATTTCATTATCATGAAGTTTAGTGAGAAAACTTTAGAGCAGTGACCCGACTAGACGCCTTACCAAGAAATGGCTTGTAAAACAGCGATAAGTATATGTACACCCAACAACATTATGCCGTTAGTAATAAGGTTGAAATTTGGTTCACCGCCAGTGTTCGCGAAGGTACAAAGAAGTGAACGAGATATTTTACTACAGGTAAATCAAAGAACTTACTTATTAAGCCTAGTATTATCCCTCAACGAGATTGTATAAACAGTCAACGCCAGCGGTTCAACGACCGCGGGGAAGGACAGTTGGTACTTGTTGGCTGCGAATGCGAGCCTTTTGTCACCGGCCACCACGGGCGATATCTGAGCCATCATCGGGTTGCCTTCGGGGTCGAATACCTGAAAATACGATTATCAGTATTATTCTGTTCTTCTAAGTTCTGGAAAAACAAAAGAGTACAAAGTGCTGGAGGATTCAGCGTCAAGTTAACACTTTGCGGGACTTAAACGCTTTTTCCCGCGGTGATTTTATACACAATTTTCAACGCTCTGCTAAGCACCGAGAGGTGAAAATCCAACAGTGTGTCTTTTCGACGCGCTGGGATGCACTCTGTTGGATTCTCAACGCTCGGCTCAACACCGAGTTGATAATCCAGTGCGCGATAATCCCGCCGCGATATTTTGCGCGTGCGAACGTGGGCTAAAACTTCTATTGTGTCTTGTTCAATGTCTTTCAACCGATTAATAATGTAGGCCACATGCTAAAAAATATGTATATTGCGATGGAAATCTAAATTTGCGTGTTTCAGCAACGGAGTAAAACAAAGCTACAAAACAGCTGAGCGTAAAAAAGCTATCTGCTGACATGTGTGAATATATGTTTTTTTTACTATCATCATCAGCCTAGCCTTCTCTCAACTATGTTGATTTCAGCTTCCAGTCTAACCGAATACATCTGAATACCAGTATTTTACAAGTAGCAACTGCCTATCTGACATCTACAACCCAGTCACTGGGTAGTACGACCAATGAAATGACGTAAAGTTCCCTTCATCACTCACCTCAACATGCGGCGATGAAACTAACACTGTCATAATCTCATGTCTCTTGAACGCAAGAGCGTTATAAAGTACCACCCTCCTCGAAGGCGACACCACATCCAGCGCAATAGTGATCCGCGTCGGTATCTCATCGTGAGACCGCCAGATGTCGTCCACGTCGAAGTACATGTCTTCTTGGGCTTGGTCTACGATTAACGGCTGGTTTAGGAGATAGTACGCTGCTTGTTGGATCGCTGATTGACTGTATTTTATTGCTGTTAGCATTCTGTAATGGAAACATTTAGTTATTGGTTTAGTCGGGGTATTGGGTTAGTGATCGGAAATGGGTGAGGGTTTGCATGAAGTCAGTCTCGTCCATTATACAGTATCTCGCGTATCAAAAAGACTGTTATAGGCTTTGATGATGTCGAAAAAGCCGATATCGTTTAGATATTCGTTACAACGAAAAAAAGTGCAAGAATTGTCACAAGAGAAAGGTGAGTAATTTTAAAAACTTGAAGAAAGCATTCGCCATTGGTCGGGTTTTTGTGAGCGCTGATCCAGAAAATAAAGTTGAAATTAAAATCCAAAATGGCGGCTGTGAGCAAATAATTCGTTATTAGTATCATTTCCCCGGTTGTCGAGGGACCTGATAAAAAACATTATGTCGAAATAAAAACAAAAAAAATGGAAGCTAAGATTATTTTATGACGTCACTTACTTCTTTGCGTAGTCTTCCCTGACCTCGTCCCGGGAGGTGCCAGTGACTCCGTCGTGATGCTGGAACAGTGACAGCGAGCGACGAGCTTGCTCCACTCTGTCCCGTAGTTGTAGTGACATTATGTTAGACACCGCGTGTGAAGCTGTGGCTTGAGCTGTGATTATTTCGGCTGCCCTGGAAATGAATATTTTAGGATGTAGTTCAAGGCAAATATGGAATGGAGACCTAAGGCCGTCAAAGGAGGATATCCATCCGGAAGGCCGTCAAACAGCACAGCTATGAGGTGCGGACCGTCAGTCGAAGAAAATAAATTAATCCACGTTCGGGACGGGAACCCGTTGCGGATGACCCTTATGCAGTGGATACAAGATTTGGATGTAAAACGTGCATGCTTTTTATGAAACAAATACTCCAATGTTAATTTAGTACATACTAAATTACTAAATAAATAGATAGAGATTAGCCATCGACATCTATCAACACGCCTCTTTCTTGAAAAACCATATGGCTGAGTCTTGAGTGACGCTCCACCGCGCAGGCGGAATGAACGGCGGATAAAACAAATGTTCGAGATGTTCGAACTTGTCCGGAGTCCGAGCGGGCGCGCGCATTTCACGGCGCATTTGACGTCGTGACGTCTCTTTATAAATTCCGCGATAACTTTGTATGAACGTATACGTAAGAGATCGAAAAATCAAATTCATAATCTGAATTAATTACTATGTTATCCATACAATGAGTATCATTTGAAAGCACCAACTTTCACTTTATATTGAAAAAATGCACTCAAAAACACGAATATATAATTCTTGTTCTTGAGAGCATTTTTACAACCGTTGATTAATATTCTGACAGGACGTTATTACAATGCTATGTCTTTCGGTTGTATGTGCCAACACAACAGCAACAGCGGTGCCCCGTCACCCAGGACGCCCCTTCTGATAAATCTGCTCCGCAATCCGCATGCGCGGCGCGCCGTCAGTCAGGACTCAGCCTAACAAAACAACAAGCTTACCTAACATAAGCCAGCAGCACTCTATCCATGTTCTTATAGAAAGGCCTTGACGTGTAGTATCCACTCCAGTAGTGCTGGTTCCTGTCAGCATACGTGAAGAAATCCCCTGACAGTACAGGGAAGGACGAGGACTTGACCTCCGCGTGGAGAGCTTTGAAGTAATCTTGGAGGGTGCCGAATTGGATCTGAAAGGGTTTGGGGAATTAAAATGCTGGGGTCAAGATAAATTAATATTACTTAGCACGTGCTTTGGCTGAGCATTTTTTCTGCCACTGTCGCACAATGTGAAACTACAAGTGCAACATAAAGACGTGAATATATATAAGCCAAAGTTCTATTCGTCCTGCGAGCAATGTGCCGCGCCCACTGCGGCACACCACTAAGTACTTTACTTATCAAAACTTAAGATATTGAGGAGCTAGATCACACTAAGATCCTCACCTCAGCATTCCATCCATCATTATTATTAATAAAATCGATCAGAATCTCGTAGTTCTGGTACTGGTTGTCCCACTCGTTGGACCGGTCGTACCGGAAGTCGTCACCAAGCGGTATCATCACCACGTTACTTCGGTACAACTGCGCTTTTTTGCGCCATTGGTCTAAGATTGTTTGAGCCCTGAAAAAGTTGAATTATTTAGGAAACTCGGTATTCGATGGTGGTTTAGGGGTATGAGGAACAGGGTGTAAAGTTCACTCATTCACCATAGAAAAGGGAGGATCCTCCGACCAGACGGGTGTTGTGTCTGGCGGGCAACTACCCAACGATTGATGTTGGGTTCTTGTATATATGTCCATTGCACGGTAAACTTTAATTGCGCGATGCAGGATTTATGTGACGTCAGGATTTTTGTGTGACGCCAGGTCTTTGATGCGTAGTTCGCATGTGGCGATGTAGATACCGCCACAGTGGCAAGTCAGTTTTAGATACAGTATGGACTGCAGAGAGCCTAAGGCTTCCCGTACATGACGTCGGAGCCACACCGGCGCCGCGTAGATTTTATACTCATTCTGAGATATTCTGAAATGTTTAGTATGGTATGATGTATTTTGACTTGAAATAGCATGGCAGATGAGAGTATGTCATGCTCACTTAAATGTCTCGCTGAAGGTGGCGCGTGTGTTGGATCATTCGGTTTCCTACAAAATGGTTGAGCTGGATGGTGCTGATCCACATGTCATGTTCGTGAACGGGCGCCGTCAGTTGAGACTGGTCACCTCTTATTTGCCAGAGCTTATTTTTAATCTTAAATTTTGAATTGCTTTTGATTATTTTTTATTTTACATTGTTCTCACATATAGAAGCAACAAGAATACTGTACCCAGGATTTTGTAATATCTATATCCATTTTTAAAAGAGTGTCCTTGGAGTTTCTTGCCCGTTCTTCTCCATAGAGATCTACGTTTTGGAATGGGCAACTAGCTTCAACTCTCTGACTAACTGACCGACTCTTTGACAATTCAAAAGTGCCTGTAAATGGTTTAATTGAAATAAATGCTTTGAGTTTGAGTTCATCTTGCTGTCCGGCGCCGGTGCGGCGGGCGGCGGTGCGACGCATGGGTGATATTCATTCGTATACACACGCATGCGGTCCGGTGCCGGTGCGGCTCCGGCGTCATTTATAGGAAGCCTAAAGCAGAGTGTTTTCTGATGGCATTTCATAATAATCTTCTCAATCTAATCTTCAAAATAATGAGGTTGAGTGCTCCAAAGTTCTAGTGAGTACGCGCTTTAGGACCCCCAAGGTGCTTCCTGAATTCTGCGTCGATGTTTGTAACACTTTCCACTATAAGTAAGGTGATTACAGAAGAGTGAATTTACTGTTAATAAAGAGAGAATTTTTAATACATTTTTTTACCTTTCTTGAACATTTTTCTCCGTGATTTTTCGCGGTGCTACACCCCATGGACAAGTGACGCCGTTACCAGGCAGTCTTTTGAAATCGAACTGACAGCACACCTATAAATAATTGTTTTTTTTTATGGATTTCATCATCTAAGCCTTTATTTTTAAGGTTAATAGATTTTTGTTTTATTGGCAACATTTTCTTTTATATACATTATTATTTACCTTAGGATTAGGCCCACAGGAGTGAGGAACGTCGTAAGAATAGAAAGGCATCATGTGAGTAAACATATCCGTTTTGCCGACACCATCTGCAGAACAAAAACAAAATTAACATTGAGATCGAATATGTTATGGCATTAAGTACGTCTGTGTGCAGTTTTTACTTATGCACATAGCTTAAATAAATAACATTCCAACACTTATGCTAATCCAAAATATCTTACGTTAAGATCATTTGAATTTACATATTGCAAAGCTCAGACCAAATAAAAAATAGAGCGCTGTCAACAGTGACGTGAGGCCGGTTTCGTAAACATGTGTGTAGTGAGGTGTAGTTTGATTGTAAATGGTTGTGAGCGTGTAAGACCAGAGCGGAGGTGTAGTTTGTATTGTTTCGTAGCGTGTCTTGGTTTTTTATTTGATCTGAGATGCATATTAAGATTCATACCCCATAGTTGTCTCCATTTAAACTCCAATTGCTTATGAGCTGCCAGTTCCTTCTTTACTCGGTAATGCACCCTTTGTATAACAGAATTCTCAAATCCGGCCAACTTGAGCAGATAAGGCTGGGTACTAGAGTACCCGAAGGGATCTATAGACCAGGCATTCTTGGGCACAACGCTCAGATTGTCGATGAGCCATTGGTGGCCTGTGGTCAGCTGTCGAATGATGGAAAGCCAATGGGAGTTGGCCTCGTCATTCATCACCCAGCCGCCTGTAACTATTTCTATCTTGCCGGCTTTTATGAGACTGAAATAATAATAATTAAGGTAATTATAATAAGACATGTAATATTGTATATACATTATTATGGCACGCCTTCTTCATAAAACCGAAGCGGCTATTTTCATTTATAGGGAAACCCTCTTTTGCTCTATTGGGATCAAAGGGGTCATGAAAACATACTAATATTATAAATTCGAAAGTAACTCTGTCTGTATGCTACTTTTTCACGCCTAAACCACTGAACGGATTTCGATAAAATTTGGCAAGGAGATAGATGGCATCCTGGGGAAGGAAATAGGGTACTTTTCATCGACATACCACGCGGGCGAAGCCGCGGGCGTAAACTAGTGGGTTTACACTGGGTTCATCCTAATTGCTTAAAACACTCTCTATCACAATGCGAAGCTAATTGAGAGAATTACTAACCCATTGCTTTATTTGTTTGTAAAATTCGTCTGCTCGACAACGTAATTATCGCAATGAAGGTCGTTACATAGTCAATCTAATAGGCATTGCCATTGAAATGAAAATTAAATCTTTTATTTCCAGATATAATTCCACATACAAGTTTCAATAAATACACACATAGATAACGTAATAATTATCCTAACTATTAGGTAATTAGGTAATATTATAAATGCGAATGTTGTTTGTTTGTTACGCTTTCACGCTAAAACGGCTGACCGGATTTGGATGAAATTTCGCACAGGGGTAGACCTTGGCTTGGAAAAGGTCATAGGCTACTTTTCATCCTGGATCGCAGGCGAAGGCGCGGGCAACAGTTAGTACAATGTAAATGTGTTACGCATTACCCCGCAGCGAACAGCCTTGACAAAAAGTTTTGAATTATATTGAAAATTCATGGACCAATATATAATATTGATAAATGATTTAGAGGGTAGTATTCTCTAGCTATCTCCGCATACTTACTTCAGAAACGCAGCCTTTTCTTTATCAGTCGCATCGCTATTCCACCATAACGCCAGAAAGCTGATCTCGGCCCAAATAAACTTCCTGCCGATGCCTTCATGTAATTTCTCCACCATGTTATTGAATATCGCGCGTGTTTGCGTCTTGTAGTAATTCTCGAACGTCTTTATCCAGCCTGCAATGTTTTGTCAACAATCATAGATGCTCATTCGTTTTTTTATTCGGAGAAATGTGATTTAACATTCTTTCAAAGAATTTTCTGACTTTTTATGATTGTTTGAAAGAAAATCGATTGGAATAAAAATATATTATAGGTCCCTATAGTAAAATTGAATGTAACGGTTATTTCATGAAGTGCTTGAAATTGCATGATTTTCTACAAGGTGTACCTAATTGAAATGGTAATTATACTCAACATTAGAACAACACTACTGTTATTATGGAACAAACCGTGGAGGCAAAAAAAATCAGCTGATCCCTCCATTTTGTGGAGTTACGCGAACATAAATGAAAGGGGCAGCTGATTGTTTCGCGATTTCAAGGTTTCTCCAATCTCTTTAGAGGATTTCAGTTATTTAAATGAAACCATTTACAAACTGCCAGACCTTGTTCCCTATTATTTAAGTAGGTACTAATTGGCTTTTCATTCAAAAAGTTACGATGTCTCTTGTCTAAAAGCTGTAGATTTTAGACTTTCCCACTTTTGTGTACATTTTCTGTGTGTGTAGAGTTTGTTATGTACCTAGCCTTATCTGTTTTACGGTACTGTTAACGCTATGATAACAATGCGATAATCCGTAGTTACAGCGGTTTTTGGTTTGTTCTGTGCGAATCTAAATGATAAAGACTTATCTTTTAGCGTGCGCGTTACACCGGGCGCTTACTTAACAATACAAAACATAAGATCACGCCTCTATTCCCAAATAGAGTAGCCAGAAATGGCATTATTCGCCCGAATTTTGCCGTATGTGTTAGTCTCATGTAAAAGGGGCGCGTGCCTAAAGACAAAGGGGGATGCGCCAAGGTAGCCCGCCAAATTCAAATTTTCTTACGTTTTTTTTGCAATTTGCACAAAAGTTAATAGCAGCTATGAAATTAGGTACCCCAAGTTGGTATTTTTAAATCATATTTTGCAGATTCATTACCTATTTTTACCTCCAAGGAAGGAATAAATGCTAATCAATATTAGAATTTTTTCCTTCATTGGAGGTAAAAATAGGTTTTCCAAGGAAGGAAAAAATGATAATCAATATTAACATTTTTTCCCTGTAGGTAAAAAAACCGATCTTTAGTTTTCGTATGTTTTTGCAGATATTGGAAAATTAATTACTGCTAATTATACTCATGATTTGATGTAGGTACTAATACTGTTAGCTTATATTGTATTAAGTTTATTAAATAATTAATCCGTCTTAACCGAGCACCGGCTTAGTGACTCTTGTTCTAATGGTTCCTTACCTACTCATTAAACTACCCTTCTTTTCATTATTATTTGCCATGATAGAGGCCAACACAGAACGTGTGAACATTTTAACTGGCCAACTATCCCGACACAACTCTATGACAGGCATACGACACGATCTTTTGCTTATAGAACTCTAAAAAGTGATAAGGAAAGCGTCATTATAACACCTGTTGCTGTAAACATATGTTTCTCTATTCATGATGTTGGTAAGCGTTTTATCGATTATTGATTATCAATACGCATAAAGTGTGATTGATAAGCAACGTCCTTCAGTTATCTACGCAACTTTGAAATATTGTTTGTTCCCCGCCTTACCAAAATTCTACAGATTATAATGCTTGTTTTTCTCTTTTAAGTTATGCGTTTTTGCAGGCGGGTTTAATGAAATGAAATGAAATTGTTTATTCTGTAAATAGGATATCGGAATCACTTTTACACGTCATATTAAAAAATATTAAAAATAAGCTAGATGAGGTCGGCGTTTCCTAACTGACTACTCTGAGAAGAAAGGCCGAAACAAACTCAGAGGTCACAGTCTCTTTTAAAGTCCAGACATAATCTTGGTCAAGCCATATGAGGACCATGTAAATTCAAGTCTGAAATGGTCTTTTGAGGAAAGAACCACACAGATTTGAGTGGACCTGTCCAGTCAGTGCAAGCATTTGTCAGTAATGGTGGAGCTCAACTCAGAACTTAAGGAGCTCAACGACTAATTTCGATACTCAAGACTACAGGGTGTAAGAGTAAACACCGTTGTCACTCAAACCATGGGTACTTAATATAAAAATAGGGACTTAAATATAAAAATAAATGATGATAATCCGACACCGTGCTCGCCAGCGAAACAGCCGACTGACTGAAGGAAGGGTCGCGTCGCGGCCGGTGAGGTCACGTCCCGCGTCACCCACCCGTGTTAAGACACAAGTTCGTTGCCCTAGTGCCCTAGGGTAAAAGGGTGAAATACTCTTGTGGTAAAATGCAGGTAGACTTTCTTAAAAAAAAAAAAGTTGTCATTTTCCATTGATTTTGCGTTCTATAAATGAAACCAAACCACTGGGTTCAAGGATAACGGTGTTTACCCTAACTCCCTGTTAAGGAGTTATTAACTTATTACTGAAATTAATCGGAGGTCAAACAGACATCTTATTTTGGTTAACCAATCACAACAATTGTGAAAATGACATTTATTTTGAATTAACCCCAACTCGCCTGGATTGCCTAGATGGTCTAGTGGTCGCAAGCGCTACTGCTGACCATGAGGTCCTGGGTTCGATTCCCGGGTCGGGCAAAGTGTTAAGGGTTTTTCCATCTGAAATTTCACAGTGGCAGCCCAGAGCCTGGATTTGTGCCCGTCTGATGGGAATAGGCTCCCTATTACATGAGACTTAAACATAACTGGCGAAATGTGGGCGTATTATAGGTACACCTCTGCCTATCCCTTAGGGGAATACAGGCGTTTTGTTATGTTAACCCCCAACTTCAATGTTAAGTTCGGCAAGTGAACAAACCAAGTGCTTTTACAAAGAACTAAAAATGCTGTTTAGGTTTTCTCCAAAACATTTCTTCTTCTGGTTCTTTGGACTTCTTTGCCGTTGCGATTTCGGCCCTGATTTCTAATTTCAAAAGTTCATCCTGTATAATATATTATACAGGATGAACTTTTGAATTAACCCCAACTAATAATTAACCAACTAACTAACCTAATTGTTTGTTCCGCTTTCACCCTAAAACGGCTAAACGGATTTGGATGAAATTGGGCACTTAAGTAGACCATGACGGTTTTTATCCCGGGTTAGGACATTTTATCCCGATATTCCCACGGGATCGACACTAAGGCCGCGGGGCACGGAGCTAGTGATTTTTTCTATATTTTAAAGAATTAAAGTTTGGATGTAAGAGTTAAACGTGTATCGTTCTATTATCTAAATTGGTTTATAAGCCAATTTAGATAATAGAACGATACACGTTTGGGATTAAAAACCACGCTTTGATTAAAAAAACAAATACAGTTTTGCATCAAGAAATTTCATTCTTACAATCATACTTGGCATTTAGAAATTAATTTTAGTTACGATGATTGACATCTGTGTAAATTTCAATTTTTTTTGTGGGTATGTATTGTGGCTGTAATATTTTCATGCAACTTCGTGAGGGCACTTTCTGAGTTTATACAGTATACAGTACCCCAGTGAAGTGGATATCTTTGATGGGTGCAAATACAATACAAAAGCCAGTGTGTTGGACACTTCTGCGTGACCACAACTCTTTTTACTCACAAATAAGTACTTACCATTTTTTCATTTTATTAAAAAATCGCACATTTCCGTTAAATCAAGGTCAAACTACAACCAATTTAAATGTCGTTGATAATAACCAATTCTTTCAAGTATGTGCACAAAAGACATTTTTTTTTGTGGGTAATCTTTATCGATACCCTCCGTCTTAGGAGAACGGAGGGTATGTCGGACTCCTACCGACTAAAACCCCACTACTACCATGTGTCGGGACCCCGGGTGATACTTGTACATTCCCCGCACCCCCGACTGGTACTAGCCCTCCATACTTAGCGGGCCCCATCACCCAGTGCGGCCGATCCCGCGACCGCACGTCCTCCCATAAAGGCGCGCATGGGCACAAGACCTGAAAAATCTGAGATTGCTTCAATGTTACCTGGATCATTGTGTGAGTGGGGGACAATAAAAACTTTCAGTTTATTCTTCTGGCTCCATTGATCTTCTTGGTACTCTATTTCCCAACCTTGCTTCCATACTCCGCCGTCTTGATCGTCAAACAAGATTCGGTCATACATTGACAGCATCTGTAACAAATTATTATTTGAAAGCAAGTATTTGATTGTGTAAAATAAAAGTAAATTCTCAAGCAGAGACATGGCCGTAAGACTAATGAAGACATAGGTCAGTTGTTTCAGGGCCGATGTTTTCATTGGTCTTCTTAGAAATACAAAAAAAAACCAGTGTAGCTTCCACCGGGAAACTACACTCGTTTTTTTTGTATTTCTTATTGAAAGATTGGCATTTTCAGGCTTATACAGGTTGGTAAAAATACAATAGACGTAGATATATTTAGTAACCTATTCCGCTTGACTATTCTTCAAGAGTCCTAAAAAACCCTGTAAGAAATCGACACGTGTTTCACCTCTCAACGAGGCATCCTCAGGATGACGATTGACCAATTGCAAACCAGAACGCGACGTGTTACCACACCGAGCGCTGGACGCAAAGTGAATCAAATCGCCCGTCACCCCCACTTATATAGGATTGCTGCTCGGCGCTAATTGGCTAGAATCGTTATCAGTGCGATAAGCGCGATAAGGGGCGAACAATCGCAACAAAGGCGACCTTGGCATACTGGTATTTAATTCGTTCAACAATGTAACGTTCGCTGTATTATTTTTAATAATTTCTAAACTCTCTATTCTTCTCACAAGTATGTAAAATGTTGAAAGTGTTATTATTATTTAATGAATGACCTGAATCTATTAAGTGTTGAGCAAAATGAGATTTTTCTGGACAACTATTCCTATAAGCTGCAATATGTTCCTTATATCTTGTTTGGAAATTACGACCAGTCTGACCTACGTAAATACCATTACAATCATCGCAATTTAATTTGTAAACACCTGATTTTTTATGGTTTTCTAACCAATCTTTTCCGTTACAGATCCGCCTTAAAGAATTATCTGTTTTAAAAGCTACCCTTATTTCATTTCTAAACAAAGTTTTTGAAACCCTATCACTAATTGACCTATTAATTTGAAGAATAGTCAAGCGGAATAGGTTACTAAATATATCTACGTCTATTGTATTTTATAATGGATTTCCGCAAAGTCACGCCTGAATCAATTAACTAGATTGGTAAAATTTAATAATATCATTATTGCCTTAATTTTTTTCTTAAATATTCAAAGAAGTTGAATTTTTTTACAGAAATGATTAATCAGCTGTATTTCACTAGACACAGTACCTGTATATCCGTTTTTGGTATGGTTTGTTTCTGTATAGGACATGAGGATATATTGAATGGAATGCGCATCTTCGGTGGCTCATCTCCGACCGCCTTGAAGTCCTTGACCTTAGGGGGTTCCTTGTAAACCACGTCTTTAGGCCTCTTCTGAGGAGGGTGGTACTCTTGAGACTGTTCAACAATCTGGTCCACAGCAGATTTAATCTCACCAACCACTGCGTGATGTTGGTTCAACTCGTTCTCTATGTGACGCAGCTTTGATTCAAAAGATGACCATTTCGTCTGAAAAAATTATTAGATTTTATATCTAGAATGTTTTTTTTTTTTGTTTTATTATATTATGAGCTGATTTTCCATTAGTCAGGCAACTTATATCTTTTGAATAAATAAGACAATTTGTAAATATTTTTCGACAATAGAAAATATTTTTCAATGTTATCTGACTATAAAAAAATTGCCCCCTTAGTAAATAGGTAAGGTGAGAATGGTGAAATATTTTAAAAAACATGTATTATGAATTAGTAATGAAAAGACATGAAACTAAATAAGGTAACTGAACTCAAAGTGTAATGAAAGTAATAAAATGTCTTATTGGTACTTTGTTATTGGTTTGATAAGACAATCCAGTTGCACCAAACCAATAGAAATACATATAATAACGCATATTCATACATTCTGACTCCCTTACTTAGTATGTTGTTTATTATACATCTTGTACAGACACACTTCAATTTGTAAAACCAAAAAGGAAAAAGTACTTATAATAACTACCATCAAACTGGTTGAACCAATCAAAAATTTATTTAATTGGAAGAAGGAAATAATTGAAATTGATTACACTTTTTTTTTTTTATGTGGTTGGGAAATCATCAAATGACTTCTCCCGCTCTGGGCGGAGCGGAAGGGTGTGTCAGACTTTTACTGACTAAAACCCACCCGTGTTCCTTCAGTTGCCTGTTGCCAGGGTTCCGGTATCCCTTTCGGACTATTACGCAACCCTGGCAGGAAATTGTTTACACTTGAGCTAATATTTTTCACTTTAGCTTTCCATCAGGCCTGAGTGAAGTCAAGAAAGAGACCATTTAATAATAAAAAATTACAGTTTAAAGAACTAGAATAGGCTTGATGATAACCTGAATACAGCAGTAATTCATAAGTACAAGAGGTCCCTAAAATATTAAAAAATAAAATAACTCATAAAGAAACTTACTGAGGATCTGAGTTTAATCTATTTGAAATGAAAGATAGATTGATTTAATACGTACAATGTTGACACACAGCGAAACTTACAAGACAGATGTAAGAATATAATAATTCGAAAATATTTAATTATTTTCATACTTACATCAAGATCTTGCACTGCTGGTTTTATACTAGGCAACTTGAAGCTCAAATCTGTCACCACATACAATATAAAAATAAACGCAATTATGCATGTTGTCCAAAACACAGCCGACAATCTTCTGATCCTCATATTGAAACCTAATAAATAAAAAATAACTTTTTTAGCTCGCTTACAACGCATTAATCGTCGACAAAGAGTGTAAAAGTTTATCGTGGTCACTATAAGTAGGATTCCGATATTAATTGAAAAGTCTTCAGCAATACGTTTGCTGTTGATAATCGGTAAAACATAAAACTGAACACAAGTACAAACACCTACAACGATTAGGCGTCTACGTACTTTGGAAAATGCCGGTTTGTAATTTTCTGATAACTCTTAGCAAAAGTATTTAACTACCTTGATATCACAGTTCTAATTTAGGTTATTTTTATTATTTTAGGACACGAATTCATAATTTTTTACCGCTTTCAATTATGTTTAATTTGCACCTATTTGTTATGTAGTCTGACATTAATGACGTTTCAATGTTGATAGGAAGTAATATCGGGGTTGACCCTTACCGCTTACTGAATACCACAAAATGAACTTTAAAATTTCATTGAAAATAAAACGAAATGAGAGATCATAAAACAAAAATTGATAATAGAAAATCAGACTTCCTGATACTTTTTTACACAAGACAACTCAAAACTTATCTGAAAACATTCAATTTATTCAAGCTCTTACGCCAATAAAAGTCCAACTTTCAAAAACTCATTTATACAACTGGCGACACACCTGGCACAACTGTCAAAAACCTGTCAATGTCGATTTTATTTACCACAGAATCTGTGTACAGTGCACACGTAGACAGAGTATTGTACAGATTTTTTTACGGATGATTATGGATTTACGGTTTTTTTTCCAATATTTTTATTGACGACGATATTTACCCTAGGGCCAAGGGGGCCTTGGCTTGGGGTGGCATACTAAGTCAGGCTGCCGCCAACTAAGATTTTTCCTTTTTTTTGTTAAATTACGGGGTGGTAAACCTTTCCAAGGCGGCAAACTTTATTGGTCGGGGTGCCAAATCTAAAATACGCCACGGGCAGCGGTTGTATCTGCTTCGCAGACCGGCGGACCTGTTATAAAGTGATTATTATCATACAATAATAGCCCATTCATAACTATCGCGCCATCTGATAAGATAACCCGGTTTTGTAGTTTCCGGTATAACTAGTAGGTACTCTTGGTTTGTTAATTAGGTTGTACCCCAAACATTGGTGCCAATTCTCTTGTACACCGAACTAAACTAACTAAACTATCTCTAAAATTTCTTACTACTACTATGGGAATCTTGGAGCTATTCTGCCAAATAAATTCTCTAAATTTAAAACTTATTTTGACACAACTAAAATCGATTTTGACAACCGCGCGCCTCCACTTGGTATTTGTTTTCCGTACCCCGTGTTTTTTTTTTTGAGCCAGAGGCGCGCATGCACGGCTGTCTCGACGTATTTTTAAAGGAATTTTTCAGTTTTTGTATGGAAAATAACGAAAAAAAAATAAAAAATCATTACCATCATGTTGAGAATTAGGGGTTTAAGGGTTTTCCAAAGGGGGTCGAAATTTTCATTATTTTTGCGATAGGACACACCGTTTTCGAGATATAAGCAAAAGAAAATAAAAAAATACAGTACTGTTTTTTGTAACTGAAGTCGAGGTGTTGGTTTGAATTTTAGTTCATGACATCTAATTTTATTCCACACATTTTTAATCGCGATTAAATATAGTCAGATTTAGTTAGAGGATTTTAGATATAGAACAAAATTTTTGGTTAAATCGTCAAATTCAGAATAGCATTTTCACTAAACTAATCTCAGTGCCATCTTAGTGCTGTCAAACTAAATTATAGTTAAGTTGTGTCATTTAAAGTCTATTTCAGAATGAATTTGATCGTTTGACAGGACTAAACTAAATTTTAGTGATTTTTAGTTTAGTTTAGAGAATTTTGTGACAAGAGAATCGGCACCAGTATCTACCTATTTTATATTATCACTGGCACTAGCAGCTGGATGAGAGCTGCCGAGAATCGAGCTGAATGGCGTGCAATTGGAGAGGCCTATGTCTAGCAGTGGACTACTATAGGCTGATGTTGATGATGATGATGACTGGCACAGATGAATACAGATGGTCCACTCCGCAAAATCATAAAGTGTGATTCACGTGACACAGCGCTAATTATCAACCATTATCAACAATTAGACACACCTAGAAGGTGCACCTCTCTTTCTATCGCGTAACTATATTATAGCTTCTGACTACGTTACGCACACTGAATTAGACAAGTCGAGCCCGCCGCGTACCTACCTACTTGGAGCTTCCCTAAAATGCGGAGTGAACAATCTGTATTCATCTGTGTCACTGGGTGCAATTGGGGTGTAATAAACCGGGTGTTTTTATCGGCAGTATTGTCTATCCAGAGATACGTAGCTTTGAATCGAGCCCCCTACTCCAAGCTCTCTTAGTTGCGTATTGAGGACTAGGCCGAGGCAGCTTCTCATGACACAAATAAGAATTTTTGATGCATCGCGTGCATCACGGGAACTTTAGCGGTATTACTTATCTAGTTGGTAGGTAATCATTGTACGGGTTTGCAATACTTTGCTAGAAAGCAAAAGTTACTGCATATACCTAACTAATAGAGCTGTGTATGCCAGGTGAGTCGATGCCAGGTCTAAAGTAATTTTTAATGAGATTGGATGGTCCAACTACAGCAGTATGGAATGAAAGAAGAAGACATGTTGCGCTGGCCCCAAATAAAATGTGATAAGGGCAACGGAATGATGATGAGGTGGTCTCCGTCTAACTATGATTACCAACAGTTTATATAGATAATTTATCTCTTCTTTATTTAATAATTAGAATTAGTACGACGCGGTAATATATCATGCTAAAAGCGGATTTTAGCTTTGTAAAGTTCTAGTTGTTATATTTTCAAGGAGCGTATCCGAACGGAGCTCCGAGCCTTGTTATCGATTTTTGTAGAAACGTCAAACTAATTTGTTTGTGTGTGAAAGATGGCGTCAAAGGAGTCCCTGGACGTGAGTATTAATTATTTTCTTTGGATTTAAGCGTCTGTTTGGGGTTTAATTTAATTTAACTTACATTCGACATACTAGGGAATGTAATTTACGGTAAATTATAGCGGTATACTCGTTTTAAAAATAACAAATAACTGAAGAAGGCCACGCCCCTGCCGTTGGTTTCGTTTTTGATTTGTATTTCTAGGATTTCAACGAGATTTTGAATTAAAAGTTATCCATAACACTATTATTCATTGCATGGTTATTTTGATATACTTATTTAAGTAAAAGCCTACATTTTCAAGATATTTTTAATTCATGATTAACTCCAAAGTTAATTATGCAAAAGAATAACAAATACCGGCAAACGGTAAAACTATGAGCCGGATATTTTGCTGATCGAATATATATTTTACACAAGTAACCATTCGTTTCATTTTATTTTACTACTTATCACGTCACATCTTATGAATAAATCTGACTGCAAGGTATTAAAAACTGATAAGGCAGATAGTTGTATCTTCAGCATCATTAGCTATAATCCAGGAACTTTAATTAGAAATAAAGTTTAATTCGGTTGATGGGGACGCTAACATCATCACGAGACAATGGGTGCGACAATCATATACTTACAAGATTTCATGAAAATCGCTGGGTACCATTTGCATGAAATCAATGATAGTCATTTAATTTAAAAAAATGTTAGTTAAATATTTTAAGGATTAACTTGCAGTTATTCCATAATATTCTACTTATCTCTCAGGATTATACAAAATTTCAACAATCAACATATTTTCCACATAATTTAGTCCAGTAGGACAATGTGGAAATCACCGTATCACTGTGAACCTTTTTTGCTTTGAAATCACATTTGCATTGCATTAAAGTTCTTTTATTATGATTCTTTAAGTCTTGAGTAAATGAATTGAATAATATAGATGTAACAAAGTAAAAGCTTTCTTGAGCAAGTGTGCATTATCGTTAACTGCAGCACAGCTCACTTACCTTACCATCAGGTAAAATAGAGATCAAATTAACACTAAAAAGTGAAAAATAACTTTAATTTCGGAAGTCGGCTTGCTTTAAATTTTCGTTTTTTGCCACCGACTTCCGAAAATACATACAGACGAACATAGAACCTCCTCCTTTTTGGAAGTCGGTTAAAAAATAAGACTTATGCAATTGGTATATAGATGAGATTGGCTGACCATTGTAATATGAAGTAGGAGAAGGTATCGATTCAATAATTTGAAGATATTAAATTTCAATAGGAATTCCAATTAGAAGTTAAATATAATTTGAAACTTTTAACCAATAAAATACAAAACCATGGTACCTAATACAAAATAAGAAGTATTACTAATAAATAAGATCAGAAACACTATAAAATATTTCAAACCTCATAATACTTTAGATATGAGTAACCTTTCAACTTAAGGTTTGAAGAAGCACAAAAAAAAAAAAAAATTGTCTAAGTAAAAAAATGTTGCATGTCCAGACATACAGTAAATGCTACATGAATATTGAAAATAATTTTTTTTTTATAGTATTTGATTTTATACTAGATCTTCATCTTCATGGGTGTGGCTATTACATAAAGTTTCATGTCTTTGGTACTGACAAATATGTGCTTGCCACACAATTATTTTGTAACAAATTAGGAAATAGATAAAAAATTAATCTTTTAATCAGAAAAATATATAAAAGACGTATTAGTCAAAGTTCTATCTTACCACTTGCCCTCTCTATGCAATTATTTAAACCAGGAAACATAATTTCCAATTTGATTGACTGATTGATACGTATCGCCAATCTGAAAGGTTATTTGAAGACCAAAGTTCTATCGATTTTGCTATCTAAGCCCATACAACATACTTCATAACTGACTGTAGAATTAACCTTCCGTGGGGCAACCCATTAAATTAAGCTTGAACCCAATAAGCTATAGTTTCGTTTTTTTTTATTTTATACTAATGTTTAATTACTCTTGATATTAAAGAGTTTTCTTCTTTGTTCTTCTATCCAATTTGATGAAACATCGCAAAAGTGCGACAGTGCAGCCTTGCGTGGTGTTTAACGCGGTTCGATAACGGCCGCCTCGCCAATTGAACGCATCCGCATTTGTGTCAAAGGACACAGCACGCGCTCCAAGACGAGCTCATCTTCATGCAAGGTTACCAACACATCCGTAGGCGAAATACTCCACGGGATACCCACGTACGCTAACTTTTATTGCGGAAAAGTACAGGCTAAAGGACATCATTCATTTTGGGCTAAATTATGGAAGTGCCAAACAAAAAAAATTATATATTCCGTTAGAACATGTGATTCTCTTCACTTTTCCCTATCAGACCAAATCTGTAGGGCAATTCCCTGCGCTGTTATACGATTTTGAAAAATACTGTTTTCAGTATGTTTTCGTTAAAATAATTAATAGTTATCTAATTAAAGTAATAGCTTATGGTAATAAAAAATGAAGAGAAAAACGTACTCTTTCGGAATATAGCTTTTTTTTGTTTGGCCGGTACTTTCACAAATATAGCCCAAAAATTTATGGACGGTGAATGATCTCCTTTGTATACCCCAAATAATAGCTTACGGTTGCAATTTAATACCTTTTCCGGTGGTTACATTACTATAATATTTCCATTGAAATTAGTTTTCTGAAATTTAACGACCCAAAACCGGTTGACCTACGGTAGTGTGATCGGCCTGTAATCAATTGCTACAGCGAGACTTGCTTCTACCGTGACCGATTAGAATAAATCATTCATTCAGTGCCTAGTACCTACTACGAGATTTGCAAATTGTAAAGTAAGGTTACTTCCTCATGTGAATGAATTGACCGACACACTAACCAGTAGGGATCGCCGGCTAACACATGAATAGTTGGCCTTCCACACCCGTCCAGCATTGTGCCATTCGCATTATGGCTTATGAATGAGTATACCTGAATAGTCCGTGCGTCTCATTTTTCAACATCATTAGCGGACGTACTCGCCTATTCAAAAGATTAATCCGCACATCGTTTTATGCCCAGTGCTACTGAAAATATATTTTCATGCGGCGGCTACTTCCACTAACTTTATGTAATCCGTTGTACTCCATTCCAGTTAGCACAAGTTTCCCCTGATTCCGGAAACTTTTCTCGCCCCCACATATAACACAACTCCACTCGTATCTTCTAGCGCCCGTAATAGGCAGTCGGCTGTGAAATTAGAAAACAGCCTTGCGAATATGGGGCACGTCAAAACGGAACCCTTTTAGAGATAACTCGATTCAATTCGCAGAGATCTCCAAAGTAAATTCATTAGATGCAAACCCGATGGAGGCAGTGTGAATTGCACGTGCTTGGAGAATTTCCATTCATGAGATGTGATCGAACGGATAATATTCTTGGCCCTTAAGTGTATGCTGGCGAATCAGTTCGCTGACTATTTACGACGAATGTCATATATCATACTTGCAATCGTCTGAGAGATCGTCTACAAGAGGCTAACTACAGAGTGAGGCTAAGGTCCTGCACGATGCTGACGCAAGTAGCCGCACTTCCTGCAGGATGTCGGGAATGAGAGCGTGTCCTCATAACTCTTGCGCTGTCGTGGGTGGCGATCACAGACGTTGTGTAACTCCTTGTTCTAATGAGGATATTATTCAGGAGTATCTGAACATTAGCAGAGAAACTGTCGCGCGCCTTTTGAAGCACTTTAATTACACCGCTGTCGGCGGCTACCTCGTTAGTGCTCGACGAAACAAGAGACAGATTGTGCCATTAATTAAATTCAATCATCTGTTGGTGTCAAATATTCTCTCATTCAATAGCGTACAATAGATTTGAGCTAACTTGACTGTAAACTCTAATTCATAATGCTATTAATAGAAAACTTAAACGTTAAACAAATGTCCAAGATTCTTTGATTTTATTGATACAAAGGCAGTCTCTTAAAAAGAATAAAACATTTGAGAATTTTACATCCCAAAATTGACAAAACCAGTTTGGTACCTAATTTGGATGATTTAACTTCTCAATATTTCGTCCTTATCCTTAATTCTGTATTCAATATGATCACTACGCCAAAAAAGAGATGAAAAGCTTGGCATTGTTCAGTAAATTGCGTTACTCGGCGAAATATTCGCTGCTTATTATTATTTTGTACATTGCCTCAGGAGTATCCGGAGCGATGTCGACTTCAGAATCCCCAGCGAGGCGTGAATATTTATCTCGGTTCCAAGCCCGTCGAACATTGTTACTGGCAACATAATGACCGCCACTTTAGGGTAAAATCTCTTAGGGCGAGAATTTTCTTCGATCGAAGAACTTTTTAATACTGAAGGTCATGCAGCTTAAGTTGTTAAATATTTCATAAGGGATTTTCGTAATTTCAAGTTAATACGAATATTTGGAGGAATGTCTAGGGGATGGTTAGCAACAGACGTTTTGGGCTTGTAGGTTTATTATTTTTTCAAGGGTAGGAAACCACTGAATCTGTTACGGGTGTGGTAACAGCTTGTATTTGTTACGTAAGGCTCGCGACGTATGTATCGGAAAATCGGAACTTATAAATTTTGCAGTTATGTAGGATTATAAAGGGGTAGAGGTTGCGTGCGGGGCTGCCTGGCCATGATAAGTTCGTCGACGACAAAGAATATTTTGCAAAATATACGGAGGCCGCTGCTAGGGAAATAGGCTCGTAATGGGGCGCGCACAGCAGGTAGTGCTTCGTTATGATAGATAGGGATCTAGAAAAGCTGATAGTAATCGTTCGCTTAGCAACAATCAACAAAGCTTACGTGAGCAAAGCTATTTTAATTTAATGGGAAATCTTTTAGATTCTTCATACGATTATTTCTAATACCATTTATTAATTGAAGTTTCTTAATAGTGCTATGTAGTTCCGAGCCATAATGAACAAGGGTAAAGTCATTGCACGTAATCGTTGACACCTACCCATTTTTTTATAAGCTAACCTTCTGGTTTCTAATTACTTATACCGTTAATAGGGCATCGTACCTATACATATAGTACACATTACAAAAGATACCTTATTTTTTAACCGACTTCTTCAAAAAGGAGGAGGTTCTCAATTCGTCTGTATTTTTTTTTTTTTTTTTTGTATGTTTGTTACTCGATTACTCCGCCAATTATGAATCGATTTTGATGATTCTTTTTTTGTTTGGTAGGTCATGCTTCCGAGGTGGTCCCATATAAATTTTATTAACTTTGCTTGCGTAATTTTTGAGTTAGTCTCAATATTACGTATTTTTTTCCCACTTAGTTTATCTAGACGATATCCTGTTTGACTCCTTCACTGTTATTTACATAGCAGGTAGTGGGTATTCGGATTTGTGTGGGGTAGGTACCACAACTAAAAAGTGAAAAATAAAAACTTTTTACAAAAAAAAAAACAACCGACTTCCAAAAAAAACACTAAAAAAGTGAAAAATAACTTTAATTTCGGAAGTCCGTGGCATAAAACGGAAATTGAAAAGCAAAGACACCGACTTCCGAAATTAAAGTTATTTTTCACTTTTTTAGTGTTATTTTGGAAGTCGGTTGTTTTTTTTTTTTGTAAAAAGTTTTTATTTTTTACTTATGGCCAAATGTGTATCTATACAGTTAGCATGTCAATAAGAAAAATACGGCCAACTTGCGTCGTAAAAGCACTTTTACGACTCGGTTTATCTAATATTTTCTCCTTTCTTCTTACTGCTTTAAGGTATCAGTAACTAAAATTTACTGTTCGCTCGATATCTTCAAGGACTGAACCTAACCTACGTACCTACGTGAAGCAAGTTTCAAAGCATTACTATTTCAAAGGTGCTGTTCATGATGTGCCAACATTAACGAAGACGCAAGAGTTGCAAAACTTTGTAAGAGTATTAAAAAGCTGATATATAAAGATTCTCTGAACGTGTTAAGCCTTGAATGTAGTTCAAACTTGAAGCTAATTTATCTAATGTTAGCGCATATGGCTTACATAAGATAGGAAGGGGCGTAACAACGAGAGATAACTCTACTCCGACTAATAAGCTCACATCTTTGGTAATAGACTTTTTTACTGGTTGATGATATCCTTTTTCGCACTGAACCCTCTGTGCCATTTTTCGCAAGACCTCAGAGATAACATGTTTTGTAAAAAAATGTTACCTGAAATGGCACCTTTTGTTAACGCTAAGATATCGTCTGCGGAAGTAACCGTATTTTACACAGTAATGGAGCTTTACAAATCTTTCTAGAAGGTCAAAAGGATAAGACTAACACGAGGTGTAGTGAAGAAAACACTACACGGCATATTCAGAATTTCTTTCATAAATGTATCCTCAACAATTCTGGTTATTGATCTTCTGAAAATGCCAGCAAAAACCTCTTAACTTTCAAACAGAACAAATGCTTTTACTGACAAAAAAAGGAACATCCAACATCGGTTTTTATTTTTGCTCTCTCGTATCCTTCCTTTACTTTGTAAAATGGCGAAGTCTTCATCTGCCCAGCTTGACTTTGTATAGGATTACAACGATAAAAGTCTTCTTCGGAAATATCTCAGAGGTTTTTTATTTCCTACAAGCGAGCTGAAGGAAAATTGTTCGTATTTATTCAGACGATGGTCGCTTACCATTTCAGGGCGTTTATATCGATTCTTTTATCGTATTGTAGGTACAATTAGGGTACACTTTTCTTTCTAAGTTACTAGCATTCATTATAAAGCAATTTACTTTTTGGTTCACTGGAATTTATCGACATCATAATACTTTGCTGTTACTATAATTAGACATCTTAATCTTCTATAAAATATATTACCAAATTCAGAATGATAATAATGATTGTCTTGTTGAATCTGTCTTTAATATGTAACTTCTGATCAATGAAAAAAAGTTTTATTTAAAAGTTTTCGAGAAAAAACATATATACGATCTCTCAATATTTCACGCCACATCTTCAGTTCCACTTTACCGAACAAAGTGCGATTGGGTGTGTCTAATCCGATTTCTGTCACTCAAGTTATATCTTGGCAAGATACTGTTCAACTTGGTAGGGTTCTTGGAAACATTTTCCGTGACGACGAATTCACATTTCAATCACAAAAGACAGTTAAAACTAGTTTAAAAACTAGATCAGCAATCCATAGAGACCCGATTTAAATCGAGGTAACTTATTTCTGTAATTTAACAAAGCACACACTACGGTTTTCCCGGGCAGTTAACTTGGTGCATTGGTCGCTAAAGAGGTCGCTATCGATCCGGGCAGGTCGTGCTGCAAGTTTCATAACTTAGATGCACTGGCACCAAATTGTTACCAATTTCTGTTTACACGTTTCAAAAAGTGAGCCTTACGAGTAAGCACATTTGAGCTGCTTCCAACTTTTACGAGTGTCATTGATAATTATGACAAAATTTTGTTGTTGGGTCTTGTTATCCTTGTTTAAATTAAGGCGGGGATGATTCTGTTTTTTAGTTGTTGACCCATTTGTTTTTAGTCGTCAATTTTTGCATTTCTGCTATTTGTATCCGACACTTGGGTAGGAGAGTTGTAAACTTACATTTGTTAGTTTTCCAGTTCCATTTCAGGATCGATAACTTACGGAAACCATAACGAAGTCGGAATGATTCAGATTCTACTATCCATATTTCACATGAATACTGCCCCATATAGGGGATGAAGGAACTGGCCATACGTCAACTAATGAGCACTCGACCACTTACGTTCCTGGAGCGGAGGAGATCCTGGCAGCATGCCAGTGTATTAGTGGAAGTTAATCTTGAATTCGATACAAACAATTCATTTATCGGATCTTGTTTTTAACAAGAGATAAGCTCATGTACTCGTAGTAATTTCTCATGATATGGCGTAGTACGCTACGATGCCGCTCGGAGTCCTAGGCGCGCATGGAGACTAAATCGATAGGAGGGTTGTACTCAAGCGATTATATGGGATTGTGCGCAGATAGGAAGTTCGTTGGTCGGTTTATCTTGAATATTCTACATTGCATTGTTTCCATTTCATGTCGGATAATTTTCCAAGCTTGTTTATTTTTCGGTTGCCAGGCAAACCTGTAACAGGCAACCTTAAGACACACGGTAGTTATTACCTACCTTAGGAGATTCTAGAGCGATCGTGTAGCGCGGTCCACGTCACTCCTGACCTCTTAGTTGATTTACTGCAAATTGACTGTGTTCAGTGTCTGGCACGCGACATTATGCACTTAAGGCATAGAGGCGAGTTTCATAAGAATATCAGCTGTCATGACGAAGCACACTTTACATTTACAAGAAAAATCACTTGGTGGTGGGATAGTCACAAATTGCTGGCCCCGACTCAATTCACCTGGCAAGTCAGGCAAAAATACTAAGCGAATTTTCATTCAAAATGGAACTGAAGGAAAATAAAGAAGGAATTGTGTTTTTCCGAATTACCATACGCCCTCACCAATAAATGTGCATACAGATCAATTCAATTTCCTTGCCACTTTAAAATGTGTTTCTAGTTCCTTTAAAATAGGTCACCTTTTTCTCGAGCAAAAACAAGCCACGTTGTCACCGGATCAATAAGTCGAATGAGATGGATCGTAGGATTGCCACAACTACGAGACGATTTCACGACGCAGTTGACATTTCATCTAGTATTGTGGATGATATAAAGGTAGTTATAATGTTCTGCAGACAATATGCAGTCGGAAATTGAACTATGTCACGTGATCACGTCATATTATAAAACTGCTGCTAGTTGTACGTTGTTCCGAGTGGTTGACGCTCGTTCGTTTAGATTATGTGCTGAAAAGGCCAGAGGTGAATTAAATACAGTTTTATGGTAAAACTAACATTTGCCCCGAGCTGCACTCACGAGCGCTATTCTCAGCAGGATAGGAAATAAAAATTTATAGTTCAATCCTTTCTAGACGCGATATAGGTACGTGTATAGATAGATATACTTAAGGTTAAGTTACCAGATCATTAATGGTTTTATAAACAGTATAAGTAATAATATTTCCTTTTAATATTTCCGACCAATGCGTAGAAATCGTAAAAATATACAATGAAAGCCCCAAAAGTTTTTAGGTTCAAAGTTATCCGGATCCCAGAAAATTCCTTCCCAAATATAGCACTTATGTCCAGGATTTATCTGAAATCCGTTCACATAAAACTGGCTGTAAGTTCTTCAAAATAAAATAATATAGAGAATATTTTTTCTGCGATAATTCCGGAGTAACCTGGGGTTCAGGCAAGTACGTATTACGCGGGCAGGGAAAATTCCAGAATATTGGGCGTGACTCGAGAATACTATATAGATAGAACAGTGGATAGAAAGCAATGTACTATAATGTCATAATTACGTGGAATCTCATATCGTAAAACCTGCTTCAATTAAGGTTTTGTTTACGAAGATTAAATAGCTCATGATGGAGTGGAAAAGCGGAACCAATTAAGCGCGTGAGGGTCAGTTCACTTTCTCGATTAATTTCTTAGCGCAGTGCCAGCATTAAAGTGGGGTAAATAGCCCACTTTGCTATAAATTTTGCGTCTCAAATTATTTACTCAGTTTCCTACGAGCTTATAAAGTTGTGTTCCGAATTTGAACGATTCTTTCCGCACTTAAAAAATTACTAACATCGTTCCACTGGTCTATAAAATAAATATTTGATTTGTATTTTCCGGGTCACCGACTAGAGCTCTTAAATAAAAAAAGAAACAACGTAAGAGCTTAGATACGAAGGTAACAGCTTCCAAGTGTGTTTTACCCTCGTAATATTTCTTGGAGTACAATAGCGTTAGTGGAGCTTTAGAACTACGCTATTCGTATCTATTGTTAACTACGACTTTGCTGAACTCAAGTGTTGCACAACATTCCAGTTCCAGCCGAGAAAACATTTAATTGGAAACTTGTCGAGCTGTGTCTTGTTCAAGGTGAATAAGGGGACGCTAACTCGCATACGTTTTCCAACTCTGATTAAATAACTCAATTAAGTTCGAGGAAGTTAAACGAAGAAATTTCGAGTTTGATCTTTGAGAGCAGTCGTGTGGCGGAATAATCTTATTTGTAAGTCGCCTAAGCTGTTCAGTATTCGAAATTACGTTTGTTCTAGAACGTTCTTACATATACAGAGTTATCCTGTTTCCCTCGTAGGGTTGAGAGCCTCGCCGATGTTATTCAAATGTTGCGATTTCATTATGCAAGTAGCTATCGCGTACATTGTCATCCTTGCACGTAGGAATAACCCCTTGTGGTAAACTGTACGAGATCCAATGAAACATTCAGTAGTTTTCCTTTAGGAAAGACAATTTTGTTTTCTAACGTCTCGTCCGTCCCTTCTTTTATTCTTATAATTTGATGAACGAGGACTAAATAAAAATTGTCACTTTCACAAGAACCGTAGTAAGAGAAATCTAATTTGAATTTTTCGTAGCCGATCTACGATCTTGATGGTCTACGAGAATATCTTGCGTAGCGCGTAGCGTTGATATTCAGCGACAACCTCAATTACTCCAAACTTGAAACTTCTTATCGCTATATTCACATCGCCATATTTTTAGACCAACTGGGTCAATTTCTAACTTTTAGGCATTATTTCTATGACCTTAGCACACTTAACAAAATGTAATCAAACTACATTTCTTTCAACAGTGTACGCTTTTGCTCTACTCGTTTCATGAATATTGTAGTATAGTGCAAAATATTTTCAGTGTGTACTCGTATGTATAAATCAGATGGGATTACGTATCCGACATACCGCTGGGAACGTTTCGTCTTTCTATTTCGGCAAACATTTTTATTATCAGATTATACGGGTTCGAGGATACTCGTAGCGTGAAATGGTCAGATTTTTAGTATTCCGTAGCAAAATTGGCATAACGGAAACTTTAGAATGACCTCGATTCTTTTCTCTTTGCCTTTTTAGAGTTCCGTACCTCAAAAAGAAAAAATGAAACTCTTATAGGATCACTTGTGTGTCTGTCTGTCCGTCTGTCACAGTATATTTGCTCCGAATCTACTGGACCGCTTAAGTTGAAATTTGTTACACAGTACACACATGTATGTCTGTGACCCAAACACGGATGTGTAACTTTAATAAATGAATAAATAAATGAATGTTCAAACATTCATTTTGGGGGCAAACGAAAATTACAAATACTGTACCGTGTGACATGTCACATGAAAGGGCTTGTTGCGGGGATCTCAAATACATTTTTTTATAATTTTAAAATAAAATATTAATTTAATAAATATTTTTAATGATATTTAAGAAAATACATGAAAATTGACCATTACCCCCTTACCTCCGAAGCTACTGAGCCTAAATTTTTGAAAAAAATACGGAGAATGTTTCTTTACTCATAGATTACAGGATAACCTATAAGAAGCCTATAGTCTTAAAAAAACATGGTATTTTTCTCAATATTGTGCGTGTAAATTACATTTGCAGTTGGAATGTATGGGAGAACATATTTTTCAACTACAATGTTAAGTATGTTCTTGGGATAACCGTCCCAACTACGGAACCCTTGATTGTACGTGGGCTGACGCGCACTTGGCCGGTTTTATTATTTCAGAGTCATGATTTTACTGTCCCTAACACCCCAAAATTTGCAGCGTCTAAAAATTCTGATTCTCACAACGCTCGGCGCGAATCGAACTTATCCATTTTCAATTCAACATTGACAGATAGGAACGGATCCATCAAGGTATTTTTGCCGTGGCAAAAATTGTCAATTTATATGTAAATGAACACCGCTATTAAGAGCTTCCAGTCATCGAACATTTTCGATATCTGTGTACTTTTGGTATCGATTTCCAGGAGTCGGTAATGTATCTCCGCCTTCCGTGCGATCGCCGTATCGACAAAATGGAGGACTTTAGGACCTACCTATACTTATAAATTAGCAGACTGACACCTAAATTCGTTGTTACGTGAAACTTTTATTAGTAAGAAAGGTCATAAGCTATACTTATAAGGGGACTTGCGTGTCGCTATTCCAATGAGTCGTGTTTATGGCTGGGGTCGCTGAAGAAAGTCCTTGAAAGAAAATTCAGGGTATCCTTTCGCAAAAGCCTGTTAGGGTTACGTGCGTGCTTGTCATTGACACAGTTACTTGTAGTTCAATTTTGCCTAGTAACATGGCTAGGAGGACAGCATGTAGGTTAAGACAGTTTTATTTTTCGTCTTACCTTTTTGCTGGCCCATCGCCAGGGTTTCCTTTAAGAAAACTATTCGTGTGCTTATCAGTAAGCCCACTTCTGGCTTTTTGCCGTTATGAAGCTGTTTTCTTATGGAGCAATTTTTAAATTTTCGTTGGAAGTCCTCACACTATTTACAGTAAATATGATGTGCTCTTAACAGAATGTCCATCTGTAATGATTATTTAATTAGAACTTAACCAACTATAAATCATACTAATTGTTGATCTTATTACAATAACAACTACAACGTTATTTAATGTTTCTACGACGTAAATGCATACGTACACAATATGCTCTCATGAAAATAATTCAATACCCATTTAAACTTCCTCCTTTCATGTTAGTTATATCTAATACTAGCTGCGCCCCGCGGTTTCACGCGCGTAAGTCTCGATCCCGTGGGAATATAGGGATAAAAAGTATCCTATGTGTTGTTAATCCAGGTATCCTATGTGTCAACTATCTGTTTGCCAAATTTCATCCAAATCCATTCAGCCGTTTTTGCGTGATTGAGTAACAAACACACAAACTTTCACATTTATAATATTAGTAGGGTTCTAATACCATGTGTTTTTTTTTTTCCATAAGCCGAAGGCAAACCGAGGTAAAATGCGTGTGTTATGAATTTATGGTGCTGAATTTCCATAGAGAGATCTTATTTCAGATGAATGATCTCGCTTTCTCTCTCTCTCTCTCTCTCTCTCTCTCTCTCTCTCTCTCTCTCTCTCTCTCTCTCTCTCTCTCTCTCTCTCTCTCTCTCTCTCTCATCTTGATTCTGCAAGAATGTACATCTCTGAGTTTTGGGTAGTTCCGTATAGTTTCTGAAAGATTTTGTTACGTAACTGTACCATGTGGCTTCCTGTAGAAAAGATCCCGCCTTTTTTCGAGATTGTCACATCGGGACTAATAAAATATGTCCGGTTACGTATCCAGCCAGCCATTTTACCTGAAACGTAAAATCCTACTAACAGACTTATAATAAAAATTTAAAAAAACATCCTTGCTTACATATATCTGTAAGTAGTATGTATGCACTGAAATGGGGATGAGAATGTGATAAAATATTTAAAATAACAATAATACAACGATATAGAGCTTTAAATCTTAAAATTTAATGCACGTAGAAACACACATTCTCCACTGTCATAAAGAATAATGTGATTTGTGGCCTATTTGTGCCAAAAAAGGAATGCCAACGCAAGTAATAAAATGTACTATGACATTCTTTATCCGAACATTGCCCCGTACTATTCTGAGACTTCCCCCATTTTATAGACATTCTACGCAAATTGGCCTAGCAATGATAATACTACCTAAAAAAGATCCATTTCATAGACTCGAAGACGAATTTAGGCTATGGTTACTCGGTTGGAAAATAGCTTTTTATTTAAATCGCTTCGCGCTGAACCGGCCGGCAGTTCGTGAACAATCCCATCTTCTTAGTACCGTAGGATTTAATAGGCAATAGTAAGTAGGAATTTTATTCAAATTGTAATAGTTGTGGGCGCGGTCCTACTTCCTCCCCGTAGCACTCCAGAGATATTTTTTTAGTATAGTCAGCATTTTCCTCTCTTTCTTGGAGATGTATTCTAATGACCGCATTCTGCCTCCTTGGGGAGTGGAAACCTTAATTTTTGTGAAAAAAAGGTAAAAAGAATTTCTGCAGAAGTTATATCAGTACTTTGTTTTATCTCTGTCAGAAACATATCTAATTACGCAAAAAAAACAACATTTTTGGTTGGACGTCACGGAAATCAATTCGACCGATTTCTGGAACTTGAATCTAAACGGTGACATCTACACATAATCCTATGGACTTAAAACGTCAAAACGGGAACGTCAACGTCAGACAGAGCTTGATGTGCCAAGATGGTAGCCAAGATATCCGTAGAGTGGAGCTTGCCTCGAGCTTTTTCCTCGTACATTGGCCCTAGCATGAAGTGCCGGGCGCCCGTATTGATTAGACAGGACTGCTGAATGTTACATAACTACGCGACGCGCCCGCAGACTCGCAGACTGCAAGACTACATTGATTATATATACCTATATTGGTTTTGAAAACTTCATCGACCGACTCCTTATAGAGACTCCATTTTGCTGGGTATTGCTCAGTTTCTGTACGACAAATAGGGTGTTACGTAACTTTGATTTCCTTGTGGATTTCACTGTTGGATAGAGATAATGGAACGTCTTATTCCCAATTCGCACTATCCTTTTTCATGATACTATTTTCTACTACTTTACAACTGTCAATGTCCCTTGCAATAATTTTAAGAGCACTTGCTAATAATTAGAAGAGGAAATGAGCTTACCTGACAATGCTTTTAGTTAGGGCGTTGAGCTCAAATCTAACAAACATTAATTACCCATACCTACGTCACGGGTGTAGCTATGTTGTTGATAAGGCTTTTTCCATAATTGAAGTTAACGCTACCGCACCTCGACTTACTACATTGTGAAGTATACACTCCTTTCAAGGTGATTTGATAAAGAGTATTGATAATCGATTCAAATAATGAATTATTTATAGTTTTATATCACCGTACAACGATGTTTTATTTATCCATATTCAGAAATTATGCAGATTCCTAAATAGTTGTCGCAATCTTAAAATAAACCGAACAGTAATGCTGCTTGAGGACATAAGGTAGTTCACCTCATTGTTACAACATTGGGAAAGGGGGTGGGGTACTTAATTCTAGTACGTTCCCACCAGTTTCTACGATTCCACTGAACCTCTGTATAATTTATGAAGCTCTGAACATGTTCACGTCGTTTCTATTCCTCATATTGGAACCTACTTTGTAAGTATAATGGCGCGAAATCAATACATTGAGCTGTGCTAATGTCTTTCCGTACAACGTAGTTATGAATAAATTTTCTTAAAGAACTGAGTTTTCGTGCTTTCATTTTAAATGGAAAATTGAATATAGAGCCACTCAGTGTTTCCATTATGGAATCGAATGACGTGATACCTTGATGTGACGTGACGCCCACGCTTCGTGTTCCGCACAATTGCAATAACACTATCAAGATACTACATAGGTAATACTCGTTGAAAATGTTCCCCTCGTACGTCGAAGACTTCAATTGAAATTGAATTTTGTACAAGACAAAGTTACAAATAGAGATACCGCAATTCAAATCGAATTTCTTCTTTGAAACGTACCCCAGAATGGTTTCATCTCACTGTGGTGCAGGTTTAAAATACAAGTGAGTTACCGCATTATCGACATTTTTACTAACAATAAATAGAAACTGTTCACAGGAGTTTCTTTATTATGAAACTATTAAGCTTCCTTTTCATTTAACTTTTTTAAAGTATTCCATTCTAAAGGCAAGTGACTAATGACTACCGTTTGCGGCGGGCTTCTTGATGTCAACTCGTTCATTTCGTTACCTATACCCCATTTGAAATAAGATTAGACATTAAAACAAACCCTTTTACAGTCCGTTCAACCGATTTTGATTTCTATACCGTAGGCATAAGGATAGAATTAAAAGCAAAAAAGTTACACAATACCAACTATCTACTGCGGCTGCCATTTGTCGTACCACCAACACAATAGAATACAAAATCGGTTGAACGGAATGTAAAAAAGGCTTATCTATACGTCTAATCTTATTTCAAATGGAGTATAGTAGTTTTTATCTCGGTTCTCAGAACCAAGATTGGACCGTTCAGACTGAAGTGTTTTTATAATAATCCCATAGTGATCTAAATTTTGAAGATTTCTCAAATAATTTATGTGTAACAGAAAGTTAATTGAAATCCCTTGAGTCCGTGCCTTGATGAGAAACATTAATTATGTTACAGTAGATGCCCATTCCATTATTAGAATTCTTCGTTTTCGAGAAAATTTCAATAACGCAAGTCTCTGAGAACTTTTCGTCGGTATTACGTATTATATGGCTTTATATGGTGCAAGTAATTCACGAACTAAACGCCTAAAGTCAACATGGTGAACGTAATTATGTTTACCCTGGGTCGTGTCGGAGCCAGTTTCGTATGCACGCTAAGCTCGATAGAAACCTGTCTCGTCAGAAACACGACATGTGTAATATGTTAAGCTATTCCATTTTGCCAACAGAATTTTAAATCCTTCATAATTGAAAAGGGATGTTCTGGCTTTGTATCAAAGATACGTGGTGTTACAAGTGAGTTAACGCCTTTTAAAAACCAAATTCTTCTTTTAAAAACAGTTTCTGTTATCGTTGCTGAAAAGATCCTGATGAATTTTTCCTACATGTCCATTTGTAAAACTTCACCTCATACAACGTTGATCTTCCTAGAAAAGAGATTAATGTAACTTTGTTACTTTTAATGCAGGGAGGCGAAGTATTGTTACTACAAGGTTTACGTACAGTTTTGCTAGATTGGCATATAAGTAAGCAAAATCCGTTGTTCAAAGAAATTCCAAGAACAAGGAATATACATTTTCGTTGGAAGTTTATCTTTATGGTGTTGCTTACTAATGGTTACTAATTCTGTTTAGCTCCATATCAACTATCATGTATCGTTAACCATATATATTTTCATGTACCTATTGGTTACATCAGGTGATAATTTGATTCATTTGTGTAATCTTTCGCGAGTAATTGGCATTAATTAATCTGTTCGGACTTGTTTTTGGTTTGCTTAATTAATTTCGGTACTTGTCAGGATTCAATCGATCATCTCCGAATTTGAGATTTGCCTTGAGTGAGTTCGTTTTTATAACACCTTCTACTAGTTCTTCTGTATAAGCCGCTGAACAGACAATTTAAGCCATATTGAGTTACCTCAATAGGGCTTTTTTTAGATTTAAATTTTTCCATAAATCGCAATAGCCATGACTGCCTATCACCAACGCCCCATGGTTATTCAAATAATTAAATGAATATTTTCTCAATTAGATTCCAGCTTGCAGATCACGTTATCTGTCATTCCAAAGTCAAATTAATGGCTCAAGCAGCCCTTCAGTCGAAAGAATCAGATCAGTTTTGTCTTAATTTCACTGCAATGCGCAGGAGAATTAATTCAATATCTTTTAAATAGCCAGCCCGCTTATGCGCTCCAGTTATTGCTGCCTGCATCTTGATGTGTACACTAGTGTGTTTCGGACTCGTTAGTAACCAATTTGTTCGTCATTTAATTGCGTTCCTGTAATAAAATTTTGATACATTTCATGTATACTGCTCTAATACATTTTTATGTTAATAAGTGCGCCTTATTTGGCTGGGAAACGAGCTAGATGACGAATCTTTGCCATTAATTTCATACATAAATTCGGAAATTTAAAGGGGTGCAGACAACAATATTGTGAACCTGGCTTATAATCTACAAACTAAAATGAACCAATATCTTCTCTATCAAACTGGGTCCTAACCTAAATAAATATGAATGTGTAAAATATTTGTGAAACGTTACGAAAATAGTCACACATTCATAACATTTACTTTATTTCGCGATCCAATACTAGATAATGGAATGATTCATCCCACGAAACACGAACCCCTACACATGAGCAAAATACATTCTAATAGCATCATAATTTACACGGGTAGGCTTTTCCTACACACTGCCGGATAAAATCTTCCCCTTCTTTCCTTTTATGATGTTTTTCCTTATTCTACTATCGATTGTCTGGAGCAGAGCTTCAAAAACTTATACATATCTACTCATCTGATCGATGGCTGTCAAGATAATAATCCAGTTTTGGAGACTCTACCAAATGTAATCATTTCATGTGTCTGTATTTTCTTCTTCAGCAAATTGTGACAGTTTTTCTGGTTTTGTCAAGTTGATTCACCGCTCCAAAGAAGCTAATGCTTCAAAGGTCGTCTGCGTCCCATCCTCACTAGATAATTTGGCTAATTTAAATTAACAAACCTAAACAGTTCTTTTCCTCTGACTCAGTCTAGGTACGCAGATTACCCCATTGAATAGGGTCAAAGGCCAAACTGAAATCCAGCTTTAACTGCAGTGTGCCCGCCATCCAGTCTTGTGATTGTGTGACTAATGCGTGTGTCTGACAACGTATGTATGTGAAGCTGCCGCTTTATTGTCATGCTTCAGCGTAGAGTCACGTATTGTGTAACATGATTTATTGTTGTTATGTAAAGCCTAACATCAGAGATATTTCTTTACAACATTCACCAGATTACGCTTTTGAAGAGGAAAAGTTTTTACTCCTGTAACACTGTGTGAACATTTTCGTCAGACAATCGCATACTCATGATCATGACACTCCTGTACGTCATCTTTTTAGATTTATTAGTGAAAGTTTATTGTTACACGTTATATGGTTTAATTAATTTAAAAGCAGAGAGATAACGAAGCATACAACTAGCGCTTTACGACGCCCACATCCAATTTCTCGCAAACGTTGCTATCCCGCCGGTGCGGCACATAATGATACCTAAATCATTTAGTGTGACAGTTAGTTTTTGTACAAGTGCGCTTATTCCCTCTTTTTCTACCTCAGTGTAAGTGAGAGTAATGTGGTAATAAATTTTATTAATTGCTCCGAGAAAGTGTGCGTTTTCTAATAAGCGCTAGACCACTCCTGTCCCCGATTAAACGTGGTGGATCGAACATCGTTAAGCTTTAAGAACGAGTTTGCTTCATGCCATGCATATCTGGGATGAGCAATAAAATATTATGTATGCCACCCTGGTTTAAAGAACCCTATTTCATTGTTATTCTGGAAAGGCTCGTCGTGTCCGCAGCTTCACCTGATGAAAAGCGCAGACGTGCTCTAAAATGGAGCACACTTTTTATAAGAAATAAAATAGTTCAGGTGATACAAAGTTACAGTCTGTAGCTGTTCTTAAAAAGAAAAGTAATTGTGGAGTAAAAAACTTTGTATGTAATAGCCTTTTTCATTACAATCTATACTTTGTGGGAGTATGGGCGCGCAGCTGAATGTCCGGTGATAAAATATAATGGAATACAGAAGGTCAACCAGATATCCGATAGGAATATACAATCACATACAAAGGATGGTTTTTTCTTATTCCGATCACATAGATATTATTCCGATGCGAATCGGTTCTTCATGATTGGGAAACTAGTAGAACTGTCTGATGGAATCTAGATGTCCAAGAGAATGAGAGATCCGATTGGCAAAAAGTAACGAAGGTTTTGTTCTGATTTAGCATCTTGGTTCTGGTATCCTACATGATTGGCTCTTGATGATTGAGAAACGAACTAGTACCGAGTACTTTTATTCCTTGTTTGAAGTATTTCACCACTTAATTATCTACTGCGAGATGTCTGTCTATACTGATAGACTTAGCCGTTATTGCCACAGCCACCAGACCGAGGCCTGTAATCATTTTAAGTACTTGCCAAGTTTCAGGTACTCAAATACTTTAGTTAAATTTGAAAGACAATATACAGGATGTTAGGGTAAACACCATTATCATTGAAACCAGTGGTTTGGTTTCATTTATAGAACGTAAAATCAATGGGCAAACGTTTTTTTTTTTTTAAAGAACATCTACATTTTACCACAAGAGTATTTCACCCTTTCACCCTAGGGCGCTAGAGCAACGAACTTGCGTCTCAACACGAGTGGGTGGCGCGGGATGTGGGATGACCTGACCGGCCGCGAGTGCGATCCCTCCCTCAGTCAGTCAGCTGTTTCACTAGCGAGCACGGTGTCGGATAGAAACTTTTTTAAATCTTTTAATGAAAATAACCTTTTTTTTTTTGTTACTCGGTCATTTATTTTTATATTTAAGTCTACCTTGTCTACCTTAACTACCCATGGTGTGTGACAACGGTGTTTACCCTTACACCCTGTATTTTTACAATGAACAACATCGTAGTAAGGTAACCAAGAAGAAAGTACCTAACTAATTACTATTTTGCGTGACTACAAGTGTCAAATGAAACTTCTGTGTTATTCCACAAATGAGTAGAAAATAAACACCTGTCACTTTTATCTACTCGTATCATCATTTGACAACTTTTTCTACCTGTAACTGTTTTCTGCACGAATTACCAACAATTTGGAACGAATTTATCGAAAACTTTTGCCCTGGTTTTGGAACAATACGGTTATTTATTTTTTATTTTTATTATGGTCATTTTCTTCGCTTCGGTAGAATATAAGTCCCCACAGAGCCAAAATTCCAAAACCCTTTTAAATTTTATCCAGCAATTTGTTCACTAATTAATTTAACGCTAACCTAACCTAACCTAACCACAAAAACTTAGACACTTGTTTATCGCGTGTTTAATGTCAGTTTTATGTCAAACTCCATACAGAAATGTCATGTTTAAAAGGTGTTTAGGCTAAACAACTGATAAACAGTGTTTTGTGGTAATAAGGTAGAAGTTCAGCTTGTTACGCCACGTTTGCACAATTTTAATTCCTAGTACATATTCATTTAATGACGATTTCTGCAATTTTTACACTCGTTTAAAACCCGCTGGGAGAGCAGCAAAGCTCTGGAAAAATTAAATTTGCAATTCTGCAAGGCGGCAGAGGAGCTTTTCACAAATCTCATTTGATCGTTCCGGTCTTTGCTTTGATGGCTGTATACTAATTTATAATAAAACCGAAAGAACATTAACATCAATAAATAAATCCACACAGACTGCAAATAAAGTGCACTAAATCGATTCAAGGAGCAATTTTGTTATGATTAATTGTATTATCTGGCAGACGTTCCAGAATAATTCGGTCAGACACTTCAGGTCCTTAACTGAGTTACTAATAAAATCCAGAGTGCACAGGCGCCCGATGACCACGAACTCGGGACAGACGTGAAATTCATTCATATACCTCGCCCACGTCCAATTAGACCAAGCAGTTAATATAGTAATGGGAACGAACTTACCTGAAACTTTTTCGTTATATTCGCAAACTTCCAACTTTATGTTTCTTAGAAATTACTCATTACTCTCCCATTTCGTTATGTATGTAGGTAGGAATCTACAATTTTCTTAATTTTCTCGTCTTGGCACAAATTTATACGATTTATTCTTTTAGACGGTTTCAAACGAGAGAAATTACTGAGACTGAGCACGGACTTAAGTTTCTTCAAACAACATTAAGGCGTTTTTTCCATATACTTAATTTGATTCATTTCTCTCAGAGCCCTAATTAGTATGCGATGCACGTCCTCCACGGACGAATGGATTTAACGTAATCTCACATGAAATTCAATCATTTCGTAATTTTTGGATTACGAGATTCTTCTCAGAATAACAAAATTTCATTCGAAAAAAGTTTTTGTAACATCGCGATTATTTTTACGTAGCAAAGTGTGTCTAAAACGTGGTGCATTGAACTGATCTAAGTGAACGGAAATCGCGCGGGGACTGTCCAGATCCACCGGTGCGGACCGCTTCAAGCAGATCTCACCGGCATTAGCCAGTAATAATCGTTTAGATTCGGGTAATACTCTCATATGCACACGACGGTCCCTCGGAGTCCTTTCAAGACCTTTTTACTGTACAGAGCAGTGGTTTGAATAATTAATGGGATTTATATCTCACTGGTCTGTTTTCACATTCTCAACCTTTGTGTTCGTAATTAATGATCCCTTTAAGGAGGTCAATTCATTTGTTAGACAATATGGTTACCTAGAGATAGGAAAATAAACACAGGGTTATTTTGTATTTTAATCATGTTACGATCTCAGTTTACACCGTAATACCTTTAGCAATATGTTGCCAGCGTGAATATTAACAGCAAATATGCCTATAATCTAAAAGATTAATACCTATTATGCATGCGATAAAAAGTTATAGCGTTACTCCAATATGAAGGTAATGTGCCTATGTGGTGCCGTCAAGCTCATAATTGAGTTATGTGGAGCGCGGCAATTCTCGCGTGCACTTATCACCGGCTGTTTCGCGAAATACCCTGGAGCCTGTTTAGCACACCTGACCCGTCGCCAATGCCAGGATAAGCTAATTAGTGCGATGTGAATGAGTGTTACGCAACAGTGATACTGACAACTAGATCACAATAATTCGGTCAGTGCATCTTTCAGCTGATGTCGACGGGTCGCAAAGCTTTCCTATCCAAAATTTTATAAAACAATTTTTTTTTCCTAATTGATAATTTGAGAAAAAAATGGCAATCAAATTGTACACAAATAGTCTGGCCATGTCACCTCTATGTCGACGAGTCTCTACGTGAGCTTTTCCCGTCTTCATAATTACTACAGCAAGGAGTATGGCGAGCTTTGAAGTTCAAATTGTCCTTTCGGTATAAAAGCTGCAGATGTCAGTCCACAGAGGAGTAATCGTTGCGTACGATTACTTTTCTATGTTCTGCTTCTAAAAAGTTTTTATCTCCGATTGCTTGCTTGCTAATCCCTTCAATGTTAATGCACCCCTACTACCGCAGTTCTCAAATGTCATCCGCACTGTATTACGCGTAACTAAAACATTTTCTAACAGTTTACCGGCTTCGTGGTTAACTAATCCATTGCCCCATTGCTCGGAATCAATATATTTCGTATTATGTTTAAAAGGTACCAAACAAACAAAATTATTATGTAAACCGAACGGAAACAGAGTTGTTAAGCACTAAAACTTGTCGGTGTAACCAATATTGTAAATATCAGTGGTAGTTTTTAATTTATGATTCAAATAAATCTGCGGTTTCTGTAAATATTGCGTTTATCATGTTACCGAAATACCACGATGAGCCTTGTTAAAACGTTGCTCTTCAAAGCATCAACCAATGGTGAGTGGAGTCGAGACGTGTGCAATTTTTAGAATAGTTACTGAGAACTATAAATATTATCTGCTAGTACATATTGCAATAAACTTCCTTCGTCTTCACCTTCAGCCTGTACGCTGAGCCGAGTGAATCAACAGCACAGGCCGTAGCAACGACTGTGACGTCCGATGTTTATACTTGCTCATATAATGTTTACTCTGTAATAATTTCATTGACTGAATTTCGTGGAATACGTATCTCACTAAGCAGAGACACGTCTTTGGCAAGGCCGCTCGTTTTCCGGACGCTTCTGATCGAAATCCCCTTGACGAACGTAATCCCGAGAATATTAATACGATTTCATATATTTTTCTCCGTGCGCAGCTAACGTGGATGCGAAATTTGGAGATTTATATAACTTAATCCCGGAGTTTATTTATTGAATCTTATATGCCTTTCATGGCAGTTGACAACGGCGTATGTAGGTTCTCGAAATGATACCTACTGCTTACTTTTTTTTTTTTCATATTTGTCGTAGTATGTGCTGGATTTATTTGAATCTTGGGCTATCCTCATATGCGTATATGTTCTAAAATAGTAACTAGCTGAATAGATTAACTACTTACCTAATCATGCGCTTGTTAATGACATCATAATAATGCCCATTGAAACGAATTGGAGGATCATAGCTGGTTTTTAACCTCGCAAGATGCTTCAAAAGATTTTCAATTGAATTGCGTTCAATGATGTTTAAAAAGCAAGAAAAATCTCGAACTCCGACTATTCAATCAGAGTTAGTCGTATCGATCAAGATGGTGGCAGCTTGATTGAAAACACCATTCAACTAATGCCCTAGCTAAAGATAAAGCAGACTCGGAATACCGTCGCCTCACTTTTGCCTGTAGGCAAATCTAATATCGGAAATTGACACGAGTCGACGGTTTATTCACTTCGACCTCGGCTGCAGGTGAGATAAAACTACACTCCCGGACTCTTAAATCGAACCACCTTGCATTTTTATGTTTGTAGGCCTAAAAATGGGCCCAATGGGCCCAAACTGACACGAGCTTACAGAATGGCGCGCCTGCAGTTTGCACGCGAACATTTGCATTGGACTCAACGTCAATGGAGCCAGGTTCTAGTATGGGATGAGCTGAAGAGGCGTATTCGAACTAACCAGCCGAAAACTGTCATCTTGGAAGCATGGGAGAACATTCCACAGCACGTCATAGTGGTATGAATTAATTCCATGCCGAACCTGACGTCAGTTTTAAATTCTTTTGGAAGTTTTATCTATATAAACTATTGAGTTCTTCAAAAATTCCAGGCTAACTTTGCCCCTGAGAAACGAGAAGAGACGACTTATTGCAACTTTTATTTTTTTGTATCCCGATTTCAAATTTGGAAAAATGACAAACGATAATGATAGTGAGTTGCGAAATTAGAGCAAAAACAACATATATTTCATTTTTTAATATTCCTTTAATCAAAAATATGCAGGGTGTCTCGATTCATGTGTCCGAGAGTGTATTATCCCCCACTTGATAGAGTAAGCGAATCTAGAGCCCCACTGACACAGTCCCACATCCCAGTTTATATATACAGCTTCTAGAATATTTCAGAGCGGAAAATCAGGGTGAATAGCCCCCAAACGTCTCGATACATTAACTTGGTTAAAACATTCATGCAAATTACACGTTTTCGGTTTCTGCGGTGCTGCAAAGTTTACTTCTCATGATCTCCTAATGTCTTTATTGTTTACCAATGGCACTAAGTCACGTTGTCGTAATAAACGCGTTACTTTATTCTGCACACATTCGTTCGCGTACCTAGCATCAGTTATATTATCTATACAGAGAGAGAGAATTTTGTGAGTTTGTGTATACTGGGTGTTAGGGTAGACACCGTTATCCTTGAAACTAGTGGTTTGGTGTCATCTATAATATACTTTTTCTATGGCAACAAACTTGAAATCGCGAAAAAAAAATCAGCTGTTCCATACATTTGTGTTCACTTAAATCGACAAAATGTATGGAACAGCTGATTTTTTATTTGCGATTTCAAAGTTTGTCACATAGAAAAAGTATATTATAGATGACACCCAACCACTAGTTTCAAGGATAACGGTGTCTACCCTAACACCCTGTATATATGGAGGAAATTCCGGCGGCACCACAGCTCCTATTTGAAAAATTATTTCACCATTTGAAAGATTCATTATTCCAGATGGGCATAGGCTATATATTATGTAAATTGTATATACAAAAAGAAGTAATCAATAACACAAATGAAATACTCTCTTGAATTCATGCAAGCCTAGTACTTTTTTTTTTTAAGTTACTGCTCGGGTTGTCGTGAACAGAATACCACCCGTCTTCACATATAAAGTGCACCCGTGCATAGCCGGGGCGGCCGCTAGCGTTTTATATAAATGGAAACCTAATATTGAAATATTGACACGATAATGGCAAGCTACTGTTATCGATCACATGTGTTTACCCATCTTCTTTCAGGCGGTTTGAAGCGGTGGTTGACCAGCCCTAGTGCTATAATCAGTCATTTCTTGTGTTCTTGATGCATGATACTATAAACTTCACAAGTATCTACTATTGATATTTTTCAATAGCCACATGAAATCATTCGCACTCACATTCACCGCCATAATTTATTTCGATAAAAAATCTTCAAACATCTTTCCAAAATGATTTACACTGTATATGTTGTGGCCGAACCAATCGCATTCCAGCGCCATTTCGGTCAATGTGTTCTTGACCGATTTTTTATTTCCTTACCCTTTGCGTAGCTACCAAGATTAGAACAACTACAAAGAAGCCAATACAAATGTGCGTACATCTCGTGATACTTCAATAGATAAACATAACTTTGAATAAAGTGCTAATCGTTATACAAATTGCTGCTTTCGTTTTGGTGCGAGTCAAATATTACTCTGAATTTTTTGGCTACGTTAACTGCCTCTGTTTTACACTTGCTATTATATTTAATGTGGATTACGCTCAGTATCTCCGGTCGTTTTCTCTTATGGATGTTGCTAACCTTTAATTTGTTGGCACCACTCTAATCCACGTGTAGCGTAAATGTAGCGTACCCGTTCCTCTTAGCCGACTCTCACAATGTGGAACTAATCATTCATCTTCTTAATCATTGCTATTTAAGTGTCTTGTCTGGATGAGTTTGGCTTACAAGAATGATTGGTTTAATCAGCTCGACCTGGTTTTTCATCTGAGATTATGCTATTTTCTGATTTTATTTGGTTCACTTCTATCCCATACGACCATCGCAAACTAAGAGTCTCTAAATCAAACACATAGTAATGAAAACCGTTTCGGTTTCTTCAATAAGTTTAAGATTTTTTACTGAATTTAGAATTATAATTTGATTAATTTTCGTTACATGATTAAAAAGGGATCATCATGTTCAAGCTCATTAAAACCTTACGTCTTCTCAAAGCCGTAAGTCTATTGTGATAAGTAATTTTATCTGTTACTCGCACGTTTCTTGTAATTTGATGAGTTTTATCTCTTTATATGGCGTTTATGGAGAAGAGAGCCGTAAAAATTTAATTAATTGTGACAGTACTCGCAAAGGATAGGTAATCCTTAAAATTCATCACTTTTACTACAAACATTTTATTTTATGCTCTGCTATTTTTAGCTAAGTGTTTTGTCCTGAATTTCATGTCTAAAGAAAGTCTTTTTTCTTTATTCATGTTTTTTATATTGCGGAAGTCACATGGATGATTTATTAAAGAGTAGACAAATACACTTGACGAGCATAATATCAGTTCCTCTAGTTAAGAGGATCCCGTTTAAAGAATATTCTTTTTATCTTATTAATGTTTACAAATGCCCTCTTTACATTTATCTGCACAAAGATTTCTCTCTCTCCATAGCTTAGAATAGCTTCCCTAACAAATTATTTGTTAACTATCATTACGACGTGAGATAGTCCAAACTATTTTATTTCTAGTATTTGTGGGAGTAAATTCTTTTTAACAGCACCTCATTTGTGCTAATCACAGCTTCAGTTGAGTGGGAAAACAAACATTACGTGCATTAGAAGCACATCTCTTAGTGAAATATCTGTTTGTTTTTAATAGCGTTTACGGCATGAAGAGCCAACTCAATCGACTGCTTTATTAGAACGTTAATCTCATTGGGTCGATTGGTATATTATTGTCTAATGTCTACAGTGATTTCTTCTTCTTGGTACAAAATGCCAAACGGAAAACTACTACACTCGCCGCCTGGTAGTAAAATCAATGCCGTATATATTTGTGTAAGAGAAGTTCAATACATTGTTACTGTTACATAACGTTACGAGCCGTCGTACAATAGGTTGCGGCTCAAAATCCCAGTTTTCCGCAAAACTGATATTTTACCAAGATTTGTGGTTCAAAGTTTCTCGTTGAAGTCCCGTAAACCACAATCTCTTTAAATTCGGCTTTTGAAGTGGTTTACAATAACTTTAGGGGTTTTATGGGCACATTTCGCCGACGAATATAATATTTTACGGCATACGTCACCTACTTACCTATATACGAAAGTTTACCTTATATCCCGACGTACTTACTCAGGCCGGGCTATTTCAGAACACGCGGATTGCGGTCTAGGTATTTTGCCTAACAATAGATGATTTACTATGTTCACGAAGAATACGTTGCTAACAGATACGAACATGTAAAACGACTTTCCAGCTTTTGGATTGATTTGAAACTCCACAGCAGAAAACAAGGACGAAATATTTAATATCTGAATCACTCACTCAAGTTTCGTATCCAAGCCGATGAACTTTAATGTAAAAAGTTGGTCCAATAATTCACTCAAAATGCAAATGTCCAGAATTCCTCCGAGACCGATCAGTTTGTTTACCCGTTTGTTTCAAAAGATGAAGGCTATTCAATGTAGAGATGTTTTTTTGGAACCATTACGTTTCTTATCGAATTGCGTAATCTGATATACAAATTCCATACTTTCGTTGAGGCAGGCTCAATTTTCTCACCGGAGATGAACATCTTCAACTAGTTAGCATTCCCCGCTTCATCGGGTGTACTCGTCAGTAATATTTATGCGCTCACTTCAAACCGCTCCTCGACTCGGAACGCCTCATTATAAGCTTTCAGCGTAGTTTTAAAATTATGAGCCGTTTGAGATAGCGCTGACTGGCAATTTATTAGACCATCTATTCTACTTGAAGATGGCCACTGAATATCTTGAGATGGCTCATTTAAAACCGCCTTCGACTGATAAAATTTTAACAGAAATCCTGTTTACTGTATTATTTTTTATATCTTTCGTCCTGGAGTTACGCAACTCCTCTAGTTATGTTCAGGAAAGGGACTGGGATGTCAACATATTAGGTTATACTTGTATTAAGTAAATGCGCAATACATCCTTCCTGATCGAATTAACGGCGTGTGTATCCTAATGGGGTTATTGGTAGTCTTCAGTATTATCTAAATAGTTCCCATGTAAGAGGCGATTTGGAAAATAATTAATGTTGGTGGGGCAGTGTGCGAGACGTGTTAGGTAACTGGCGGCGCGCAAGCGAGAGGGAAGTCTGCGCGCGCCGATTCCACTATTGATCGTGGAGAATGACGCCCGGGGTGACCCAAATAGAGCCTCCGTGCACCCTCCGCCCCCCTAACCGAGCACCCGTCTCTGACGCCCCGCCCGCTGCCGGCTGCTTCACGACGAATTTTCATATCAGCCGGTCTTTCACGACGAAGGAATGGCCCGCTGCCCCCCGACTTTGATACTAATGCTTTACATAATATATCATGAACAACCCTGTGAATTATCTAAGTTTAAAATCTCTTTGTTGCCTTTATCGGTTTGACATGAATTTCATATCAAGCGGCCACATGACCATTTTCGCGGCAAATGTCTTTATGACACCAATGTTTTTAAGACAATTTTTTTTTTAAACTTCTCTCTCAAATTGTAATTACCTAGTTACATTCTTCATTGAAATAAGATGCTTGCTGCTTAACTCATTCCCCTTTATGTAATGCCTAAAGCGGCTTAAATTAGGTCTTGAAAAGTGTCCAAAGTTAAACTTTATTACTAGTTTCTACGCAATAGTAGAATGAAATTAGACTTCTACAAGTGACGTACGTTCGGGTAGGAACAAAGAAAATGGTCGAAAGTGCATTTAATATAAATTCAACCCCATGGCGTGCCGTGCCGGCAAGGCACGGTAACTGACCTATGCCTGGGAGCCACCCTGGCGGGCGGTGCATGCGTACTATATTATTCACGTAGCTGACATATTGCAATTATATTGATCGCCACCGGTACATTTTACCTGGTTGTCTGTGGCGATGTGTTGCTAACGTCCTTACCCTAGGTTGTTATGTAAAATGTTACGTAAGCCTGGAGGACACTAATTAGGTAATACAGAAAAGAATGATGAAATGAAGCGAATACTTCAGATATTTATAGCTCGGGCTATGTACGGAAGTTTCCATATTATGCTAGGGCCTAGAGCTCCCCCGAGTTTAATTAATCCTCGGCAATTACGCAGAAAAACTGTTGGAATGCTCACAATTCTAGATCAACTGAAACAATGAGTGGAAAAGTCCTTTTGTTTCACATCCCAGTCCAGAGCTAGTAAAATGAAAAATACGCGCACAGGCGGGGCACGACGGACGCTGAAATTGAAAAGTGTGCAACTTTGCGTTTTATTGTACCAGGGAGGCATAGGCTGCAGGAGATTGCGAATAAAATGTACCCACGATTGCTTCAACACATTTACGATCGAGTTTTTCACCCGACTCGCAAAGTTGCATCATAGAAATTACATTTATTGCAGGCGTCTGGATGAAAAGGAAAATAATTTTATTATTTTTTAAGATCTGGGATCTATTAAGAAGGCTAAACAAGTGTTGTAAGTCAAGCTATGCTTAATATAACGCCTACCATTTTAGCATCATTATAATTAAAAGCTAATATTGTTCGAGGGCTTTTGCGTGCTCAAGTGGGGGTGTAGGGCTGGTCGCTGGCTATGTAGCGCCTGGGATGTGTCTATATTTGCTGACGTGTAATTACGCTGGGGCAGGCGGTGTCAAGTGCCGGAAATTAATATCTGACAGGTAGCGCCCTCGGTGTGGCGGAAATGTATTCCGCGGTAACCACTTGACGACCATCCAGGACATTTTAGGCATGGATACCTCGTGTTACTACGCCTAGTTCGGTATGCAATTAAAATGTACCCCTTGTTATTGAGGCCATTCCGTCGTTTTATATGTTGTAACACTTATAGTAGTCACGCAACACGCATATTATAATAGCGTGTCTGCGTCGGGAAACCCTTATAAATGAGTCATTGTCATAGCAAATAGATGAATTGTTAATGACGACAATATTGTTTAATCGAAGATATAACGCAACGAATATTTTGGTAGAAGTACCTCTCGTAATCTGGTCATTATTATCAAGAGCTGACAGCTTTGCAACTGGGTATCATGTTGGCAGGAATGACGTGAAAATTGATGAGTTTCAACCCTGTCATTAATCCCTTCACCTCGTATACAGAGGGATGAATTGCTAAATTCAACACGAACGTTCAACAAGATATTGATGCGATGGTGAAAATCGTTATGTTCGTAATTTTGCGTTTATTTTTATTTGGTAAAGGAGAATCGAACCATAACTTTTTTAGACAGAAACGTGTTCATTTATGGCCATATTTAAAAATTACGTTGCAGTCACAGAACAATAATTTAGTTCAAATTAGGCACATAAAAGGCACTTTTGAACGTCAAAATTTTCGAAAAAGTAGAGTTGATTCTAGTCTGAGAAAAATGGACAAGAAACTCCACCGTTACTCTTTTAAAATGTTTTACAATATTTTGCATACATTAATCATATAATTATATGTGAAGACGATAAACCTATTATACAATAAGATTACTATACCACAATAGGTAAAAAGAATTGAAAAAGAAAATGAAGCAATGACAAATAAATTATGTGGTAAATACATGGTGCTCACATATTTACAAACATTGTAATAGTATACGATATTTCTAACATTTTAACAAGTAATACTAAAAGAGAATCAAAAGTTACTAATCTGTGATACCTGTTTAAAAAAATACGTTGGCTTTGCTTCAGTCGATTGCGTCATATTGTTTTCGTTCATAATAGGATTATCTGTGTACTTTAACCTACTTCAAATAAATACTGTTTCCACATGGAAACACGTTAAGACTTCCTTGATTTGAGTGACTGAGTAAAGAATTTAAAAAAATCTAAAATAAATCGTAAATGCAATGCCTATCAAATATTTCAGCAAACTGTGAAAACTAAATACTGGGCAAAAAGTTTGTTCTAATTAGCCGTATACCTACTTAAATGATATATTGATATATACTTCTCATCAGAAAAATCAAAACACCTTGCAAGTTTATGTTTTGTAAGGATTATCAGAAAAATGTGTATATTTAGAAACTCGAAACCATAAAAACGGAAGTGTTTCGATTTTTCTGATGAGAAGTGTATTTCTAAAATAATACAAGATCATGTTTATGGTGCCAACACTCTTTAATTAAAAAAATACGTGCCCTTATTTAAGTAAATATTTGAACTAGATGACATTGAAGTCCACATATTTCTTCTGGATGCAAAAGTCATCTAATCATAAAAATACATTAAACTCGCCTCTGGCGCCTTAAAGGCTAAATTGGTAACGCTCCATAAAATGCTAACTTATATAATGTATTCCAAACCGACCCGTGAATACATGTTACTACTCTACTGAAGCCCAAAATACTAAGTTTATTACTGCTACCCTTTTGATCTCTTTGGTGTAAAATAACAAAGGCTTTGTAAACAATTTCGACTATTAGGTGTATAGGTTCTGCCAAACATTTTCTGATGTTCATACATCTTTTCAGTCGGTGATTTATTTATTAGGTACAGCCATATTTTTAAGACATCTATCATTTATTCAGACAGTAGTTCGCTGTTAGTGTTACGTTATTCATGGCCCGTCCTGGTTTCCAGCCAATCGAATCGATCACTACTTGCATACAGTAAAACTAATGTGCCACAAAGAGGGCGATGGCAATTTACTTCATCGATTATCTAAAATTAGCTTCGGAAATGCATCGCTAGTTCCTCGTTTGGAATAGTTACCACGTTTTTGTTCGTGGCCGCAGTTTATCACGATTTCTGTTTGAAACTTTTCAAAATTCATTGAACATTCTACGATGAGGTTACTATGCTTAGCTGAACAAAAAACGGGAAAGTTCAAGCTTGGAATTACAATTATGGCTTTTTCGGGCAAAAGATTTAATGACCTCCATATAACACGGCTAAAGCCTCTTTTTTGGAGGTAATGCGGGTTTCTAGTCCGAGATCAAAAGTAATAAATTCCGCGTGTGCTCCACAAGCTGAAACCTTCGGATTTAGCCGACCGGGGTAGTTACGAGGGCCTCTGATATAAAACATTTACGTCTAGAATTTATTTATATACGGAGGTTATGACATTATCATAATACGAATGCAATAAACCGGACGCAAATGTATTCACTCGCTATAAAATTTATTGGCCACCGAAATATAAACTGATGGTAACGTTCATGCTCTACGAAAACCACAAGTCTTGTTCAAATGAAAAGTTTCCAATGAGTTTGATCTGTCTACATCTTATTTTGGTGATAATAAGCCCTCTTCCGCGAAGAGTTTGCCCTCAAGATAAGACCGTTTGTCAATACGTACTCAATATAGTATAAGGGCTGGGCGCGCCGCCCGCCGAGACGGCCTTCCGCCCGCCCACGCCGCGCGCCCTACCAACAAATGCTCATAAAAATTTATTAACGCCGCCGCGCCGTGTACAAGAATGTTCATATAGTGGCTATTATAATAGCCACTCCATATTTCAGGTTGTGTAAGATTAAGTTATTTAAGCAATTCGGCAATCTTACAAATATTTGGTAGATAGTATCTTGGTGAACGTGCGTCGCCGGAAAACTTGTCGATCAGTAGGGGCTGTCAACGTACCGGTTGTGGAAGGTTACGAGCGGGGCGGTGGCGGCAGAGGGCGCCGCGCGCAGCGGGTTGCGCGCGTCGCTGGCAGCGCGGCGCTGGCGTCGTGACGCAGTGTGACGTCAGTGCGCCGTCGGCTCGATACGCGCCGGCCCCACCGTCAGTCGCCGCCCGAAGCAGGCCGCCGAACGTCGCGCCCTACGCGCCTCCGCCATCCGCGCACCTCTCTCATACCGGGTTTTAGTTTCGTACAAAGATGACATAGCCAGTGCCGTGCCACGAGACTACGTGAAAGCGCACACTTTTTAAGTTTTTACGTTGGAACGAGGAAACCGTAACGGTCCCCGTTGTTGCAGAACTAGCGACGACCCACCCCACTCCGTTGAGGGCAAGAGGCGAGACCGAGAGGCGGCTTGTTCCTTTTTATCCGCCTTTACATAAAGACTAGCGAAAATGGGCGAGGTGAGTGCGGTGCTTGCAGTAGTGCTTGCCTTAGCCTTTACAGTAGCGTGCCGAGTCGGCGTAACAGTGCTTTCGTGAAGGTGTAAGTGCATGTCGCAAACAGTGAGTGCGGAAGGTAACGAAGAAGCCCCCGGCTGCCATCGGGGGCTTGGCTGCTCGTGAACAGTGCTTGCGATCCTCGTCTCATGTCTCTGTGCAGTCTCACCGCAGGAAACCATTTGCACGTTCCATCCCCTTTGTTCTTTCACAAAATTTGAACCGGTCCATTATCCTGTGCACGTAGCCGAAAAGTCGTCGTTTTTCTACTTGCAACCGCTTGAGTTCCTTTGTCCATTTTAATTATAATATTGCACTAAATGTCTTTAGTCTGTAGTTATTATGTTTTTGGATAGGATTTAAGGATAATTATTAATTGCAAGTTCGGGCGACTGAAGAGGAGCAATGTATCGGAGACGGCGCCGGTCGGGTTGCGTAACTCGGCGTATCGATCTGTGCGGAGAGGGACACTCCGCTCAGTCCTTCATATGCCAGTACCGAATCACTTCCTTGAAAAGTCCTGATAGTATTTCCATTAAATATTTCTGAATTCTCTTAAAAAATAAGAAATATGGAATCATCTTCAATTACCGCTGGTAATTCAGCATTTCGGTGACTTTGTCTAATTGCATTTTCGTACATCTTTGTACTTTTATTATTATTATAATATTTAGAAATCTTTCTAAAAGTTAAAAGTAAAAAAAGAGATCAATCCTAGAAATTAGGTACTGAACTTTTAACAGAAAGAATGGTACTTAATTCTAAAAAACTGATTGAAATATTAATTTCAAAAGAGTAGAAACTGCTTAGACTAGGAAATTCTTAAAACGGATTATAATTCTGAGGAATCATAGCGCCCCCGAAAAGATTTCAGAATTTGATGGATTTTCAAATAATTTCGTATTTTACATTAGGATTTGAATATTCTATAATAACCCAATATCTGCTGGTTCACATGATATTCATTGATTTCTCTTTTCTCTTTCTAAAATAAAATCTTACACTTGCTAATTATACGCGCATAAATAGAATTACCAGGTAAAATAATGAAAAAAAAAAAAAACCCTTTTGCTAATATTGAAAGCAGCATCGAATATAACAGAAAGCGCAATTCGCAAAATCTGTACATTTCGCGCAGTACAATTCCTGTTAGCTGAAAATATTGATTTTAGCTCTCAGCTTGCCCTAGTTTCCTCACGCCCATTTAGGTCGAATGTCCTGTCTTCTACGAACGTCATGTCCTGATCACATGATCATATTACTAAGGCAAAAGACCATTCCTCACTAGGTGTTCTGAAGGAAGTGGCTAACAGGTTGTCGCGGGAGCCAACCGTGGTTCGGACACGACAACTATAAGAGTACCGAAGGTTTATTAGAAAATTGCCTTCGTCATTATGTCATTTAAATCGCATAGAGTACCGTCGCTCTATTGGAGTATTTCCTTTATCCTTTATGACGACAGCACGCATCAATTAGGATGCTAGACGTGGTCCTTGAAGGTGTTTCCTAATGCTCTGAAGTTCTTCTGTCGTCTTGAGACATCTGCAATCTTCTTATTGCAATTTTATAGCTATTGGAAGCTCTTGAGTTAATTGAATTCTGAACAAACAATGGCTCCGCAGCCATTCCTCTCGTGCAAACTTAATCCGACTTGTCTTCTTTGATGAAATCTTTTCACAATTAACGCGGATAGAAGGCGCTTCTCTTATAAGTAATTGTGATATTTTTGATCAAATGTTGAACTGCAGTAAATTCGTTTAAGTAACTTAAAGTATTATCGTATCATCATTATAAAATGCAAAAGTGCTGTTGCAACTACGATTTATATCTTTCAGCTCATAAATGAATGCATTATGATTAAAGGACACATCTGCAGTAGATAGTCGCCTGATAGTTTGTCCAACATTTGTTGCCACGGCCACAGTGCCATGGACTGGTGCTATGCATTACGCAATTACAAAACTATTGCCATCCTTTGCAGTCTTATCTTTATCACTTCCTCTTGCATTCCTGTCAGATACACACGGTCCTTCGTCCTATTCGGACCTCATCTTAACGTAACAATCCCTTCGGTATTCAGTTATAGTTTTTTGGACTGGCACTTAAATTTTTCGTTGCGAATTATTTAATTGCGAATTTAATTTCGAGCTCGTGGGTCAATGATTTTTAATAAAAACAACAGCACAATTATGACTTCATTGTTCTTAATTTGTTATTACACATAGGTTATCAAAATAAAATAATAATCTTGTAACTTTCAACCTTATCTTTGGGACGTTTTTGCGGTTTTATTCTGATTGCTTCTTTTGACATGGACATACCAATAACAATAAATCATAATCGTTTTTGCAAATGAAGATCGAGAGCGCTTATTATTTAATCAGACAGCTAAGAAATAGCACACCTTGGGAATGTAAACGAAGTAACAGATCTGAAATCTTCCGGTTGATTTAAGTATTGTGGTTATTTAAATGCAAAAACAAATACTGAAATATAAAAGTGTTCTTTTAAGAAAATTTGTTTTAGCATTACAATGAATCACGAGTGCTTGCATTAGCAGCTCTGTTGCTAATGCAAGATTATAAAATAAATGTAATATCGATAAATTTTTCGTCGCTTCTGGAATTCAACGTCGATTCGCCCACGTTACATGTTTATTGTTCCTTATGCTCGTCTAGATCTCCAGATAGGCCACGGGAAAGTAGGGTTTAGATAATAATAGTGTTTTGGCAACGATCGAGGATCGCGGCGTCACGGGGATCCGGAGGCACGTCACATGCGCCGCGCTTCATTAATGTTAAAAATAATTGTCTCATTCACGCGTCACGCATCTACTACAGTAGTAACCACAAATTTTCGGTTTAAAGCAGTTTTGCGGCCGTGGCAATGAATCTTCGCCGGCTGGCTGACACATGACATGGCATTTGTATGCCATTCGTTGACTGAATCACCTCTATTTATTATTTTTATGTTTTATCTGGGTAATTATGATACATTCGTTTGCCAAAAGGTCAAAGATTCAATTGGGAGTGCGTTTTGGTAGTACTATTATTATTTGACCTTATCCTGTAAAGAAAATTTGCATCACACGCGCCGGTGAAGACCCTTCCACAAAATAATTACTTTCAACCGATCCTCTCGTTACAACGTTTTGAAAGTGGGTTAACCATCCCCATGCAGACGCTGTTTTATTTTTGCTAGAACCAGTTTCGATTTTCCATCAGATATTCCGGTTTAACCTTTATAGAGATTATAAATGCGGTCGCCGGGGCCCCGGGGTGGCAACCTTGTCTTTTAGCTATTTATGTCGAGGGTAGCGCGCGGGGGTTGGTCCGCAGTGCGCATGCCCGATGTGCGCGCCGCTTATGTAACTCACGGGACACGCCGCCGCGCCGCTCCGCCTCCGTTGCCGCTGCCGCATGTCAGTCCCAGTGTGGCCCCTGCCTTGCACCGTGTGGTACAAGGCAGAACTCAATATACCCTATGAATATTCCGTTTTCATCATTCTCTTTCGCGCCCCGGTTATATCGACACCCCTTCTGTTCTTCACTTCAATCCAACTGGGCATCCATTATTCATACCAACCCTACCCGTAACGGAAGTCGGACTTCTCAGCTTACTTGAAGGTTCCCTTAATTATACAATCCATTAGTCGTAGCATTTTCCGGCACGAGTGCATTTCACAGCCTGTTGTTCTAGTTATTCTCGCGATAACCTTCACGGGAATTCAGGGCGCGGTTTAATGAGGCCTGCTATGAAAACGTTCATCAATTATCGACGGCGACGGCTGGCTTGTTTACGGCACCGCGGACGCATTTAGACTTTGTGACATTACTCCCCTTTAGCGCATATAGCACACTCGTTTGTTACGTAAGAGCCCATATCCAGGCAATTTTAACTTTGAGGCCATCCATTACTGAGTGACTAGTTGGACAGTTAACAATAACACACCCTAACGATAGGACGTACTTTACTGAAGTATAAAAATAATCCAGAACACTATGGAAAAAGATAATGTGAGTATTCAGTTGTAGTATGGACAATAATACTTTACTGTTGAGGTTCTATGTGTGAAGTCATCCATGCGTAGAGGTGTACGCCTGTGCGGTGTCCTTACGTTCGCTCAGGTTCGCACGCGCAACTAGTTCAGACCAATTGAGCGCCATTGAGCCGTTTTGGTCCCTAGCTCTATAGAGCACTCAGTTGACAAGGTTATGCCTCATACGCTCTGTTGATGTGTAATGCTTTGCAATTGAACGCTTTTCAAACGCATACGTAGGTACTTCTATTCAATTTTTCCCTACACAACCTTACAAATTGTAGTTTATTACATCATAGCACAATCATCATTAGATGCAATTTGTATATTAGCGCTACCCTTTGTCTTATGTTAACATCAACATCTATTTGTTTTTATGTTTGAACTAAGTGCCTGGATTGTTTCATTTTTTATTGATTGAAGATACAGCATCCAGATGCTTTATGACTTTCTTTTACATGTTTTGTTCTTGATTATCGATATTGCATGCATCAAATTTTTGTTCTTCATGCATATCATGAGATCCTTTTAGGATGGCTCCATGCGATATCGATGGTCTTCACTTCACTGCCACCCATTCATCCATGAGTGCATGGCCCATAGGGCCGCCTAGTAGAATGTGTCTAGCCCCTAGTTGTGTTTACAGCATGGCCGTACCGACTCGTACCGCGTCGCCACCATTGGACCCATTAAGGACGATAATAGAACCGCTGACGGACAGTACAAGGTTTTTATTTACATTACCATCTTTCATTTATAATCTTGCTAAGTGACCAATGATGCCAGCAGTCGCAAGACCAGCAGCTGTCTACATTAAAGTATTGCATGGTTTTAATGCATTTTTTTTTACATTGCATTTTGATACTTCATCATTTCGCTTGTATATATGTTATACCTCAGCGAAAACCTGTTTAATTGAATAATGTGTTAAAATATAGATCCGTGAAATACTACTGTCATGTATTCATATATTCTTTGTATAAATTTTACAGACACGCCGGAAACCCCCCGCGAAAAAACGGAAACCAGGAGATTTAGATGATCTCAAACAGGAGTTGGACATCGATTTTCACAAAGTAACACCCGAAGAGCTCTACCAAAGATTTCAGACACATCCCGAAAATGTAAGAATATCATAATTTAAAACAGCTTGTGGAAGTGAACTCGAAACTTTACCAAGTCTTGAAGTGGAACCTGGTGTACACATGATATCTTCTTTATTCCAGGGCCTTAGTCACGCAAAAGCGAAAGAGAACCTCGAACGAGACGGTCCAAACTCACTCACGCCGCCAAAACAGACGCCCGAGTGGGTGAAGTTTTGTAAAAATCTGTTCGGCGGTTTCGCATTATTATTGTGGATTGGTGCTATCCTTTGCTTTATTGCCTACGGAATTCAGGTCAGTAGCAGTGCATTGAGAGATGCTGATTAAACTTAAATAATTAAGTGAAGTAGCGATCCAATTAACCCTGACTAATTTAATCCCCAGGCGAGTACCGTTGAAGAACCTGCGGATGACAACCTGTACCTCGGCATTGTATTGGCGGCTGTAGTTATCGTTACGGGCATTTTCTCATACTATCAGGAAAGCAAGTCTTCAAAGATCATGGAATCGTTCAAGAACATGGTACCTCAGTTCGCTACCGTCATTCGTGAGGGTGAAAAGTTGACGCTGCGCGCTGAAGACTTGGTGCTCGGTGATATTGTTGAGGTAAGAACCATGATGCAATTATCCAGCATATAACTCATCTAGGTCCTGAATTTACAAGCGAAACTTAAATTTTGTCAATAAAATTCTTAGGTGAAATTCGGTGACCGCATCCCTGCTGATATCCGTATCATTGAGGCGCGAGGCTTCAAGGTTGACAACTCAAGTTTAACCGGCGAATCTGAACCTCAATCGCGTGGATCCGATTTCACTCATGAAAACCCATTGGAAACCAAGAACTTGGCATTTTTCTCTACTAACGCGGTCGAGGGTACGGCGAAGGGCGTTGTCATCTGCTGTGGCGACAATACGGTAAGTCAGAACTTGGAGATACAAAAGTGAGATTAATCAAATCTTTGTTTCGAGAGAAATATCTTTAAATTGTGGTATGTAATAGGTGATGGGTCGTATCGCTGGATTGGCTTCGGGATTGGACACAGGAGAGACCCCCATTGCCAAGGAAATCCACCATTTCATTCACTTGATTACCGGCGTGGCTGTGTTCCTCGGAGTTACCTTCTTCTTCATTGCCTTCATCCTCGGTTATCACTGGCTGGACGCTGTCATCTTCCTTATTGGTAAGTACCGATATCAAAAAATTTCATACACTTGATATTTTTCCTGTTAGGTGCTCGGTGTTAAACCTTTGTTCTTCCTCCAGGTATCATCGTAGCCAACGTACCTGAAGGTCTTTTGGCCACTGTAACCGTATGTCTGACTTTGACTGCCAAGCGAATGGCATCCAAGAATTGCCTGGTCAAGAATCTGGAGGCCGTCGAGACCCTCGGATCTACTTCCACCATCTGCTCTGATAAGACCGGAACCCTGACACAGAACAGGATGACTGTCGCCCACATGTGGTTCGACAACCAGATCATTGAGGCTGACACCACCGAAGATCAGTCTGGAGTTCAATATGGTATGTAATAGTAAACATTTGGGAAATAAATTACCTCCCATTTTAGGTGGAGTTAATAATAATGGTATTTTTGTCATCAGACCGCACCAGCCCCGGATTCAAGGCCCTCGCTAAAATCGCTACTCTTTGCAACCGAGCTGAATTCAAGGGTGGTCAGGATGGTGTCCCAATTCTGAAGAAGGAAGTTGCCGGCGACGCCTCAGAGGCTGCTCTACTCAAATGTATGGAACTGGCTCTTGGAGATGTCTTATCGATCAGGAAGCGCAACAAGAAGGCCTGCGAGATTCCCTTCAACTCAACCAACAAATACCAGGTTTCGATCCACGAGAGCGATGACCCCAGCGATCCTCGCCACTTGCTTGTCATGAAGGGCGCCCCCGAAAGGATTCTGGAACGTTGCAGCACCATTTTCATTGGTGGAAAGGAGAAGGTAAAACATTTACATTAAAAACAAATGACGCAACATTCGTATTTTCGAAAACTTATACATTCTTCTGTTATCAGGTTTTGGATGAGGAAATGAAGGAAGCTTTCAACAACGCTTATTTGGAACTCGGAGGACTTGGTGAACGTGTACTCGGATTCTGCGATCTTCAACTGCCCTCAGACAAGTACCCCATTGGTTACAAGTTTAACACTGATGACCCTAACTTCCCATTGGACAACCTTCGTTTCGTCGGCCTGATGAGTATGATTGACCCTCCCCGCGCTGCCGTGCCTGACGCTGTTGCTAAGTGCCGATCGGCTGGTATTAAGGTAAATATGAACTGTAATAAAAATAACAGTTTTAAATTGACCTTTTTCAGAAATTCTTATTAATCTTTTTATACCTTTTACAGGTTATCATGGTAACTGGTGATCACCCCATCACTGCCAAGGCTATCGCGAAGTCAGTAGGTATCATCTCTGAAGGAAACGAGACTGTTGAGGACATTGCCGCTCGACTGAACATCCCCGTTTCTGAAGTCAACCCTCGCGAAGCTAAGGCCGCCGTTGTCCACGGAACTGAACTCAGGGAGCTGGGAGGTGATCAACTTGATGAGATTTTGAAGTAAGTTTCACTTCGTATTTTAAATTATAAAAAAAAATAAGTTAAAAATAAAATTTCACTGTTTCCGTCCTACAAAGCGGATGTGCAATATCAACAGTGACAGAAATAATCAGAAAAAATGCCCTGTTGAATTGTTAACTTATATCACAATAAATATATTTTCATATTAATAACTTGTTTTATCAATCAGATACCACACGGAAATCGTATTCGCCCGTACGTCACCGCAACAGAAGCTGATCATTGTGGAAGGTTGCCAGCGACTTGGTGCCATCGTGGCCGTGACTGGTGATGGTGTAAACGACTCGCCCGCTCTCAAGAAAGCTGACATCGGTGTTGCCATGGGTATCGCTGGCTCTGACGTGTCTAAGCAAGTACGTGGGACATGCAAAAAAACTGAAAAGTCTAAGAATATAATAAATAAAAGTTGTGAATTGTTGCAGCAACATGATTTTATGTTACTGGGAACATCAAAATGTATGCAGTGTTGTCAGCAACGTGTTTGAAACAATGTTGTACAACTTTTGTTTATCATGAGAAAAAAACTAAAAAATGTTTGTAAAATTCTGGCAATATTGACCATCAAAAATTTCTTAGGCTGCCGACATGATCCTGCTTGACGACAACTTCGCTTCAATCGTAACTGGCGTAGAGGAAGGCCGTCTGATCTTCGACAACTTGAAGAAATCTATTGCGTACACCCTGACCTCCAACATCCCTGAGATCTCGCCCTTCCTTGCCTTCATCCTCTGCGACATTCCACTGCCCTTAGGAACCGTTACTATCCTCTGCATCGATCTTGGAACTGACATGGTAAGTTCGACCTTATTTCTAGAGTTCTATGATCTATTGTGGTATAAAAGATATTACACTGCAAGAGCAAGTTACTTTGTTTTTTATATTAAATGAGAATTTGATACAAAGTTGAGTTGTAATGTATAACTAGGTCTGGAATAGTACTTGGAAATTGAGCTCTTACAATGTAACATACTATATTACTATTTTTGTAAACCTATGGTACTATTACTGATAATGTTCACAGCTTTTGTTTATTCTAAATGTTGAAGCTCTCAAAATTCAGAAATAAATACAAATTGGTGATAAATTGTAATAAACACAGGCTGTCGAATAAAATATTTTCTATAGATAGTATTTTACTTAAATATTTCAGCTGAAGATCCCTCGAGCTGGTATTATTATTACAGTTTATATTAAATTAGTGATTGACTTAGGTGCCAGCGATCGCGTTGGCCTACGAGACGGCTGAAGCAGACATTATGAAACGTCCGCCTAGGAACCCATTTTGCGACAAACTAGTCAATGAGAGGTCTTTATTTAGTGATTACATACTGTTATGTTGCCATATAACTACTAACTGGTTTTCAGCTAATAACGTCGCTGTTGTCTCGATATCGTGACGAGTGGGTGTTTTTCTAATGTGTACCTTATTCACGTAATCGTAACAATCAAAATATTATATCAATTAAACACTAAAGTAGCTTTTGTAAATTATCTTTTGTCGGGAAGTTTGTTAGTTACGATTACGTAAATAACAATATTGTGTTACAGTGTATTAAAAATGTAGACTCATGCATGATTCTACTAAAATCAGGCAGACATACTAATAGGCTACATCTGTACTAATACGTGTTGTCCATATCATGTTCCTGATAAGAGCTGGAAGTCTAGTAGGGATGAGGGGATGATGTACGTAGATGTGTTTTGTTCTAATCCCTTAAATAATTAAACTCTTGTGACATCCGAAAAATACTAGCCGTTTATAAGCCCATGGCGGATAGTATGTGACGTCCGCATAAAGGTCCACATAGATATAGTACAGCTAAAACAAACACAACACACTGATGTTACCACAGTCATTTCACTCCATCACCATCAATTCGAGATCGTCATCGAACATTGTGATTTATTTCAAAAACATTACATTCTCATTCATATACCATTCGGTTCATTTTGTATTTTTTAAGTTACAAAGAATCCCGTCTGCAACTGAAGTCATCTCATGATCTACATTTTTTGTGTTTAATTTTATTTTGTGTGATAGTTTTAAGCGTAACTAGTTGCAAGCATACGCTGCTGAGCATGGCGTGGACTAACGTTCCTGTCGTGTCGCCGGTTCGTTTGTGGCGTCTGATTGTAATATTGTTGCTATATGTTCGATGTTGTACACATGTGACAATGATGCACCACGCTTTCGTGCGATGCGTGAGCGATTGTGGCGCGGGTTCGCTCCGCCGGTCGCTCACGTCGCTAGTGTTTGTGTAGGTGCCCGCCATTTCCCTGGCTTACGAGGAGGCCGAATCTGACATTATGAAGCGACAGCCGCGTAACCCTTTCACTGATAAACTCGTTAACGAGAGGTAACACATCACGAGTGACAAGACTCGTTCAAAGATATTATTCTATCCGCTACTTGCTTGCTACCACGTGTCTAGTCTTCAATATTGAGGTTTGGTTGTTGCCTGCAGTGTGTGGACGGTGTCCTGTAGGTAAACGATTCTAGAACTCTCTGTGTGTGGATATTGAAGGCGACAATCGCACCGCTCCTAACTTTGCCTTGCGATGTCTTTTTATATATTTTTCTATACTAACGTATCTCCTATTTCCTTTAACTATGTAGCTTGATGTGGTGATGGAATAACGTGTTTCGACCCACGGCGTCGTGCTCACAAACCAAACGCATTGTTCCATTGTGTATTTGTGGTTTTTTAATACTCTTTTCCGCTATTTCTGTGTTCGCGTGTCAAGGTAAGTTTGGTGTCTCCCTGTCTCTGTCATTTGTCTATCGTGCATGTATGAACACACTCGACGTCTTTACAATATGACTGATTATTTATTTATTCTATACTTATTGTATTTTGACTTTCTCATTTGGTTACCTCTCATGATCTCATGACACGATATTTATCTCACAAGTGACATCCTTTCATTCGGTATTCTTCTCACACGTTTACGCAACAGGCTTCATCACACGCATACTCATATATTATACACCGACGTCTCTACGTATCTATATACTGTTAGGTACAGCGACACTGTATTATAACTTACATGATACAACATGCTGCTAGGGCTTATATTTGTAACTTCTTTCACTAGCGTAGTATTTCAGATATTTTGTCTCCTCAAGGCTAGTACCAGCTGCCATAATTTTTGAATCTCAATCACGCCAATTTTTCCACTTTTATAACTATTTACTAGCTAATTTTATGCGTAATTTAAGTACCTACGATAAATAGTTTAATGTATTTTTTTTATATTAATTAATTTCTAATAACGCTAGTTGTAGATATAGGTTGCGGCGTAGCCGAGGGGTGTATGTACGTATATTTATTATGTATAAGCCGGTGCGTGCCAGTCGCGCGAGTGTTGGTTTGTCCTGATTGCTTGTGTTACCGAAGGTGCCTGCTATATCATTGGCGTACGAGGCGCCCGAGTCCGATATCATGAAGCGGCAGCCCCGGGACCCTTACCGTGACAACCTCGTCAACAGAAGGTTGGCCCCGCACCCACTCCGCCACCGGGCGCGCGTCACCACGCGAGCCCTGACGCTTACTAGATTCTCATTTGGGTGTTAACACAATGACTAGCCCACCGTCATAACTTGTGCAATAACCACCTTCATTGGTGAGATTAAATATTGAGAGTGGTGCGGCTACTTGTGGTTCAACAGTACCATTTGAAACTGGATGTGGAAGAGTGATTATGACGATCCAATCCCCCACCTTGTCCATCGTATTGTAATTGGCTGTCAACCCGATATATAAATTAGAGTAAACCCTTATCCCGATAGAAATCAATAGACGCGACGCTTTCAAGTACATAATACAAAATAAATATACCGAATTCTTGTAGCAACAGTATTTATTTTAATTAAATCTATTATCTTGTTTAAATTTATTTAGATTTATACAAAATTACCTTAGAAGTCTCTAGAACTAGACGACCTAGTACTTTCTATATCTGTATAATCTTCACTCTTCCATATTTCAATATTAGAAGTTCAATTATTAAAGTTAGCGATGCAAAGCTGTGTCGAAAAAAAAAAAGTTGCACGTTTTAGCGATCAATTAGAGAAATGTTTTTAGTCTCTGTCATAGAGAGCGCACTAGTGGTTATTATTGTGTGTGAGTTTACGTGTTAGCCAAAGTAGAATAGTGGTGATCGAATGGTTCATAACTAATATTCTTAACAAACATTTTTGTTGAAGGAATGTCTTAGGCGACATGGAGCATCTTTTATATTGTAACATTTGTTTTTATATTTTCTTCTTAGTATATACTTTATGTATATTTTGGTTTATATTATGTAGTATATTCTCAATAGTTGAAGCACGTTGTAGTGCCGAGATCACACCGCTAATAGCGCTTCCAAGCCCCACATGTTACATACACCACCGTTAGGCAGTTTTGTACAGCTATCGTTACAGTTCCTTTATATTTATTTAAACTCTTCTTGCTTATTCTTCCAGTATTTTATTTATTACTTCCTTATTAACACAATGAAATTGTAAAAAAAATCGCTTGAGCTTTCTTCGCCAAATAGTTGAAAAAATACTTGCATGCTTGTGTGAACCTTCAATGAATTGTCTTACAGCCTAACCTGAAATTTAAAATATTGGTAATGGCTTGAAAAACGGAATATTCAGAGGAAAAAAAAATATAACTGTATAAAACAAAAATATATTTAAATAAATACCAATGTATTCTGGTTTTCAAAGCATGCATCAAGGATTAATAAACTTATGACAAATAAGACTGAAGCTAAAATCATACTCAGTAAAAATAAAAACATATTGAACTCTAAAATACAAAAAAAATATTACTTTTTATTTTAAAACAAAGTCTCATTTGTCATACTTTAAACGGTGATATTTGCAAAAAAAACTAACTGCTTTATACAAATTTTCTTTTGATTAAAACTAAAGCTTGACCCCAATCAGAGTAAAAACTATGCACTGAAAATTAACATTGAAATTCTCTCACAAGCAAAATTGCACAAATAAATTAACAGATTATAAAATTAACATTAGAAGCCCCTCAAAAAAAAAAGAATTTACTAACTTGCAAGACCTATGAGTTCAAAACTTGACATTGTGCCCGGGTGTATACAGGCTTATTTCGATGGCGTACGGCCAAATCGGCATGATCCAAGCCGCTGCTGGTTTCTTCGTGTACTTCGTCATCATGGCTGAGAACGGCTTCTTGCCGATGCATCTCTTCGGTATCAGAAGAGAATGGGACTCAAAGGCCATCAACGATCTGACTGACTCCTATGGACAGGAATGGGTACGTTAACCTCACGCTTCCTCCAATTTGGTCTTGCTAAATGGAAAAGGCAACTAAAAACAATATCACAGAATGTTAGAACGTGTTGAAAATCTAGCAATAATGCCATTTGAAACAATCACATCGATCCTGTAGCTTCTGACGTCACTGCATACATGCCTTTCCCATCGTGTTAGCAAATTCAAAGACACATCAATACAAATCATTTTCTCCCAATTATCTATCAGTTGTTCAGTTTATAATGAAACTTCCCAATTTTCCAGACGTACCGCGACCGCAAGGCTCTCGAGTTTACCTGCCACACCGCATTCTTCGTCTCCATCGTGGTAGTACAATGGGCTGATCTGATCATCTGCAAGACGCGTCGTAACTCGATCATCCACCAGGGCATGCGCAACTGGGCTCTGAACTTCGGTCTCATCTTCGAAACCGCGCTCGCTGCATTCCTCTCCTACACGCCTGGAATGGACAAGGGATTGAGGATGTACCCTCTCAAGTGAGTATCATGAGCTGGGTCAATACTGAGAGTTAAAATACTTCATCATCTTCGCTGGATGAGTGCTCATGTTTGATCTGTTTGTCCTCAGGTTCGTGTGGTGGCTGCCTGCCATTCCATTCATGCTGTCGATCTTCATCTACGACGAGATCCGACGCTTCTACCTGCGCCGCAACCCCGGCGGCTGGCTCGAACAAGAGACTTACTACTAAACCGCACCGACCACTGTCCACACCGTCGTGCATCAGTTAGTTACTGCGTACATAAAGTTCATTTGTGTTCTTATATCAGACTGACAGAGGTTTGCGGTGCCGTTCCGGTATATGTGTAATCGCTGTCGTGTACGCTTCTCACCGCTTGTTACCGCATCGCTCCGCACAGGGGCACCTGTGTTTGTACCTGTCGAGTGTTCTATGTTATTCTGATGTTTCATTGCGTAACGTGACCGAGAGGACGCGGCTGCGCTGGCGCCGGTCGGGCCCGCGCCCGCCCCTCGCCACCGCACACTTTACACTATCGTTTCTAACGAACTATGTATGTATATATGCACAGTGGAGAATGAAGTTGGTATTTGTGATGATATAAAAAAAAATATACACATAATTATTTTAAATCGTGAATCATGTTATTTTTGTATCGAGATCGTTTTAAACGTTCGAGTATCTCGACTGTCATGCGACAATTTGATGAATCTTTTCGATATTTGTTGAATCTCTGTCTGATATTATTATGAGTTAGTCGCGCGGCGGCGGCGGGCGCGCAGGCGTGCGGCCCGCGGGGCGTGCGGCCCGGCCCGCTCACCGCCGGCCCGCGGGGCGTGCGGCCCGGCCCGCCGGGCGGCCCGGCCCGCTCGCCGCCGGCCCGCCATGCGGCCCAGGCCCCACGGCACGTCACGCGCAAGCGGCCGCCGACTCGGATTTCATGTTACAGTAGTACGCCCTCAGTGACACTGATGACATTATAAGATAGATTAAAAGTAATACTAATAAAAATTGTTTTTCACATACTTATGTAATAAGTAATAAATTATCGTTTAGCGGTAGTTCATCGTTCGTGAATCGAGTGGGCAGAAGTATGACGCCCGCCGCGCTCCGTGCTCGGCGGCCAACGAAACGCATTTGTTGTAAAATTAACAGTTAAGAAGCCATTATTATTATTATAATTTAAGTGAATTAGATTTAAGTTGAATTTTTCGAGTGAAAAAAGTTTAGTTGACGATTCGATCGGGTGCATGGTGTATGAGAGGTCGATGTGGAGTGCCTGAGTTTTAGTGTACTACTGCTTACTGTTAGGTAGGTAGTTGAAATTTTGATGCCGTATTTTCAATTGTAAAAGTAGATAAATAAAGCATACACAGTCGCGAACGCTTAGAGGCGCGGGGGGCGGTGCGCGCGCGTCGCACCGCTACACGTTCATACAGCACTGCCGTCGACTATTGTTCGTTCGTATCTCGTCAGCCGGCCGCCCGGCCCGGAACCGACGCCCGGCCCGGAACAGACGCTTTTCTTTTCTAAAAATAATCAGATTATTAGCGAATTTTGTCAAATTTATTAAAATAGGCTGCTCATGGTAATTACGTAAGATTTTATTTCTTAATTAAAAGATAATAACAAAACGTAGGGATGCGTAATTAGAAATTTTTAAAATTATACAGTTATGATAGAGTCATCTTATTTTAGTCCGCACTTGGCCCTTCGCGGCGCGGTAGGTGGCCGATCGTTGCCGAGCGGGCGCCGCACGGGGAGGCAGACGTGCTCCCGCCGAGGACCAAGTGGAGCGATTCATTTCAATTTTTCGTAACGAATACATATAACATTATAATAATGGTTACAAAAGTAAAATATAACATTATAGCGACTAATAAAATCTAAATTATATGAAATGTTTATAGATTTAAATGAAGTTCGTTTCTTTAGGGTGACCTTCTGTGCTTGTTTGATGAGAACGATGTACATCTCACTGACAATAGTCGTTGATGATATTATTGTAATGATCTGATCTTTGTAAGCGGTTTGTTTATCGTACACTGTAGAACTAACATTGTTTTGCGTTCGACAGTTCTTTACACCGATTCATTTTATAGTATTACTCTGTTGGCTAGGAGCGCTGTAAAAATGTAAGTGTTAATAAAAAAAACATTTTCAAAATATTAATGTGGTCTTTCATTGTTGATTTTTTTATTATTATTTTCTACCCAAATATTTTTAATACTAGCAACACAGTCGAATGACAAGCAACACTGATGTAAATCGATCGACTTGACCACACCTACACAAACACACACAAGAAAAGCTTTCAGAACTTTAAGCAATTACAATATAATGTCACCTTGATTATAAAACTTAATTAGTGTTTACATAAACATTTCGGTGTAATTGTCTAATCTTGGAGTGATATTTATAATTAAATCAAACTTAATATGAAAATCACACATACAAACTTAAAAACACATACTTACTTATAAAAATATCAAAGGCACTTACTTATTTTGGTTTTGTTTTTCTTATTTTTGTTTGAGATAACCCTTGGAATAAGGTGGAGAATTTTAGGATATACTTAATAATGTCAACTAAACTTATAGTGGACAGAAGATAAAATAAATATTAATCAAATAGAGCAAGCTGCTATTGATTTTAGACATCTAATATATTGATATTATGCTTTATTGTAGGTAAAACATATTACTATATTAACTCGGCTCATGTAGGTACATACAATAGATTACTCTTACTACTAATCTCGGGAGAAATTTGGTTAGATAGAAAACTACAGGTTGATAGCTTTTTCAAAAGCAAAAGAGGATAATAAACAAAAAATCATAAGATTAGCAGAATGATTCTGATTTTAATTTAAAAAAAGAATAACCTATTAGATTTGTTAAAACTACTTAACTCATAAATAAAAACAAAAGAATAATTTTGTTAGTTCTTACTATAAAAGAAAATACGTTACCTACATAAATGGAATAGTATGTTTAGTAAAAATATGTCAGCAAGATTGGTAAATTATACACTGTAAGAGATATCGCCGTCAAATTATTACCATGAATTCAACACTGGTGGGCTAGGAACATAAAACTCACCTACCTGGCGCTCTAAGACCTGGTGGGTCTAAGAGCACCAGCAACATGTACTTACTGAATTGAAATATCCATTACAGCCTGTTTAAAGATAGGGAGGCTGTCACTGCAAACAAGACAAATCGTTTATGTACCTATGTGCTCAGTCATAAGATTATATATTCTCTGTTGACAGGTGTCTCATAATAATTCCAATACATAAACCCACTCAGGAAATAACTCTAATCTTTAAAGAAAGTGCCTACTATATTGGATAGGTATGTACCTACTAGGGAAATAAAATAGAAAGCCTTTTATTCCAATACGGCAGTAAAGCCTCCATTAGCCAGTCTGTTACTCACTAATGGATTTAGAACTCTCATTTTAATCCGGAAATAAACGACTTTGTACAGTATTGCTATTTCCTTTTATTAATCTCACGCGTGTCTCATTTTTATGGCAAATGGCCTTCGATTTCCAATACTAATACATTTCCTGAAAGACACCTGAATAATGTTCAATTTGCTAAAAGCCTTCCATACTGATGGATAGTTTATTTATATTTACACAAATCCTCGTTGATTTATGTGTGGGTGACTGCAGTTATATGGCTCTGGCAGATCTCCAATGTCCTAATTGCAACACTGTAACGTACCTACTAACTGAGTGCTTAGGTGTACAAATAGAAATTTCTTTACTTTTCATCTGTTGTGTGTACTTGTGTAGCTGTTTCGATTGAGGGGCATTTGTAGGTATTTATTAGCAAATTTAATTAAGTACCTACTTACTACTAAGTTTTTCCCTAAGTAAGGGCTCATTCCCTAGAAATTGACCTTTATGTAAATATAATTTATGCAGACCTCATCAGTGTAATATGACATATTTATGTAGTTACTTAGATATAATACTAATACTTCATTCTAAAAGAATGTAGGTGGTATAGCCGAAGGGTGCGAGGGCACGTGCCGCCCTCGGCCTTGACGACAAGCTCCTCCGACTATACGTATGTATACAGAAACGAAGTACACCTGTAAGCGGGTCCTTCGTCCTATAGCGGCGCAGAATATTCCACACGCCCCTACGTGCCCCTCGCGTACAGCGCATGTGCACCACTGACAGCTCGACCGTGCCAACACGTCCCAATTATTTCCCTGTTCGCTTTATTGTCGCATTATATTCAACGGAGATTTTCGTCGAATGTTTCTTATCAGATCAGTGAGAGTTGGAAGCGTGAGATCGTGGCGCGCAACGATGCGCCCCGCGGGCTCCCAGTGAGCCAGAATGGTGGCCAACATCGGCGTCATCAACCCCTCTAATGGTAAACATCTTTGTCACAAGGTCGTGTTTGAAGTTTGAGCGGAGTTTTGAGTGTTTGTCGTGTGTACAGTGGAGGCGACAGCGTACATAAGCGCGGTAGCGGCGTTCGCCGTGGTGGTGTTGGTGGTGCTGCTGTTCCTGGGCAGGCGCTGGTGCTACTCCGCCGTCTTCAGCCGCAAGTGCTGCGATGACATCCTAGCTGTGAACCCTCGCGTCGCTGCCCCCCGTCTCCCCCTCGACAATGCTCAATTCGGTAAGCATACAACCTTTGTTTTGCTTCTGTGTTACTAAGCTACTTTATGTCTTATATTTCATTAGAACAGTACGAAAGTTTTCTTGTTGCTAACACAATAGATGTTAAAATATCACATTAAGTTTAAGTATGTAATATTTTTCTCTATAAATTCTAAGTATAGAATATGAAAACCTTCACCTTTATAAAATATACCTATGGCTATTGATTATGTGATTAATTATTAACATTTGGATTTCGGTAGAGCGAAGTCATTTGTGAAAGCGTTATTGTGTAGTATAGAAGAACTAACGTTCATTTAGTGTTAAATGTACCGTCAAGGGCGTCGTGTGCGTCATGAAGGTCTTGTATTAATTTCTTTACCTGTTATATTACCTATATCTAGGTGTTTTTTACACACATAGAAATGTAGAGGACGATATATGCTAGAACTTAGTCTACAGATAGAGTAGCTTAGTTCGGGTTAGGGCAATATTGTATATCGATTGACGTTGTCCGTACGTCTGTGTTGTTATAGATGCTTTGTCGAAACCGAACCATTACCCCGAACGAATATTCACATTCGAGGCGTCCGACTCGGATGAAGAGCTGCGTTTGCGCATCCAACAGGTGAGACAGTAGACCGTTCGACATTTGAATTTGAATCTCTTCCGCTATGACCAGTTTCACGCTTTTATTATGTTAATACTTGCATTCCGTATTTGTTAAATCCGAAGATCTCCATATAAATCAACCAGTCTTTGTGTATGACTCATCACGATGACATTTTAACTGTTAATAAACTTCTCATTTAACTCCGGTATTTAGGGCAACTCAAACGTCAGTCCGGAAATAAACGGAATTGCAATAATTTACATAATTTAACTCCCTACTGCGCAATATCCTGTTATCCTGAGTGCATCACTACTAAATGTACGAAATTCCAGACTCTGGACTATAAATATAGCCCGCGGATTTGGTATTTCAGTGAGATCCGAACGCGGAACGGTATTACAGCAGCACCGTTTACTTGAATAAGATTCTCATTACCATTTTCTTAAGACAGTCTAAAGCTCTTCAAGGGGTTATAATAGTCCTTTTAGATGGAATACCCCACAATCAGGAGATTTCGCTAGCCACTCTCGCGGTATTCATGAATTGCAAATGAGATATTCATTATATGATTACCATCTTCATATGCGCTGCATTTTAGAGGAGTCTCTTTATACTTATCTACGTAGTTAACATTTTAGTTTTTTTATTAAATTACATATAATAGCATGTGAATTTTATTCTCTTTTATACTTATTTCGTTCTCTACTACTTATGTTGTGTCTAATTCGTGTATTTAATCACTTCTTATAATTTACACGGACATTCTAACCTTATTTATAACTCGGCTTGCAACATCGGCAACACCAAATGTTTAATCACCATGATCAGTGTTGGAAACCAGGGCAATATTTTGGGGGCGAGTGCTTAACTGGTCCAGAAGCCTTATGTTTTAGAATCATGATTGTTCGAGTGAGAGAGAGAGATAACGCTAGACAGGACGTATAGCCCTATCTCTTTTTCTCAACGGAACAATTATGGCCACTTCATAATACAGCCCCAGCGCGCTCATTTGTTTCTTCGCTCGCCAATCTGACCGTTGCTCCAATAGATGTTACAGGCCTTCCATCCCACCAAATTAAAATAACTGTCAAAATCCTTGCTCATCCACGATTCCTGAACTCTGAAACTTCACAGGATAAGGAAGAGGTGGAATGCCACTACGAGGAAAAGAACGAGAACGCGGCAGCTCCGAAGCTGGACGTAGAACTGGTGGAGAGCAAGCTACGGGAGACCAGTCTGAGGGAGACTGCGCTCAGAGAGACCAGGATTGATGAGGTGGTTCCAAAGAGGGCGGAGTACATACACACGCTGGAGGCGCAGAGCAGCATCGACAGTGATGTTATTGCTCATAATGTAAGTCTTAAATCGTATACTTACCCTTTACAGTTATTTTACGTCTGGCAGCAGAAACCCAATAGCAACCTTATTGTAACGACAATAAAGATCACTGTGATTTTGATAGTTATGCAAAATAATTGTGAGAGGAATATACCACTTCTGATCTAAATTCTAGGGTTTAAAATTGTCTGTGATCCCAAAACAAAAGACGAACGACAGCCAGCTTGATAAATAAAGCTCAAAACACACACAAGGGGGGAGCGGCTCGGGCGCGGGAGTTCGGCGTCGTAATTCAAGGAATTATATGGATGTCAACGCACAGAACGCGAGCCCGGATTATGAAGATTTTAAATATGTCCACCCAACCCGCTACCGCCCCGCGCCCGACCCACTGCCGTCCAGCGCCCGACCCGACCCGCTCCCGCCCCGCACCCGCCTTGTGTGTGTTTTGAGCTTAAGTTTTCGCGGCCGCCTAGCGCCCTGAACCACTTGTAAGGCGATTTGGCGATGCGTTTCCGGCCAGAGACAAAATGAAAACTTTGAGTAAGTTTCATGTGGCTTTAACTTTGGCAGCGCCCTTTCTCTTCAAACTAGAAGTGTGTCTGATTAGTGGCAGGAACGTGAAGAGTGTTTGAAGTTCCACAGTCGAAAAATTTCGCCACTATTTTCCATCCCGATATCATCAAAATAGTCTTAGTAAAAGTGTAAAAGTACTTACCACAGACTAAGTAGTACGACTATACAGAACCGACAGTAGGTGATAGACGTGCGTACAAGTACGCGGTCTTTAAAAGTTCGCGACCTTACTCGGCTCGCCGTCGGTGACACACGTGAAGCTTGCTGCTTGCTGGCTCGCGACTCACGGCGTTGACAGACGGGCGAATAAGCTCGCCGAGCCATAAGTACGCGCGCTTCTATCACCCCTTTTAGAGTGCTCATCACATAAAAAGAACGCTGGAAACTTACTGCACTAGTTCATGTGAGCGCTCTTTTTACGTGACGAGAACCTTACCACAGTTACCACAGAATATTACTTAGTGTTATGCACAGTGTTATGTATTATCAATGGTACCTAGGACTAGTCATAACAAGCGTCTTACTTAAGGATGCGCTAAGGTAGCCCGCGAAATTCAAATTTTTTTAAGTTTTTTGCAATTTGCAGGTCAGTATCAGGTTGTATGTTGATCTAAATATGATTTGCGGCCGTAACAAATATGAATTTACAGAATTATAATCATTAGAATCAGCAATAAAACTCCTTAAGTACAGATAAGTGCCAAATGTCATGATTTCATGAAAGAAATAGTCATTCAATGCACTTACACATTTCGCGGGCTACCTTAGCGCATCCCCCTTATGGGGTCTTATTCGTATATTTTGGAAGTCAACCGACATTCTTTATGTTTTTTTTTTTATCCAGGACACGTCTCTCCTCTGTGGCGAAAGCAGCAGTTCCCAGGAGCGTGGCTCCTTAGAACTGACGTTATTTTACGATGCTCCAGTTCGCAGTATGACAGTCCACATCCTGCAGGCGAAGACCCTGCCGCAGAGGAGTACGGGGCAGATACTGCAGAGTCAGGTATGTTGTAACAATTCTCAAAAAGGAATGGAGATGGCAATGGTTAGTGAAACTCAGTACTGGCTAATATTGGGATGATTAACGGTCCTTTTAAATAAATCAACGGCATCGAACCCAGTTGAAAAGGAATCCGAATTGTCAGCTAAAAACGTGGTCTACCACTCTTCAAATTCTTTCGCACTACGTATAACAATAACGGCTGTTTTCATGCGTTCATAGTTCAATAGTTCCAGGAAATGTTGTCAAGTGATAGTCCGGTTCCGTCGCCGACCGTATATATATTTATTTTTGAACCCTCTTCCCTCTTTGCATCGCAACTCTGTCATGCCAACATTTTATACGAAGCTCAAGAAAGATCAATGTGCAATACCAGAAATAGGTACATTATACCTTCCATAAACATTATGCTAAGTATTATTTATTGATATGGATAATATTTGCATTTCCGTTTGGCAATAACGCGTAAATCATTTAAATTAGAACCTTACATCAGTAGAATAAATGCCGCAAGCTCAAGATGCGTCATCGTGGAATGCAACAATGTAAGTAGGCATTATGAATAAATTATAAAACAATGTCTTTGTCTTATACTAACCTTTTTCCACAGGTTCGAGTTGTGTTATTGCCTTTAAAAAAGCAAAAATACAAATCAAAAATACGGAATGGGGAAAATCCTCAGTACATGGAGAGTTTTGTATTTCACAAGATCAATCCAGGTAAATAGATTCCTCCATCTTATTCTTTTTTATAATTAAAATTTTAATATTGTTTTATGGTTGTAACTTGTTGAATACATGTGTTTAAAAGTATTCTATACATATAAGTATTTCAGATACAATTTAGATGTTTAAGTTTGGCATAACTTTACTCTTGGTTAATTAATACAGGGGCCAATGTTTCATAATCTCAAATTAATTAAAATTATTCACTCTTTCCTATTGTTTCCAAATACAATGCTGAAATCTCCATAGTCTCTGTCTTTTGAAATGTAAACAGAGTGAAATGTAAACATATTTAATGGACAGACTATAATTATACAGAAAGACTATAATTGGACAGACTATAATTATATAATTATACAGACATATTTTGTGCATTAAGTGCATTTCCAAGAATCCGTTTGTTTATCCTGAAATCAGTTTATTCTGAACATAAACATTGTACAAATAGTACCAAGGAGCATTATCATATCCACCGACATACATATTGTATATACGATATTCTAATAATAGCCAGTTTTAGTTACTGTTGATTATTATAGTAAAATTCTAATAAGTGTTCTATTTTTCCATTACTGAAAAATTCCTATATGAACGAAATGACAACACTCGATTCTGATTGGAATATCTCAAAAGGCACAATTAACCAAATATATTCTTACTTGGCGGGATTCAAAACACACAGTTTCGATCAGTTGTGGACTAATTTCAGACCAGTCACGTGAGACTTGATCGATCGATCATTGAATTCTCTCTGTTTCCAGGAAACAACCACGTTCCATCTCTTTTATTTTCCATTTAGCTTGAATAAATCTTAACTATTATTATAAATACGAAAGTGAATTTGTTTGTTACGCTTATTACTATATTAATGAAATTTGGCACAGGGGTAGACCTTGACCTTTTTTTTATTATCCTCATGGATGTTATGTCGGACTCCTACCGACTAAATCCCCACTGTTCCTACTTCTACCATGAGTCGGGGGCCCGGGAGATACTTGTACATTCGCCGCAACCCCGACTGGTATCAGCCCGCCATGCCTAGCGGGCCCCATCACAAAATGCGACTGATCCCACGACCGCACGTCCTCCTATAAAGGCACGCATGATGTGCGGCGTGCCACCTCTTTGGACCTGACTGCTCGAGCAACGACACAGCCCCCAATTTCGCCGCCCGCAGGCCCCTCCTCATGGTGGCCGGAGATCATTAAGCGCCCTTCGATGCCCAGCTGCTCTTCTGGTGCGGGTGGAATGAGAGGTATTCTCTCTCTCCCTCTCCGTCGCCTCCTTTGCATGCATCACCTCCCCGAAAAAAGAGGCGACAGCATCCCACGCGTTTTCGCTTCCGACCATGGACTGAATCACGACCGGAAACGTAAGATCACCCGCACCAAGCGTTGAGACGAGGGCACAGCGCTGTTGGGCCCAAGCTGAGCACTTCTCCAGCGTATGTTGTGCCGTGTCCTCGGAGCAGTCCGCACAGTGATAACAAGCGGGCGTCCGCTCCCGACCTATGCGACGCAAATACTTCCCGAAACATCCATGTCCACTAAGCACCTGCGTCAGCCGGAAACTGAGGGCTCCATGCTGCCTCTCCAGCCATTGCTCCATAACAGGCCTTACCGCCATTATTGTGGCGAGCCTAGCCCACCTAGGTTGCGCAAGTCGCTCCCTCCATTCAGCCACTAGGATCTGCCGGAGCTCGGTCCTTCGTGCCTCAAATTCCCGGGGAACCGGACGCTGACCACTCGTTAGCTCCACCTTCCGCCAGCGATATAAGGACGCTAGGATTTTCGCGTCCAGATCCCAGGGCATTGATCCGGCCAGGAGAGTTGCTGCCTCGTAGGAGATCGTACGGGATCCCCTTATCACCCTAACAGCCATCGCTCTCTGCGGCCTTCGTAATATTGCAACGTTGCGGGCCGTCAGGTTGTCCGCCCACACGGGCGCCCCATATAGAGCCATGGACCGCACGATCCCCACGAACAGCCTCCGACAGGAGGCGATGGGCCCCCCCAAATTGGGTAAAATTCATTAACCTGGGGACCAACCGCTGATTGTGCGGCCCGAAGTCCCACCGGCTATCGAGGACAAGTCCCAGGTATTTCATTGTCGACTCGACACCGATGCGGACGCCTCCCACCACTATTTGTAAATCCCGGGGTGGCTTGTTCCGAGGCCCATGGAAACAGAGAGCCTCAGACTTGTGCAAAGCCACCTCGAGACCCAAACGCCGGATCCTTCCAACGACCTGCGCAACCCCTGCCGTGGCCACTATGGCTGATTGCTGATGAGTTTGCCCCCGGGCTATTACCAATGTGTCATCGGCGTAGCAGATAATGTTAACACCGGGGGGAAGTGCACCGCGCAGCACCCAGTCGTACCCAATGTTCCACAGCACCGGCCCCAGGACCGAGCCCTGTGGAACACCGTACGACGTCTCTTGCCGTCTCCACCCTTCCCGACCTGGGTAGATAACGGCTCTCTCCGCCAAATAGTCCCCGATAATGCGACGGAGGTAGACAGGCACACGATGATACACGAAAACCTCCCTTATGCAACACCAGGGCAAGGTGTTAAAGGCGTTGGCGATATCCAGAGACACCGCCAAGACAACCTCACCCTAGGAAACTGCTTCCTCCCGTCTTCCGCTAGAGCTCTTAAGCGCATGATGGCGTCCACGGTGGAGCGCCCCCGCCGAAAACCAAACTGGTTATCCGCCAAATCTGGCCCACATCAGTGAAGTGCCGAACGAGGCGGTCAGAAATTATTTTCTGTAATAACTTGCTCGCCTCGTCCAAGAGCACAATAGGCCTGTATGCCGATGGAGAGTCTGCAGGGCGCCCCTCCTTCCTCAGCAGGACCAGCTTGCCAACTTTCCACCGCCGTGGAAACTGACCTCGCTCGAGGAATGCGCTAAAAAGGCCTGCGAATCGGGGCCAGAGAGCCCCCATAGACAAGGCCAGTGCACGGCCCGGTATGCCGTCCGGCCCTAGGGCAGTATTTTTGGCTTGAAGCCGCAGCACCTCGGCTCTCAATTCTGCCTGGGTCACTTCAGGGACGTCGTCGTCATCGTCGCCATGGAATAGGCCATAGGATACTTTCTATCCCGATATTCCCACAGGATAGAAACCGCGGGCGCAACTAGTACATAATAAACCATTAGTACTTATGTCATCATGATTGTCTTTTTGCCCTTGTCCAATGTTACTTCGGATTTACATTACATTTGCTTCACAACACCAATAAAACACACACCAATAAAAATAAAAGTATCATCCAGACTCTACTTCTCCAAGTCAACGAAAAGATTAATGTGAAAAAGAATGTTCTTAAAAAAAAAACGATACATCAAAACCGCCGTTCTCAGAGGACGTGCACGGTCTCGGCCTTCGTATACGCATCTACGGGTGCGAGCGTATGCGTCGTCAGCGCTTACTGGGCGAGGCAACTGTCAGCTTCGCCACACTTAACCTGGAGGTTGAGAACAGCTTGTGGATGCAGCTGATGCCGCGGCAGCATCATCAGCCTAGCTTACAAGTTAATAAGGTAAAGATTATCATGAGTTATGTTATTTTTGACAGCGTAGATGGAACTTATCATTTTTAATTGTATTTATTAATCTTAAAGTTGATTTTCTTTTTTTTATTTAATAAAAAGTATAATGTATTAATAATATTAAAAATTAGATAGGTAAATAAGTAACTCCTAGTCAAATATATTAAACTAATATTTTTGTAACTGACTATTTTAATTCACAGCAGTCTATTGTAGCCCATTCTACAGTTTGTCTCATATCATAAGGATATCCTGTATTTCCAAGAGATTTTATTTTAAAACTGAATATTATAACGGATGTAGGTAACATTAAAATAACACTGAAATGCTGAAAAGACGCGCAAGAAATAATTTTGTGTCGATTTAGAATTATTATTATTATGGTAATAAAAGTAACAGCTAGTGTTCAGCAACCTTCCTTTGCAGCCCGTACGATCACTCGATTAAATCTACCATCCAAGATTATTTAAATATTTAAAGATTGAAAACACTATACCTCCATTAATTCTTAATTACCAGCTCCCGAAACTAGAGCTGAACCACTCAATGACGGGCATCCTGGCCAGTCCATCGTCAATAGGAACAGTGACAACTCCTGGAGCAGGTGGCCCCGGCGGCGAAGCGTGCAGTCTCGCTCGTTCAGACTCCGCATCGTCGTGCTGCAGCGCCAGATCTGCCCCAGAACTGCTGCTCGGACTGCAGTATAACTCTACCACCGGACATCTTTCTGTAGAAGTAAGACAAGTAATAGAAGGCGTAGCCATGATCAAAATGTGTGTTTTTAGACTGCAGAGCAAGCAAAGCAATGTAGAGCCGGAATATTTGAATAAGAACTGCTGATCTGCAAAGTTATTTTCAGAAGAATTTACCTTGACGACGAGCTCCTTAACTGTGGCTGTTTTTGCCTTGAAATATGGTTTAAAACTATATAAATGTGGTGTATAAAAATATAAAACTTATAAAATAATAAAAATAAAATAATAATATATACGTAATAAAGTTTCCTTTAAGTTCTATCCAGGGTAGCTAGCCAATACGGTTTAAGGCATCTCTGTTGTCTCTAAAATGTCATCCCAATTATCCTGAAACCCTGTTCTTCAATTGATTCCCTTACACCATTGCAGATAATAAAAGGCACCCACTTCCGCAAACTATCCCCGAACAAAGCGCCTGACACGTACGTGAAGCTGTGTCTCATCAGCTCGCTGGGCATGGAGATGGGGCGCTGCAAGTCTACCACACGACGCGCGCAGTCCAACCCGCTGTATAAAGAGCTCTTCATCTTTCAGGTAAACATTGACATATTGATATTGGTAATACAAGGCGGCCAACACATACGTGAAGCTGTTCCTCATCAGTTCGCTCGGCATGGAGATGGGTCGCTAGAAGTCTACCACAAGACTCGCGCAGTCCAACCCGCTGTATAAGGAGCTCTTTAGATTTAAGGTCCGGGCAAAATACCCTTTTTAAACTTCGACCAATCAGGGTCAGCGCCACGAAAACGGCCCGAAAAAAAGACAACGTGACTTCATGTTGTGCGATCAAAAATAGAATAAGCACCAATTATTACCGACATATTCTTTCAACCCACTTGCTTTGACCTTAAGTTTTATTTTTGAATTAATATTTTTTTGAATTAATATTATTAATTAAATTTTCTATTTTGTCCTCAAAAGTGACCCCTATTTTCAAAATCATTTATTTACGTCCGTGTTTCAACTTGATCGGTCCATTGGACTCGGAGCAAATTTTATTTATTTATTTAAACATGTTTCCTTTGCCATTACACATAATATCTAATGCGACAAAATAACTTAATTGGCTGTAACAGACAGACAGACAGACATACGAGTGATCCCATAAGGGATCCGTTTTTTCCTTTTGAGATACGGAACCCTAAAAATAAGAATGCTGAAGGCGATGGAAATGAACTGTATGTGTTGATGGTTAAAATAAAACGAAAGCCGGTGAGAATAAAAGGAACTATAATGGGAAATAATGAAAAATATAACAAAAATGGAAAAATACAGGGAAAAATCAACCAAACCAAACCTTTGACATAAAGCAGCACAAGACAAGTGAAAATAAAAGAAGAAACAGTCAAAATAAAAAAATAAAAAAAATCTTCCCAACCAAGGAGTCTGTAACATTCCACCACCTTGTGCATGAAAGTGCACAAACTACTTGGCAGGTTATGTGGAAAGCCTTACGAGCTTCTTGGCTGGCCGACGAAGCAAGCCACCTGAAGTGGCTACGTCCACCACCCTTATTATGCCATCTTTGCCCGGAAAGGTTGCAGCAACACGGCCACGAGGCCAAGTACCACGGGGCAAATTTTCGTCAACTAGGAGGACAATGTCCCCAATATTGAGAGCTTGCTGCCTGCTGTCCCCAATCTGTCGTGGCTGCATAGTGGGCAAAATTTCTCTTATCCAACGGTGCCAAAAATGGTCAGCCAGTCGTAGTGCTTTCCGCCAATCTGATCGTCTTAATAAGTCCCGGTCATCCAGTATTGAAGGAAGAATTTGGTTGGACGATGAGCAGAGCAGAAAATGAAAAGGAGTGAGGGTCTCTTGGTCTTCGTGACAAACTGAAACGTGACTGAGAGGGCGAGAGTTAACTATAGCTTCGGCTTCTAGCAAGAGGGTCACGAGCACTTCTTCGTTCGGTGCTTTTTCGTGCAGGGTAGCATTTAATGCAACTTTCACGCTGCGGACCAGCCTTTCCCAACATCCTCCGAAGAACGGAGCTGCAGCGGGGATGAAGCTCCATTTGATTCCTCTGTTTGCGGCGAAATTTTCGACTTCAGGGTGGTAAAAATCCCGAAGTATTCGGTTTGCACCAACAAAACATGTGCCGTTGTCTGAATATATCGTGTCGGGAGTGCCTCTTCTCGCAATAAAACGACGCAGGCTCATTATGGCAGAATCCGCTGACAAAGAATGTACCAATTCTAGGTGGACAGCCCTGGACGTCATGCAGGTAAAAAGTGCAACATAACGTTTTTCTCTCCTTCGGCCAATGGAGGTGATGATTCGGCCAAAATAGTCCACCCCTGTATAAGTGAATGGACGGCGATGGTGAGCAAGCTGATGTGCCGGGAGATCCCCTGTCTTAGGAACGATGGGTTTTCCCTTAACTTTGCAAATTAGACATTGGTGGGCCACACTTCTGACCGAGCTGCGTATGCGTAAGATCCAATATTTTTGCCTTAACTCATTTATCACAGTTTCGTTATTGGCATGACCTGCTCTGCGGTGATAATAATGCACCAACAAACGGACGACATGATGGCGACCATCTAATAGAATGGGGCGTTTCACATCGGCGCTGACGTTTTCGACTGCTCTGATTCTTCCGTCCAACCGCAGCAAACCGTCTTCTCCCATTATGGGTGAAAGTTTCCATAAGAGACTAGATTTGAGCAACGTCTTGAATGATGGAGTGAATTTCTACTGAAAACGTTTCTGACTGTAAGCGTTGTAGAATATGCCTTTCTGCGGCTTCCATGAATTCAGCTGACAAGGGCAATAGAGTGGTGGACGCTAATAAAGTCGTACAACGGTGGTCTCTAACTGCGGTGTTAGGGACAGTGACTCTAGTACGGTCCAAAAGTGAGCGAAATTTGGCCGCAGCCTGCAAAACGCGAGCAGTAGCGCGGAGTAAACGTAGCCAGTCACTAAAACGATTAAAATCTGCTGTTATAACCAGATGAGCAACCACAAGTTCGGGAAATCGTTTACGTTCCTCCTGAACCATAAGCTGGCCAGTTGGTTCTACAGGCCAATCCTCCGGATCTTTTAGAAGAAATGGAGGTCCCGTGAACCATCGGTGATTGGAATTTAAATGAAGAGGTTTCATACGAGTAGCGTCGTCTGCGACGTTCAAGTCTGTTGGGACCCATCGCCAATCATGCACTCGTGAATTTTCCGTTATTTCCCCGATCGGGGAAGTACAGGTATTAAAACAGTTGCCACGTTTAAGTGCCGATCTTAAAGAGCTGGGTGTTATATCCAATAGGGTTCGTAATAGTTTAGCTACAATGAAATTTCTCAACCATCGGGAATATTTACATTCGCCTGAGATTTTCCATGTCATTTTAGGTAAACTAAACCCATTGTTAAAATTGAGATGGTCTGACTACGCTTCAGACATTTCAAGCCCTTCGTTGTCAAAACTTGAAATTTTATCCGATTTTTTAATTAGGGAACATGAGCGATACACTAAGTTCGCCTTTTCGCCTGAATCAGGAGTACCGGTCACACCTCTCAAACGTGAAATTATTCACTCTGTGTCACACGATAAAAATAAGGGTAACGAAAAAACAGAATGTGTTTTTTGTAAAAAAAGTCACAATGTCAAACATTATGACGAAATCAAAACTTTGTCAGTCGACGAGAGATGGCGTTGGATACGAGAAAAGAAGGTTTGTTATAAATGTTTAAAGCGTAATTCGCACCAATGGAAATCGTGTAAGGTAAACCCTTGTGGCGTCGACGGCTGTTCCTATCGCCACCATCCTCTTTTACATGGTAGGCAGGGTTTGGTTTTAGTGACATCGCATGCACTCGATACACGGTCCTGCAACAAGGCTGTGTGTGCAGCTGCGTCTGACATTGTCGCTCCCTCAACATCATCAGCTACAACCGCTCCGCAAGTATCACCACCGGAAGATAGGGTAACCGTTTCAAACACAGGTATCCAGCGCGAACATTCAGAACACATTTCAACATTAACGAAAAGCAACACACATTTAAAAACATTTTTTAAATTGGTTCCAGTTATAGTATCTGGCCCAGCTGGTGACTTTGAAACGTTCGCTCTGCTTGACGACGGGAGCACAGCGACGTTAATTGACTCAGACGTAGCTGCACGCATAGGTTTGTCAGGACCACAGGAATGTATAGCGGTCAACGGTGTTGGTGGTTTGCAGAAAAGAGCCAATATTTCTTATGTTGACTTTTACATACAAGGAAAATTCGAAACTGAGAAATACCTAATCAAACGTGCTAGGGCTATGCCTTCTCTTAGTTTAAGTACACAAACACTGTCTAAACAAACGGTTGACTTATACAACCACTTACAAGATTTGGCTGGTGTCCTGGTTCATACTGACGCAACACCGACTGTCCTTATCGGCGCCGAGCATTGGCACCTATCGATAACACACGAAGCCCGCACCGGCCGTCGCCATGAACCAGTAGCTTGCCATACATTGTTGGGCTGGACTTTATATGGAGTTGCTTCTAGTAAAACTAAACCAGTCGAATTTATTAACCATTGTCAGTTGGACCACACCGAGCTTACTGAACATGACCGTTTAGAACATCTCATAAAAGAACAGTACAAGCTTGATTCACTAGGTATTTCTAAGCGTGAGACTCTCCATAGCAGACAGGATTTGCGGGCTGTTGAAATCTTAGACTCTACTACTACACGTTTACCAACTGGTAGGTACCAAGTAGGGCTGCCGTGGCGGGACAACATTGAATGTGTTCCAGATAGCTATCCACAAGCTCACTCTCGCTTCATCAGTCTTGAGAGGCGTATGTTACGAGAGCCAGAATTTGCCGATGCATACAAAAATTTCGTTAGAAACATGTTTGATAAGGGATATGCGGAGGAGTGTGACCCTGACACATATTATAGTAATTCCGCATGTACAGGCATTCTTACTAGCCCCAATACAGATAACTCGATGCCAAAAATAAGGTGGTATTTACCACATTTTGGTGTGTATCACCCGCAAAAGCGTAAGCTTCGAGTCGTACATGACGCGGCTGCTACGAATCAAGGAGTTTCTTTGAACTCCTTGCTTCTCCAGGGGCCTGATCTTTTAGAGAACTTGTTAGGAATTATTTTTCGATTTAGAGAGAGCAGTGTCGCCATATCAGCTGACATCAGGGAAATGTTTCCTCAAATACGAATCCGAGAACAAGATAGAGATGCGCTACGTTTTCTTTGGCGCGACGTTCAGTCAAAAGATACAACGCCTATAAAAGAGTATCGAATGACTGCTGTTATCTTTGGAGCGTCGTCCAGTCCATTTACTGCCCTGTACGTAAAAAACAAAAATGCCATGTTGCCTCAAGATTTGTATCCGGAAGCAACCAACGCTAGCGTGCATACCAGTTATATGGATGACTATCTAGATAGTGTGGACGACGTCACCAAGGCTGCCCAGCTGTCATCTGATATAGTCACTATCCATCGTAATGCCTGTTTCGAAATGCGTGACTGGATCTCTAACAATCCGGAAGCGCTGCGTCTTCTTCCAAAAGATTTGTGTGCTGCACAACCAACTGAAGTAGAACTTGGTAATGATTCCACCTCTGTCAATAAAGTCTTAGGCATTTCATGGAATCCGGTATCAGACACTATAGGTTTTAGGACTGGTTTAGAAGGTTGTAAGGTACAAGAGTTTTTAAGTAAACGAAAAGTTTTGTCCCACCTTATGAAAGTCTACGACCCGTTAGGGTTACTCGGACCAATAGTTGTAAAGGGTCGAATCCTACTCCAAGAGGTCTGGAGATCAAATATCGACTGGGACACACCGTTTTCGCCCTCAGAGGTTTTGAGGTGGGGTGAATGGTTTAAAGAGCTCTCTGAAATATCGACTCTTAGAATTCCTCGGTGGTACGCTAATGCAAATGGCGAACCTTTACACAGGGAACTTCATGTTTTTGCAGATGCGAGCGAGCTTGCCTATGCCTGTGTATCCTTTTGGCGTTTCGTCTATTCCAACGGTACCATCAAGCTCGCCCTCATTGCTAGTAAAGCGAGAGTAGCACCATTGAAACCGACATCAATTCCGCGTCTAGAATTACAAGCTGCTTTAATTGCCTCTCGCCTTGCTGTCACTATCAAGGAATTTCATAGAAAAAAGCCAATCCGCACATTCCTTTGGACGGACTCAAAAACAGTCCTTGGTTGGCTCAGGAATGACGCACGTACGTTCAAGCCTTTTGTGGCCCATCGAATCGGGGAAATAACGGAAAATTCACGAGTGCATGATTGGCGATGGGTCCCAACAGACTTGAACGTCGCAGACGACGCTACTCGTATGAAACCTCTTCATTTAAATTCCAATCACCGATGGTTCACGGGACCTCCATTTCTTCTAAAAGATCCGGAGGATTGGCCTGTAGAACCAACTGGCCAGCTTATGGTTCAGGAGGAACGTAAACGATTTCCCGAACTTGTGGTTGCTCATCTGGTTATAACAGCAGATTTTAATCGTTTTAGTGACTGGCTACGTTTACTCCGCGCTACTGCTCGCGTTTTGCAGGCTGCGGCTAAATTTCGCTCACTTTTGGACCGTACTAGAGTCACTGTCCCTAACACCGCAGTTAGAGACCACCGTTGTACGACTTTATTAGCGTCCACCACTCTATTGCCCTTGTCAGCTGAATTCATGGAAGCCGCAGAAAGGCATATTCTACAACGCTTACAGTCAGAAACGTTTTCAGTAGAAATTCACTCCATCATTCAAGACGTTGCTCAAATCTAGTCTCTTATGGAAACTTTCACCCATAATGGGAGAAGACGGTTTGCTGCGGTTGGACGGAAGAATCAGAGCAGTCGAAAACGTCAGCGCCGATGTGAAACGCCCCATTCTATTAGATGGTCGCCATCATGTCGTCCGTTTGTTGGTGCATTATTATCACCGCAGAGCAGGTCATGCCAATAACGAAACTGTGATAAATGAGTTAAGGCAAAAATATTGGATCTTACGCATACGCAGCTCGGTCAGAAGTGTGGCCCACCAATGTCTAATTTGCAAAGTTAAGGGAAAACCCATCGTTCCTAAGACAGGGGATCTCCCGGCACATCAGCTTGCTCACCATCGCCGTCCATTCACTTATACAGGGGTGGACTATTTTGGCCGAATCATCACCTCCATTGGCCGAAGGAGAGAAAAACGTTATGTTGCACTTTTTACCTGCATGACGTCCAGGGCTGTCCACCTAGAATTGGTACATTCTTTGTCAGCGGATTCTGCCATAATGAGCCTGCGTCGTTTTATTGCGAGAAGAGGCACTCCCGACACGATATATTCAGACCAAAAATGAAGGCGATGGAAATGAACTGTATGTGTTGATGGTTAAAATAAAACGAAAGCCGGTGAGAATAAAAGGAACTATAATGGGAAATAATGAAAAATATAACAAAAATGGAAAAATACAGGGAAAAACCAACCAAACCAAACCTTTGACATAAAGCAGCACAAGACAAGTGAAAATAAAAGAAGAAACAGTCAAAATATAAAAAATATAAAAATCTTCCCAACCAAGGAGTCTGTAACAAATGCCATGGGGAACATTCGAACCAACCTACAATATTTGTGTTGCAGGTAGCTCTATTCCAACTAACAGAGGTAACACTAATGGTGTCAGTGTGGTGGCGACGCAGCGTAAAGCGCAACGAGATGGTGGGCTGGTTCGCAATGGGACACAGCGCCTCAGGACGAGAGGAGGAACGGCACTGGCAGGAGTTGTGCGAACGACAGGGAGAACAGGTGACTATGATGCTGGGGTTTTAATTAAAAAATTTGGGGCCATAATTTTACCAGGACGCTTAGCATGACCACAATAAAAACGGGTTTTGTCTACGGAAGAATAGATAAAATGACAGATTAACAGTCACAATCTGTCATTTTGTCTATTCTTCCGTCGACAAATCCCGTAGAAAACTCGTTTCTATGGTTGTCATGCTACGCGTGCAGTGTGGGGAGAGACGGGAGCTATAAAAGATAAATGGCCCCATCTTTTTTTCGAGCGGATAATGATGGGTCCTGCACTCCATAATACAACCTTTGGACTGATTACGAGTGTATGAGCTAATGGTATCAGTCAAGCGCAGCGAGGTGGTGGGTTGGTTCTCACTGGGATAGTAGTAGCCCAGACTAATCCATTCCATTACGTACTACCTCTGATGATCAAACTCAAAAAGATAGAATAAGTAGTTTATTTTGAACCAAAGATCGACGATGAATCTTATTCAGGTGCAGCGCTGGCACGTATTACTGGACTCCTGACGGGCGGTGACGTAGCGCGTGGCGGACGCGCACGCCTGAGCCTCTGTCTGACGTCACACCGGGGCCCCTGCCCCTCCCCCGCGGCCGGCCGCCCCCCGGCTTGTGTGGCCCCGCGCCCGCCGGCCGCCCCCCGCACCCTCCACTTGATGTTCGGTGCGTGTCGCTTTCGTTGTTAGCACGCGATTTGCTTTGCCGTCGACCGGACCAATCCGTCGACTCCGTTTGTTGTATTGCAACACGAGCGAATCACTCAGTTGCACTGTGGGCACGTTTTTGACTGAGTTTAGATAGGTGATTGTACCGACGCAAGATTAAATCTCAAATGTAATTTCTCCAATATTATATTAAAGCTTATCTTATGTATATTGAACGGGAATTGTAACGTTTGGATATGGTCATTATTTAGATGGGAACTCTTTCTGCTAACGCTTGTTTTCGAGAGTGTTTTGTTGTTGTTTTTTCGAACTTAATTTCTCATTTTCGAAAGTTTGAACGTTAACGTTTTGTAGTATTTATAATGAAGATGAAGACTTGGAGCGCACAATACATGTGAGATAGAATTATGATACTAGAAAGGATATTTATTGATATACTATATTGTACCCTAACGTATGGACATTCATTCTATATGTCTTGAATATACTCTTCATGTATATGAGTAAGGGAACTAACAATTTTGTATAGTAACTGGTATGAGTCCATTGTTCACTCATCTATTAGATAGTTACGAAATATATTATTATGAAGATACTCAGATTTCAATAATAATTTTATATGAAAATAGCTTTGACATTTTTTCAGGAATATAATTACATTTTTGTATACAATTAGTTTCAATACTTCAGCAATACCTACTACCAATTAATATTTTAAATAGGCTACTTTCAAAAATATTATGATCTTTACTGGTTTTTAAAGATATTATGTATATTCAACTTTATTCCGAATCTATTTTAATTATAATATTGAATTCTAATTGTTATATGTCCTCGCTGATGAAATTAAGATTGTATAAAAATACCAATTTTATTTGAAATAGACAAAATCAATTTAAGGCAAAACGCACGAAATATTTACAAATTTTTTACAAATATATATATTTAGAATTTTACATAATATGAAAATTAATTTATTTGGATGGAATTAGAATAATAAATTAAAACCATATAGGTGTTATATGTATATATCTTGAAATTATACAACATTTTACTAAAAAATTATGAAGTAAAAGCCTGCATGCCTAATATTATAAATAATACAAAATGGTATATAAAAGTATATATGATTTAGTTGTAGGCAAGGAGACGAAATATTAGCTTAAATGCAGAACAAATAGATGTCTTATAAAGTATATAAATATATAATTAACACCAAGTGCAATGCACGGCGAAAGCTAGTGGAGTGTTTAAAAAAAAAAAATTGAGGTTGTATAAATATTGAATAATTGGGAAGTAGATACTTGTATGTAAACATGCGGACATAGAAACGAATGATAATATTGTAATATTAGCGTTGTACAACATTTGTAAGATCCCTATGCAACTGTAAGTCTAACGGTTTTTTATGGAAGTCGGTAAAATATAAAACTTTCTATAGTCGAATTTGTCATAGAAATTCGGTTTGACGTATATGTACAGTCAGCAGAAAAGTATGGTATCCCACCAAAAAATAAACATCGTACTTATAATTAAATGCAGTTAGTATCCGTGCGTAATATCAGACAACCAATTTTACCAAGAGGTATCTTATTACCCAGTCACTTGGTTGTGGAGGTCAGATAGACAGTCGCTCCATGTAAAATACTGGTATCCAGCGGCATCCGGTTAGACTGGAAACCGACCCCAATATAGTTACTAAACGTGCGTAATATAATCACTTTTTAAACGTACGAAACACTGACAAACAATGTCAAAGATTTGACAATTTTTTTTTACTTGTTTCTTTTCCTGACTGTACGCATTATAATGTCAACTTATTTAATGTTGTCTGCTAACGTCCGGTGTCTTGTTGGTTTTTGTATTGCAGTGTCACAATAAATGTCGCATTCACCGACAAGTTTTAACGTAAGAATTTAACACTCAGAGTTGTGTATCATTAAATACTGCATTAGTTATTTTTACAAATAAAAAGTATAAATGTTTGTTTTAATATAAAAATAATTATTTAAGTACACACATTCATTAACATATATATCATATATATATATATATATATTTAAATACTTTTTTCTACTGAATCTCTAAATGTTTGCTCATCATAGATATAGAAAGAAAAAAACGATATAAAAATATTTCTTTCTTTCACTATTTAATACTCACTTACATTACAGTACCTATTCAACTAATAATATGTTATAAACAGATGTATTTTATATTACAATAGTCTTATTTATTTTACGGGAATACTCAAAGAATATAATATTAAATTACAATAAATTTACCAGAATATGTATATGTAGTATTGGGTTTTTCCATCAGGAATTTCACAGTAGCAGCCCGGAGTCTTGACATATGCCCGGTTGATGCAATAGGCTCGCCCCCAATTACATGGGGCTTAAACATAACTGGTGTACTATGGGTATACCTCTACCTACCCCTTCCGGGATAACAGGCGTTATGTTATTATTATTATCTTATATCACCGAAATATTTACAAGAGTTGCTCAGTTTTTGCGGCTCAACTTCGACAAGGAAAATGTCATTTAGCTTCATCAATATAGGCTTATTGAGACGACCAATTGTAGATATCACATAAGTTTCCAGACTTAGCCAGAATTACTAATGCATCCACTATTTATATAAAAACATAGCCAATAAGTACGTGGCAGCGCAATTTTGTGGTTGGGTTAGGTTAGGTTAGAAGAAAAAAACGTCATTTCTATATTTATGTTTAATACTTCAAAAACGCGTTACCGCGTACTCTACTTTTCATATTGTTATAATCTCTTCATGAAAGCCAAAATAGTACCTGCTCTAAAATGTAGAAAATACTTAACACCTAAGTATAAAGCGAAAAATGTCTGTCTTCGTTATTATAAGCTCGATCAGTTTAACATTAAAACATGTGGATAATAAATGTGATAAGCACTTGGAAAATATATGAGTATATAAGAAAATATATGAGAATATATATATTGAGTTATTGGAACACGTAGTGTTAGTGGGTTTTGAGTGTACGGTTGTGCACCCCCCTACGTTCTTTGCAATGAGTGTCGTGGGCGTATTGTACGCCAAAAATTGTTTGGGCACTATTTATCTTAGAGGAAAGGCAAATTATTTGAGTGTAATCTCGTTGTGTGTCATATTTTAAACGTGTATTTATAAATGTCACGCCACACTAAGTGGAATTATATGATTATATTAAGTATGTATAAAAATATTTACTTCTCCAGTGGTAAACTGAATAGCCGATATCGACAACTTTTTTGATCGATATTTATAAATATAATTATTGTAAATGCAATCGTCACTAATACATATATAAAAAGATAGTTATACTAAAGTAAATATATATGTACAGTCACGGACTTTAATTGATCAGCCACCTGGCACTGTTCGTATTTTAGCCGTGTAATGCTAATCGGGTTTATTCGGTTCTCGACACGGAAAGTCATAATGTCTTCGTATTACTAGAAGAAAATTATATTTAATAACTTTACCGATTGGCTAACCAAAGAGCCAGAACTACAAACTTGACAGCAGAGTGACTACCCAAAGTCAACCAATTGCAGGTCTAGCAACAGTAACCTAGCAACGATTGTTTAAGCGTAGCCATAGTAACGTTAGCGTACGGAGAAATAATAATAGTCATTTCGACAACATCGAAATTAACGTCTCTGACATCGACATTTCAACTGTCACTGTCTTCAGATATGTTTTCAGAATAATCGAGTTAATGAGCTCTGATGGAAGGAGGTCAGTATCAAATATATTGGATAAACTTAATGCAACATTTTATTTATTTTTATTATTGAGAACTTATTTATAGTCAACCTCTATGGATAAGACTATTTCCGATTATAAGTAATTTATTTGTCATCTTTTGTTTATGAGCGTGCGGTTTGAGTTCGTGTTTAATCGTGTAATCTCGTGAATGTATGAAACTGTAAAATTGAAAAGTTTGAAGGTGACTCATCAATTAAAGTCCGTGACTGTATATTATGTTTTAACTAAACAAAACGGTAGTGTGCGATTGTTTTTAAATTTTCAGTATGGATCCTGTGAAATTCTATTATTTCTGTAGAAGCATAGCGTTTTTTTATGTAAGTATGTATTACCTAATTATTACTATTATCAGTAAAAGTTTGATGTATTTCCTTTCAACACGAGTGACGATATTATGCACCGTGTATTCTTAGATATATGTATCTACCTATAACATCATAATATATTGGTTTGAAATTGACAACAGAAACTTTAGAACATTGTTAACCTATAAAAAAATATGTAATGAGAATTTCTCAATAAAATCACTTTATACATTTTTCCTAAATATTATGTTTTATTTATTAACTGACACACACACACACACATAAAAAGTTTATAGTTAAACGGTAAGGAAAGGGGTGACGTCAACAAAATTTAAACATGAAACACACCTGTTTGTTCACAGCAGATTTAGAGATTACATTGATATTTTAATTATAATTAATTAGCATATCGTGACTATATACAGTGTTTCAGAATTAGCGATGTGATTTTTACGGTAAATATTTAAATACACTTCTTTTAAAGCATTTAACTGCAACCTTACAAAAGGGAAACCGCGAAACGCTGTACAAAGCCGTTCTCACTTTTTACGTTGAATAATTTAAATCAGAAAATATGATGGAAAACTTCCGGCGTCTCCTGCGCACCTACTGTTTGGAGAGTACTATAGTAGGACTCAAGTATTTCTATCTCTATCCGGATATCATATCAAGGTATTCTTACATCATTTCCTTTGTCCTTCAGCAATGTGCTGATCTTATACTAAACTTAGTGCCATGAAGTTTGTTACGAGAGTTTCGGCCATGGCTTTGGAAGATGAAAAATCGGCCAAGTGCGAGTCGGACTCGCGCACGAAGGGTTCCGTACCATTATGTTTAAAAACGGCAAAAAAATCACGTTTGTTGTATGGGAGCCACCCTTAAATATTTGTTTTATTTTAATTTAATAATTTATTTTGAAAGTGCATATATTATAACTAAATATTCTATGAATAAGCTTTTCAAGCGTCTACCTGTTGCCGTTATCAGTATCGAGCAAAAACGAGCAAAAAAATCACGTTTGGTATGGTATGGGAGCCCCCTCAAATATTTATTATATTCTGTTTTTTTGTAATAGCGGCAACAGAAATACATCATCTGTGAAAATTTCAACTGTCTAACTATCACGGTTCATGAGATACAGCCATGGTGACAGACGGACAGACAGACAGCGGAGCCTTAGTAATAGGGTTCCGTTTTACCCTTTAGGTACGGAACCCTAAAGATGAGGGCGGGATGTCATCAAATGACTTCTCCCGCTCTGGGAGTGGGAGGGCGTGTCAGACTTTTACTGACTTAAACCCACCCCTATTCCTTCAGTTGCCTGTTGCCAAAGGTCCCGGTATCCCTTTCGGACTTTCCCGCAACCCCTGGCAGAGCGAGAAGCAAAGCTGGATGTATCATACGCCCGAGCTATTGACCGTTTACTGGGAATATGTCTCGCACCTATACCAAAAAATATTTTTGTTCGTCACCGTTACACTGCGAAGGACACACTCATCCACCAATTTCATAGCCTTATCACCCACACAGATGCTTCTGGGCAGTAAACATGATAGCAGTGCTAGCGATGTCGTTCTTGCTCACCCTACTGCTATACAACCGGTTCGCTGAGATGCCTACGAGGGTGACTATCGAGAGTCAGTTTGAGCCGGTGGCGAACCTACCCTACCCTGCCATCACCCTCTGTTCTCCTAACCAGATGACCATCTCTTCTTTGAAGTATTTTAGGAGGAGTCTTGTGTAAGTCTTATGTTGAGAATTTATGTGAGAGTGGGTATAGTAACTTAGAACAAGTAGTATATTTTAGTTTTGACTAATGTCCAAACAGTACCAGCCAATGAAAGCTCGGATAGCTAAAATAAAATAACAAAAAATATTAGTAACTTTAGATGTGGGTAGAGAAGTTAGAGGCCTTTGTCCAGTGGGACATTACGGGCTAAATATATAGATAGATAAATAATATTGCAACGTATACAAGCGTCGTCGGATGAACATTGGCCAATGAACTGGGCGAGTGCCTTGCTCATAGCAAAATTATGATAGTATTTTTTGTCGGAGTGCACCTTCTGTGCTCTTCTCTCCGATTGCGCTGCATATCCGGCGGCAGCTTTACCCTAAACCCTAACTTAATCAGCCTTATAATATTCACTTTTCTCCATGTGTTTGGTAAAAAGTGGCACTTGATATTGTGGCGGTATCTACATCGCCACATACGAACTACGCATCACAGACCTGACGTCACACAAAAATCCTCACGTCACATAAATCCTGCATCGCGCAATTTGAGTTTACCGCGCGATGGACATATATACAGTTGCCCTCCAGACACAACACCCGTCTGGTCGGAGGATCCCGTTTTCTATGTGAACTTGACACCCTGTTCCTCAGACCCCTAAAATATCTTGGATAAAGAAAATTGGAACTGTTGTTATACTTTCCGAGTATCGAACTATCCTAGTAATAGAGTAATTAATATGTTTGCAGAGATGGTAACGTAACGATTGACCTGGAAGCTGCTCTGCCCCTGATCTTAGGTTTCTACGAAGTTATGAACGACTTAGATGAGAACATGCTAAAACACTTGCAGCATCTTTTAGAAGTTAACCGATACACAGTAAGTATGCAAATCAATCTAGAAAGGTTATGTGGTGTTATTTTACTACAATTGAGGCCAAAAATCATATCCACTGATCTGACTTCGTCATCATCATCCGGCTAACCTTTTCCTTTAACCAAATGCGGCTGAATACTACTACTTTGATACCCGACTACGGCGGAGCAAAAAAAAAGGGTAATGATTTTGACCGGTATGTATTTAAAAGTAGCGACTGCGTGTGACCTTCACTAACCTAACTTGTATGTAGGTAAATCCCAGTTATAATTTAAAATACATGTTCATAGATCGATTATCGAACTTATTTTCTTCACGAAAAGGTATAATTTCAGTGCGAGGGTTGACACGTGTCAAAGTACGCTGATATGCGCGGTGCTGCGCAGCATTGTGTAGTAAAATAAATTCGATACTGCTGCCGATTGTATTGTTCACAAACTAAACTAAATTTAAGTTCAGTGTCAAAGTTAAATCATTTATTTCAAATAGGCACATTAAAGGCACTTTTGAACGTCAAAAAAAAATAAGAAATAGAACTGATTCTAGTTGCCCCTTCCAAAAGGTAGTTTTCGTATGGAGAAGAATGGGAAAGAAACTCCACAGTTACTCTTTAAAAAAAAATGGTTTGCAATATTTTGTATACATCAATTATAATTACATGTGGATACGATGCACATAGAATACGATTACTTTACCACAAAGTGTAAAAAGAATTTAAAATGGAGCAATGACAAATAAATTGATTAATAAAATTATGTGATAAAGTGCTCACACATTTACAAACATTGTAAAAGTAGGTACCTATACAATATCACGATATTCCTAACATTTTTACATTACAAATAATACTAATAAGACAGTGTGTGAGTTTAAGTAATCACAAAATGTGTAAAAATCTATGATATACAAATAAAGTAAATTATACAACTAGATTAGCAACCAGTTTGATTTTGTCCAGTTTAGCCCTGTCAAACTGTCACTACTCCAAACAAGTAACGCAATTAAAAACTTGCCTACTAAAATTACGTCAATTCACGTCAGGCGCTGATTAATTTAACAGGACTAAACTAAAATTTATCTTCTGTCCTTTTCTTAATGAAATAGAAAGAAAAAGATGCACTGAACTTAAATTTAGTTTAGTTTGTGAACAAGGGAATCGGCACCATTGTATCGGATCATAAAAAAGTGCGGGTCGCGTCGCGTCTCGGTGTGAACTAAACTTACGTTTTTATTAAACCAGGATCTGAAGATATTGTAATAAGGCCATTATACTTCAGTTTTCCACCTGCTTCTCTTACAGATTCCAGAAGTAATGAGCACGATGCCTCAGACCTGCGACAGATTCCTAAAGCGATGTTATTTGGAAGGCAAGCTCTATAAGAAGTGCTCGGAGCTGTTCAAGCCGATCCTTACCACTCATGGGTACTGTTGTGCCTTCAATAGTCTTTACACTTTTAGTGGCAACAGGTACCCACATAACCTATAATTTAATATTTATATTCTATACATATTATAAATTAAAGTCGCTTTTCGTGTTTGTCTGTATGTCCGCGTTGTTCTTCTAAACCACGCAACAGATTTTGATTGTTTTCAAACCGTGCGAAGAAGGAGCGGGTCGCTAGTATTATACAATTATAACTCATAGACTACTATATTATAATGAGAATATAACTAGTGACTCGCTTTTTAGTTATATGTAACTAGCTGCGCCCCGCGGTTTCACCCGCGTAAGTCTCGATCCCTTGAGAATATTGGCATAAAACGTATCCTATGTCCTATTCTAGGTCATGGTCTACCCCTGTGCCAAATTTCATACAAATCCGTTCAGCCGTTTTAGCGTGAAAGCGTAACAAACAAACAAACTCACTTTCGCATTTATAATATTGGTTAGCACATAAACCTTCCGGAATAAATTCTCTAAACGATGGTGAAAACCTCATCAAAATCAGTTGCGAGGTTTAAAAGACAACGCGGACAAACAGACAAACAGACAAACAGGTAATTAATAATATTATAAAGAGTTAAAATTTCAGAAACACGATGATACCAAAGTTCAGGAACCGCACGGTGAACGCTGGGGGCTTCACTAACGCGCTGACAGTGGTCACTGACTACGATGCAGAAGACGCCATACCTGGCACACTACTCTATGCTGGAGCTATTATGGTATAATAGGTCTTTACCTATGAAATTGCCGTTTTGTATGAAAAAATTTAAACGAATTTTTTTCATGAATTTTTTATTTGTATTAATCGAAGTAATCACCCATGCAATCAATGCATCTTTGCCATCGCAGTGGCAGTTTATTGATGCCCTTCTTAAAGAAATCAGCTGAACGGGAGGCAACAAATTCTTCAAAGGCATTTTGTACTGCCTCTCGGGTATTGAATTTTTTTCCCGCCAAGAAGTTATCCAAATTCTGGAAAAAGTAGTAGTCTGTAGGCGCAAGGTCTGGTGAGTAGGGCGGATGACGGAGAGCTTCCAACCCCAGTTCTTGCAACTTGGAGACCGTCTGCTGTGCAGTATGAGGTCGCGCGTTGTCGTGCAGGAGCAGCGGAGACGAGCGATTGACCAATGCTGGTTGGAGATGCGCCAGCTTCTCCATCATTGTGTTCAGTTCTTCACAGTACACATCTGCAGTAATGCTCACCCCGTTTGGTAAGAAGCTGTGATGAATCACACCGGCGCTAGACCACCAAACAGTGACCATCACTTTTCTAGGGGTAAGTTTTCGTTTAGGGCATTGTTTAGGTGCTGAACCAGGATCCAACCAACTTGCTGAGCGCTTGCGGTTATCAAACAGAATCCATTTTTCATCGCAGGTAACAATGCGGTTCAAAATTCCTTCATTTGTGTGTCTGTTGAGCAGTGCAAGGCACGTCTCGACGCGTACTTCGCGCTGGCGATCATTGAGTTCGTGGGGCACCCATTTGTCAAGCTTTTTTACCTTGCCAATTTGACGCAAATGGACCAATATTGTTTTGACGCTAACGTCGAAAGCTGCTGCTAATTCAGCCGTAGATTGTGTATCATCAGCTTCCACAATCGCCTTTAATTCGTCATTGTCGACCAAAGTCTTCGGACGACCGCGAGGTTCATTTTTCAGGTCGAAATTTCCAGAACGGAAGCGAGCAAACCAATAACAGGTGGTGCGTTGGTTTGTAGTGTTAGCTCCGTAAACGTCGTTGATGTTGCGTGCCGCTTGTGCCGCGTTGCTGCCACGACGGTACTCATATTCCATAATTACTCGAATTTTTTACGTATCCATGATGACGAAAAAGATTGAAATGCGATGAAAATGTAACACTAATCAATAAAGAAATGAATACTTTTGGAAAAAAAAATCCATGTTTTTAAAATAAAATTAATTTGAAATTAGAATTCTTAGCCAAACAAAAATTATTTTGATTTGAAATGGCCAGTACTGCAGAACGGCAATTTCATAGGTAAAGACCTAATATTATTAAATTTTAACGAGGAAATTATATTTAGAGTCGCGACAATCTAAGAAGTCCGTTTTGACAGCTATGAAAATCTTTAGTGTAGCGATGAAAAAAAAATGGTTTCTTATAAACTGATTTTCGAGACATATCGATTGAAAATACTTAGAGAGTTTGTAATCGACGACTTATCTACATTGCTAAAAATTTATTCTCAAGGCATAACGTTTTATTTCATGTACGTGAACGAAACGTCAAAACGGACTTCTTAGATTGTCGCGAGTGTAGCACCTATGCACGCGGCGTTTTCGTTTCGCGCCGCCGCCGTTGACCCGCGTATACACACTGTAAATTCAATAAGCGCTGCTTTCTCAAGGTATATATTTATAAAGTAAAACGCGCGTATAAAAGCGCCGTGTGTCCACCTATGAAGTGCGACTTGCGTCTCGCTTGTCCAAAAACAGTAAAAAACTATTGAACCGGCTGGCTGTAAAAGCTTCCCAATTTCGACATGTTGCAATCTTATGATTATCTTAGACAATTTATTTATCAAAAAGCATACATAACTTTGTTGTTTGGGAGCAGTGTTGCTGGATTCGAACCCAGCCAGGCGCTTATTTGTAGTCATTTCATCACTACTGCTCTCAAAAAGGTGAAGGAAAAGCTCGTGGGGAAACCGGCATGTCCTAGAACCAAAAATTCAAATACATGTGACATCTACCAACCCGCACTGGGCCCGCGTGGTAGATTATAGCCCACTCCCTCTCGAAGAGAGGAGGCCTGTGACCCAACAATGGGAACATCATAGGCTGATTATTACCTAGTGATTTTATACACAAGGGTGTTAGGGTAAACACCGTTATCCTTGAAACCGGTGGTATGTCATTTATAGAACGTAAAATCAATGGAAAATTACGACTTTTTTTTTGTTTTTATTTAATTTCATTTTACCACTTGAGTATTTCACCCTTTCCCCTATACGCTAGTGCAACGAACTTGCGTCTCAACACGGGTGGGGGGCTCGGGACGTGACCTCACAGGCCGCGAGCGCGACCCCTCCCACAGTCAGTCAGCTGTTTTGCTAGCGAGCACGGCCTCGGATAGAAACTTTTTAAAATCATTTAATGAAAATTACGTTTTTTTTTGTTGTTACTCGGTCATTTATTTCTATATTTAACTACCCATGGTTTGAGTGACAACGGGATTTACCCTTACATACTGTATACATAATTTTAAATGAGTATCATTATATTCATTATATAGGGACCATAAATGTAGGGGCATTTATTAATGTCAAGCTTTTATACATATATTACATTTTACTACTTCTCATAATTATCCAGGTGATGTACACGGACTGGTCTGAATTCCCGTCAGACGACGAGATGGCCGTCGTCGACACTAAGGGGGAGTCCTACCACATTCTACGCGCCACCTACACCTACTGCTCTGATGATGTTCAGTCTTTGCCTGCATGGAGGTAACACATCACATTATGTACATTACAGATCTCTCACAAAAAGTATACACTTCGACAATCATCGTCTATCTTCGGAAATACGAACTCATGATGATGAAGAGATGAGTTTTTGTATTACCATGGTAAGAAAACTATAGGTGAACAACTTAACCTTTTTTTACGAGTAGGTTTTTTAACAAACGCGTAGTGATTGGTGCACTACTACACAGCGCCGCAGTAGGTACAGAACTAAGCAGGGTTACTCTGTGTCACGACTATCATGCTAATTCGAAAACAGAAAGATTGCCGAAGCGCAAACTTAACTTGGTTTAACTGTAATTTTGTGTAAAACAGTGAAAAAATTGCATGGTTCCTATGAAAACTTATTCAAGCTCACAGAGAATTATCGCTGTAGGTGCTGTGGGTTTGATCCAAAAATATATCCACAAAATAATTCTACGGGCTTATAAATCCCGTACCCGGTGATATCTGACCAAAAGCGTCATTAAAACAACTGCGGTTACAATGTTTTATCGCCACCTTTCATTGGAATCAGCTTCTAAAAGCTGTTGACCGCCAGTTTACTTACGTTTGGAAAATTTACAGTCGCAAGTGCTATTTCGAAGACGAACACCACCTGCCGTTCTTCAGGAAATACCACAACTCCGACTGCGACCACATGTGCTACGTGGCGGCCGTGTACAAGGCTTGCGGGTGCTTCCTCGCCTTCCTGCCCAATGTGGCGGCGCATATTGCCTGCAAGATAACCAGCATACCGTGTATTATTAAAGTTAAGAGTGAGTTATCTTTCCTTTTCGTTTTTTTGGTTTCCTCACGATGTTTTTCTTCACCGTTTTGAGAGCAGTGGTGATGACAATTTACATAAAGTTAAGTGCCTCTCAGGATTCGAAACTACGACCTACAACTAGTTAGTCGCGGCGGTTACCACTGGGCCACCACTGCTCTTATACAATTGCACTGTAGTGGAAACAATTCAAATTCCAAATTTGAATCTGCCTGATACAATTACCGCGTTGGGGCGCGGACCGCCACGGTTATAATTTGCGTTATAAACTAACCCAATGTGATGCTAAACCTAGGTACGCTAAGTAGCTAAGCAGAACGATAACTCTACGTATTATTCATACTCGTTTTATTGGCTACAGTCCGATCCACCGGGAAGGTCAAGCGACCGCAGACTTTCTTAACAGAAAAACCCAAATTATAATTATTGAGTCACAACAATTTAAATGAGCTCAATATCGTGGGTTTTACCCCTGAACCTAAGTTGGGTCATTAATTCTCTAGGCCTTGTACTAATGTTTTGTATTTGGCGTGTTGCACAATGTTATATAATATTGCCGAGTCATTTTATGACGAATGAAAGGGCACAAAGGAGAATGACCCTCATACTTTGGTTTTACACTTTCCTATAAGGAAAATAGTGTATGATTCCTGTTGAACCCTGGGGGGTTCCTGGTGTTTACTGGTTGTCATTGGAGTTGGGTGAACTATAGGTACACACGGCTATACATCTCTAGTTTATGCTGATCTCGCATTGTACGGAAAATTGTATAGGATTTCCGTAAAATGCGAGGTCAGCTTATACTGGAAATGTATAGCTTGATGTATAGCCATGTGAACACCTGGAATGCCTCCTCTGCCTAAATGTTAAGGTGCTCCCTCACTGGGAGTATTCGCCTGAAATCGCCTGTGATGTAACGTTACAGAGTCAAACATTACATCAGTGAGAGAGGAGAACCGAGCATCGCAGAGCGCAACGCATAGATCCGTGGCGCAACGTCTGTAATATTTTGATACAACTTGTAACATCAATGTTACATTATAAGCGAATGCTCGTCTGTCAGCGAGGCAGTATTGTAACGTAATGCTCTAAATCGAATCTGTATAACGTTACATTACAGGCGATTATGTGTATTTGTGTGTGTTAGTCTTGTAATAGTGGAGTCCTGGTTTTGACCCTCGGGTCGGACAGTATATTAGATTTTTCAGTAAGAGAACTTATGAATGACATAAGTTGTGAAATGTGTATGTCTAATATTCATCTCCGTCTGGGATAGGCAGATGTGCGCATAGTACAGTCGACCTCGTAATTTATTTACCACCGCTTAATTTTATTTTTTCTTTCTTAGGGTGGTAATAAAATCACACGTTCAAGTGCACGTCGTAAAACGAGAACGGTTTATCTATGAGACAGTTAGATAATTTCAACCTCATTAAAGTTTCAATTTACTTGGGATTGTTGTTTAAAGTGAAAGCAATTAGCACTCACATAATTTTAATAGAATGCTTACAAGTTTCATCTATAAATAATATATTATATATTAAAGTCGCTTTTCGTGTTTGTCTGTATGTCTGCGTTGTTCTTCTAAACCACGCAGCAGATTTTGATGAGATTTTCACCATCTGTTAGGGAATTTATTCCGGAAGGTTTATCTTTATAATTCGATACTATTAAAGTTACATAAAACTAAGAAATCTCGATGTTTTGTTAAGTCGTAAAAACCGTGCGAAACAGGAGCGGGTCGCTAGTTTTATATAATGCTTACAACCCGTGCGCATATCGTGGCAACTGGCTCGAATGACGTTTGTAACTCCTCCCGCACCCCCGGATGGCGCCGCGCGGGTAGCGGGGGGAGTATTGAGTTCCAAGTCAGGTGCCATGTTAATTCGCCCGGGTTGTACAAGTTACACATGTTCTTGTTCCTACAGGGTCCAATTAAAGGCCCGTCCAGACTAGCGCGATCCAAAGGTTGCGCTGCCTGTCGCACCAGTCCGTACGAGCTATAAATTACTTAGTTCGCGAAACTCCGCAGACGGTGATGGGTTGATATATAAACACGATAACATAAAAACCATTACTTGACCTTGTAAATGATATCTTTTATAAATGGCGTTACTTTTCAGAGGACATGCCCAACTGGCTATCGGCCAAGCAGTGCGACTGTCCGCGAGACTGTGTGTCACGGAGGTACCACGCCGAACTGACCATGGGCAACTTTAACGCTCTGCCTTACGTTCTCAGGAACCCATAGTTAGTATAGAACCACTGTTTTAATAATAAATGTACTTAGTGTTGTCATATCGACGGTAAGTATTTCATATTGTACTGTTTGGTGCTGAATCCACGTTTTTTTCGGCGTCAGAGGTATTGTCCAGACCGTCAGGGGTGCAGATATTTGGGACACTCTGACAGATGAGGTATAGTCGGGTCAGGGGCGCCACACTCGCACTGAGTGTTGTTGTGTTGTGAAAAAAATATGCATCGGCACCAGCCGTCAAGCCATGATGGCTACCGACAGATCGACTGGAGACTGGCTAATATGCTTACTATCGACACAAATGAACAGAATATGTGCTCATACCGTATGAGCACATATTCTGTTCATTTGTGTAGATACGAGAGAATAAGTCCATGTATTTACTGTAAGCCAGAGGAAGTCAAATCCATCCCGACGACTTAGGACTGGCAAAAACCTGGTAAAGCTCAATTTTCACTGCCAAACAAATATCCACATTGGTCGCATTGAAATAAAGTCGAAAATTGATTAGCTTCCGGCAGAACAAAAGAAAATGCGGCTTTTTTTAGCCGTCTTGCAGTTTTATATACTACCTTATGACGTACAGTTTCTTTTGCAGTATGGGATTGGTTTTGAACGCGAGCTCGAGTGCAATGCATTTCTTTTTCACAAACCCGGTTTATGTGAAGCAGAAACAAGAGACGGTCATGTCTATTATCAGTTTAGTATGTAAGTAATTTTTTATATTTTATTTATTTATCAGAAACTATTGGCTGTCTCCTTGGCGTAGTGGCCGAAAGAATGCTTGCTGAGTGTTCTGGGTTCAATCCCTGGTTTGGGAAGCGTTTTTATTAGCTTTTATTCATTAGGAAATTCTCAGCAGTAGCTCGCAGACTGGATTTGTGATCGGTTTTTAGCAGAAGATTCTCCCCTATGACCGAAATTAGCACGCATAGCATTAGTATTCACTGACAACAGTATTTCTAAATTTCGTTCAATCAATCTGCCTAGCCTTTTCCCAACTATGTTGGGGTCGGCTTCCAATCTAACCGGATGCAGCTGAATACCAGTATTTTATATGGAGCGACTGCCTATCTGACCTCCACAACAGGGTAATACGATAGCCATTGGTAAGACTGGTTGTCAGACTTTCGGTCTACTGATGACCCGTAACGATTGTCAAAAATCCTTAAATGAAAGCCGGGAGGCATGGAGGAATCTCGATATGTAAAGATGGTCACCCATCTACGGTCCAACCCCGGCAAGCGTAGCTTAACCTGATGGATCGACACGTGCGGCTGTTATTGCTTAGCCACGAGCCAAAATATTGTTTTGCCAGTATTTACCTGGCTGCGCTGTACTTCACCGAGTGAGCTCCAGTCTTTATGTTTCAATGTTTCCTTTCAGCAAATCTGGGCGGTGTATTTGGCCTGTTCATGGGATGCAGCTGCATTAGTGTGTTAGAGATATTGTTTTACATCTATCTCGGAATGAAAAAATACATCCGATGTCGGTTTGAGAAGTGGATGCGTCATAGTTTGAGGAACAATTGAAAGCCCAGAATGTATTTAGTAACTTTTATTTGATATCCAGTCGTGAAACCCCGCTTTCTCCAATAAAATGACCATCATGTCTGATGGTAATTTTTTTGGAGAAAGCGGGGTTATAGGAAGGTTCGTTCGTCAAATAAAATAAAAAGCCAAGTTCAGGTGTATGTAAACAAAATTTATATTTTCTGATTTACATATATATTTTACTACATCTGCTTATAAATTCCAATAATTTTATCAAATATATTGCTTTGCTAATTTTCATGAAAAAATACAAAAGTATTCTACAATTGCGTTAAGAAAAATCGTCTAGAAAAAATTACATCTCTATTAATCCTAGATGTTCATATTATGCGTAATAATATTTCGAATGAGTAATAACTTCATAGCAAAAATCGTCGCTTATAAAACCATAGGCAATGTTCCGCACTATTGCACTAGATATAATCCATGCTGGTCTTACAGTAAGTCGTAGATTACTAAATAAATACTCTCCGCTCTCGGCGCGTAGACAATAATACTTTAACGGGAATAACTAAACCTAAAGTAACGACATAAACTCAATATTTGGCTTAGATTTTAATTACAACTACGATAAAGCACATGAAGTAATAATTTGGTCTAAGTTATGCATATAATATATAATTAAATCGTTAAGTGCCCTTACACTAATTATTGCCTTAAACTAATTTATTTTTTATTCCAGTGGTCTCTACAGACTAAAGACATCCTAGGAAACTCATGCCACGGATCAATAGTATCATAGAACTAATGTTTATAATATTATAATTGACTTATATACTTCATTTACTGTAACAATGTAATAACTGTAATTAGAAAATAGTTAATTTCATGTAGTTAACATTAGATAATGTGAGTATAAAAATGCAGTCAGTGCAGCATGTATGTACGTACGTTCAACGGTATTACATATGTAATGGCATGAGTTACAATACATATAATAAGACAACCGCGCCGGGCCACAAGCCGCGGGCGCTCACAAATCACTGGACGTATCACAAAAGGCTTAACAATAATTTTACACTACCAGTACCTAATCCAATGGAACGGTAAGACGTTTCATCAACATTGAGCTAACTTACATTCAATATATTAATTATTCTTTAAGTAATATTGCTGTTAGTTTATGGTTAACTAAATATTTCGTACTCGTAATTATTGTATTCCTGAGAGTAGACGTAGTAAATGGCACGCGGTTTATTATGACAAGATACTTTGAGGATCGTTCAATAAATACATTTTTGTGCCGAAATATTCCGAAGTGAATTGTGTAAAAGAGATGTTTTACAAATATTACCTTACAATATAAAACGCACCGTGTATTCTAGCCTCGCTAGACATTAAGCACAACACGAAAATAAATCCCTGAAATGCTTCAAATAAAACTCTGTTTTATTTTTCGATCACAATTATTATTTCTGCAGAAATACACATCTATTTATAAAAATATTTTTTTCTTTAGAATGTTATAAAACAGCTCGTAAATTGACTTCAGTAGGCCGGCGACGGCGACGTAGCCGTCACTAACTTTAACAAGACTACGATTATAAATACAAAGCACAAGTGAGCAAGTATGTTACTTAAATATAGCTCTCAATAAATAAAGAGTAATAAGATAGAAAGATTCGATCGGTTTCCGACCGAACCAGAAAAAGACGAGAAAGAGAGATTTCGGCGCTGCCGATACAGGTTGAATAAATAAGTGTAGCGTAGTCTTTACAAGACGAACTAGTCGCGACGCGTGAGTCGTGACGTCACGTACCGAGGGGCAGACGCTCGCCGCCGGCGCGCGGCCCGTCTCAGAGGCTCACGAGGCTGCTGTGCGCGTCGGGCGAGGCCGCGTCGGGCGCCGCGCGCTGCTGCTGCGCGCACGGGTGCGGGTGCGGGTGCACGGGCGTCAGGCCCGTGCCGCCCTCCATCAGGCTGTCGAAGTTGAACGGGATGCCGTTGCTGGGAGTGCTTATCTCTATGCCCGCTATTTTGTTGTTGCCGAGTGCTTTGTTATTGTGTAACTGAAATAGAGAAGGGTTCTGTTAGTTATGGCTAATTCAATTCTTTCGTTAGGTGTCCACTCGTTTTTCATAGTAGAAAAGGGTAGTCAAAGTTATAATCAGTTTTTCAATGAACATAATCATTTATCATTATTCTTTTTCTTACGATAAATCAAAAAGATTTGCATGAAAAGTCTTCCCAAATCAAAAATTGTGCTTATTCATAATCGCACCACTCAAGCCCAGCGAGTGTCGCGTTCCTTCTTTTTTATAATCGAAACTGTATAAAAATAAATAAAAGCCTTAATACCTGTGCGGGCGTAAGGCTGAGCGGCACCTGTAAGGAGTTGGGTCTGTTGGGGCGCGAGAGCACGGGCGGCGTGTCCAGCGGCGCCGGCGCAGAGCTCGTCACCATCGGGTTAGCCGCCGACAACATTATTCTGGAAAAAAAAAACAATCTATGTTAGTCTATTGCCCATAACAGAGACATTTAACTCGTGGAAATTCTAAAAAGCTCGTTTCAAGTCATGCTAAAATCGAAACTGCTAACAGTCGAAATGCTACTTAGGCATATTCGTAATGTTTGCAAAGGTTTTTTTCAGGCACCCTAAACACATTATGTTTTATGTTTCCTACAATTGATATTGCAGGCTTTTAAGATGATTACAAATAGACGTATGTACCTTCTCAAACACCTTCAAATAGAACTTTAAAATAAGTTTTCAATCATTCTCGCTTCATAAAGTTAACAGGCATCTTCTGGGCACGCTCGTTCGATCGTAAACCTCATGGATCGCTTTACAACAGGCGAGATCTAAGTGAAGAGCAGGCCCGTGTGGCAAAAAAACGACGAAAGGCAGACGAAAATCCAAAAAAGATTATACTCACTTCTTGTCATTCGCCGGCGAAGTAAATATATTATCCAACACCATGACGGGGTCCACAACAGGTTCCACAACTTCCACTTTGACTCGCACACCGTCTTCGGGCATCTCCGGGTAGGCATACTCTTGGAAGGGCTTGACATCGGGAGGACTCGTCGACCGCTTGCCGAGAGGACACGACAGCATATGAGTTTGTAAAATCGACTCTAACTGCTCCCGATCATGGTTCAATTTCCGAATCTCCTCCTGGAGTGATTGTTTCTTCTCTTCGAGTTTATCAGTCTCGTCCTGCAGTTCGTTTGTGTGATCGAGTCTGCGCTTACGGCAGCGAGCGGCGGCCATCTTGTTTCTCTCTCTCCTGACCTTGCGTCTCTCTTCCTCCTCGGGGGAGATGTCAGTGGGTGTCTTGGTAGGTCTCCGGCCGCCCATGTTTCGCCGTTTGGGCGTGGGCAGGCCGGGACTGCTGCTACTGTCGCCGCTGGCAGACATGGGGCCCGGCGACACGTGCAGCGCCGTCGTCGGGCCCGAGTCGCAGTACCCCACCGAATTCAGGATGCCTGGAATTAGAAAGATGTTATCATAGTTTAATATTGCAGTCGATTGTGTTATTCAAAACATTTAATTTTGACAGGCTACTGTTTTTTTGGGTAACTAAAGAGATTTTTCAAAAAAATTACTAATTTCGGAAACTTTTACATATAATTCTTCACCAAAAATACCCTAATTTCCTTTCTAATTCTCCAAATTCTCTTTTTAATTACACCCATTCCACTTCTAAAACTGCAAACTCTATCTCTGATCCCCCAAATATCCCTTTTTATTACTAGACTCCCTTGCAAATCCCCAAATTCCCCTTCTAGTCCCCCAAACTCCCTTTCAAATCCCCAAATTCTCTTTGTAATGCCCGAAATATAATTTCGAATCCCCCAAATCCCGGTCTAATTCCCCAAAATACCCCTCTACATACCGTAGTTGTTGGCGTGCGTGACTGAAGGTGGTACGAAGCCGGCGTGCGTGGTCGGCTCGCTGCGGCAGTTGGTCAGCTCGATGTAAGTCTGCTCGAAGTTCCGCAGCTGAGTGGGCGTAATGGTGGCCGTGGTGCGAGTTGGGACCCCCGACTGGAGGCCCTCAAGGTTTGCCAACTGGAAAAGGGAATACAGCTATGAGTATTGGAATTGAAAACACATTTTAAGCCTTCAAATCTAAAGTATGATTCCGAATAAGAGCCCAGTAGGGTACTGAAAAATGAATAAATAAAACAAGGCTCAGAATGGGCCATAAGAGCCCAAAGGACCGAAAGACCACATCTCCACATCTTACTTCAAATACATGATCTTTCGCCATTACATAAGGCAATAAGCTCATTGATGATTCGATAAGCTATTATGCCGCCAAATGCGTCATGATATTTCAAAATAATTAAATCGCAGAATCAAAAGTAACTCAACCTGTTACAACTTGTTTGTCAAACTTGAGACTAAACAAATTAATTATCAGTAGACAGACCTAAGAAAGCATCGTCATCTAATCATGAACCCGATTATTCCTAGTAGTTCAACTATACAATTAAATTGATTGATAGTATTTGCAACTTTTCAATAATTCATTACAAAATTATTATAATTTGTTATGCAATATTTATTGTTATGATCGAACGGTGGTTGCTTCCACATTCCGATCGCAATTTATCAGCAAAATATTTTCACAACACATGTATCGTATCAACAACATAACAAAATAACAATTTTATTTACATAATTAATTTAACATTCTTCCATAAAAGTAAATAGTTTGGTATTTTTAAATATTCTTTTTTTATTCTCTAATTTTGTTTATCTCAGGAGTTCGCTTTAGTAGTGAGTACGCTAATGGCATGTGCGTTGAAAGCCGACCAATAAATCTGTCACCTCGAAACTGATGCTCTAGTAACAAACGTACCTACTGCTCTCGTTACTTGCGTTGAAAATTGCTTGTGATAAGGATTTAGTAACATAAATTAGTGTGGTTCTAGTTGTACTAAATTGTATCAAACTGTTAATGAGTCTAATGCGGAAAGACACCTTTACTCAACATTTGTGACACCTTTAAATGGAGCAAGAGCCAATTTTCTGCACGAATGACAGGGTCCTAGAATGTGGAACACATTGGCTCGTGCTCTAGAGTCTAGCATACAGAAGTGGTAGTGGGCGGTATACCTGCTGGCACCACAGCTCCGTGGCGAGGATGTTGGCGATCTCCAGAGGATCAATGTTCTGCATGTTGCGGTGCTAACTCAACCACGTTTATAATTAGACGCTTACTCTATTGTGTTGCGCTTTTTGCGACGCGACACCTTCGTGCGGTTCGAGTTTGTTAGTCGATTTGTTCGTTATAATCCGCCCTCGCAAAAGTGCAGTAGGTATGGTATTAACTACGTGAGGTCGATCCGTCTGTGCACCGCCGAGACTTGATATCGCGGGACTTTCGTATAGGGGTCGGCGCTAACGCGTGTTTAGGGGCGGATCGTAGGTCGTATGTCGCGAATATCGCGTGGACTATCGTGTGCGCGGGAGTGCGGGTCGTTCGTTCGTTGCGCGCGCGTACGGCGGCCGGCCGCGGCGGATCGCGCGCTACTGAACGCCGCGCCCGCGCACGCTCGCCCGAAATCTTCGCCCACGAGCGACGTCGAATCATTTATTAATAGAATACTCCTCTAACTCCGGAAATATTTCGCATCATTTCGCATCGCACGCGGTGATGGTTACTTATCTGAGGTAACGCTTTATACTCAAAACAAAACCTCTGCACCACTAATGCAATCAAACAGCTTTCAAACAAAGCTTCAGAATTTTCCGCGAGACTACAATAAAATTTTGTGTCATACTACATTTTGTATCAAAACATTCTGGGCCCATTTTGTTGGATAGCTAGGCTACGGTATTTCGAGCTTATTATAGTAGTATCGATTAACTATTGTAGATTTATGATGCGAGCGGTGACGCCACTGGTGGGCGGGAGGCTCGGTCGGACCTTGTCGCAAGGACGCGTTGGACCCGTGGGCGCGCTCATTACGGCCATAGACGCAAGTCAATACTTCCTTAAAAGGTGTGTTGTAAAAGTGCAGAAATCATTTTTGAACATACCGAGTCAATGTATAACCTAATATAGCCATTTATTACTTTGTTAAAATTCCGCGCGAGCCTTGCTAAGATTCGATTAAAATGATATATATAGAAGATCGTATAACAGATAGTCCGACACTGCCGACCTCGTGCATCAGTGCAAGTGAGGAGACAAAGCAGGCGGCTGCTCCGGAAGGCGCTCTGCCCGGTCAATTACTACAATTGCTTAAATGAAATTCGTCTCAAATGCGCGCGCGCATTGTATAGCTAACATGTACGTTAATTGGTCACGGTGCTTTACCTAACAATTAACCAACGCTTTATTATCACATTCTTGCTTGTTAGTCTTAGTAATGTTACTTTTCGGGTGTTTGGATCCATGTTCGCATTTCTCTTAGTTTCCGTTCGCTTCGAAAAGAAGTTAGAGTCTACTTGCTTTGTCTGGTTGTGTGACGGACGACAAAGGATTTTGCAAACATGTCACGAATTGTTCTTTGTGTCGAGACCTCTCATTTCATATTGCTGTCACAGTGTATAAAGAAATTGTTACCTTGACCTATAGACTGAAGTGCGTCATTCCTGCGTGTATTGTGTGCTAGGGCTTATTCAAGTTTTCTTGGAAGCGTCGAAGCATCGCGGCTTCATACGCGTTGAGCCCTTGAGGGTTCACAGAGAGCGTAGTACGCGGTGTTATCGCCAACAGCACGCCAATGAGATCACCACTATATCTAGTTGTGACGTATCAACGTACAGCGCTTCTATAATGTTTTGTTCTGTTACACTTGAACCATTATTCGAGGCACTAATTTATGTTTACGTCACGAGACGATTTGAGAATAATTATCCGATTTTTTTTTCTGCCGACTTTCTTAGAGTGCTATTGAAAGAATATCTAGAAATGAAGAAATAACCTAAGGTCACTTGGTTATCTATTACAATTTGCACGATAATTTCGCAAGCGTTGTGGCGACTCTATAGTTGCGTTGCGAAATACAGATTTTCTTTTGTCCAGCACAACTAGGTGTGTTTTGTAAGCTCTGTTGATAAGGCAAACCGTTATCCGCACGTGTGCCCTCCCACATAATGCAATATCTAATCGTGTGTGCAATGTCCACATGCATTCGAGTTCACGGAAAACTGTCCTCACTGACCCAAATAAAATGAAACTTTTTATTTCCAATTCGTCATCAAAGTCAACCTAGAATTAGAAACGATCAGATATCGTTTATGATATATCTTCGCTCTTCCCTCAGTAACTGGGTTCAAAAATAGTTGGACATACCATATCATTTTCCTTATAGATATTTAGCAGATATCAAAGTTATCGTTGTAATCATTCACACAGGTGCTTCAAGGAAGAGCACATTTTAATTTGTTTATATTTTCCTCAATTGAAAGTCGTGTCGCAATGTTTCCCGAACTGCGTCGTCAGAGTTTTATTTAGCTCCGTATCAGAGCGCGAGGTTCGCTGTGGCTTTCCGGGAACGATGCCCGATACTACATCTGCACACTGTTTCACATTTTATTGTGAAAACCAAATAAAAACATAATTTCGCAAACGAATAAAATGAGTATTGACTGAAAACAGGAGCAGCTCGTTGACGTAAATAAAACATGTATTTAATCTATGTTTCGCCATGTGGCTAAGAAGAAATGACCAGATCATCAGTATTCCTGAGTTGGTGGCAAGTTCTCTCTCACGATAACATTGAAATGGCTAAGAGTAGCCACGTAAACTCTTGACCTGACAATGTTTCCTTGGGTAGGTTAAGGGTAGCACATATGAAGCGCAGAAACAGTATATCACGGGAATGAGAATAGTATATTATGTGCTAGTTAATTAATTACTCACAACTTCACAAGTAATTTATCTACTTAAAATTATTTGTTGAAAGTGAAGCCTGGCAATAGGCCAGGCACAATGAAAATAAAGAAGAGCAACAAACTTCACAAAGAGACTAGTTAAAGAATATTGATATAATCGAAAGGCCAATGTTGAAATAATTGACGATAAAACGAGTTTTCCGAATTGTCTTTTCCCCAAAACAACAACCATGACAAGCAACAAGCTTTGAAAATAAGACGCAAATCGCAATGTCAATTTGTTTGACAATAACAAAGCGAAGGTGTATGAACCCATAGAATAGTGCGAAATTAGTATTCGGAAACCACTTGTGTATACTTAAACGGCACCGCGGTGTTTTATAGATTTATATTGTTGTTTCGATGACCATTTGGGTGGCCATATAGGATAGATTTTCTCCATTGATAACATTGTTCAAGATCGTGATGACTTTACTGATGAAGTAAAGTGTGGACGCACTGTAGAGGATGGCACTATTGGGCTAAATTTTTATTTACGTCGTGATCTAGAAATCAGCTTTGATTCAATACATGTAAATAATTAACGTAGATACTAGTATCTACGTTAATTATTTATTAAGAAACAATCAGACAACTAAAAACATTAAATGATTACAATGCAGCTATAAGGAACTTGCTCTATTTCGCCTGAGGGTAAATCCCCATCAGTTTTATAGGCTGAGTTACCCCTAAAAACTTGGCCTATATGTAAAAATACGTGTGAATCCTACGAGGCTGGTGATCGGTATGCGCGTCGCGTACTTACATAGAACATGCGCAGGCGCACGTGGCCGCCGCGTGATGCGACAGGTGAGGCACGCCCACCGCACACAATATTTGGTCACCTTTGTAATGAGGTTACAGCTGTGCCTAGAACTTGTAGATGAAGGAAGTCATTTTGTTCTAGATTTTTTCAACCTAATGTAAGGAGTCCGAAGAAAAAATTGTACTACTGGGAACTCCATGAATGAAAGTATTAAGGATAAAGTTCAACTTTCGCCAGCCGAAGATATGAAGCAGAAACCTCTGAAGGATTGCCAAAATACAAAGGCTAAGCGGATAAACCACCCGTCCAAGCAAAGCAATTAGAGGTGCTGTAAACAATAGAGAGACTGTAGTTAGTCTAAAGCCAGAGCCATCTAGAACTGTACTGCACAGGAGTACCTAACCAATGTGAAATTCCTAGCACGCCATAACACACCTTGAGCTGTTCGAAAAGTGACCCCAATTCCATGGAGATACGGAACTTATTGACATCGCTAACCACGGGCGCCATAAAGCACTCCCAGGCTATTACCCAATGAAGTTTAAGTGGCCAGTAACTCGTCAAGATGTGTACTTCTAAAGCCGTCTCTTCGTATCTGGTCGGTTGTCTGGGAGCTCATTAACGGAACGCTAATTGCTCATACTAATAGCGACGCTCCGGCGAGTTAGAAAATTCCTTGAACTGATTCTAAATAAAATAAAGAACAGCTTGTGTGCATTACTTTATGTGATGAGGATAATTTGGAGCGCATAATTAAATTGAATGCATAGACCACCGGCAATTTATTTGATTTATGCATAGCAATCTTATTAATTCCAGTCCTAAAGTATTGCGACTGAATAAACAGCACCTTAAAAATCTGTGCTAGAAGCAGCAAAAAAAAACAAATATCCTTGATAAATTGTTCGTCCGGAAAGGAAAGGTGCGCGTCAAGGTTCCGTTAGATAATTATTTGAGGTAATAGAGTGTGTTTATAAACCTAAAATAAGCAGACACGAGACTGAAACATAAATCAAGCATCATAAAAACATGTCGGTCAATATGTACTGGATTGATTCAAATGATAGACATGTCACATGTAAGTAACAAAGTATAATAAAAGTTTAAACTGTAGAAATAATAAGAGCAACACATGCAACCGATGTGTGGCGCCGCCGACGGCCTGTCGCGACATTGACCGCCACCGAGCGAATAATAAAATAAATCGACGCCCTGGCACCGCGCCAACGTCCCTTCACTTTACCTTTATTGTACGAAACTAACGTTCAAGCGAAAACCATCGCTGCAGACGCGTAAACCATGGAAAGTGAAGCCGAACCTAGGCAGCAATGAATAAAACACCAGATAGCGGTGAAAAATTAGCGTTTGTCAGGACGACGCGATCGATGCACTGTCGCTTTCCATATGCACCCTTCACACATACCCTAGGGACTTTTAAAGGACAAAGGGTTACAAGGTAAAGTCACCAGTAAATCTGTGTAATAGCACACCGCACCACGAAAAGGCAAAGTTGGAAGTATAAGGAAAATTAGTCTTTGTTGGCACAAAAGAGGTGGTCATTACAACGGCTGCTCGACCGGAGTCGACCTTCGTTTTCACGAAAACTGCTCCATTCTGTGTTTCTCGGAAAACCCGCGTGACTCACCGTCACTCGCTCTCTATCGCGGGTCACTACGATCGCGTATTTACATTCGTCGTCGTCGGCTCAATTCAAAAACTCGATTACGTTGAATGATTCATTCTGAACTATGAATCATCGCGCGACATTGGTGAAAAGTAAAAAAAATGAGGTAACAAAATATGGATACCAAGAATTGCGTAACGAATATTACTTGTGAAATGATAGGCTAATATTGTATAATATTTTACGAGAAAATACAAGGATTAAGAACAAGAAACCAACAAATAATTTGCAAGAAACTGGAAAAACTTGTAGAGCCAAGGAAACTAATAGCCGATTCAATAGGACAATAAACTATTTAATGTATACTTTGCAATAAAGAGATTATGATTCGTCTCATTAACTGAAAGATAAGGTTATCTAAAGCGCTACATATGGCGCCGATGCAAGGACCGGATATCGTCCGGAAATGGCAAGCATTCCGCGCGGCGCCGACGGCTAACCGCACACTTGTCGAAAAAACTCGCGCTTTTTTTTCAGACATTATGTTCAATAAAATTACTGTTCTCGACACAAAGTAGGTACATTATTTTTAATACTTCTGGGTTTTAGGTCATCTTTTGTTTCGTGGAAGTTTGCAAATTTTTTGACAAAGAGCAGTTAATTAAGATTGGATATTTCAGAATGGGCATAACGGGTTATCTACAGTGAGAACTATTTTAAATCGGTATTTATTGTTCTGCGCCGATAAGGAACAAGCAGCTGCACGAATGCGGTAGAACAAAGAGGTATAATCCTAACGCGTTAAAAGGCAATGCAAATTATATCGACGCACTAATGGTTATTGTGACTCTTCGCGTGGTCAGGTTACGTACACTTATGTGCATTATCTCGAATTAATTAGCTGGAAGGAGTGACGCAATTACGTAATAAATGTAATGCGAACACTCAATTACTCTCGGAGCCTTATTTTGACCGACTGAAACGATACGTAAATGACAAAAATATTATGACAGATTATGTGGCCATACAAAGTCCAGATTGCATGCCTTAATATTATGGTCGATTTGATAAACAATTTGATAGGTAAATCGCTTTAGCGTGTAGCTACGTAGATGATATGTGGATGTTAATACGTTATCTACAAAACATGATTGCAAAAATATTCACAATATTTATTCTTGATAACAATGTTTTTACTAACGATTAATCCTACATGAAAGATTGCTTGTCTATGGAGCTAATAGAGTAGTGAATTAAATTAACACTACGTATTATTAGCCAAGATCCTCGGTAACCCGTCGCCTCGTCGCGACTGCCGTCTTCAGACCGACGCCTACGCAAATGTATTCCTTGTTTTATTCATTTTTTAATTGCGTCGCCTACATTGCCATCAAAGAAATCGTCTTTGCAGTTCTTAAGGAGTTCATTTAAATTTAAATATACTTCGACTAAAATACGATAAAAGTTGGCATATTCGGTTGACTGAAGTGTCAATGTAGCACAAATATTCATTATTAAAACGTTCCAACTCGAAACTTGGAAATAACATGATACAAACGGAGAATTAAAGATTCGGAACGCGATAATACAGCAGCTCCTTATGTGGGTATGGCATTTAAAATAAAATGCATACTAAAAGGTTAGGTGAAGCAGATAAAGAGTATGAAGTCAATGTAGGCATTACTTTCAACCAGTAACTGCCGGTCAGAAATAAACGAGCAAACGTTGAGAACAAAGTTTACGCCACTCCGACATAGTGAACGTTTTGGAATTTCAATGCAAAAATATGACCACTAATTCACTTTGTTGGTGCACATTTAAAGAAACATTGTAAAACATAACGAAACAGTTATAGTAGGCGACGTATAGACGGATAGACAGACAAAGCCATTGTCTCGATGCTCGCTGTGTTTGGCGGCACTTATGCTAATTTCTTTTGAGGTACACTCGAGCCTTCATTGCGGGCTAACAAAATGCTTTATTACCTGCAATATTTTAGCGAAAACCAACACCAAGCAACCGATTGCTTTAAAATCATGAACGCTAATGTCAGTGACATTTTGTGAGAAATCGTGAGCAGATTGACCTGAACCATTTTAAAATGATCTGAGCTTCAGAAAAATAATCCAACCTGATAAAACAATGATGCAACTGCAAATCCCTGCATCAAAAACAGGCGTTGAGGGATCCGGTTAATCTGTTACAAAGTGGGCTCAGCTGCGCGTGCGCAGTTGAAAGCATTTCGGTTTATCAGTTGGGTGCGGAAAGGCCGCCACTTCGCTGTGGCCCTGGCACCGCCTAGCACCACCCGAGAGCCGACGAGAGAGATAATTGTACGCCCATCATCTGACGTCACACAGTATTTTGTTGTGTTCAAGGAAAAACGCGTTTTTATGTTTCGACATAAAAAGGAGTGGAAATTCCAAAATGTTGTATACGTAAAAGGAATTTTACGTAGAAAGTTTTGAAAACCTGATACAATATTTAATTTATATAAATTATATACCAATAAATAATATTTAGTAAAGCTAGCTACTAAACAATTACTAAATAATTAATTTTAAACGGGTCGTAGAATTACTTAAGTAAACAACATTTCCATAGAATCTATTAACCGATTTCGATGTCTAAATCGCAATTTATTGATAGAAATATTATCTATTGTTTGTTTTGTCCGGGTTACGTCTCAATTTGCAGGACTCGTCCCTTCGTTATCAGTGCACATAGCGGCATCCCAATCGCTGCCTACACCCGCGGCACTATGCTTATCGCCCTTCCACGAACACTTAGCTGCACAAACACTTGCACTTATCGCAAAAATGTTTCACAATTGGTTTTCTACAGAAAATACCAATGAAGCGGGAATCAGCTATACAGGAATCTTATTTAGATCGTTTTAGTAGGTAGTGTTTTTGCTATTTCAAGTTTTTATCTCGCCAATTTAGTAAATAAGTCCAAAGTAGTTGAACCTATTTCACTAGAAATAACATGGCAAAAGAGAGGTGATTCCTGTATACGAGATCTTTGATCTCTAGCAATTTATCAAGCTCAATTTCGAATCTAGCCAGTAAGAACGAAAAACTAAAGAACTTATCTGTAGTAACTGTATAGGGTTGGCAATAATAAAGAACTCGTCTAGTAAAGAGATCATATTCATATGATAAAGACGAATATGTTAACTTTTGTACACATAATATGATGTAAATGCAATACTGAAGTATTAGGAAAGTACACATATTACAATATTCCCTGAACATCAGACAGTTCGGTGCGTAAATAACAAATGAGACGTTACTTTAGATGTATTCATAAATGTGTGTAGATTCAGCGTCACTACGAGGTACAATACATCAAGCAAAGTGTACAATCGTGTAACTGACATCAGCTTGGCAGAAGCCCAAGGTTTTGTCAAACGTTCTTCATATCCGTGTATCACAATGCAGACAGTTAACCGATTAGTATGTCATAATTTGTGTGGAACGCTTTCTACGTAAAAGGAAAATGTATTTGCAGACCTGACCAACAATCTAATTCATTTTAGTGGACTTTGGAAACAGTCGACCGGAGTTTTCTTTGCCCTGTAAGTTTTTCAGTGGAACAACAAGATTTTATGACATCCTGCATTACGAGTTTTAGGGAAACGTATCATATCATCGATATAGACGATGTTTTTGGGCCCTTAATATAAATGTTTGATTTAACCGTAAATAATTGCTAAGTTAGAAGTGTTCCATACCATCTAAACATCTTTTAAAGAAAAGAAAAAATAATTGCTCATGTCATGTGAAGCAAAGTAATAAAAGTTTGCCTACATACAACTGTAGATAGTCTTTATGGATGTCATCAAAAGAGAAGAGACGCATTTAAACGTCACAAGACGAATAATAAGCCCGCATAAAATAGATTTTATACATTTTTATGTGACGAAGAGAATAATGCCTCCTGTATAAAACTAATTTGAATAGCGCAACAGGATGCCCTGTTGTGCATGTATATGTCCCCACATTTGTCTTAAATTACTTTAATAAATATTTATTTTATGCTGATTGCTTATATTTAATCAAGTCATTGTCGGGACTGAAGATTTCTTTAATGATAGCTGTAACTCGGATATTATTCTAGATTTATCTATAAGTAGTAAACAATTGCTTAGTTAAATTCAAACAGTTAGTATTATGTTATCGCTTATATTATGAGGAAGGCATAGCCAACCATCGATGGCGTCAATGGAATCGACACATTTCCTAGTTTTTATCTTATCATTTAAATACCATAAATGTTGTGGTACCTACAGTCATAAGGTTTGTTTTATCATGCTGTAGATTTTTGATATTATGTGTTATCCTGATTAATTTTAGAAATGCGAAAGTGAGTTTTTTTGTTTGTTACGCTTTCACGCTAAAACGGCTGAACGGATTTGGATGAAATTTGGCACATGGGTAGACCATGACTTGGAGATAGACATAGCCTACTTTCCATCCTGGGTCGCAGACGTAGTCGCGGCCAATAGCTAATAATAATAGTAATATAAAATATCTATTTATACAGTTTTCAGAAGCGTAAAAATATTTCCATTATCATGACTTCAAGAAACGATGGGGCATTCAATAAAAATTATCAGCAGCGGCGCCGATAAACTAGAAAGCAAACAATGTTCCACAGTATTCTTATCATGATTGTAATACGACCGCATTTAATCAAGCTAAACATAAATTTACAAAGTTTAAAACCCATACAACAGTTTTTTTTTTTGCTCATTGATCTGTTGCTTCTGGGTTCATCCGCGCACTCGGTGAGACAATTACAGGCTCACTTACAGCCCACCGTGGGTACAATGGCGATGCAAATAATCGCGATTATGGCAAGGTTGACGTCGGTCGGCGGAGGGTTCGTTCAACTGACCGCGAGCGATGACACGGTGCGCGCGCGCAGCGTCGCGGCGGGCGTCACACACGCGCCTTTGCCGCACCGCCTCCAACACGCTGCGACAACCATCTCAACAACGACTTGACCCCATGATAATAAACAATACTGACCTCGCGGACAATCATCTTGATAGTGTCAAGTGACATCGTAAATCCTTGCCATCATAGGTATTAATACCTGGACAACATTTAGTAATAATAATGCAGAACCAATAACGAAGATGATGCAATAAAAAACAGATAATGACAAACAAAATAAACTGTATTTATGTCTTGTGGTATCATTACGAAACGACAAGGGAATTCCCATCCTGAACCGCGATATCTCGGCCTACATAACCGATTAACACTTACCGATTTCCTCTAACTGCAATCCAAATAACGCACTTCACAATGCAACAGGAAACTTCATTAAAAACTTCAAAAACTTGTCGCAACTTGATACAAGCTAGCGCGATTCCCGCGTGCGCGCAACGAAAACAATCGGCTGACAGATGTCGGTCGGCGTCGGAAAACCCCTCAGAAACTACGCGGCGCGAAGCACGCAGTGTGTAAATATTATTGCCTCGACTGGACAAAGGTTTTTGTTATCTAAAACCGGTGTCAGCGAGCGTGCACGACACGCGCGGCCAGCGGTAGAACGTGGAGTGAGGCTCGCGCGCCGGCCCCGCCACCGTCTGATAAGCCTGGCGCGACGCCCCCCGGCGACGCCTACGCCCCACTCGGCGCCGCCGCACCGGTGCATCGTAAACACCACCGGCCGCCCCTCGGCACCCGGCACCGGCGGCGCAGCCACCGCCGCCGACCAGACGGGCCCCCGCGCATTATGCACCGCACCTACGCACAATTTCACAACTGCAAGGCACCTCGGCGCGTTGCAGAAAATCAACAACTTTCGATTCCTTAAAAAGACGAGGAAACAGAGACTTGCCAGTTGCGAAACTATGGCGGTAGCCCAGATACCGATGAGAACAATGAGGCGCAAACAAGCGCAGCACCTATTTAGTGTCCTCCTAATTGGGCTGGTGGTGCGTCGGGCAGAAATTCAATATGCAACGCGATCGCTGCGGTACATAAACGCAATAATTGAATTAGTGCAAGCATGTCGAGTACGACCAGTCAGGCTGCCGCCATCGCCACCGGCCCACCACTGCACACCTATAGACTCAATCATCGATACTCATGTATAAAGTGTGAAAATGCAAATTACAGATTTGATAACAAGTTTACTGCAAAAAGGTGAACAATCGTAAACGATGATATGCAGCTATTCGGTTTATTGACCATCAATCTACTTTGTGACCACTGACCCATAGAAATTATAGCTGAGACCGTCATCATCAAATGAAAAATAAAACAAGCAGCAATGTTTGCAACCTACCGTGAAATACCAAATTCAGTGGAATAAATCGTCTTACGATCTAAATCATTAAAGGGAAACGGGCTATATTCTTAATAAGATTTTAAGCGGTTAACGGCATAAGATATTATGTTTAATATCATCAACAAGTTTGCAATGCTACCTAATAAGTAAAACAATAGTGATTGAAACACAGGACTATTAAATAATGATGATAATTTAAAGTGTGCTAAAGAGCTAATGCCCAAATTTTGATAAAGTCGTGCAATCGTGCAATCAACCATGCATGTGCAGAATCGTTAGCATAAGCGCGCACAGACGAGTAATCATCCATAAAATAAGGGGGAAGAACAGAAATAGAAAGATAGAGGGAAACATGATTCTTTTGTTTAAAAATTCGATCAACAAAACGAAAATAAGTAATCAAGTATTGTTGTTTAAAAAGAACAGATATGATTCCATTCAAGGTGATTGGTCGGTAAGGTCACACAGATTTTAAGTCCCATAACCTATACGCATACATAGGTTCAATGATCTGCAAAGTTGTATAGCATACTACGTAATAGGTAACTATCAACTACGTCGTTCGTGTATTCATATAGTGATGAGAAAAACATCTTTGACGAAATAAGAAAAGTTTGCATAAATAGGTGAACATCGCTATATTAGCAATATGGTTAATGCGATAAGAAATAAGCAAATTAAAGAGAAACAAAAAAGCTGAATCCAGTACCAACATGACACGCGACCTTCTGCAAATGTTTCAGAATTAATAACTGCGTAGGTGTAGTAAAATACAAAATTGGATTCGAAGAATTGCGGCAAGTAAGCAGCCATTCGAAACCCATTAATTCAGTTATTTACCGACATCCCATGTTATCAAAACAATTTATTGTAAGGACTAGCAACCGAGTTGGTGTCTGAAATAATTACAACCAAAATACGACATTATTGAAAGCAACACACCTTCCATTTCTGAGAATAAAATATATATATATATATATATATATATTAAAAAGAAAACGATTTAGTATGCAATCCTTTCACGCTCTGAAGGTCATGGCGATAAAATTTCGCACAAATTCAGTGGAATGCCATAAAAGTAAAATATTTATCATCGATAATCCGTAATGGTAAAACCTATATAACTGTGCCGGAGGAATCTCAAAAAAATGATTTAAATAACATTGAAAACGCAGCCACAGTCGTAAACATTTACGAGTACATTACTCTCAGTAAACTGGCATGCCCGTGCAAATTATCCGCCCGACAATTTATATCACATTGGAGAATTACGTTCTTTGATTAATATTAACCCGAGCAGTTGTACACGGTGAGTCGAGAAAGCAAAACAATAGTGATCAAAATATTTAGAGCACAAAAAAGCCATTCTATATCAAACAAGATTGTAGGAGACGTTCAGAAAAAAACGAGTCCCATATTTCTTTGTGGGTTACATAAAATATAAAATCAATGTCATATAACTCTGTCCGTCAGGCGAGAAATCTGTCGGGGCGCGTTAGGCCCACATAAATTACGAGATTAATCTTTTCAAATAATTTGACCTTTTCATCTGACGAGGGTTCATTAAATAATGGCGTCGGTATTGGTAGTGCGGTTATTGTGCCGTCTATCACGAATTTTGTTGTGGGCGGGAGCAGACTGCCTACAATTCATAGTCCTATTATTCAAAGAGTCTTTGAGGGTAGAAATTGTGATTCTCATGTAGATGATGAGGCTATCTGCAATAACAAATTGTTAATAGTTTATAATCATAAATGGAATGCAAATTGCACTAAACTCTTTTAAATATGCTATGTAGGTACTTATCAAAATAACTGTACCTGGAAGTCTATTGTTTATTGGCGCAAATAGAAACATTAGCCTGACTTCATAATTTTATTAATTTAATGCATCACTGCAATAATTAAATACATGGCATATTTAAATATACAGGTTTTATAGCTTTTCCTTTAAAGGAATTTGTCTCTCCATCGTACGGTGTCGAAACAATTTTGAAATTCCATCAGTCGATAATTCCTGTTTTATAAATGGGCCGACACCACCGGACAAATCTTATGTGCGTAAATATTTATAACAATGATCTAATGCAATTAGTTCGCCTGCAACGGTAAGCATGACATCTTTTAATAAGGGACTCGAGGCGGAAACGTGGAAAATGTCAGTAATCTACGGAGCGGTAAGCACGATTCTTGCCCATAATCGGAACAAGGACTCCGCAGCTGTTGTAAATATCAGCTCCATGCTTATTATTGTGACGTAATTATTATTGCTTCGTGAAACAAAGAAAATTAAGCTCGCTAATTTATACAGGGAATCCTTTGTTTGGAATTTATAAAACTCAACTTTACTGCACTTATGTAAATGTTTAATTGTAGAGGCAACCTAGCTTCATAATCCCGCGATCAAGATAAATAAACGGTATGGACAGAATGTCCGGCGGAATGCCGTGCGAGCCAAACGGGTGACTCATTGGGTACCCGTGGTCAACAGTCGGGATCCTTAACTACCTTTAACGGATCCCCGGTATAAACAGAACTCGATGCAATTATTTTTGCACCGTTACAATGTCTCCCAAAAGAGCTCCAGGAAACAATATAAGCGGCAGGCTTTGCGGCATTATTAGTAAATAGACTTCTTAAAATTTTATGGCATGACATTGTCATCCTTGTGTTTGAAGAAATCTGTATTGTCGGCCAAACCCAACAGTTAACGTCAACAATAGATCAGGAGGCAACAGTTATGGATGAAACTGCAGAAGAGTATTATAACTTTTTTTTTTATTTGTACAATGTTGCGTGCTTGGGTCTTTCAAGCATAAGTAGCCGTAACTAAAGGCGTGATGGGGCGCATCAATCAACCACAACTTTCAGAATTCATTTACATTTGGAATGTGTTAGACCTTATTAAGAGTCATTTGTTTGAATTATTTACTCCTAAAAAAAGTTCTCATCAAGGTTGGAGATGTTTCGTTAAGTAAAGTTGCATTAAGTTTCCTATAACCAAAACACAATCATTCTCAAACAGATTTAGTAGACAATGAAAACCACGGGAAGATTTATCAAGCTATGTCAAGTAAATCCAAGTTTATGAATAAGGAAGGGGTTTATAATAATACGATGACATGGACTTTGTCCAATATCACATTCTATAATAAAACTGATGAGCTTACACAAACAGGAAATTTCAATATCTAATGGATAAGGACAGTTAGGTCTGTAACTAAAATAAGTTTATTTGTATCTATTTATTCGCAATTACTATTAAAGACAAAACGTTTTCCTGTTTCGCCTGAGATTGATGTGGTCGTCACAATGGTTTGGGTAGTTGTGACCGGTTATTACAGTAGACTTTAATGTTCTCCAGTTTATGGGTGAATATTTCCGTAGACAAAACTAGAGTTACAATTGCTACAAAACGTCTTATAATTCTAGAAGCAGTAAATACAGATGAGGAATCCCGCCAGGTTACCAGTATTGGTGACCTTGCATTTACTTTCTCACGAAATATGCAGTTTTGTGTGGGAAGTACCGTTTTCAATTTTTCCTCGAAGTACATTATGCCATCGCAAATTCCTGGATCAAGAAATAATATTCTTTGCGCTGAGAGTGTTGAGAAAACACTCATAAATCGTTAGAACATTTGAGAGACAATTACATTTCAAATAACTTCCCAAGATACTACTAGATTTTTTAATAAATTTTATTCCAAGAATCACAATGTGGGTTCGATATAAAAACAATTCCACTAAATCCCAAATATCCTCAGTCTGTGTAAAAACCCATTTCTTGCAAGCAATTTCACACGACAAATATGCTACATTTCAATTGCAGACAAATATTGGAGTTTACGATGCTTTTGATATGGATAAACGTCAACATGACATTGTACAACGTGGGTGGTTGGTTATGGTGCGACAAGACCGGACCGCATGACTTAGCACCGCGGTGACAGCTACCATGCTCTAACAACTTAATGTGACCGAGATAGCTAATCGATTGGAGGAGACCCATTTTGTACAAGAAAAGACAAAAGGGATTATGGACAATTTACTGCGGCAGAAAAAAAGAGGGATATTTGGTGATAGGCTCTGCTATGATCCATGCCATAGAACCAAAATATTTTAATTTAGTATAAAACAGAAAGCCGTATATCGTTAACAGATATAGGGTAAAGGGTAAAGTGTAACATATATAAGGTAAAGACTAAAAGTCATTAAAAACAAAAATGTATTACGGCAAAAACCAATGTAATCTGGTGATAGGCTCGCCTATAATCCATAAGACCAAATTTAATCGAATAATTGTAATATATAGCAGAATACAAAGCAGTGTAATGTTAACAAATATACAAAGGTAAGACTTATTAAAATGATCTTTAACTATGATCAGAGGGAACAATATAATAATTATAAGCAATCATGATAAAATCTACATTAATTTATTGTGAAGTTGCCTTGACTTAAAATTTCATGCTTGTATGTACCTACTTTACAGCTTTATTTGCAAGTCATTATATTGGTTGTAGACAAGGAGTCTAGACTTTTTACAGTTAGGTATAATTGCCAAGTTTTTTAATGTCCTACACTTCATATAAAATAAGACTGTCTAGAAAACACAAACACAATCTCTAAATTACAACTTTGTTAGACAGGGTCAAAATTTCAACTAAAGAATGCTTGCTTACGTATCCCATAGACATACACATCGACATAAAAATCTGTAGAAAGAACCACCACGTAAACCTTTTTACTATCTTTCTAATATTGTTCTCTTTGTAAGATTTGTACGCAGCATAGTTCGAAAGCAATGAACGCCAGGAGACAATGGAAAACACTTTATGTAATGGGTCAAAACGGATAACGCAGCCGTGTTATCTTTTAAAGGTAATAAAGAAGTCAGCTTCAGAGTTTATTGTAGCTACTTGTGCAACTGCATAAAAGCTCGTTTTGTATAATACAGCTATCACTTCGTAATATCTTCGTATTGTCTTTGGTGTAGTGCAATTTAATGGAGTCGGTGCGGTGTAATAACAGGTACTGTTACAATAGAAATGAAAGGCTAAAGGATCTTTGGATTGTCGTAAAGCAAGATAGACAGACATGGATGATAGGAATGTTAACCAGTAGGTTAAGCCAAAGACAGATTGAAGAAAAAAAAATGGTCTTAATAAGGTAATTTACTATTAAAATTGTTGCACAGACAATCAGTTTCACATACTACCACCGCGTGCTTTTTGTCTGACGTCACTAGTCAGTGCGCAACTGCGCGCAGGTGTGCAAGCTACGATTTTTTTTTACCTACATTGGAGAATTGCATCAGATCACCTATCCATTGCAATTTATGAACATAAGAACTTATATTGCATTACAAAGGACCATAAAATAAAACATCAGACACCTCACAAAAACGGGACAAAGAATAAAGACTTAATCAATTGGATTCGCCAAGAGGGCCAGTTATTTATATTAATGATATAATTGGCACTCGTGACTATAAATATTTATATTTTCAAGTGCTTATGTAATAAATATGGAACTAGACTGACGATGAAGTTATGTTAAGTTTAGTCTAAAAGTGAGGATAAAAGCTGGTGGTCTTGGTGTATTTAATATCTAATTATAATAAGTTTTATCATCTCATTCACATATATTATTTCACCGTATATCAATGAATAATTTGGCCCAATTTAGTGTCCCGACGACAAAATGCTTATAGCTTTAAAAATAAACGTGTAAATTATGGTACACTTACTGCTAACTAATGGTTCAAGTATTTGTCATGTCTGTATTAAAAAATATGGCCTGCCTACATGCGTACTTCCGATGATTCACAATATTCTTGGAAAACTTATCGTGTATTAGTATAATAAAGATTATCTAATCCGTTGTTACACGATCGGCGAACCACAAACTTGTATTAGGTACGCATCTCTTTACAATTTAGGCATATGTTTTGAGAATAAAATTCGATTCATTATTTCGAAAAAAACAGGCGACGTAATAGAAACTTCTTTTGTTTTAATTCATTCAAACGAAATCGGGAAAGCCATTTAATGCATAAACGTTTATAGGCTTAATTGCAATTCGGAAAAAAGCATTTAGAGCCACACCTTCCTATTTGTATTTGTAGGTAAGATCACACAAGAAAGTCCAGACAAAGGTTTTCCGTGACAATATTCAACTAAGGCCGATTCCGAGTTGATTACAATTAAAACAAATTGTCCACATCCGGCCCGTATTGACTACAACAGTTTAATAGGTGTCCGTCAATAAAATACATCTGCTCAAGTCAACAAGGTTAATAGTTGGTTGAAATCAGTTTACATTTCAATAGACAATGCATCTGTAACGTTACTTGCGTCAGGAGAAATAGGTCACCAATTATAGGTCGAATGATCCAAATAATGATAGAGTAACAGTAAATGCTGTAATAGCAATTCATTGTTCAAGGCAGGTAAATGGTGGCGTGTTGCGTTCTAGCGTGTGGGGATTCCCCAACCACAGACGTGTTCTTGGAAGCAGTCAGGCGCAGGAGAAATTTCACAAGCGCGCGAAGTGGGTCAAGTCAGCCGGACTTGACGTTTTCGCTTCGCAAAGGTTACCATCACCGCTGCGCCTGCCCCGCCGCCCGGCAAATCCGGTTGCGCTTGCGCAACTGATAGTCTCGTTTATCAGATCCTAAAAGATCAGTTGTTTCTGCAACGTACACGGATTTAATAGGCTTTTAAGGTAACAGTCCATTAAATCCGCGTGGGTTGCTGTTTTAGGTGTAATTCCTATGAAGTTATCGATGACAGAGGAGGGGTAAGACATCCCCACTTTCTCTTCGCCACGCCTGTGTTGATAATCTCACGTAATTCAAAGGACATATAACACTACAATATGTATTATGTGGTCGTCGTGGATTAGCATTAAACCTATTAGGTATCATATTTGTAGGTTACTCACATTGTTAAGTTAGACTAAGTGTTGGGGAAATCCAAGGATTTCATTCATGCATATTGAAAGTAAACAAGTGTAGCGTGTGCCGTCATCCGATATGTTCTCATTTATTTTTCCTGTTTTTTGAGCAGTATGGGAATTTTCATATAACACCTTTTTTTACATAAAATATTTCATACTTACCATAAGAAAGTGAAACAAAAATCGAAGAATAATAAATAATGTTCTAACGCAAGATTATGAAATATACTTTAAATACCTACTTATGTACGAGTTGTTTAACTATATGAGTCACTAGTAGAAAAGAAATGAATTGAGGTTGAAAAACAAGCTTAGGTGCCTAAATTCACCACAGGTATACGTGACCAAAGCCTGTTCAAGGAAGATATCGGGCAACGGAATATACCAAGCTGAATTTTTTCTCCAATTTCCTCAAATCTGTAGGTAATATTTTAAAACTCAAGGAGGCAGCTCAGATTTTTTATCGCCTTCTTGATTATAAGTGATCAATAAAAATAATGTAAAAACTGTACAGTCGTTACATTATAATAATGGTTCAGGTAGCGATACAACTTCGTGGAACTTCTCAAGACTCGCGCACTGCGCAGTGGGGCAAGATGACGTCATCGGATGACGTCACCCCGTCGGACCATATGTGACGTCAGGCACGCAATGATAAGAAGAAAACCTCGAAACGAGACAGTGAAAATAGATGCACGTGATTATTATAAAACAAAAATATTGATAATGCTTTGTTTAATTATTGTGTTTATGAAAATGAGAGTTCATAACTGTAAATAGAACATTGATGGTACCTATTATCTCCTACCTCTTGTACCTACTTACAGTATTATCACATCGTGCTGTTGTCGTATCTATAGATAAAATTGGCGCGCATAGCTGCGAGTAGCGCCATCTTTTGCAAACCGACGGAACTGATAAAGGCGGTATAATGAAAAAAATGTTACAATATATTTATTTTATTGTCAACGAGGACGACCATACTGTTCAGATAGTGGAGGTTACGTCATTATCTAATAATAGGAATAAATTATTGTAACAATACGAATGAAGACAAACAACTCCTGGAATTGCTACTGAGACTGACGTAAATATTGTCAAACGAACATATTGTAACACAGGTGTTTCATTTCAGCTATAATTTCTAGATTATTCCAATATAAGAGCAAAATTAACACACCTGCGAAGGAAGCTAAAAACGATGAAGACAGAATATTGAACAAAAAGTTCAAAACTTTTAATATTGGCGAACGTGATACAGGTCTCGTTAAATCTAGTCTTCGTCCTTTTCGCACAAACAACGGACCAATAGCGTTCTAGTCAGTTCCAAGTGACAGGGACCTTATTATTGGTGTCACAACAGTACCAGTATTGTTTTACAAATTAATGCGTAAAATTATTGCATGCATATAATGATATAATTTTAACTTTTAAAAGAAGTTGCTAATAGCTTTCAAGCATCCTTTACAAACTAGATATTAATAAGAGCTAATATAGGATATAGAATTATTCCCAAGGTCAATAAAATAGACGCTGTTAAAAGTTTAAAACTGACGACAAAAAGTAAAAAGATTGCACCATTCACACATTGAACTAACTGCCCCAACTTGAGAAAGTTGTTTACGAAGTCACTTCACGCAGTGTCGCGCAAAACTCTGGCTACAATGACGCATAAACTGACAAAAACTTGCTGTTTTCAAAACTCACCATTGGCTTCTTATACTCGTCTGCCTGGTAGTCAAACATGGTAGCGAACATCAGACTTTCGTCTTGCTCGCTGCTGATGAAGGTGTATGGCACCAGCTGAGACATGAAGACCACTTTCCACTAATATTGTCCAAACTTACTATATAAACTATCCACTAAGGGCAACAATTAAAAGTTCACAATGAAAAGAGTTCGCGAAACTCACGGCGCGGCAATTCACAATATGATAAGAGTATGACTCATATGAAGGCTTCTACAAACTGTAGACGTACGCGTAGCTAGAATGTTTTATATCAGACTGAGTCAGTTGGCGCGGTTGTGGCCGGTTTTGTATGATACCAAGCGGCCGTACGGCGCACGCGCAAACTTCGCCTCGAAACCAAAACGTCCTATGTTCAAGCATTTCAACAATTCGTTAACCGAGCCAAATACATTTTTTTACGGTTCTTTGAATGAAGCGATGTTCCAATGATTCAAGGAATAGCTTTTCCATGACATGGGAAGTAAATATTTTCATACAGTTAAAGAGTATCAGTTGGCAAAAGAAACAAAACAGCGGTGTGACTAAATGATCTGGGATTTCCATTTTCTTTTTATAGTGGTTAGTAAGAAACTAAAGCAAACAAGTTGTCCAAACTTTTCGTGCAGTAACTCAAACTAAAACAAAAGTTGTGATAAACGAACATGGTTAAGTAGGTCATTTGCTATCCTTAGATAGTAGTCAGTTAAATAGCAAACGAAGTATAGGTAGTCAATATTTTACCGCCACAAAGCCTGTAATTAAACTACAATGAATCATCTAACAGAACAAAACAAATTGCATCGCTTGAACTGTTACAATTAATATAAGTAACACAATAGCTCTAGCTAACGTGTGCAACTCTTGAAAAGACTTGTGACAAGTCGGAAATAGAAGCTGAAGATCATTTAGTGAATAGTAAATAGATAGGTACCCTTAATACAATAATGTCCATCAGAAATAATGAGGTTGGTGTATGCGGCAAACTGCAGCTGCCTGTAGCAATAGGTAACTTATCCGAGGTTCCAATCGATTTGCCCGTAGATATTTAGAACGGCATTTGTTAACAGAAACATACAGTAAATAAAATGAAGAACTAGAATAATAAACTACCTTCTACGAAATGTATAGACCACCTCAGAGATTTTGAAATCAAAGATTATCGACAATCGACGATTATACCATTAGTCTAGTTTCTCAAGTGAGTTGGAGTAATCTCCCAGTTTATGTTAACGAAAACATTGTATGAATCATTAATACAATTATAAAATCACATTACAGAATGATCTTTCCTCACTATCATATCAACTTTAGCCTTTAGGCTCTTTATAAGTATATTTTATTATTTACGCGGATAAAAGAAGCATGATTATAGATCTCAATGATGTAAGTGCATGTTTTGTCGTAGACTTGAAACAAATAAATATAGATACTATTAATAATAATGACACAATCAATAATGGTGTATGAAGTACCGTACGGAAGGAACCACGCCGTCTGATAACACGATTGGTCATTCATTACATAAGATGGGCTGATATAGACATGACGTCACCTCTCTAGCAGAAACACATTGCTTATCATTTTCACGGGAAATCGTAGCAGTCAAATCAAGCAATACGTTGTATTTTGATAACACTGCCCTTTTCCTCATTACAGGAAATAACAAAACAAATTCACCGAAATGTAGTTTTCCGAATAATTTATAGGTGCTTAATTAGTGTTTGCTTCAGGGCTACCAATAAGTTTTCCAAGAATTCTGGAATAAATATACATATACCGGCTTTTCAAGGTCTAAGTTCGACCCAGCTACAGCCAGTTTCATACAAAATTACAGCCACGAGAGGGCCTGAAAAATAATTCAACCATTTTGCAGTAAGTATGGTCTGTCTAGGATAGACAAGCCGAGCTTGTAAACTAAAGTGCTAAAAAGAGTGCGCGAAAAACACCATCCAGGAAACAACAACCCGAATTGTTCTTCTAACTGCCCAAAAAACCGATAGCGGGGACTTCACCAGAACATAAAAAATGCTCGCAAAAACTTTTATACCCCAGAAAACGATCGGATGCAACAATTTCTTTTTTTGGGAAATCATACTTGTTTCTCAAATACACAAGAATACTGTATTGATGAGGAAGCACACCCAGAACCAATGCTAAATACTGTTCAAAAGTCATAGATTGTTTCAGATAAAATTGAAATGACCATCAATCAACATACAGTCATCACCATCATAAAACATGTGCTTGCCTATCGTTCGTGCGAGAGCGTGAGTCGTTCAACTCCCGGACAGTTCAAGGGCCCGTCCTTGACTAGCAGTCACGCGAAGCAATGCTTCCACTAGTTCAGCCCCATTTTCCACGAAAACTGTCGATGTCACAGTTCGAAATAAATATGTTCTCATATTGATATCGCATCGTATCGGACCATTTCGATTTCCATAATGTTTTTCACTAGAATTGTTATTTTTTACTTACTTTGTTTAAATTGCTTTCGACAATCGACATTATGTATTATTTTCTTAAGGTCGTATGTTTTAACATTTTCTTTTCGTCAATACTATTCAGCACTAATTTGAATTCTAATATTTAACGTATCTGCCAAAAACTTTTAAACAGAGATGAGACTTACGCAAGTACTTTTTTAAATATGTAGGTATTTAGTTCCATCATAGTCGTCACATTTACTTAATTTATTCGGATACACTACCGTTATGTTTTCTAAACGTGCTAGTATTTACTGATGCAATTTGTAATCCTATTATGTTTCCATTAAACCTATTCAATCGTTATTGTGGGGTGTCAAGATGACAAGCAATTTTTCAAATAGGTTAATATCTGCAAAATGGTTGTAGATTCTAAATTCTACCAAAGTAACACAGTAACGAGAACTCTTCTATCTAACTTTAAACAAAACACGCCTCAGTATTAACTAGACCAAAAGGAAGTAGGTATCACTATCTATGTAGACTATCTTGGAATCATTTACAGGAACAATAAATCTAAGACAGTGGAGGTGTGAGGTGCTTGCCCAACCTGAACCCGCGTTAATTGAATTGCTAATCAACGTTTGCGCACTGCCCACTAATGCGATACAATTCGATGCTCAGTTCCTATTTAGCAGAAAAACAATCCGTAGTCTATTTTCGACGAAACAACAGAAGCAAAAAAGTTTCAAATCCACATTGAAAGAACGAATATAAAAGTCAAAAGCAAGTAAAAGAAAAAAAAATGTTTCGAAGAAGAAATTAATTACAGATATTATTATAACTTAAATTAATTTAATCAGAAACACGTCATTTTATTACTCTGTTAAGTTATGGACGAATAGATAAGTGGGTCGCTTAGCTCCACACTTGGACTGGACGTCAGTAATACTTTAGATAGGTAGGTATCGTTCAAATTGTTTACATGTTTTGTTATGTCATTAGGACACTCACATGCTCATCAAATTGAAAGACCTATTCAAATTAACAACACGTGTAATTAGCTATGAATATTTAATTATTTATCGCAGATCACACACACTATATGCTAATGCACCAGTATATTGTCATGAGTTAGCGGAAAGACAAGCGTAACGAGAATTCTATTCTCGTTCGTCCATTATCAGTCCTATTTCTATTCTAATTAGTACACAGATTTCCTTTAACTTCCAGATCAAAACGAGCTAAGGCATATCATGGAGGTCGTCTGTTTCTTGTACATCGCATTGCCTTGAGCCATACCTACACATGCCACTGTTCAAGGTCTCAACGTTAAATCGCAACAGCAAATTCTCCGAACTACGTCTTGTGTTTTAATGATATTATAATAGAATAATATCGAGCATAATGTTCCACCAGTCAGTCAATGGTAATATAATGTGTGATCAATTTACGTTCGTTTGTTTCGTGAGTGCTGGTTGGTAGACATGCGCATACGACGCGTGGGCCCGAGACCCGAGTTTTCCTCGAATCGCTGACGTCAGCGCCGAGCGCGGTCATCGCCACTCGGTAATGTTTTCCTGCTATAACCTTTTTCAAATATGTAGCGGCACTAAAGATTTATGGAAAATAAATTAGTTATTACATTTTAATGTTATTTACCCTAATGTGTAGGTTAAGTACTGTATGGAACCAGACACAGTACTTCACCCTGAGCAAAACCAAGATAATATGTCAATGCGTAGTCATTTAAATAATGATAATTTTATAATATTTGCAGGCTTAAATAAGCTCTAAAGCATAAAATATTGCTATTTACACAGTTAATTTTAAATCACGTGTGTCGGTACGGTACGGAGTTAGTGGTTAATTTAGATAATATGTTTAAGTTCGGCACAGACGAAACGACTGGTCGACCCAAAGGCTAAACAAGTCATGAGTTTTTGTCGCAGCTCAGGCATTCAATAATCAGTAGCAAAAACTTGGTGTTTCGCGGACCGTGAATAAATAAATAACACTAAGTGAGACTATTTTTTGTATCAAGAATTCAAGAAGTGTTAAACAAAGGATTTAAATTCGAACGTGAACCCTATTATTCTTTGTCAATATCAGATCTGCAGCGTGTGGTTACGCTAAGGGCATAAAGCTATTTACCATAATTAATACGTTTTTTCTATGGTATGGGATGCAAAAGAAATCAAGGGTCTGCAAATAATATAGTAGAAAGATACTGGATATTTCTATACAGCGTCGTAGGAATTTCAGATAGCTTGGTTTCCATCGCCGAAGAAAACCCGTTTCTATGATGGTCATGCTCATGCTACGCGTGCAGGATAAAGTTCCGATGGAACGTAGCGAAAATTTCAGATTTGAAGGGTTTTCTGGTTAAGGGCATAACAGGGCAAGAGAGAACTTGGTAGAAATCTCAACAAAAAAATCCCCTTTGCCTCAGAAAAGCATGAGCAAATTCCTGAGGATCATTGCAGAACGTTTGGGGGGCTCCATTTGTTACATCAAATGTCTTAAGGTATGTTATGTCCACTTCGCCAACGAAAAGCGAGAGCAGGTTTCTTTGGGACATAACAGAAGCTCTAGGGTTATATTTCCTTCTCCAAATTATCATGAGACTAGAATTCTGTATAACTTTGCAGGATTTTTTGTGAGCTATCCACCAAGAAATGCTCGAGAAGATTTGTTTGGGGTCTTGGGGCGTAGCAGAAGCTCTGGGGCTCTATTTGTTTCACAAAATAAGAGCGAGACTATACAATTATGCAACGTAAACATAACTGGCGAAATGCAGATGTACTATAGGTGCACCTTTGCCTTTTCGGAAAAACAGACATGTTTATGTTGCAGGAATTCCAGAAAACTATGCCCCACCAGCGTTAGCAGAATTGCTTGAGGCGTAGAAGCTCTAGGCTTCTATTTCTTCATCAAGTAAGGGTGACACTAGTTCAGATATTTCAGTAGTGTTTCATTGCATGACTCTCAGAGAACTCTGTCAGCACGCAACAAAAAGAAGGTCCAAAAAAAAAGAATGGCCTAAAAATTGCCACTAACATCACTGAGTATTACACCAGTGCGTTGACTTGACAAGCCTTATTCGATGTCTTACCTGTGTGCATAGTCTTAATCACATAGTTTTAATAATTTTATTGGCTTTAAATAATTGTTATAATTGCTGCCAGTTAACACATTGGCTTAGGACAAAACCACGATAAGCAAAACAAACAACCCAGAACGGAAAAAGTAGGAGGAAATAGGGACTGACCTGCGAGTCGTTTTACAACATGAGAATTAAATACATATTAGCTTTAATACCTATACTCCATTTGAAATAACATTAGACGTATAGATAAGCCTTTTTTACATTCCGTTCAACCGATTTTAAATTCTATTGCGTTGGTGGCATGACAAATGGCAGCCGCAGTAGATAGTTGGTATTGTGTAACTTTTTTTGCTTTTAATGCTATCCTTATGCCTACGGTATAGAAGTCAAAATCGGTTGAACAGACTGTAAAAGGGTTTGTTTTAATGTCTAATCTTATTTCAAATGGGGTATAGTTCTCTATATTGCTAACTAGCGACACCCGCTCCGGCTTCGCACGGTTTTCGGGACAAAACATCGAAATTTCTCTATGTTAGTTTAATAATATAATATTAATTAATAATATTATATGCATAAACCTTCCGTAATCAATTCTCTAAATCATACTGAAAACCACGTTTAAATTAGTTGCGTAGTTTAGAAGAACCACGCGCAGTCTGAATTTGAGCTGCATGTTTATAATGATGCTCAAAATCAAAAGTCATTTATTCAAACTAGGCTGAGAATCAGCACTTTTCCAACGTCAAAATGACTTAAGACAGTCCCCCAAAACGCCCGCCTCTCACCACATCCTAGTGCTTTAGCTGGGAAGAAGAAGTGGCGCAATAAACTCCAGCTCCTGCTAGCTGCACTTTCATGATGCAGTCCTAGAGCACTTGTACTCCCCAGTGGGTAGACAGTTTCGATGCAGTTATATGAACTGCAACAAATTGCATCCAAACTTCTTTTTTCAAGCTAGTTTGCAGTTCAAATGCAGAACGTCTGAAGATCCTTACGGGGTTGGGTTGGGTACCTCTGGACAGTCTGCCTGCTACCAATCTTGATGACTGGCGATTATTTTTTGTTATCGTAGGGTAATCGCTAATGTCATCACGAAAAGCGATGTTAAAAGCATAGGTCCATTACTTAACAATTCATGAGTCATGCTAATTATATCATATAAAATCTTATCATAAAATTAATTCTCAATATTTGTTTGTAGAGCTCAAAAACTTGTAGAACAAAAGTTATCTTCAATTACCTATAATTTGAATTATTTGTTTATTATTGTTTATTATATTGGTTTATTATTGTTTTCAAGAGCTCGGGTCGATCCATCAGGTTAAGCTACGCTTGCCGGGGTTGGTCCGTGGATGGGTGACCATCTTTACATACCAAGACCCCTCAGTAGCTCAGAAAGCACGTAAAGCCGTTGGTCTCGGCTATCATTTGTATATCTTTGAAAGTTGTTACGGATCGTCAGAAGCCCGAAAATCTGACAACCAGTCTTACCAAGGGGTATCGTATTACCCATTTACTGGGTTCTGGAGGTCAGATAGGCTGTCGCTCCATGTAACGTACCGGTATTCAGCTACATCTGGTTAGAGTGGAAGCCGACCCCAACAAAGTTTGGAAAAGTCTAGGCAGATTGATTGATATTCAGATTGATTGATATTGTTTTGACGGAATTTCCAAAATGAATAGGTACATAAACGGTGTTACCATATCCCCGTTTCCCGTTATATTTAACCATAATAATTACAATTAAGCATACACTGAGATTTCCATATTGGAAAATTAAAGCCGAGGTTACGCAATTAAGGAAACACCATTGTTCAAAACAAAATTGTTATCATAACTCTTGAGTATTTGTTTAAGTTGGTACATGGTTCACTTACACGTGTTACCCTTAACAAAAACACCGCAAAAGAACTCGATAATTATTATAATTTCACATTATTTTTATAGGCATTTCCTTCTGTGTCGGCTTTGAGGTTTTTGAAGATTAGTTTTCCACATCTAAGACAAGGCGATTATTTTTACTGACATAGAACTAACAACAATTTTTATTTTTTACTAACTGCACGCCCAGGCTTCACCCGGGTAGCACTAAGTACCTACCCTGCCCCACCCTTCGTACCTACCTACACCTACCTTAAATAACGAACACAACGAAACATGAATTATCGAAATCAGTCCAGCCGTTCTTGAGTTTTAGCGAGACTAACGAACAGCAATTCATTTTTATTATAAATGATTTTTAGAGTATGAGGCGTTAAATAAGAAGTAACGTACGTAACTATCTGTTTTATAGTTCTGCTTACTTATTTTATGCCGAGTCAACTGTCGGTTGCCTCGCGTTGGTATAGTGGACGCAAGTGCTACCGCTGAGTATGAATCCTGGGCTCAATTCCCAGGTTGGGCAAAGTGATATTGGGTATTTCCATCAGGCATTTTTCAATAGCAGTCCAGAGTCTTACTTAATTTGAGCTTGGTTATTGGCTCGCCCTCCGCCCTCTATTACATGGGACTTAAACATAACTAACGAAATGTGGGTGTACCATCTCTGCCTAACCCTTCGGGGATTACAGGCGTGATGTTATTTTATGCCTACTTAGGCCTAAACCTTATGGCATGTTATAACGAGGTAACGAGGCACATTATAATAATTAGGACCGGCCGCGGCAGCGCTGTTGTTACTGCCAATCAAATATCTACCTTACTGCATTTGAAATAAAGTTGAGAATAAATAAACTTCCATTAGCTCGAGACTGTATCTAAGCGGAAAATGGTGCGTGTCTTTGACTATTTATTTTTGACTTTATATTAAGGCATGCAATGTTGACATTTGTTTGGCAATGACAACCGCGCTGCGCTGCGCCTCGCCAGATGTGCGCCAGCCCTAAGGTTCTACCTCATGAATATTCGTCTTTAAAAGGCGTTAATAGGGAATTAACGACTGACAATAAAGATTTTAAAGAATTAGGTAATAATAACAGGTTTTCAAAAAAAAAAATCTTCAATAGTATTTTATTCACGGTAATTTTCTATTACCTACTTGTAGTTGGTAATAGACAATTCAATAGGTATAATATACCAAATATTGGATAAAACTTGTGGTAACAGTTTGTCTCTGTATATTTTACTAATTACCACATTGTATTTAAAACATACATTCTTTGTTACCCTTTTAGCAAACTCATTGTGGTTACAGAAATCATTCATTTAGTTTATTTTAATGAACATTATCTTTTCATTGAAAACAAAGTTAAGTTGTTTTATGCTGCTTGAAAAACAAAATGTTGTTTACTCCTTACCATCAATAGTTACTATGCTGATCCTATTTCCAAGTATATTTTCATTTATAGACATCCTCATTATGCCAATAAATCTAACAATATTATAATTTCCTTCATAGAATATTCAATCCATATGGAAATATGGAATATTCAATCCATTGGAATCCATATAACTACAAGCCATAAACTGATTTAAGATCATTTTACTATTTTCTTGAAACCATTATTAGGTACTATTAGTGTAAGTGTTGTTTTGTATACATGTCTTAATTATAATAGTACAATATTTACAGATAATAAAATTAAAACTTATACAAAAATAATTTACTTACTAAACGGCCTAAGCAATACATGAATGGTGAAAGATAAACAATTAATAAAAAAACAATTGAGCTGAATGACTTAATAGTTAATAAAAGTATCAATAACCAAATGATTTCCAAGAATCTTATCAATTCAAAGGTGTAATATGTTTGCTATGACACAGCAACTAAATTAAAAGAAAGGTGACTCATTCTGACAGGTACCACATTATCAGGAGATATTAGATAAGCGCTGTTATCAATCCGCACAACTTTCCCACTTATATTATACAATTCTATTGTCACGGGCTCTGCAGCAAAATTGACCAAAAATATAATATATGACTTATTCAAGCAGACCGAGAGATTTAATTAAGTTCTGGAGAGAGGTGGGCTGATTGGAATAACACCACGGCAGCCCACGCACAATGGTCCACCTTAAGGACTAAGGGCAGAAGCCAAACTCCATCACATAGAACATGACTTATTCAAGACCAAAGAAATTATGGATGGACTGTGTGAAAGATGATATGGCTAGAAAGGGGGTGGCTACCAAGATGACGACTAATAGAGAAGAATGGAAGAAAAACTGCACCAACCTCAAAAATTGGAAATAATGACTAAGCCGTTTTTCAAAATTATTATTGTTTTTTTGTGCATAACAGGCTTTATTTTAATACAGTTGGGTTTATATAATAATGAGTGGGTGTTATTATCAGTCAGTTAACTAACCGTGGGGAATCTAATCATGTTACTTTTATTGTTATTAGATTGTTGTTTTAAATACACATTTTTCAAAATTATAATTTTTTTAATTTCAGTTAATATTGTACTTAAGGTACAAAAATAGATTATACTAGCTTCCGCCTATAAAAATAAGCCTATGTCCTTCCCCGGGATGCTATCTATCTTCTTGGCAAATTTTATTGAAATCCGTTCAGTGGTTTTGGTGTGAAAAGGTAACATACAGGCAGACAGACAGAGTTACTTTCGAATTTATAATATTAGTATGGTTTCAAGCTATTAAGTAAAGAAAAACAAAAGGTTACCGTAATAGAAGTCATTTTATATTATGTAATGTGACAAAATATGTAAATGTCATCTATTGAATAATAAAAAAAAATTACATAGCTTATCATCACTCCTGTATTCCCCCAAAAGGAGTAAGTAGACTGAGTAAAAAGGTAAAGAAAAAAAAAACAAATGTTTCAGTAGACAATCAATAATATTGCATCGTCAAACAATGTCCGAGAATATACAACTTGTATTAATCATTTGTGTTTTCAAATTGTCAGTACATACCACCTTGTTTGTTTTCCTTATGTAATGTTTCAAGTACATGATAATCCTATTTCAGTAAATTATTGTTTTGTTTTCTTAAAATATAATTTAAAATGGTTTTTACCTTCATATAGAAAAAGGGATTTTTTTGTATCCTAAGAACCTCTCCTCTATAAGAGTGCAGTCTATGGCATGTATTGTTTATAAAATTTATTCTATTCTACAACAGATACATTTTGTGGTAGGACAGTTACATTTTCTAAATAAAGTCTGTAAAAATGCATTAAACGGTTCCAGAATTGAAATGTTGATATTTGTGTCATTTTTATTCATCAATATTCATGATGATATACCAGGAAGTCAGGTGCCACCAAGGTCTTACTAAATTATAGTAAAATAGATCACCTGTTGTTCTTAAATATAAATGTAGTAAAAATAAGAAACTATGACCAATAGAGTGAAAGACTGATACTTGGCAGGCATCACAGCATCACACAGCAGTAAAACATATTCCAAATCCATTGAAAACATCTTCCAAACTACCAAAATAAAGTTATTATATAGTATGCAAATTTAATCTTTGTTTGAAGTAATTTATCATCAACCTAAGGAATTTGGACTGTGTATAGAGTTACTTACCGTAAGTAAGGATCGAGAGGTCGGTACGGAGGAAACGAAATCATTTGTGGAGGAGTCCTGCGACGATTGACTGTCATCGCAGGAAATGTCCGACTGGTTTGATTGACTATCACTGATTTCTAGCTTCATCGTCATTAGTTCAGATTCACTCAAGTCCAAGATTTAACACGAGATGCGATTTACGTAATTTGTCCAACAAACAACACGTATTATCAATGCGATCTACAAGTTCAAACAAAGTTTGTAGTTCCGCGTAACTATCAAATGCTGCGAAGTTTCTTGTGGTTTCTTGTGACAGTTCAATAATGACAGCAACAGAATCAAAATAAGCGCCTTGAATAGAAAAAGATTATCTAACGAGAACACAACAATGATGACTCATCATTGCAGTTTGCACACAAACGATGACGTCGTCGTCGGTTTGGGGATGCCCTTCTCTCCTTAGAATTTATTACGCTCCGTAACGAAACGACATAAGTGCCGACTATTATCATACACAAAAGTACTTTTTAGATTTATCGTCATACTTCAGCCTAAACGAAACTGAAGGGTGATCTCATCGTCTAAAAATACTGGATGGCGTGATATCCGACCAATAGCAAAACTTTATTTCAATGACGTCACTTATATTTGGCTGAACAAGATTGCCTGACTCAGCGGAGGTACCAAGAAAACTCACTACATTTTCGCTTAGAAGTTGTGTATTCGTTATTAGTTTGTTTGTCCATAGGCACTGGCTCACGTATTATAAATTATACGGCTAACAGAAAAGTTTAGTGATTTTCTGAAGATAATTTTCATAATGTTTTGAAGTGAAACTTCTTACCATGCGTTTGCACTGGCCGTGGCGAGTGGCGACTCATTTACGTCAAAACAAAAAACATGTTGAAATCTCTATTTTCTGTCAATGTAACCGTGCGTTTGCACTGGCAAAACATTCACATAAAAACATGTAGAAATCTCTGTTTTCTGTCAATGTATCGATTCGCGTTCGCATTGTCACGCAACTTGTTAAGACGAAAAATGTTTGACATTTCATATCACTCGACATGTTTCGCCACATATCTTTACAAACCAATTTCGTATCAAAATGTATCTGTATGAATCTAGTAACATGTTGTAAGATTTGTTTTGACACTTTGGTCGGTTTTTATAGTCCACACATTTTGTATTCCACAAACATGGACACCTTGCCAAAGCTCTATAAACTTCATCGTGTCTACTTTGGACCACTCTATCTTTCGATATAAAAACGGGATGTTTACCACCATACTCGGATAACACTAAACATCAAGCAATAGACATGTTGCGAGACATAATTTGACGTAAACAAACAACAGTGCCAACGCAAACGTGACAAATCTCTATACAAAACATGTCTAATGTGTATGTTTCTAGACAGTGCGAACGCAGTTTACAACAAATCTTGAGATCTGTCTTAAGACTTACTCATGTTTTGTACAGTGCTTGATTTGTTTCATGTGACAAGTCTCGAAATATCTACATGTTGAATGTTTTCTGGTGCAAACGCATAGTTACAATACATGAGAGAGAAGATAGATTACTGTTTCTCTTTTTCTCTCACACTAAATCTCTCTTATTCTTTATTTTTTACGTGGTTTAAGCTCAATTGAAAATCAAGCGCTGTTCCACAAAGTACTGCGGGCAGGGTCAACAATATGTGCGAGAGTAGAGAGTACCTATATGAAAGAGTAAAGTAATTTTAAAGGAAAGGAAGGCATATTTGCCCAGCTTCCCAATTGCGTAACACACTCCCAATCACAATCCGAACGATTTTGAAGTAAATTCTTAATCCTTCGCTTCGTAAGTTTGAATAATTCGACGCAAGGCCACGCAAAAATCCTCTTTCTTTACCATTTTCTATGAACCAACGTATACTACAGGTGGGCCACATGCCATATCGCACTTATTTGAACAAAAATGCGTTTGCCTGCGGCGATTTGCAGCTGTGATGTGCTCTTAGCTAATTTACAAACGTAGCAGTGGTCTTATTTCTAATTTGTAAATTAGTAGACTCGGCCCCTAAGTGGAAAATATACTCTCCTCTAGTTGTTACTGAACTAGAGTTGAACGAAACAGGTTTTTAAATTGTAATAGTATTTTAGCATGGACTTATTATATTTTAGTCTTTTGAATGCACGTCCCTTCAAACGTCAACACCAAGGTGTCAACCTGTCAACTTGGCCAAATTGTCATTTGTCAGTGTCATGTCAATTATCTCATCTCAATGCTCTAGATTCACTTATTTTGCTCTGATTTTGAGCCTACTTATTTTTATTCATGTCCTCTTCCAACTCCCAGAGTTTTGTATAGCCTCTCTTTGTTTTCATAATAACGCCAAGTTGCCCTTGCCAACGTCAAGAAGTCTTAATTATTAGCTAGCCATCTGCACTGCGAAAGTGCGAATACTTTTATGTTTTTCCCAACTCGAGTAAGATTTTGTGAATACATAGGTGAAACATAAAGTACGGCTGCTGTATAAAACGTTAGTTTAAGACTAGTTGCTAGGTAATTATCTAAAGGTGTCGGTAAAGTTTTTTAATTGTTATACCTCCACTTAACCTAAATCGTCGTTATTGTTTATGTTCTCTTTTTGTGAACAGAAGAATGTCTGGGAAGAAATGTAAGCACTGCGGGTCCTCGGACATCGAGGTGGACCCGGCCCGCGGTGATGCTGTGTGTACGAACTGCGGTTCGGTGTTGGAAGACAATATTATTGTTGCTGAAATCGAGTTCCAAGAGAACGCCCATGGTGGTGCTTCTACCATCGGACAGTTCGTATCTGCCGAGTCTAAAGGAGGAGCTACAGGTTTTGGACGAGGTAAATAAGTTCTTGAAATAGAAAACAGCTAGTAATTTTCTAAAATATTAGTTCATTGCCACTTTAGTTAGTACCTATTGTTAATTTGAGTATAATGTAATAGTTTAACAGTATACATTTGTTTTGCAAAGAACAATGAGAGTAGATTAGGGTATTCTTATTAAAGTAAGCAGCCTGTCTTCTACCAATGTATCTACTTTATCCCAGTCAATATATTGATTTTATGATAAGATTCCTGTATAAACACTTTCTGAATTTTCAACTTTTCCCCTTGTAAATGAATGATGATGATGTATAAAATCTAAATTAACATTATTCAGGAACAAACATCAATCAAACAATCATATGTTCCTCTCCACAGCCTTCAACGCTGGTATTGGCCAGGAATCCAGGGAGGTGACACTAAGAAAGGCTCGTGAAGGCATCACAGCTCTCTGCCAACAGCTACGTCTTAACCAGCAGTGCATAGACATTGCCTGTAACTTCTACAAGATGGCACTGTCTCGCCATTTGACTATTGGAAGACCCTCCAGTCACACACAGGCCGCTTGCGTGTATATGACATGCAGGACAGAAGGCACAGCCCGTATCCTTTTTTGATAATCTTTATTTTTAACCGACTTCTTCAAAAAGGAGGAGGTTCTCAATTCGTCTGTATGTTTTTTTTTTTTTTTTTGTGTGTATGTTACGCGATTACTCCGTCAATTATGAATCGATTTTGATGATTCTTTTTTTGTTTGGTAGTTCGTGCTTCAGAGGTGGTCCCATATAAATTTTATTTATATGGGATTATATATATTTATTAACTTTGCTTGCGTAGTTTTTGAGTTAGCTTCAATAATTACGTATTTTTCCCACTTAGTGTATGTAGACGATATATTGTTTGACTCCGTCACTGTTATTTACATAGCAGGTAGTGGTATTCAAATGTGTGTAGGGTAGGTACCACAACTAAAAAGTGAAAAATAAAAACTTTTTACAAAAAAAAAAACAACCGGCTTCCAAAAAAACCACTAAAACGTGAAAAATAACTTTAATTTCGGAAGTCGGTGGCAAAAAACAAAAATTGAAAAGCAAAGACACCGACTTCCGAAATTAAAGTTATTTTTCACGTTTTTAGTGGTTTTTTTGGAAGTCGGTTGTTTTTTTTTTTTGTAAAAAGTTTTATTGATGGGATTTTAACTGATGTCAAATAAAACATGTAAACTGGTTTTGCTGAAACTATAATACTTACCATGGAGCTTATCAAGACTACCAGTTCCCTACAGCAGCAGTACAGCATTAAAATGGTATTTTGTCATTATATAGACCACAAGTGTATTTCTTTCATACTAGCTTCTGCCAAAGGGTTTGCCCGCATGATATCTTTATAAATGATAGCCTATGTTATTCAGTGATAGCATTCTATCTGGGGGTGGCAGGGGCAGTCCCCTCTAGGCCCTGGGCCCCCAAATCTTGAGAAGTACTTTTTCATGAAAAAGGCCCAAATTTTTTCAGTAAGTCACATACGGAGTCCCCTTACATAATTATGATTAATTTAAATGCAGGGTGCTAAAATATAAAACATATATATATGTATATATATAGCTGTGTAAATTTAGTTGGCAGCGCGACATAGCGAAGTCGCCTCGCCATGGCGTCCCAGTGTGTTAGCGCTCTAATAGTCAGACTTTTCTGCATACCTACCTACCTAAGTTGTCAAAATAAACCTTACCTGCACGTTGTGCTATATTAGAGCTCGCTTCGATCATACTGGCATCCTAAATTCTCTGTATTCTCATGGTTTTTACATAATTCCACAAATTTAGTCCTATTTATGCTTGAATTAACTTCCGCCCGCGGCTTCGCCCGCGTCGTATGTCGATAAAAAGTAGCCTATGTCCTTCCCCGGGATGAATTTTCGAAAATCCCTGTTATACATTATTACCTGATACTAACATTGATTTTCGAGTTAATTAAACCGTGCGTTAAAATTCTTCCATACAACCTTTGACACGCCCCTATTCCCGTTAAGTGGGTAATGGGTAGTATAGAAAAACTAAAAATTACAAACTTTATCATTTACTTAGATAAGTATTCGTGCCAAGTTCCAAGTCTATTAACTCAAGGAATAAGAAACAAAAACAACGAAATCCCCCCATTTCACCCTCTTAGGGGTGGAATTTCGAAAAATCGGTTCTTAGTGGAAACTTACTCTTCATAATGAACACACCCTCCAACCAGACCAGCGGTTTAGGCTGTGCGTTGATATCTCAGTCATCCTAGCCTTTTATATATATAGATGTTCAAAGGAAACGTAACTGAGAATTACGAGACGGGCTGTAACATAATTTAGGACTCGCCTCCCTTGCTCTTGCATCCCACATTTTTGCTTTGAATAACATATTATTGTGGAGGTGAAAATGCACCTCTCAGAAAAAATTATCCTGCGGTGTACGAGACTGATTTTGTATTTCGAGAAGTTGTAGGTACTTGTTATTTTTTTGTCATTATTAATTTTCTGCAAAATGTTAGTAGAAATAATTATCTACATAAACTGAGAAGACTGTTCTCACGTGGGTCTCATTCTCCAATCGCACGCTTTTTAACCGACTTCTTCAAAAAGGAAGAGGTTCTCAATTCGTCTGTATGTTTTTTTTTTTTTTTTTTTGTATGTTTGTTATCCGATTACTCCGCCAATTATGAATCGATTTTGATGATTCTTTTTTTGTTTGGTAGGTCATGCTTCCGAGTTTTTGAGTTAGCTTCAATAATTACGTATTTTTCCCGCTTAGTTTATCTAGACGATATCCTGTTTGACTCCTTCACTGTTATTTACATAGCAGGTAATAGTATTCGGATTTGTGTGGGGTAGGTACCACAACAAAAAATAACTTTAATTTCGGAAGTCGGTGGCAAAAAACGGATATTGAAAAGCAAAGACACCGACTTCCGAAATTAAAGTTATTTTTTTTACTTTTTTAGTGTTTTTTTTTGGAAGTCGGTGGTTTTTTTTTTGTAATTATCTCTAAACTCTGCCCCTTGCAATTAGTTAGCTAATTAGCTTTATGTAAGTATCTTTACTTTCCTGAACAAAGCACTACAGATCTTTTGATTGACGTGAGTGACGCGGTACCAATCTGCTGCTATCAAGTCGGCCGCACATACTTCAAGCTGTCGAGAGCATTATGCATCAACATACCACCTACTGGTAAGTACCCAAGTTTTAATAAATTATACCGAGGCACAGTTCGGATAGAAATTAAATAAAGAGCATTGGCCAGTTCGAAGAAATAAAAGTCTGCTTCAAGTCATTGTTATCTGAAATGAGCCTATGTACCTATGTACTTTGTTACGTTCACGAATTATGCTTATTCTTCTTGAACTGCCTTCAGGCAGTCTGATATTCAGCCTGTATCGACTTACGAAATCTTCCTGCAACTGTCATCACATGTATAAAGCAGGGCTAGTAGAAGTTGTACGAAATTCTGGGCTTGGAAAGGTTGAACAACCTCAAATTTTTATTTTCATCAAATTTGGGGGTCAGGACGTGTTTGAGGGTATTTTAGAGGCGGAAAACCATTAAATCATAACCGACGATCAAGTAAATAATTGGTCATTGAACGTTAATTACAAGTTATTATATATTTTTTTTAAATAATATTAAATTAAAAAAAAAACGTACTTTGCCGTTATTTTAAACAAAAGTTTGAACGAAAACCCCTGTCTTTGGATCAGAACAAACGATTATAGGGATTATACTTTTTATTTATTATTTTAGATCCACTAGTTCTTGAAAATACTTTTAGAGATGACCACTTGAAAACACAATTCTACAGTTTTATAATATTATTTATCTATATCCATGCTATAAATCCTCTATAAAAGTTTCTGAAACAGTTAGCTTATTGAAAACTTTAAAACACTGGTTGTTTTAATGTTGTCATAGTAACCATAATATCATCCAAACGGGTGTTACAATGTTGTACTAAATTTCATAATTCTCATTTAAAAAAAAGAAAATTGTCATGCAGGCACGTTTTACTAACAAAGCACCGTAATTTAAAACAAAAAAAACATCTATGTTATTCGAATTTGAAAAATTCGAATTCACGTGCGTCGTATACCTCCATTTTTGTTGATATTAGTATTTCAAAGTACCTTTTATAGAGGATTCATATCATGGGTGTAGATAAAGTCTTGTATGCAACTGTAAATAATTAGGTATTAAACACTCATGTGATACTATTATCACATTTATATAACAGTTGCATAAATAACTATTATAACACTGTTTCAAATCGAATGCCAAGAACCTTCCTCGAGGATCCAGTTTAGCGCTGCAAACTTAATGCCGGTGACCCGACTGGAGGGTCCACAATATGTATGGCATATGAGGTCTATGAAATGTGTTACATAAAGAAAGATCCGAAAATAATTTTCCAGCCCTTTGAGATGGCATGGGGTCCTAGAAGTGACACCTTGTATTATGTTAATTACTATGTAATGATTAATAGGTGAAGGAAAAACAAACAACATTTTAATTATTAAGTAATAACTATATATATTGCAATGAATTTGTATCATGGTAGGTCTAGAACCTACTGATTTATAGAGAGCTATTACGACACCCATATCACAATCTTAAGGTACGTATCTTAACTGCTATTCAAGTTCAACAATATACACAAGAACTTTAAAGTTTTCCAACGTAACAATTTTAACACTTGGGAATGGTTAAGTACCTATAATAAAATTTTAATTTAGATTCTTGATCAAATATTATTGAATTTCTAAGTGTTCCGATCTTACTATACGGAATAATAGTTAAAAGGGCGAGATCTAGTCAACTGTCAGTCCTCATTAGTGGTTGTGTTGGCCATTGAAGTGTTAATTGTGGGTCCATAATAGATAAGTTCCGGGATCTGTCCTCCCTGCACTCCTGTACCATTAGTACTCTCAGAAGAACAATGGAACTGGAAAGTGACTGTTCCCATATACACTTCACTTAACCCTTCTTGTCCAAAATAACTTAATTCACTCCCATCTAGTATCGCCGAAGCAGTGTAGAAGCACTCTGGCTCAATTTGTATTGGATTTTCAAAGTACACATGGAAAGTGTTACTTGATCCATCTGAGAAGAATTTTGTGTTGTTCTCTGCCAGCACTCTGCCCAAGCGTTTCAGTTCAATCTTAACATTATAATCAGCTGCCCCATTTGAGGATCCATAAAGTCCGAAACCGACGACAAATATTCTCTTGTCCACACAGAACTGTATGGAGTCACATCTGCCACGATACCTCCACTGATTGCTCCTGTAGGCGCATGACTGGAATCTGTGACAAATCTGTAATGAAAAAAAAAAGATTTTATTAAGTAAAACATTCCATTTTCTATCAGTAACATTTAATCTGATTCACCATCAAAGATATAATTACCTGAGCTTTCAGTCCTGCTCTCGTTTTTATCGGATACGATAATTGTGGTTTGCTTGATGCAGTAAAGTGTAAAAATATATCAATCGTCTCTTGTGGAGTTAAAATGCCAATCTGAGCTGCACTGTTAGCAAACTCCTCTAATGACATGGTGGGAAACCTTATCAAGTATATGGCACCTCCCAACATGACTCTTTTGTTTGTTGGCGTAGGGTCTATATCTCTTCGCACACATTCAGCATGTGCCCAGGCTAAAGCTGCCTCAAACAAGTTGATCTCCTTGCAATTGAGTGTTTCCCTCGCTAATACTGATTCTAATGTTGACACATCAATATCAACAAAGCCTTCTGATGTGAGGGCCATCTCTGCCTAAAATAAAACAATATTTTGTTATAGAAGGTGAAGGATAATTGAAACTGCAATACAATTTGTACAATACTTTATTCAGATCTATATCTTTTTATTACATTATAAATATTACAAAATTGCTATTTAAAGAATTACATGCATTACACAACATTCATAATGTATGGAAAACATACCATTGCATACTAATTCAAGCAAACTGTATTGCAGTTAATCTATATCTTGTATTATATGAACATGACTAGAGATACACAGAGAGAGCTTATTGGAATGTAAAGTAATAGAATCTATTTGCATGAATGTAAAGTATAATATGTATAGCATTTCACTCTTAAGCCTAAATCACAACCTAAAATTGAGTATACAAATGCATTTTTGTGGCACAAAAAATATTTTTTTGTTGTATTAGATAGTTTGTGTCAATAATTTTGGGAGGTTGACAGAAAACTACAAAAAAAAAAAAACTGAGATAGGTGCCAATTTTATAAAATAACTTATTGGTCAGAAGATCAGTCAGTAATGGGTAGAATAGAATTACAATTCTTTAGTAAAATTATTAATTGTAAATACCATGGACATTTTCCATGCTCTCTGGACTAGAAAAATTTCGACTGGACGATTCTGATAGTTCCATCAAAAGACTGCTGTAGGACGATGATTGTTCGAGACACATTGTGGCGAGATTCTCAGTAGATTCACATACCTGGGCATCTATCACTTCCCAGCATCTCTGCATCAGTTCCGGTTCCTCAAAGAGACGGGACTGACTTAGAAGCAGGCATGCATTCTTTGCTGTTAGACTAGTTTCCAAATAATTGACACAGGCTTTGGCCAAATGTGGAACAATGTATTTTTTTGCAACATAAAGAGTTGATAATACTGTATCTGCTTCTAGTTGAATTTCATCACAGTAAATGTACCTAAAACAACACAAACAAGTATATAAATACCTAAAAACATGCTGGTCTTGAAGCTTTAAAAGTGATAAGTACAAAACTCACTTTAGAAGTGTAAGGAAAGCAGATGGTTCGACATCAGGAACTTCGATCTCCTGTTTGCATTCAGCGAGCCCTCCATAGAACATAGCGTAGAATACAGAGCTGGCAGTAGCTAATACATATTTGTGAGCTGGTATTATCTGTGAGTGGCCTGGAACATAAATAAAGTCACATGTTAATATTATTATAATCATGTTATACATTGTTTAGGGAAGTTAAACTGATAAAATTAATAACAAAAAAACAATCAGCGAACATGCTCTTGATGTATTAAAAACCATTTTCCTAGGTATTTAAAATTATAATTAAACAGGTTATGGAATAATTATAATCTTACGAAAACAACAAAATGTTTAAAATAAAAATAGACATACCAGTTCCTCCAACAATGAATGTGATGTCCGACATGAGTTGGTTATTGAACATAGCTGCATTTCTCTCCCGTACCGTGGGTTTAGTGGCTTGCCAATTAGGGTCTAAAGTGGCGGTGCCCGGCGGCGGGGCCGGGGAGGTCGTGGGGGAAGGAGTAGCGCTTGCGGATCCGCACGGAGACGGCGGCCCACTGTAGCACTGAGAAACCTGCGTACCCGTCTCACGCTGCGACACCGTGTGCGGCGGGGACAGCGACAGACCACCACCATTGTTGATATTCTCAGCTGGAAGCACATAAACAATATCTTGTAAATTAACAATATCGACAAGCTATAAATACAAAAGAATTCAGGTCGCGAGCTAAATTAAATCTTGCGAACCATGACACAGAACTACATTCGTTAAACCAAACAACCGTAATTAACCTATTCGTTGACCTCTACAACCATATAAAAACACTTATTTAAATTGACACATGAATAAATCAATATTTACAATGCTTCACAAGCTCACCATTCATCCAAGCGTTTGTTTGCGCTACAGACATGCTAGGGATACTGTCCTGTAACCTTTTCGGAGGTTTTGAAACGATTCTAGAACACAAATTCGACATAGTGATTATGTGACCTCACTATATTTTAAAATTCTAACGCAAACATTTGGGCCGCGCGCGAGCTTCTAGGCACTGACGTCAGCCATTTTGTTTTTGCTGGCAGACGGAAAAGACAGTGTTGTCATATCGCAGACATAGAAAACGTACGAAAAGTTAAATATTGTACAGGATAAAATGTCTGATATTTACTGTGATAATCTTGGCTGTTGTAAAACGATTGTAATTTCGAATTGTAATTTCCGTTGTAATTTCGACTCAAATAGCGGCACGGCAAACGGCATGACGTTATCCTGTGTTTGCTCTCCGCCATGTTTCACATCTGTTGGGTGTCCCTTGAGTCCCGTCACGGCCACATTTTTTATTTTAGCACACATAATTTTATTTTTTTATACCTCGCTTTAAATAAGAAATGGAATAGTTTTTAGGGTTGCGTACCTTTTAAGGAAAAAACGGACACCTCTATTTAAGCGACATATTTTGATATTCGCAAATACATCCAATAGAGTAATTCCCGTTGACCTAAAATCATGAAATTTAGCAAGAACAAAGGCTACAGGACAACAAAGATAAAGTAAAGAGTCCTAAAATCTTTCAATTTGTAATTTTAACACATGTAAGTTTGTAATCAGAATCACAAAAAATATTTTTTTATTTTTTGTGATTCTGATTACAAACTTACATTTGCAGTTGGACCGTGACGTATATTGATGTATGGAAGAACATGTTTTCCACTACAATGTTAAGGCGAAAGTTTCAGGGTAGCCCGCGAAATTCAAATTTTCCTACGTTTTTTTGCAATTTGCAGGTCATTATCAGGTTGTTTCTTGATTTGATTCTCGACCGTAATAAAATCAAAATATTTTATTTCACATAAACCTACATGGGCACTTATGAAACGTCAGAAGCTAGGTGCCCGGTTCCAATTCGTCGTTTCCTATGGAGAAGAGCCGGCAAGAAACTCCACGGTTACTCTTTTAAAAATAATTGGCTTTTACAATATTTTCAAATTACAGTGTTAGTACGCATGGGAGGACAATGTAGGCCTTTCAACAATTAAGCACCAGGCACTTAACAAAATAGAAGATGTTCAATAAATCTACAGTCCAATAAGACTACAGCGTTCATACATTCACAAAATAGAAAAGAATCTATATAAAAGACAAATAATAAAAAATACTATTTAAACCAAATGACGTGATTGGTATTACATCTGTAAAAAATTAAATAATTATCATGTCTACAAAAGCCACTAAGAGTTGAAATTAAATTGGAGGTATATAATAATAATAGGAATAATGTCAAATACAATGATTATGTCAAGGATGAATGTAAAGAAAATAAACATGGTAATTTGGGAGCAGTTAATAGACTCTTACATAATTATGCCGTTTATAAGGTACCAGGGAAGCCACATGTGCAGAAGGAATTATTGCCAAACTTTCTTGTCATCAACGTAGTCTTTAATCTTATAATATGCTTTTTATAAAAATGGATTTACAGAATTATAAACATTAGAATCAGCAATACAACTCTCTAAGTTCATATAAGTGTATTGAATGACTATTTCATGAAATTATGACATTTGGGAGTAATTCTAACTTTTGAACGAAATAAATTGGTTGTCTACACTCTCATATCTGTTAATAAAACGCACAGTTGGTTGGTTTTCTTTAGGTAGGGCAATACTGGCACTTAACCGAGGTCACCGCGCATGCCAGAGAACGGCCAGTGACATTACTTACGTTCGGAAACAAAAACAAAGTGTTTATTTTATTTTACAAAAAACTGGATTGGTCGGTTGGTGGTTCTCAATCGCGCTGTGGCGGGTTTCTTGTTAAAAAAAATACAATAACAAGGATGTTCAATGGAATGTCTTATTTTTTTTCATTTATTTACAGCCAAAATGTATCTACCTTGAGGTAACTGTCGTTGTCGTGGCCGGTAGCCTCGCTGAGGCTCTTGACAATTATTTAACTCGGCGAAGCGCCCATCTTCGTCTATCAGACTTTCAAAGAAATCCACGCTGCTGTTCATCGATGATCGCACGTGTAAATGACACGCATACCCAATAAAACTGAAATCAAAGAAAACAGGATATGAGTAAAAATGAATATCGTTACAAAATTAGAGCTGTGGCTCCAAAAGTTTGGAATATAATTGTACCTAGGTGGCTTCATTAGTAGAAGACAAGATTATTGATGGGTGAGATATAGCTAGAAAGGGCCCCAATAAAATGGGGCTTCGCCGGCCCCAATAAAATGGGGTCAGGTCAGGGCAGGAGGACGGGGACGATATTTATACGGATATTTATAATGGTTATGGGTATTTATTAGGTAATTAATGATTGGTGAACCACATATTTAGCTGTCGACTTGCCTGTTGTATTTCATAAATAATACATCGTCTAGTAAATAAAATTGGAATATATTTTGTAGTCTGTGAGACTTTGTAATTTCACATTGTTGTCTCCTTCTCCTGTACGGTCGTCTCCAAAAGCGTTATTTATTATCATAATATTTTAATAGCAAATAATGATGTATTCAATCCTAACGATAATCCATTAGTTACCTACATATTCTTATCAATAATAATCTTACAGTAGATAACAAATATTAAAATTAAAAAAAACCTTTTTACGATACGATACGAACTAAACACAATGCTGCTTGGTACCTAGTGTTTTTTGGCACAAACAGTAATTATACTTAATTAATTAACTTATATGATTTTGTATGGGTAAGTAAACATTGGGAACATGGGAATACGATCTGTGTGTATTTTTTATTTATAATTAAGACAATAGAGAGAGACGGTCATGGGTAAGAAGTTTCTTATTTTCTTCGTAGACAATTAAGCATGTATGCAAATTCTTTTTGTGTCTTAAGGGGGATGCGCTAAGATAGCCCGCGGAATTCAAATTTTCTTACATTTTTTGCAATTTGCAGGTCAGTATCAGGTTGTATGTTGATCTAAATATGATTTGCGGCCGTAACAAATATGGATTTACAGAATTATAATCATTAGAATCAGCAATACAACTCCTTAAGTTCATATAAGTGCCAAATGTCATGACTTCATGAAATAGTCATTCAATGCATTCACATGAACTTAGAGAGTTGTATTGCTGATTCTAATGTTTATAATTCTTATTTATATGGATATAAGGGAGTTATTTAACCACGAAAGATTGCAATCAGCCAAAAACTGTAATCTTAATAATTTAAGGTATGGTACGTAAACAAATGCAACATTTTAACAAGGCTCAATAAGCTACCAGACTCTTTCAATCTCATGGATTTGATTATTGAAAATTTGAAATAACAACTACTTACCAAAAAAATCATTAATTCTGTGTTTAACATTAAGTAGCAAATATTATCGATGTATTAACTACCTTTAACATTTTTGTTGATGAGGGTTTATAAAAAACTGATTCACTCTCTATGAACATTTTAATATTGTAGTAATAGTGTGGCGGCATCTACATCGCCACATGCGAACTACGCATCAAAGATCTGACGTCACACAAATCCTGCATCGCGCTAACAGAGTTCACCGCGCAATCGATCTATTATATACAAGACTTCCCGACATCAATCGTCGGGCAGTTGCCCGCCAGAAACAACACGCGTCTGGTCGGAGGATCCTCACTTTTCTATACAGGATGAGTGAACTTTACAACCTGTTGTTACTCATACCTCTAAAATTGGACTGCAGGCGCTCATAGAATTTATAGTATAGTTATATTGTTACTAAGACAATAACGCTGCTTCAGTGTCGTCTTTTGAAAGTTGTAGAATTTCCCTTGGTAAAGCTGTGTGGCCATTATTAAGCTGTTAGCGTGACAAAACCGACTGTGACGACTTTAACGATGATCGATGGATAGACGGGTCAGGTACTGTACAGCCTCCGCTTTAAGGCCTAGCACGCACTGGGAATTTTATTCGCGTGGTTTATATTCAGTGTATGGTATTGCAAAGAGTGCATTTTTGAAATCGCCAGTGCGTGTAAAGATACCATTGTGTTACAGAATTGCGATAAAAAATTCGCGTGATTTTTAATCGCAGTGCGGGCTAGTCCTTATAGGAACGGTTGTACACTTAACACTAGTGATTTATAAAATAGCATTTCCATTTGTTTGTACGTGATGCCAATATGAGGTATGTCAGGGTGATTTGGACTAATATATTTTTTAACACCTCCCTTTTGGCGCCAACAATCTGGCATTCTGTTTTTTTATCATTTTAATATACCCAGTGATACTCGCGCAATAAAGCGGATCTAACGACATATCATTTATCATAATCGGTTCAGCCGATTAGTAGACGGGCGTACCCAAATAATCAAAGACATAACCCTCCTTTTTTGGCTTCGCCGCAGTCGGGTAAAAAATATGGTATATAAAAGAGTAGGCCATTCTTTCTTACTATAATATTACCAAATCAAGAAGGAAAATGAGGAAACTACAGAGATATTAATATCTTTAAAAGAAATATAATTCGTTTTCCTGTTAAAGTTAAAGGCTAATTACTTATTCTGCAAGCCATAATCATCGGACAGAAAGCTTTTGACTTTCTCGAATGATTGCAGCGTTTTTTTCGTTACAAAAATGTTTTCAATATGCATTTACGACTCCGTGTTTGTGCATTTAATGTCAATTCAACCTTAACCGCCTTTATACCAGTTTATTTTTAAATAAGATGCACCTAAATAAGATTAAAATACGTTTTTTTTTTTTTAAATTCTTTTTACCTTTTTAGGCAAACAATATCGCAGAATCTGCTATCATTGAAATTACTTCTACGATTATTGATACACGAGCCGTTAACTTAAAACTAAAAAAAATAACAATCTCCTATACCCAGCAGAGTCAACTCTTTTGAGTTGACTCTCAGGATTTTCATAAGGACTATGGCTTTACTTTACTTAATTTTTTAATGTAGTGTAGTGTATAAGTACATAATGTGTATTTATAAGCATGATGTCCCAACAAGCAAAAATCAGTACTTAAAACTATCTGAAGACTACTTTTATATTCATTTATAAGAAACTTGTATCATGCTACAAAGCTGGATTTGGGCGCAGTTATAGGAGCGTTTATTTCTATAATTATCTTATAATCAACTTTTAAAATGTTACCTAGCCCTATAATATACTTGACGAAGCGCAATAGCTTCTATAATGATGAGACTACACAGTTACAAGCACAAACGGTCTTATTAGTATCTTACATAAGTATCTCACTAAAGCAATCTTGTTTATAGTGCACTAGTAGTGTGCTTAGTTACTAGTTATAAGTATATTTTAATAGAAATTATCTTTGTTTGTTGTTTTTGGTAAAAACTTAATAAATTTTTAGTTAGTTTCTATAACAATATTTTGTATTATTGTAGAACATTAATAACTAATATATATTGTAAATATAGTGTATGAACTCGTGGGAAGTCATTTTTACTGTTAATGTATACCGCAATTTAGTTAATTTCACAATCCCCTCCGAAAAATAGCTCATTAGTATATTGTTGTAAATAAAATATTTCATCAATTCTTATGAATATTCGCCATGTTTTGAAATGGCTCTTCATTAAGTACTGTATAGAACCAATGTAGGTAAATTAACAATGGAATCTCAACAAAATGGATGACGTTTACTAATAACGTTATTGATCTAGTAGCTTATAAGCTTTTTTGATCAAATAGCGCTCTTACTAAGTACTATTCGATTTAAAAGAATCTCGAGCAAAACTATAACGGCGCAAACTTATAGTGATCTCAGCTAAGTATGTTATAATATCTTGTTTGCTCACAAAATGCTACTATGGGATCAAAATATAATTCAGTATTATTTAGTTTTACTGTAAACAATTATAGGAGACTTATTCCTAAAAGTGTCCTAAAAAACATCTTCTAGCTAACTATAAGACTGAGTTATAAAAGCAAATGCTCTTGAGAATTTCTACGCTTGTGAAATGCTATTACTAGTAAAAGTGTCCTATAAATGTTTTAGAGGTCAGTCTTGTAGCGAACTATGTATAAGACCGAGATATAAAAACTAATGTACTTGAGTATGTTAAGGCTTGGCAAAAGCTATTATAAGTAAATAGTCCACTGCAATGCCTTTATAAGAACGTTATTAGTAGTGACAGACTTATAATCTTTCTTTATAGGATTACTTTGCTTGTTGGGGTATAACTGCTAAGTAGTCGTCGTAGTTGTACTCGTAGTCGTAATAAATCATACTTATAACTACACATTTATGTACTTATACACTACAGACATAACTCATTACTTGAACGAAAGCACCGCGCTAGTAAGGGTGACTGAATAGCTTAGCAAGGCAATAGGACAACAAATAACATGTTACCTTGACCGTCTTAACTTTTATTGTTCGCCAAAAATGTCGTGTGGATGTCATCCTTTGAATACAATACAAACAGTTTGAAATATAGTTCACGATTTAGCAATATCTTTGACTACAATTTAACAATTTAGAAATAGCCACGAGTTCACGGTGACAACTGTCAAAATAAAATATATTATAGTTATACCTAAAGCTTTTTTAGGGTTCCGTACCCAAAGGGTAAAACGAGATCCTATTACTAAGACTCCGCTGTCCGTCCGGTCCGTCTGTCTGTCTGTCCGTCTGTCACCAGGCTGTATCTCATGAACCGTGATAGTTAGACAGTTGAAATTTTCACAGATGATGTATTTCTGCTGCCGCTATAACAACAAATACTAAAAAAAAAAGCAGAATAAAATAAATATTTAAGGGGGCTCCCATACAACAGACATGATTTTTTTTGCCGTTTTTATAGATAATGTACGGAACCCTTCAAGCGCGAACTCGACTCGCAATTGGCTGGGTTTTTTCCTCTTCGTGAGAAAACGCTGTCACTGACTGTACCTCAACTTAAAATATGCGACATGTTTTTTTTTGTTCTAGATTCCTTTTATATTAGAAGTGTTATGTAACATGGTTATGTGCTTAAAATAGCATCTATGTCGTATATGCCGGTGATCTTACTTGATTACGAAACTAGTTTAGCTCAAAAGCTGTAGGTAGGTCCTGCGGATCTGTTCTGTAGAAATCATCATCATCTGCCTAGCCTTTCCCAACTATGTTGGGGTCGGCTTCCTGACTAACCGGATGCAGCTGAATACCAATATTTTACATGGAGCGACTGCCTATCTGACCTCCACAACCCAGTAACTGGGTAATACGATACCCCTTGGTAAGACTGGTTTATCAGACTTTCGGGCTTCTGACGACCCGTAACGACTGTCAAAGATCCACAATTCTGTAGAAATCTTATCTTAAAAACTTAGGTGAAGTGAGCTTGAAGTGAGTTGTCATTTCACCTGTTGTGCTATTCTGTAAAAATATCACCGTGAAAACTTAGGCGAAGTGAGCTTGGAGTGAACTGTCACTGCCTTAGCATCAGTAATTATCGATGACAATGACAGCTCACTCCACGCTAACTTCACCTAAGTTTTCACGGTGAGATGGTTACAGAATAGCAATGCTGATGACATGTGAAGAGATCCTCGAAGTTCGATTTTGGGATAAATAGTTTTCGTGTAGAAAGAGAAATTAATGTTTTTTGCCTGTATTGTAAAGTAATTTCGGTCTTTCCAAGATAGTGGCCATTTTTAACCGACTTCTTCAAAAAGGAGGAGGTTCTCAATTCGTCTGTATATTTCTTTTTTTGTATGTTTGTTACCCCACCGAGACACTAGTGGTTTCCGCGGTTTTAACCGCGGAATGACCGGGGATGTACTTGTACCATGTATTTTGGTTTACGGGTGTACCAGCTGGTGTCTCGGTGGTCTGATTACTCCGCCAATTATGAATCGATTTTGATGATTCTTTTTTTGTATGGTAGGTCATGCTTCCGAGGTGGTCCCATATAAATTTTATTAACTTTGCTTGCGTAGTTTTTGAGTTAGCTTGAATATTACGAATTTTTCCCACTTAGTTTATGTAGACGATGTTTTCATTTACTCCTTCACTGTTATTTACATCAGCTAATGGTATTCGAATTTGTGTGGGGTAGGTACCACAACTAAAAAGTGAAAAATAAAAACTTTTTACAAAAAAAAAAAAACGACTTCCAAAAAAACACTCAAAACTGAAAAATAACTTTAATTTCGGAAGTCGGTGGCAAAAAACGAAAATTGAAAAGCATAGACACCGACTTCCGAAATTAAAGTTATTTTTCAGTTTTGAGTGTTTTTTTTGGAAGTCAGTTTTTTGGTAAACTTTTTTTATAATCAGCAGCCCATAAAATAAAATAAACTGTCCTATTTAACACAAACCTACATGCGCACTTAAGAAACGTCAAAAGCTAAGTGCACGGTTCCAATATACAAAAGAGCCGTCAAGTAACTTCATAGCAAACACCACCACTTAAGGGTGCGCTAGGGTGGCCCGCGAAATTCAAATTTTCTTACGTTTTTTGCAATTTGCAGGTCAGTATCAGGTTGTATGTTGATCTAAATATTATTAGCGGCCGTAACAAATATGTATTTACAGAATTAAAACATTAGAATCAGCAATACAACTCTCTAAGTTCATGTAAGTGTACTGAATGAAAATTTCATGAAATCGTCAGTCAATACACTTACATGAACTTAGAGAGTTGTGTTGCCGATTCCAATGTTTATAATTCTGTAAATCCATATTTGTTACGGCCGCTAATAATATTTAGATCAACATACAACCTGATACTGACCTGCAAATTGGAAAAAACGTAAGAACATTTGAATCTCGCGGGCTACCCTAGCGCATCCACCTTAACTAACACCGTAGCCGTTGAATTCTCGGACATACGTTTCCGCGAATTTAGCCCAAAACTTCAAAAAGTCTGGCATCCAGTGATGCCAAGGGGTGTCATTCCATCTAGCTAGTCTAGCGTTTACGTTTGCCGATTCGCTGTCACGTACCCTCCATTCAAGAAAACGTCTGGCCTACTTCAAAATATGATATTATTAAACTCTACGTAAAGGTAATAGAAGCGGGGTAAAGAAACTCGATGTTAAGGGAATATAAATCGTAGACTCGACGTAGGGGTAATAGAAGCGAGACAAGGTTCTCGACTCGACGTGAAGGCACTCGACATAAAGGGAACCATTCACCCCAACACCCAACGCGCAACGGTTATCCACCGCTAATATGGCCGGCCCATCGAATGGTTCCCGTTATGTAGACTCTCAGGGACTCGACTTATAGGGAACCAATCGGCCCATCGCCACTTCAAGTTGTTTTTTTTTTTGACGACCTATGTCGACTAGTTCTTCTGTCGGATTGAACGAGATTTTTTTTTTGCATACTGAGGGATTTATTCCATTAATATGGCGAAATCACCGTTCAACGGGATAAATCATCTGTATTCCATCAAGGCCTGAAAATGTTCCAGAAATTTTAAAGATCTGTCTGAATTTATGATTACCTATGTCGAATATTATGGAGGGCCGATGAAATTGGATCGTTCACTTCTTCATGCTACCATGCTAATTATCCAAGAGTATTTTAGATTTCGAAAGATTTTGGCTTCTACATTTTGTTTCCGAGTATATTTTAGCCTACATTATCTACTTACAACGACTGGACAAAATCTCATCGTCCAAATACAAAGGCGGTTCTCTTAAATATTAGTGAACTGATAACATCACATCTAGGCTATGCTCGTTAAACTTGAGATGTAAATAGAAGATAACTTTGAATAAATTAATCAACTAACGATTAAAACACTTTGTGAAGCTATCAAGGAATGCACTTATGTTAATTTTAGTCAATCATTATTTATTTATACGGAGGCATCGAAGTGTGTACGAGGTAGGAGGCGTCAAGTACGAGGAAGCACATTATATCATAGATAAGAAGAAGAACAAACCGGTAAACAAAGAACACGAGGTCGGCTTTGGTGAAGAGCCAGCGCAGGAGTACCTTCCCCAGCACCACTGGAAGCTTACTGGGTTCCCTGTAGCTCCTCCCCTTCATTTCATTCCTTCAGGACACCGAAGCCCTTGCAACATGACCACGGGTTTGGCAAAAAACTTGTCACAGGGCACAAACACTACTTATTTTATTTATAATTATAACACTGAATAAACACGGGTTAACGAACTAATATTTCGTGAATGACAGCGGAACTGTTGTTGGTATTCTTTCCGTGAATCAATACGCCCGTGCCAGTGCGCTCGACCGACTGCGCCCGATCTTGCGGCTCGGCTCGGCTCACAGGCGGCCGGGCGGCCCACTCTTGCGCAAGGCCACTGGGGACACCTGCCTCTGCAGCCAAGTTGGACTGAGAAAGTATATGATGTCATAGTTTATCAATGCAGGGCATAATGCAGTTTCTGTTATCGATTTCGTCTAAACACGTTATCTTGATTTGATCGCGAAATGCAGATATGACACTGAATTTCCAGTTATTTGGCTTTTTCATTAGCTATGCAAGATTGCGTCTGTTTAATTAATCATTTGAGTATATTAATTATCACGTATTGCTGTCGAATTATTAGTATCGAGTTATATCTGCATGCCGGTAGTGCCCGAGGCAGATAAATATCTTTTTACGTTTTTCCGCGTCTTTGTTTTGGGTTTTGTTAACCGTCGTCGGTCACCATAACCGGAATGGACGCATTATCTATTTCTTCTAAATGTCTATGTTTTGATCTCATCAAGTTATTTTTATTTTTTATCTGTCATGTTTTTACAACTGATTGTTTTGCTTTAGTAATTTTAAACATTTCTCTTGTCTAATTTGAACACTGGGGTGTCATCCTGACACCTGAACCGAAAAATTGGCTATACAATTGATCTAGTCCAAATGAAATAAAACAAGTAACTGTGGGCTGTGGTATAGTCTCAAAACAAACAAGTTACCTACTTACCTATAAATAATTTGGCCGCATAACAATGTGAAATTCTGGAGGCTCAAGCATGCTATTAGCGTAATTAGGTCCACTATACATAAGTACGTCCAATGACGATAAATTCTTCGAGTTCCATGAATAACTTTTGAGAATTGTACTATAGGTAAGTACCTACTTTTCTTAGGACGCCCGCGCGATTTCCACACAATAATATTTTGACAGTCGTCGTAGACGTTGACAGCATTTTGACAGTATGAATTAAAAAAAAAAAGGTTTTTTGATATCTTATGTACGTGATTTGTAACTGTTTAGTTTATTTTCTTCTCCCTTGAAATAAGTAGTGACAGTGACAGTCATGTTCTCTGCCTAATTATTGGAGCAAGAAAACTTGTTCTTTTAACCTGTCACTCGATAATTTATAACGTTATAACAAAACCGCCTACTTAAAGACCTACGTTATGTTAATGGGAATTTTGAAGGTTCATAGCTAATAGTTATTGGTGTTTTGTACTTAGGAACCGTTCCGAGGTTCCTTAGTTTACGAGCTAAGCTAGTGGAGAATCTTAAATACGGTGCCTAACATCTATTGAGAAAAATGTAGAGGCATACGCATCTGTGAGAAGCTTTGGTTGACAGAACATTCAAAGGTGTTTTAAATAAGCCCCGAACGTGAACACTGAAAAATATCACCTCAATTTCTCCAAAGGAAGTGGAAGTGCAAGGCCAGTCCCCAAAAAACTTAAATCACACTACAGGGGGCCTAAAACGGCCACATTAGCAATTCCTCTACAAGCATTTCATTTCCTGAATTTCCAGCTGTCATTAGCAATTCCTCTAATTTGACACAAAAGCAATTCTTATTGTGCGGACCATTTTACGAATCTCCATAGAAAACTGTCAAACAGATGAATTATTTCGTAATATGAATCGAACGCAGATCATATTATGAATTGTCAGTTTGTGACATATTACGATGATTCATAATATTTTCCTATTATGATTCTGCCTAAGTGACTGTTTTAAGGCTCGTGCAAACAGACGCGAAATCGCGGGCGCGACAGGCAGCGGTACCTTTGTCGACAAAGGTGAGCCTTTAAGCCCACAGCTGTGTGACTGTTATATAATATAATTTTTTAATTTAAATTCCAGTTCCTTCGATCTAATAGTTTTTGACGTCAAACCGTATAAAAAACAGTTTTGGAGAACAAAGAAGTTTATCGTCTATTTAATCGTAATAAGAATCTCAATTGAGTCAGATAATTAATTGTATATAAAATTGACTACCAAATTAAAATGTCCGTTTATTCAGATCACAACTGTCATTCTTTGACAGTTTTGAGTAATTAATTTCGCTAAATGTACTTCATGCCTTTATACAGTTGCCCTTCTTATTTTCACGAAGTCATTTCGTCCAAGACCCGAAGTGATTTTGAAAGCGACCCGAGGTCAGAGTGCCCTCCACACTACTCGAGTACCTACCTGTGTGAATTTTATGTTTATTTAATTCACACCTCATATTCATACGACGAATGAGGTTAGCGCGGGTGGTATTAAAGCCATCGGCATTCAAGATGCGTCTGCGCAGGCTGTAAGCAGACCATATACATGCTATTGCTGAGCAAGATCGCCTTTGTTTTCGTATCAAACACGTTTCGCTGTATCGGAGAGCTGTTATGTTGGATATTTAAACAGATTTAAATATCTCTGCAGCCTGCATTTTATTAGCATATCAATCAACTTTTTAAGAATTCTGGATTTTTTCTTACCAAGAAGAGCCTAAAATTAAATATTAAAATATTCGTTTTCAATCTCCGTGAATATTAGGCCGTGTGAATGGATAGTATAGGCTGCTGACGACTGACAATTATAAAATAACACTGTAAAGTACAATATCATTATTTTCACTCAGATGTTAATGAGGTAATACCACAAGGTTTCGGTTACAGCCTGACTCACCGTTGGCTGGTCACATATAGTTACTATAAATATGTTATTGTTCATTTTGTAATCGGTAATCGATAAAAAGGTTATCCAGTTTTTTGTTGCCCAGTGCTTTGTCATTGTCACCCACGTGCTTGACCGAAAAGGTTTCTGGAAGAGCAGAAAGAGCTTTGGGGTGCTAAACTAGGAAAGTATGATAATATATCTGTAACGTCATATTCATATCTGTAAGCATAATGTGCTGTTTCTAAGTTGGTTTAACCCATAGATATTGCTTTTTATATTTCTATGGTTTAACTATTATAAATATTGAAAGCATATATTAATGAATCATTAAAAATTACATATAATATAGTTTAGACTCTTCTGGAGATCTGTATAATATAATCACCCTATAATGTTCCCCTGCTGGGACACTGGGCTCCTCTTTGTGAGAGGGAGTGGGCTGTAAGCCACCACGAGGGTCAGTGCGGTTTTGTGGATGTCACGTGTATTCGATTTATTGGTTCTAGGACATGCCGGTTTCCTCAAGATTTTCCTTTTGAGAGCAGGAGATCTGGATGTTAATGTCATATTGAAGTTCTCCGCCCTTTTCAACCAGATACAAACAACCTTTGCTTATGGTGTCAATATCCTATTCTGTACGCAAACGATTCTCGTTACTCACGTGATTCCCATTATAAACAGGCCTTTAATAAGGCCATAAAGAAACAATAGGAAAACTGAACATTATACCAGCAAATCATTGACGCGTCACGCGTTAGAGGTCAACGGGACTTGATTCAAGAATACAGTTTTCTGTCATTTTCCTCAGCAGTACCTACTTTGGAAAATTTCGAAAAACCTCAATGAATTCCTTATTGCCTTTGCTGGTTTCCTGGTTTCCGTAATAGAATATTCATTCATGGTATTCCTAAACCGTACCGTGGGCTTCATTCCCCCAATGTTATCCATTAACCAAACGTGGACTACCACGTTTGGTTTTCTGGTCTAGACATTAGGGCCCCTATGTTTTATTGATAGTGAAGGTTTCATATCAATCAGTATTTCCTCTCATTGTAGATAATGTTGACGTGAATTTGGTTTCGGTACTAAAAACTTGCCTTATGAACTCTGTTACTCTTATCTTCGCTAAATCTAAAGACTGAGGAAATCATATGAATCAGGAAATGAAGGTACACCTCGTTTCTGTACAATAATAACGATCAACTGCCAAGCCTCTTGACTCTTGGTTATCCTTCCTGATTTCTTTCCTTATCACGTCAGTCACGTCAGTCGTAGTCCTCGTAATCCGATGTTCGGTAGTTTGCAAGATTGTAATAACTAAACGCAAACGGCACCGGTATGGCATAAAATATCTTGTGAAAGATTTTGATGCAACTACTCATAGTCTCGCTGCTAATTAATTTGCTACGAATTTAACAAATCCACCTTGAATTATATTACGTAAAATGAATCAATCGTTATGTATTCTTTTGAAATTATAATTGTTGTTTGTAGACTTATGGTCAGCGAACTGTGGGTAAGTTCTGTACTTTGGACTCATTAAGCTCGATAACATTAAGTGGAGTTGGACTTTTATGGGCATGGTGTGAGTCATTGGATAATTCTTTTGCTATACTGTAATGAACTAATGACTTTGTAATATTTTATCGAAGCGTGATTAAAGGCTCGTGCAAACAGACGCGAAATCGCGGGCGCGACAGGCAGCGGTACCTTTGTCGACAAAGGTACGGCTGCCTGTCGCGCCCGCGATTTCGCGTCTGTTTGCACGAGCCTTAAATTGATAGGTACTTAAATGTTATGATCAACGAGTGTAGGTATTATGGATTAGGAGTACCTATATGTTATTATTATTGGTACCTATTGCTCTCATATTGTTCAGCTCTCTTTCGCATAATATTATGAGAACTTGAGTATAATAAGGAGTTCAATAAAAAACAAGTATTCTTATGATGCCTGTCTATATATTTTCGTAGACAGTGTTGAAAACTACAGTGCTAATAGCCATGAACTGTCAGAAATTGATAATATTTGTATCGGCCACTTTGTGGAAATAGTGTGACCTTTAAATTTAATACGTATGAGTCGTGGGAATGGCGAAATGCAGGCAACACCAACAGATAATTATATGTAAATTCTTAGTAGCACAAATATTTGCTTAACACCGGCACTGATAAGGTCATCTAAGACAATCTTAGTGCATTCATTACGTAATTAGTTAGGAATATCACAGAGGAATCCCTAAAACACAAATTATTAGAGGTGCAAAGCAGTAGGTACATCGATAAAAATTAATTCACGACCCATGGTTTTTTTTTTGGGTCCAATTTTATTAGGGTTTTAATCACAAGACAATTCTTAAGCAAAGTTTTGGGTAAGATACCTGGTGAAGACATTTTAGTCAACTGACCATCACCAACTGTGTAGGTTTTTCCAAAATGATCTCACTGCGTCGTATATACATATACGATATTTTTATGGTGTACAGTCGAAAAAATTGAATTCTGACCCACAATAAGCTTATTTTCGTACAGACATTCAAATACAATTAGGTCGACATTCGCGTAAATATACATTTCCTTGGTAACGAATTTGTCATCTGCCATCTTTGTTATTTTGAAGGTTTCAAACGATTTATCGTCAAAGTGGGTCATGATTCAGTTAGCCTGACTGTACATAATAAAGAGTATTCTATTCTATTCTATTCTATATACCTACGTGTCTTTCGTGATTTTCTTGAAACCCCATAATGGTCTATACAATCTCAAATTGCTTAGCATGATACTCCGTTATGTCGAAAATACTGCAGCATCAATTTTGAAATAAATATAGGTTTAAGTTAAAGTTGAGGATTGATGCTAGGTAGGTACCTATGTTTGATGAAAACACAATTAAGTACATAAAATTTTCTCGATTGAAAAAAACAACAAATTTACTTCTAAACGGAACAATAAACCGCTGGTATTGAAAAAATACTTGAAACTGCATAATAACCGAAATAACTATAAAGCAGGTCTTATGCTTTTTTATATTTTTATAATTACCTTTATTTTGACCGTAAAAAGTAATTACGTAAACTATACGAGGCTTGGAGCCTCTCACTCAGTCCGCGAGTTGCATAGTGTCGGGAGATAAAAAGTGAATTTTAGCTGACGTAGTATAGTAGGCTCATACGGGCGAAAAATAGTCACATTTCTCTTCAATTCAATATAGCTTTTTAATCTACAATGCTGCCTGCATTGCAGGTCCTTGATTCGTGTCGGAAACGAACCGTCTTGTGAGGCGAAGGTAAGCTTACCATCGCACTGTACAGTTGACCGCATATCGTTGGTAACACTTTGACCTTGAGCTGCACCCTAATTGCGTAATACACGATCAATCGGAATCGGTTTGAAGCAAATTTCTAATCCATAGCATCATAAGTTCAAAAAAAAAATGCAATACAATGAATGTTGTTGAACTGTCAAAATGAAAAAAGTTACGCAATAGATAGCTGGACTAGCGTAGTACGGAGTTTCAATAGAATAAGAGGTGTGAGGAATGATAAGAAAGAGAAGGGAGTGAATGATAGCGTGACAGCTGACAGTGGAGAATGGAAGAAGAAAACGTGTTGCGCCGACTCCAAGTAAAGACTCGTGCAAACAGGCGCGATATCGCAGGAGCGACAGGCAGCGATACCTTTGTCGACAAAAGTATTTGTACGAGCCTTAACACGGGACAAGGACATGGTGATTATGGGGCCAACTTATACTGGTTTCGTTTACACTGACGTGCGGCTTCTGTACTACTTTTCTAGGCCAGTGAGTTCGACTTGCATACACAACATTATTTCCTTTTACATTACAGATAATGATAGTTCCGACATGTGATGTTTTTGGAGTAAGAATTATTATCAGTTCCGCGAACTGTTCAAAAGGCGCCTTTAATTAGGCCGAATTATTTCTTGCAATTATTCTGCACTAGCTGCGCCCCGCGGTTTCACCCGCATAAGTCTCAATCCCGTGGGAATATCGGGATAAAAAGTATCCTATGTGTTAATCCAGGTTGTAAAATATCTGTTTGCCAAATTTCATCCAAATCCATTGAGTAGTTTTTACGTGAAAGAGTAACAAACATCCATCCATCCATACTTACAAACTTTCGCGTTTATAATATTAGTTAGATTAGATGTGGATTATTTATTTACCTACTTATTGTATATATACGACTGCCTATCTGACCTCCATAACCCAGTAACTGGGTAATACGATACACCTTGGCAAGCGTAGCTTAAACTGATGGATCGACCTGTGCTGCTGTTACTACTTAGCCACGAGCTCCTCCGAGGACCCCTGACTGCCCATTAGTTGCTTTTGAACTATCGATCAATTTGTTTTGAAGACTAAAATTATTTTATTTTGCTTTCATAATATTTGTTAACAGTCAAGATTAGATTGGAGTGGAGCATAATTAGAAATAACAATATGAGTGCCGTCTCGTCTGCAGAATAATATTCATCAATACCTCGTGTTCACCACTTAATAAATCCTTGACCTTTCATTTAAACTGGATACATTTTGGCTGTCTTATGTATATTACCTCTTTTGCAATACTTCGAACAGGCTATATACATTTATATATTTTACGATATTTATTGAACACAGTATTCATGTAGGCATTGCATTAAAAGTCCCCTTGCAGAGGCCTTCAGGCCATAAATACGAATTCAGCATACAGATACAAATGTAATTAAAGAGACATTAAAATTACCCTGTTTTGGCGCCAATTGCAAGTTTCGTAATGTAAACAAATAGTTTGTCTGTGTGTGAGCTGCATATGGTTACGTGTTCAGTATTTTTATTGTCAATTTAGAGACTGTGAGTGAATCTTTTCTGGATGTTGGCCTTGTCACGACTTCAGCTCGTCTTTATCGATTTTTGCTTCTGTTACAGTCCCATCATTTTATCATCTCATGGGTTTTGCGTTAATTTTTTTTAATACTCACTTTTACAAGACTTAATCAGTCAATCAGTCTGTTTATTGTGGATCATAGGTAGAAAAATAGGTACAGGTGTTCTGCACTTTATACTTATTACTTACCTAGTAATCATACAGAAAATCCATTTGATCACAGTTGCAATATTCGTAGCACTTATTTTAAACAATTCAAATAGGTTAGGTATGACAAAAATACAACAATGACCGTACATTAAGCACACACATTTAAAGTCTTCATAAAACATATTTTTTCTGAATCGTCCTCTGGGCCGCACTGCACATCAACTAATAAGATTGGCTCGCTAACATTGTCAAAAATAAAGGAAAATCATTAAACTAAAATCTAATGAAATAAGTAGGTGCAGGTAGGTACCTACTTAAAATACACGTTCACTGACATTACATGGCCTTTAAAACTAGAAGACAGGACAAAAGTACCTAATGTCTTTTTATTTGTTGAATTCTACAGGCTGCATCGTGATCGTATTTAAACTAAATTAATTCTATCACATGTGCACATGAGTTCACAATTCACATATTACCAGAACTAAGTACGGTCAGCAACGAAAGCCCAAAAAATGAAAGAGAAAATTCTTTCTCCACATATCTTTCAAGGGGCATTCCCTTTCCCCTGGCAGATATGTGGAGAAAGAATTTTCCCTGATCCCAAAGGGCAAGAGGGCGGCTAAGAGCGCTATCACCACACTGACGATTTGCCACCGTGTCTCCAGAGTAAGAGAGTCCAGAGTAGGAGTGCCAAGCGAGCAAGCCTCGCGGCTTGCTCGCTTGGCATCCGCTGTGAGCGCGTTCACAAATCACCTCTCTGGAGACACTACGCGACGTGTGCTCCGCGTTTTCACAATTATTGTCTTACTCTCTCTTGTACATATAACGTCAATCGCTCTCGTTCTGCGAACCTGGCGAACTCGTTACGCTCACATTGTTTAACGCCCTCGCTGGTCGTTAAACAGTCGCCTGCCTGGACACATGCCCGCAATCGCCATTGTGATGAGGCCCTAAAGATTTTTGCACACAAAGTCGTGGCCAACACCTAGGCAGCTATTAACTTATTGCCCGCAACTTCGACTGCGTTTATTTTGTATTACAAAATTTTCTTATAGGTACTTACAATTTTCCAGGATGGAAAGTAGCCTTATGTCCTTCGCTAGGTCCAGGCTACCTTTCTGTCATATCAATCGGCGCATGCGTAAAACTCTCAGTCGGTATGATTTTTTCCGATATATTAAATAATAATCGTCATATTTCAGCCAATTTACACGAAACTTTAATGAATTATACACTTAAACCTTCCTCATGAATAATTGTCCATTAGTGAAAATCGATTGAAAATCCGTTCGGTAGTTTTTGAGTTTATCGCGTATAGACAGACAGACGCAGCGGGGGTGTTTGTTTTATAATGTGTACCTGTTGTGTTGTGTGTGTTTTATGTGTTGGATATGCAACATTTTCTGCAACACCTATTATTACACCCACCATTATTAGTTCCGTTTTGCATACTATTAAAGCTTAAGACTTGTGAGAACATAATATTTCTGCACACCAACAGTTTTGACATCGTCTGGATAAATTATGATAAATACATAAATATTATGCAGTTATGAATGCATTGCTTTATTTGTAAAAAGAAATGTTACTCACCATACCATGAAAATCAGCAATGTACGCCAAAATTTAAAAATCAAAAACATCACCGTGTTTTTCTAAAATTTATTTAGTTTTGCCTACGTGTTCAAATTGATGATCAAATTAGCGTCCCAAATATTTTGCATTCGATGAATTTATTTAGCGCTAACATCAATAAGAATCCATTAATCGTGCAGAAGGAAGTCATTTACAGTACAGGCTACGTTACGTGCAAAAATGTGTGCATTTTTCTTCTATATTACGTAAGATTCTTTTGCGATGTAAGTATAGAATATTTGCCAACGTTTGTTAGATTTTAACGGCTAAACCTTAAATGACACAAGGAAGCCATTTATTATCGGATCCGGATATCCTTGTTAGGTTTTACGGTAAGTCAACACCTAAGGGGTCTGCCTCATTAGTGCGTTGGGTTGCGTCGTCGCAGCGTCAACGATGCGTCGTTTTCCATATATTTTAATTACGTCGTCGCATGCGACGCTGTCGAAGCCCCGGTGCGACGACGGACAGTGTTCCACTGCCAGAGGGGCAACTGAACTGACTGAGGTGCGTACGTCATCCTCTTGCGCTGCGACGTCGTGCGTCGTCGCTACGCAGGTGTGGCATACAATGCGTTGATCCGTTGCGACGACGCAACGCAACGCACTAATGGGGCAGAGCCCTAAGATTGTAGTGGGTTCACCGCCCACGATAACAACTGTATTGTCTTGTCTTTTCCAGAATTACAATGTTATGTGTAAACTATAGACCGGTTGGTATAGTCATCTGTGGTATATTTAATACAAAGGAGCGTAACCTGATTTATAACCCTGATATAAAGCCGCCTGCGGTACAGGTTTATCATAATACAGGCATCTAACACCTTTGTAAATTATTTCTAAGATTTTATGTTATTATTTTACCAATTTTAATACTGAATAAATATTCTATATTTTTAGACTCGTGATTGTCCGTTAATTGGTCTTTGGAGTCTATAATTTGGGATGCCTACAGATTTTTTTTTCTTCTCTTTTGCCAATGAGCCGATGTCGTCTATTCTGCCAGCGTCATGTGGTGATACCTACTTTTAGTTGTTTTGTTAGACCAAATAAAAAAGACAAAGACAAGCGCTGTCAACAGTGACGTGAGGCCGGTTTCATAAACATGACATGACTGACTGTGGACACCGTAGACAAAGTATTCGTCTACAGTGGGCACTCAGTGAGGTGTAAATGTGTGCGTGTGAGCGTGTACGCACGGAGCATTGGTGTAGTTTTGGCATGCTTCACTGTATTGTTCGCAGCGCTGTCTTGGTTTTTTATTTGGTCTGAGGCCTTGAGACCTTTAGAGACAGCTAATTGCTACATCGATCGGACAAAGTTTTAGACAGAATTTAATTGAATATTAATTATGATTAATGGTTCCGATCAAAGTAGTTTGTAGATTTACACTGTACACAATCATAAACATACGTATAAAGTTAGTAAAAACTTTTTACAAAAAAAAAACAACCGACTTTTTTGTAAAAAGTTTTAAAAATACGTAATATTGAAGCTAACTCAAAAACTACGCAGGCAAAGTTAATAAAATTTATATGGGACCACCTCTGAAGGTACCAAACAAAAAATAATCATCAAAATCGATTCATAATTGGCGGAGTAATCGCATAAAATACACAAAAAAAAACATACAGACGAATTGAGAAGCTCCTCCTTTTTGAAGAAGTCGGTTAAAAACAAAGTAGGTATCCAACACTTTAGCGTCTATGTATAATAAAAGTTATTGCCAATATCATAGATATACGGTACTAGCTTCGCCCGCGTGGTATGTCGATAAAAAGTAGCCTATGTCCTTTCCCAGGCTCTAGACTATCTGTGTACCAAATTTCATTTAAATCGGTTCAGTCGTTTTGGCGTGAAAGCGTGTCATACAGACAGATAGAGTTACTTTCGCATTTATAATATTAGCACGGATTGCTTAGTAATATGGTATTTCGTATGTACTAGCTCAGTCACGCTACCTCGCTAAGTAGCTAACTACCTATAAAATTTCGTGAATAGCCGGCCAATAGAAGACTACTAATATCAAATACTGTTGTGCCAACAGGAAAAAGATTGAATTTAATATCTCGTATCACACGCCATCAGTTCTGGTTCGTGAGAACAATAGCGGAGTTCGTCTATTGGTTTTAAGCAAGGTGACATACAGTCCTGGGTGTCTGAAGGTTAGACTTGCTCAACCTGACCGAGGTTGGGAGTGTTGAGACAGAACCTCATATTTTCCGCCCATATATCATTAATATGGCACAATATTTGATTTTAAAGTACACAAAGAAAACTGGCAATGTCAGAAACCGATTTTTTGGGTATGCTTTGTCAAAAGATGAGGCGCCAAAAAACGGGAAAATTGGGCCTAATGCCCGGGTACATTCCAGTGCATTCCAGTGCCGGTTCACATTATTCCAGCGCTGGACTGGAATGCTGTACTGGAATAATGTGAACCGGGCATTAAATAAAATAGATTTATATCCACCTAAGTGACACACTTTATCAAGTTGGCAACAGCTTACAGCAAAACAAATTATGTAGACATGATAATTAGAAAAATTAGAATCACACGATTTTATACCATTAGAGCATTTACAGCGCAAATCGCAATGTGGCTTCTTGCGTCACTGCAGCGTATACGATGTGTATTTAAGATATTAGAGCAGTTGACAACAGGTATTAAATGTTATTAAATATTTAGATGTTATATCTTATCGAGGTGAAACAAGACGCAATACAAATAAAAAAGTACAACTAGTTCCCCAAACTCGTCGCTAACCACAGGATTTGAAATATTTTGTCCGTCGTGCATTAAATTGTATCGTGATAGATAAATAGATAAAAAGGTTTATTTGGTGCACACAAAAGACATAACACAACATACAAAAGCACGGTTGAATAATAACTAATTCCATTCATAAATAAAAAACCGTGCAACCGTGCATTGCGTTCGTGCAATCTCTATACTGCACAAATTCATATACCTACGCTTTAATAAGGGTCGTCTATGGGATTGAGATTGACCAATTTTATGCAGCATTTAACATCTCCATAGCTAGGAATCACGCTCCGCGTTCCTTTCTATTTGGTGTGTTTATGCTATCAAAATACACCAATAGAAAGTCGAAAATTACTTTGGTATATTTAATAAGTTGCTAGCATCCTGCTAAAATCTGGTTTCCGCAAAAATATCGAAAGTTATTAGGACTGACATAATATTATCTAATATCTCATTTAAAAGTCTATTTATGTAGATTGGCAAGAAGCCTGATACTCATTTTCTTTTCCAGATCCATGTCTGTACATTCTCCGGTTCTCATCCCAACTACAGTTCAATGACAAGTCGCACGAGGTCAGTATGACTGCCCTACGTCTAGTCCAGAGGATGAAGAGGGACTCCATACACTCTGGGCGAAGACCTTCCGGTATTTGTGGAGCTGGTAAGATTCGCTTTCCAGTAACGCTATCCCTTTCTGGCGCTCAGAAACGTCCTTCACTAGAGTGAGAAAGAACGCGCCACAGAAAGAATCAATCTTCGATTGAAAATTCTTTAACAAAGATAATTTTGGTCGTTTTCTGACTGTGTTGGTTGTGACTGCCAGAGTTTATTGTTGTGGTTTAGGTTTAAGTCAAAGACTTAGAGCAGTGGTGGCCCAGTGATAACGGTCGCGATTTACGAGTTGGAGATCGTGGGTTCGAACCAAAGCACTTTACTTTGTGTAAGTAATTTCATCACCACTGCTCTTAAAACGGTGAAGGAAAACATCGTGAGGAAACCGGCACGTCCTTAAACCAAATATTCGAATAGCTCAGGAACATCTGTTTTTCTTTGGAGTCAATGAGTAGAGTCTTATCACAATTTTTTTCCCGACCGAATTCGTTTCAGAAACAAAAACAGGATTGAAAATAGGGTCAAGAATATTTTTGATCTTTTAAGTATAAGTAACTTGTTTTTTCCATATACGGTTCTTCCATTTTACCGGCCGTATTAACTGGCCTCCTTGTGTGATATTTTTAACTCCTATAAATGTGGGTCGTTGTGTTTTTTTCTCAGTTAGTTTTAATCATGGTCTGGCAGTTTGAATAATTTATGCGACCTATCCAAATGTCCCTTCTTTAGTATTGTTCGTCGAATCGTTGTTCTGAGTTGAGTTGCACGATTACTGAAAAATGCGTGCATTGACTGGACAGGTCCACTCAATCTGCGTGGTTCTTTTCTCAAAATACCATGTTTGTCGATAAAAGGTTGTTTCGCAATAAATTCCATTCGAACAAACGTTCAGTCGACTTAGCGTTAATCGAACAAATGACTATCGAAGTAACGTTACGGACCCATTATTTTCAGACACCGATCTACAGTCTAGAACTTACAATGTAGGGCAGATAATTATGAAATGTCTATGACAAAAAAGTGTTCACTGTATCTAAGGCTGTCATAACTATTCTGCACGGAAGCAAATTATCTGCACAGCATGTGTCCCTGGTTTCTGTGCGAATATCTAATTATTTATGCTGTACTATTTTTGGTTGATTGATATATTTCCTATTGGATACAGAAAATAATGAGGTTAATTTAGTGAAGCTGTTTGATTAATAATTAATTAGCCTTAAATGTTCTGTTCCCGCACTAAGCTTATGTGTTGGATTATGGCCCACTCCTTCTCACAGAGAGGAGGCCTGTGTCCTAGCAGTGCAATCTTGCAAAGAACTATATCCTCGTAAGACTTTGAGGAAAAAATCAGAACGGTGTCTAGAAAATACAGTGAAGGGCATTAATTGTAAAGCAAATTGGCACCCTTTGTCAATTTTCCGTGTATATTTTAAGCCATTTCATACAACTGTCAAAGATTGACAGTTGTGATTTGAATATGCGGACAATTAAAATGTGTACCTAGTCAATTTGCTTAACAATTAATTTTCTTGACTTTACAAACAGATTTTTATTTTAGTACCTATCAGCTAGAATTCAAACTCTTGTAGTCAACATGTTCTTTTCTTCTTCAGCCCTCCTCATAGCAGCTCGTCTCCATGAATTCAACCGAACGCCAGCCGATGTTGTCCGAATAGTCAAAGTTCACGAGTCGACGCTGCGCAAGAGACTCCTTGAGTTCGGAGACACGCCTTCTAGCGCTTTGACCCTTGAAGAGTTCATGACTGTTGACTTGGAAGAAGAACAGGATCCACCAGCCTTTAGAGCAGCTAGGAAGAGGGATAAGGAGCGATTACAGAAGGTATTTTAATAATGTAACTATCCCACGGAACCGCTTGTTTTACTTATTTATTGTTTTAGGAGCAAAGGTCTATGTTGTTTTCCACTTCCAGGTACGGTCAACAACAAAAGTGGAATAACACTGCTAGTTTTACACATAAGCCGTTGGTCCCGGCTGTCATTTGTAGATCTTTGACAGTTGTTACGGTTCGTCAGAAACCTGAAAGTCTGACAACCAGTCTTACCAAGGGGTATCGTGTTACCTTGTAACTGGGTTGTGAACATACTGGTATTCAGCTGTATATCTTAGTTGGGAAAAGCCTAAGCAGATGATACATATCAAATTAATTGACACAAAATGATAATCTGCTTTGTAGCGTTCCATATTATAAGTAATAGCTAGGGACTTGAAACGTTATGAAATAACGTTAAAATACCGTTATAGTTTATCGTTCCAGTAACGATTTCTACCGTTCCATCCGGATTGTAACTGAATTAATAATAGAAGATTTCGTTCCGATAGATTTTCGTTGTATTTCCAAGAAATTAGTTCATGAATTATTACTGGAACTATACAAAACGCTATTACATAACGTTATTGTACCTCTATATTGAGTAACGTTTCAAGTCCCTGCTTCTGTTCCGATTTTAATAATTAAAAATTTTGCTCAATCATTTAGATTTAGAAACCTGAAGTGTTAATTGATTTTTGTTGCTGACTGTACTAAGTTATTTGTTAATGGTAGTTCATTTAAGATATTGTTACTAAAAAAAACATGTACAGATAATATAAAATCAACGATTTTATTTATTTAAATAGGTGCGGTGGCAAGACGTGAAAATGTGTTAAATATACAGACAGACAAACTTGATTTTGCATTCAGAATATTACTTAGGATATGTATTAAATCAATTAGCATTGAACCATCGACAATATTTGTTTAGCGCCATTACCTAATACCTAGTCAAATGCAGAAAAATACCGGTCTTGGTATTTTTCAAAAAATGGTATTTTAAAGTTTAATCAAATACCTACTTATTTTAAAATCCGTGTTTTTGCACGTGAGTGCAAAAACACGGATTTGGTAGCAGTGATTCCCCTGACAAAACGAATGAAATAATCCAATATAATGATAGGAATGGTAGTTTTACTATTATTAAAAAGCCGTTTGAGATGCACATTAATAATGTTTTTTGCTTACCTATTTAAGCTTAATCTTTTTGTGCTAGACATGGGTGTGCATCAACTATGCAACAATGTTAATAACATTGTTGTGTTTCGGCAGTTAGAAGTAAGCTAGTCAGTTCCTCCGTGGTTGAGGATTCCGGGTGAAGCTCGCTTCCACCTTCGGCCTGATTATCACTTACCATCAGGTGAGATGCAGGCCAAGAGCTTCGTAGTTTTGTTTAGAAAAAAAGGCTCAAACTCACAACCTCTCGCTTGCCAGTCCAGCCATAACCGTTGGGCTATTGTTTATGTATTAATAACTAATTTTGCCCGCGGTTTCGCCCGCGTGGATGTCGGAAAATCTCGCCGAAATAATCGTATGTCCGTAAGTGATACGGAGTTGTAAACGCCCGTAACTATAGATTTTGTATTTAGGGAGTAGGCCCCCAGAAACTGATGGACTCTGAGATAAGTTCTGGAGCGAATCAATATAGAATGTGTCAAAACGCTAGAAAGAAGAAAACTTAAAAACAAAAAAAAAAACATCCGACTTCCAAAAAAAAAACACTAACATGCGAAAAATAACTTTAATTTCGGAAGTCGATGTCTTTGGTTTTGAATTTTCGAATTAGCGGAGTAATCGCGTAACAAACATTTAAAAAAAAACACAGTCGATTTAAGAACCTCCTCCTTTTTGAGTTCGGTTAAAAATACACAATCACACATGCTAGAGGAGGAGAAACTTGTAGGTATCCGTCAAATCCACTAAAAGACCATTAATTTGGCTTTCTACATCAAAATATATTTGCAATAAAAAACCGGTTTAAAAGTATTATTACTTCCGCATAATTTATCAGACCACGCATAAAATTCGTACTATACGTCATAGTTTGCATAGTAGGAAATATACTGCCATGATTAAATTAAAACTATCAAAATAATCAGAATTTTTGAATTGAATAACAATGTGACAAGAAGAACAGTTTTGTATTTGTACATTAAATTATAATAGACGTCACTTATTAGAAACTAGCTATTGCCCACGACTTCGTCTGCGATTCAGGATAAAAAGTAGCCTATGTCTTTCTCCAGGTCATGGTCTACCCATGTGCCAAATTTCATCCGAATCCGTTCAGCCGTTTTGAGTGAAAGCGTAAAAAGCAAACTCACTTTCGCATTTTTATTATGAGTTAGGATGTTTGACCGTGAAAGTGAAAATAATGCGATAATCATGGCATTACATACGCACATACATTAACTCCCCATTCCTTCTTCCCATGGGGGTAGGTAGGCAGAAACTACAGAACGCCACCTACTGCCATCCTTACATACTCCACTGCATCGTTTACGTTCATACATCTGGTCATTCACAAACGCCGGTTGTGAGTACGCACCTGACCTTTCTGAAGAACACCACTAATAAGGTCACAATTATGTCATTCTCGGGCCCCATCTGCCTTGTAAATATCTTTTGTTAGTCGCCTTTCATGAATTATGTTAATCTCTCTCATCGTTCACGATTGATCTCTTTGTTTGCGAAATATTTTCCTTGAATTTGCATGAAATAAAATCGTCTCTGGTGTTGAAGAAAACAACTGCGAGATCAAACAACAGTGTTCTTATTAAATGACAGCAAATATTAATGAGATAGGGCAGCCAAGAGTTACCTAAAGTCAAGAAATACGTTATGACAACTAATATTCAAACAAAATACTTAAAATAAAATTAAGTTTCCAGGAAAACTGCTCAAATACACTACACATCCGAAATAAGGTTCTTATACCAAACTGGTAACCCAAACATGCAAATTCTTAATTTAAATTCCGCGTTTTATGGATCTATAGTTGCCTTTTTTTTTCCCCCAGTTTATGGATGAGGAAGATGGTGGAAAATTAAGTATTACATGCTTTGATGTAAATTCTTGATTTAAAGTGTCTGATCTTTAACCTAATAACAATAGTCGTTATTATTCAGTTTTTTTTATTGAACTTATAATTTTTTTTTTCGATATCCAGTTAATGGATGAGGAAGATGGTGAAAAAGAGCTGACCGATCTACAAAAGGAGATAGAACATCAGTTAGAAAAAGATGGCAATAAAAGAAGAAAGGTTGCTGCTGTCATTGGGACATCCACCGCTGTATTGGGAATTGGTAATTTTTTTTTTTTTTATATACCTAAGTAATGATCATTACAACTGTTCTAGTTAAAATACTTTTAAAATAGAGTTCAAATTAAATCTCAAATCAGTGAAAACTTCACACTTATTTGGAACGATTTAATATCAGAGAAATCGATTTGAAATAATAAATTGTATTATTTCGATTCAATTCAAAATATGGAAGAAAACCCACGGGTGCTAAAAATTATCTACCAGACACAGTCCCTAAGGTCTTTTTAACATGACGTCTGTTGAGCTCGTTTCATATCATATCATATCATTTATTTGCATACCATAATGTGAATTAAGTTGTTACAAATAGGTTTAAAGCTAAGATACAATTATGGACCCTGTAAGGGAACAGCAAAATAGGTAACAAAAATTAATTAATATTAAACATTCAAATTAAATTCAAATTAAATTGAATAATAACATTTAGAACATGAATAATTCTTATTATATTAAATGTAATTAAATTAGAATAATACAATATTTATTGTTTATTTTTTTTGTTTCGCGAGTTTTCGGTCAGCATGGTTGTACTACAGACACTAATTTAAACGGGCCTTATACTATATTCATAACGTTATTAGCAGAAACAAATCATAAACTTATAATTTAATTATACATTCAGCTCAAATTTGTTACTAAATCATATTGGTTTATATAATATTTGACAGCCTATAAAAGACCGGTACTGAACAGGAAGTTGAAAAGTCTATATTGTTGATCTACAAAGCTCTTTTGCATAAAATATGCATGTTTTAATCTTTTGTAGATAAAAACCGGCCAAGTGGGTCTGGGACCACCCACAATGAAGGGTTCCGCTGTTGGGATAAATTTACCCCAAGAACAAACTTAACGTTGTAGTTGAAAAACATTATTCTCCCATACATTCCAACTACAAATGTAAGTTTATCGATTATTACTCGTTAACTTGTACAGCCTTAGCTGTGATAGTTTTCCTTTTAAACATCAATATTATATACTAAGTACTCATATTTATAAAAAAAAAAACAACAAACACCTGAATATTATAAATCTAAACTCACATGCACTAAAATCTAAAGTAACAGAGTGGCTGCTCCTTAAGGACTACTCTTACACGGAATCTTTACTTACCTATCTTGTGTAATACACACACACACACACACACACACACACACCCCCACACACCACTCATACACACATCACACTTATTAACACAATTTTACTCTTTTATACAATACAGTAGAATGACACAGTCCACTTGAGATAAGTTTATTGTTGATCTTTGTAAACCTTGACCGTGAACTACCTCTTATAATACAGGTAAGTATACCCTAGCTTAAGAGTTAGAGTATAATTCTTGTACAGAATTTCCAACATAAACTATAAATAATGTTGAAACCCAATATCTAACTGTACGTCAAAATCTGTATGTTTTTTGGATAAATAAAGTGTTTTTTTTAAACTTTGTTATAACTTCGTCCTAAGCGCGTTGGTGCACTTATTTTAGATTACCACAAGTAAAGCGCGCGTCGCTTCGTGGGATAAATATAGGGAGCAGGGAAAACATTGTTTTTATTTAAGGTTTGCTCCTTTTGAACGAGTTTTACTCAAAAGTAGATACCTAATTTTGAGTAAAACGCATTCAAATCTAATCCGGTTTTATGATATCCTTTGATCCTTAAAATAAAAGAATAAAACGTTAATTTATGTTTTTGCTTTGCCCAAATTCTTAATACATAATTTGACTTACCTTTTAAAGTTTCCTCATGCTGACTTTTTCTGGCTACATTTAATCATATACCTTCTAGGAGCAATTATGCTAACATTATCTCCAAATGTAGATACTTTTGAATACATAGAAGATTGCTACCGCGTTGGTCTAGTAGTCGCTAGCCCTACTGCTGAGCATGAAGTACTGGGTTCGATAACCAGGTCGGTCAAAGTGTTATTGGGTTTTTCCACTAGGATTTTCTTAGTAGCAGCCTTTTTTTTATTTGGCGGGAAATCATCAAATGACTTCTCCCGCTCTGGGCGGAGCGCCCAGAGCGGGGAAGACTTTTACTGACTAAAACCCACCGTGTTCCTTCAGTTGCCTGCTGCCAAGGTCCCGATATCGCTTTCGGACTTTCCCGCCACCCTGGCAGGCTCTTAGTAGGAGCCTGGTATCTGGATTTGTGCCCGGTTGATGGCAATAGGCTCACCCCCTATTACATGGGACTTAAACATAACTACGTCTCTGCCTAACCCGTCGGGGATTACAGTCGTGATGTTATGTTATGTAGAAGATATATTTTTAGTATTGTATGACTATGTTTTAATTGAATGCGAGATCAATGACCGTAATGTAGGTTATGCTATCCTTCTTTGCTTGGAAGATTTTTATTTTATTTTAAAATCACAAAACGGGGATAATGTATTTCATAAATAACAAAACTAAGCTATTTTCTGACTCCAATCTGTAAATGGTAGATTTTTATTATTTAGTACAGTGACACAGTTTATGGAACGTTTGGATTAACCAGGCAAGAAGCCTTTGTCCCAAAGACAATGTTTGCCGAAACAGGGATGATGACAAAAAAAAATTGTCCAACTTTTCTATTATATGATAAAGCAAAAAATACTTGGCCTGGTCCTTATCGGTCGGCGAGCTACCCATTGCTCGCCGTCCGCAAGCCCGCGCCTATGGTGGCCAGGAATCCGCCTGGGATTCCCGACGCCCAGGGTGTCTCCAGCGGCGGCGGTTAGGGGCGTGAGGGCGCAAACTTTGCCTCTCCCTCACGCGTTCCGCCTCCTCCTTCGCGAGCATTACTGCTTCGCAGAAGGAGGTGACGGCTTCCCATGCCCTCTCGCTCCGTACCATGGCCTGAACCAGGGCCGGACGCGAGAGGTCATTGCCGCCAATCGCCTCTACAAGGACACGGCGGTTGTCCGCCCAAGCAGGGCACACCTCCACCGTATGCTCCACCGTGTCCTCCGGACGATCCGCACAATGGTGACACCCGGGCATTTCCTCCCGCCTAATCCTACACAGGAACCTCCCGAAGCTGCCATGTCCGGTGAGGACCTGCGGCAGACGGAAAGTGAGGACGCCGTGGCGCCTCTCTAGCCACTCCTCAAAGAGGGGACTTATCGCTGCAGTTGTGGCGTGCCCAGCACTGGGTTGCGACAATCGCACTCTCCATGCCGCCATGAGATCCTGCTGGAGCCCTGTCCGCTGTGCCGCAATTTCTCGCGGCAGCGGAGTTACTCCTCGCGCCACTCCCAAATGTGGGCGAAGACTTTCGCCTCCAGATCCCATGGCGGTAATCCGGCAAGGAGGCTCGCCGCCTCACGGGAGACCGTGCGGTACCCTCGGGCCAGCCGAATGGCCATGACCCTTTGGGACGCGTTCAACCGGCGGGCTGGCCGCAGCCTAAGGGAACGCGCCCACACCGGTGCCCCGTAAAGGGCCATGGGCCGCACGACTCCCGCGTATAGCCTCCGGCAGTAGGCGTTTGGCCCCCAAGATTGGGCAAGAGCCGCCCCAAGGTGTCACGCCTGAAATACAAGTTTTCATAAAGCTAGATCAGGCAGGTCTATATTACAGCTAGAATTAAAATTTCCCCGTTTGTAATTAATGTAAATTATAATTTTACTTTTTAACTTGTTTTTTTTTTTTTTTTTTTGCCTCGTGTACAATTACGTAACAATCGTGCGAGTAATTTCGCAAATTTAAATCAAAATAAGCCAAGAATATTATAGCCAACAATAAATGAAAAATCTGGCAATACTAATGCATAAAAGTATTTTGGAACTATCAAATAAATCCTAACATCGAAATTAAAAAAGTAATTTTTTCAAACTAACTAAATAGTAGTGCTGGGCCGAGTATGGGATTTGCCGATCTTTGACTAGCTATGGTAACTAAACTATTGGATATATTTGATTTAATTTTTTGTATGTAAACCGAGTACGTCATTAGATATACGGAGTTTCATTTTTTGTCGTATTGTCGTCTCCACTTTGTATAAATATTATTTAATTAAGGAATTTAGTTTAAAAGAAAAAAATTAGAAGGATATTACTCGGACATTTGAATTATGTTGAACAATACAAAAATTAACTAAGACTGTCAAATTGAGTTTTGTCTCTGATCTGTCGACAACTTCTGTAATTATTGCTAAAACAAAGCAAATGAAGTAGTAATGCTTCTATAGGTACCTAGTACCTACTAATAAAAAATAATTTTATAATTTCAGACGAAACCACTTCAGAAGATGCAGAGGCGTCAAGATTTGCAGCGGAGGACGCATTGGACCTTATTGGAGAAATAGCCAAAAATGTGCAAGATAAAGAAGATGGCAAGAGTGAAAAATTTAAGCTCGAAAAGGGACTTGGTACGTAAAGTCAGAGAAATAAATAGTTTATCAAATTGACTACCAACTTAAATTTGTCAGTAACGTCAAACGACTTCAAAAATGTTAAGCATAAACAGCCTTTAATGGGGTAGTCTTTAATTCATCACCACTGCTCTCAAAACGGTGAAGGATAACATCGTGAGGAAACCGGCATGTCCTAGAACCAAAAATCGTAAGACATGTGACATGTACCAACCTGCACTGGGCCCGCGTGGTGGATTACGGCCCGCTCCCTCTCACAGAGAGGAGGCCTGTGTCAGGGCAGAAGGAACATTATAGGATTATGTTATACATTTAATTTATTTCTTATTATATAGGTAATGTTGTTCGTCAAGTCGTAAAACCCGTGCGAAGCAGGTCGCATGGTTTTTACGACTTAACAAAACATCGCGATTTCGTAGTTATAATTATGTAACTTTAATATTAACGTAATATACACATAAATCTTCCGGAACACATTCTCTAAACGATGGTGAAAACCTCATCAAAATCTGTTGCGTCGGTTAGAAGAACAACGCGGACATACAGACAGACACGAAAAGCGACTTTATATGTATAGACTAGCTGCCCGCCCCGGCTTCGCACGGGTAGCACTAAGTACTTATCTACGGCGCACTTACCCTACCTACCTACCTACCCTGTCCTACCTACCTACCCCACCTACCCTGTCCTACCTACCTACCCCACCTACCCTGTCCTACCTACCTACCCTACCTACCCTACCTACCCTACCTACCCTACCTACCCTACCTACCCTACCTACCTACCTACCCTACCTACCCTACCTACCCTACCTACCCTACCTACCCTACCCTACCTTTTCTTTGCTATAAACCTCACGGAGGCCGAGACCTTTCCAACGAATGCAAAACCGTGGAAATCGGTTCGTGCGTCCGACTTATTTTCATATAGTAGATTTCCTTTTTTACGGTTCCGTACCCAAAGAGTAAAACAGGACCCTATTACTAAGGCTCCGCTGTCTGTCTGTCTTTCTATCTGTCTGTCTGTCACCAGGCTGTATTGTCTCATGAACCGTGATAGTTAGACGGTTGAAATTTTCACAGATGATGTATTTCTGTTGCCGCTATAACAACAAATACTAAAAAACAGTTTCCTCGATTTTGCTCGATATTGATAACTTAAGATAATTCACAGAGTCTTAAGTTACATATTCACTTTAAAAATAAATAGTTAAATTAAAATACAACAAATATTTAAGGGGGGCTCCCATACAACAGACATGATTTTTTTGCCGTTTTATAGATAATGGTACGGAACCCTTCGTGCGCGAGTACGACTCGCATTTGGCCGGTTTTTTTTTTTGTCTATTTTAGTCTTAGTTGCGTATTTATTCAACCAATTCTTTACAATTTTGTCTATGTATAAAGTACCTAATACAACTACCTACTGACTTTAATAATAATTATGTACAAGTATTTCCTTAATTTCTGTCTTCAGGTCCAGATCTAGCTGTTATTGGCCTCGCGGGTTCCAGTCAAGAGGACAAATCTGACAAGTTCCTAAGACCTGAGCCAAAGCAGGTGACCAAAGACCTCCACAATGCTGATGAAATGGTTCTGGACCAGAAGGATGAGGAGTACATCAACTCTCTCATCATGACTGAAGAAGAGGTGAAACATAAGGCGCTGCTGTGGAATAAAATTAATGCTGGATATCTGAGGGAGCAGAAAAGTACGTTTTTTTTTTTTTAAAGTTGGACCTGATTATGCTTAAATGTACTAACCCACAAGATTTTAATAATTCTGTTTGGATTACTTAACCGCTCCTATATACATTTGAAAATATTCAAACTAGACCTCTAGAAATGATATGTCCCGCGAAACATCGCCACAACTTTTTTCACACAGCGATTTCAAATGAGCCGCCATAGTAGTTGCTCTAATGCCTATCTAATGACATAGGTGTGGTTTGTTATTGGTCGTGGGGACCATTTTGTCCGGTCCTCCTTTCATCATCATTACCCGACTACGGCGAAGCAAAAAGGAGGGTTATGATTTTGACCGGTATGTATGTATGTATGTATGTATGTTCATCTGTTCCCTCATATCTTCTAAACCACTCATCACAATTTGACAAGCGAGGTATCGTTGGAAGCGTCTTGATCGTCCGCTGGTTATAGGCTGTGTGACGTCACATTAAATTAAAAAAGGCGCCCTCTAGAGGACATAAAGTCAGGAACTTAAAAAAAAAGATTGTTTATTCGTACCATGTTGGCTATCAAATGTAAGGGCTTAATGAGCACATTTCAAAAATATATGCATTATAACCCCAAAATAATTTAAAAAAAAAAAAGTAAAACGACTAAAAAGGTATAAACAAGACACCACAGACGGACAAATTAAAAATCCGGAGTCACACGTGATCTGTTCGATTTATGCCCTAACACGTGTGACTCCGGATTTTTAATTTGTCCGTCTGTGGTGTCTTGTTTATACCTTTTTAGTCGTAGTTGGGTTTTAGTTTTTATTACTTTAATTTTTATGATCTCATGTTACTTGGAGTCGACGCAACACGTTTATTTTCTTCCATTCTGGGATGTACTCTCACTCTATCATTGACTCCTTTTTCTTTTATATCATACCTCGTCCACCTTTTCTTTTATCTACGTCTCCCTCTCCATCAACATTTATATTTATATAATAATGCAGCAAAAACAGTTCAATATTACTTAGATACCATCAAGTAAGATGGGTGTGGCCTGCTTACGATACACTAGTGGAGTTACCAGAAGACCTAGACAAGTGACAATCAATCGCTTCGAAAGCGTTTCGTATTTCTACAACGACTTTCAACAAGATTGACATACTTAAACTTTTCGATAGCTTATGTCAATCCAATATCAATACCTGCCGAGGGAACGAGAGGAATTGCACAAGCAGTCCAGCCAAAGTTAGTTGAAAAACACCCTGTGGTTTTACTTAGTAAGGATCAGACAGACCGCCCCAGGGGGCAGGACATCCATGAGGATTTCCAAACGCAAAAAATGTGGCTAAAGTCAGCCTATAAAACAAAATAATAGAATAAGTATATACAACTTTTACTATGGTACAAAAGGAATTCGCAAATAAAACGACCTTCGCAAATAAAGTTACATACATCGGGTATGTAACTATGAACCATTTTGTAAAAGAAGGTCGAATTTGTTTTTGCGAATACGATTGGTCCCATTGTAAAAGTTATATTTGATGGTTAGAACACCACCTTAAATTGTGTCGATTGTTTTCAAAGTCACCCTGTATAAAGACGCATAATATGTATAGTTGTACAATTTTAATCAGGTTTCATTAATCAAAAGCATTTGGCATCTCCCCCAATCCCTAATCATCACTGCAAATTGATGGCAAAATTTGGGCAAGGGTACATTTTAACATAACACGGTACAATGTACTTTAAAATTACGACGTCTATGCTCACTAGCGAAATATTATGTGCTTCAAGGGCCTGAGGTTTGTAGGGTTTATCCAACTATGCTAACAACATAGTTGGATAAACCCTACAAACCCTGCAGCCAGCCGTGCGTGTCTAAAATATGTATGTTTCTGTTAGCAGTAATTATTATTGTTCGTCCTATTTGCAATAGTGGATATAGTCCTCCTATTATTGTGCACATCATATCAAGAAATTTAAAAATCACATATTAATCTTCAGCTATCCTTGAGATAAAATCAAAATTTTATATTATGATACACAATATCTTCGGTAAAAAAATCAAAGTCCAAATAAACCATATTTCCGAGCGCAGAAAAGTGATGAAACTATTAACAGGTGCTGTGACAGACGCGAATGGTTTAGAACCACGATAACTGTACTTAGACACACGACTTAAAGTTTCAATTATTTTAAGCTTTCTCACAATTAAAAAATACAATAGACGTAGATATATTTAGTAACCTATTCCGCTTGACTAGCTTTTTCTATTGTATTTTAAAATGAGTTTCCGCAAAGTCACGCCTGAATCAATTAACTTTCTCACAATTAGATAAGTAATTGATAAAAGAGTGTTTTTTTTGTGCACGGAGCCTTAAACATTCAACAGAAAGGTCATTCAATTACAAAAAAAGAAATGCTTCGTCGAACCAACAGCGAGCGTTTGCCATAAAATCTTAATTTGTAGTCATACATGTTTAAGTAAAAGAAGAGCTTCGCGCGAAGGAAAGAGAAGAAAATAAGGATAAAAAGAAGAAACTTCGAGGTTCCTACAAGAAGAGGACTCCTTGTAACGCTGCGACTGCTGGGGAGGCTATTGAGAAGATGATTGCTGAGAAGAAGATTAGCTCAAAGATTAATTATGATATTCTTAAGAGTTTAGACCATCCGGGCACTCCGTTGCCGCCGGCGACGCCGAAGGAGACTGTCGTTATTGAGTAAGTTATAAAATAAAATAAAAAATACGTTATTGCTAGATTACGGGGGGTTTTATATTGGCCCCAAACTAGGACAGTCTGTATCTTGGGCACCAAAAATTTATTTTTCACCTCATAAGCTCGGAAAGATTCTGTTTGTCATTCGAAATCTGCGTGGAAAAGAGCATTTTCCCCGCTAGCGTGGAAAGAGTTTTTAGAATTCGAACCTTTCTATTCAACAATTTTCTATACCGATCTATACCGGTCGACTGATAAATGCATCAATATTTATTGTATGTCAGAGCGCCAACCTCATTTTTAGAATAATCGCACTGGCCAGCACGAAAAAAAATATCTTAACGCGCCTAAAGAAATTTTCACATAAAAAAACTTTATATAATTTTCTTCTGTATATTCAATTCACTTTCCCCCATTTGGGTTTTTTTAGTTAGTGCAAGCGGTACATAATGCCGAATTGAGCTTTCTTCCGGAAAAATTGCGCGAAAAGTACATAAAAGCTTAGGTACAATATTTTTGTTCAATGCATGGAGACACCTAGCATTTTCCTCGCTGTAGTGAGGTGAAAAGTTGTGTGTTTCGCTTGGCAGCAAAGTTTTTCTGGGTCTCGTACCTTTGAAACCTTCGCAACGCTCAGGATTCTATATTTCAAGTTCAATCCTAGAATCCTTCGCTTGCTCAGGTTTCAATACAGGTACTCGCGCGAAAAAACAACTTTGCAGCCTTGCATAACAAATAACTATTGTAGTTCCTCCCTTGCGATTACTTTTACTTTTGCACGAAGTCCAATACTATTGGATTGAATAAGACTGTTCTAGAATGTTTTGTAGACTAAAATCGAGAGTCACCTCCCCATCCTGATATTATCGCATGCGACCACTACTCCGTCCCACAAAAAGGTCGAAAACAGTCGGAAGTTTCTTACAAAAGTAGTAAATAAATCACAAAAATTGGCCTAAAAAAAACGGTGCAAGAATGACCGATAACCGATTTACGCCGATCCGGTCCGATTTTCGAGGCTGCTTTATGTCGTTCAATGTTTTTACTGCCTTTCTTCGACAGCTTTATCTCATTATTAATATTATCTGTTATAGAAACAAACCACCAACACCATCAGCGGCTGTCCCAGCATCACCCGTGCCGCGCAAACGCAAGAAGAAGAACCCCGTGCCCCCCTTGTCCCCCGCGCCGGGCCCGCGCACGCCCGGCCCGCCCGCGCCGCCCACGCCGCAGCCTGTTACTGGTAAGTACTGCAATAGTAGGGTAGGGTAGGCCCTTACCTACCCTACCTCAGCTCAAATTCACTTTTTATCTCGCTCGCACCATCGAATGAGTACGAGACGGGGTGGGGTGCTGGCGGCTCCAAGCCTCGAATAGTTTAGGTAATTGCTTTTTACGGTGATAATAACGATAATTTAAAAAAAAAACATTTATTATGCAAAGTTTCATGATCTAATTTGAAGTATCTTTTGAATTCCAGCGTTTATAGTTCGGTTTAGGTAACTTTGTATTTTTTTTCTATAGAGAAAAATGTATGTAATCGTGTTTTCGTCAAACATAGGACCTAGCATCAATCCTCAACTTTAACGGACATATTATATTTATTTAAAAATTAATGCTGCAGTATTTCCGGCTTAACTGAGGATAATGTTAATTCGAGGTAGGGTAGGCCCTTAATTAGCAGCATCGTCCCACTTGCCCGATTTCGTATTTTTTTTAAGTTTGTCTATGTCATCGATTTCATAACTTCGAGGATCATTCTGACCATCAGTCTAAGAGGCAGACACGAACAAATGATGTTGATGCACTCTCAATTGACAGCGCAAGGCAGTCATGATGGCAGACGCGATCCTTAATGTTTGTAATGCTACAATCATCGATATTAATAATATCTGCCACATAAAACAAAACATATAGAAATTTTGGCAGCTAGCTCCCTAACTATAATACAATCTCTTTTTAACCCCCGACGGAAAAAGAGGGGTGTTATAAGTTTAACGTGTGTATATGTGTGTCTGTCTGCGCCATCGTAGCTGCCAAACGGCTGAACCGATTTGGTTTTGTTTGAAAGGTGACTTGACCGAGAGGGTGCTTAGCTATAAAAAAAAATCGTTTATAAGATGATTTTTTTTTTCGGAGGTTTTTAACATTTTAATGAAACTTGTAATTTCTCCAGAAATAGCAGATGACTACGAAGATGAAATAGAACCGGACCCAGTGGACGTCGGCGGCGAACTATCACTAGCAGCAATGTTACAAAACGGACAGGATGACGACTATTATGACTACGAGGAATATTGATATAAGCTCAGGAGTATTGGATGCTTACTGCTTAGGATTCAATACCAATATCAGGAAAATATATGGAAGTCACATCCAACAAAATTTTCGTTCAAATGGAGCCTTCATTACTTATGAGTCCGAAACATTTATTGAGTGAGCTATTCCAAACTACATCGGGCTATTCCGAAACACATCGGGATATTCCGAAACACATCAAGATTAAACCGAGTTCAGTTTTTCATATTAAAATAATCGAGCTGAAAAGAGCATTTTAATACATGAATATAACCTAAAAACTAAACTATGGAACTGCTAATCGTACAGCAATAATTTAATGTTGTCAGGGGCGATAGTTTTGTTGGATGTGAGCTGGGGGTTTCAGTTAAGCTAAACTGCTTAAGCTCGAGAATTGGTGTTTTTATTGGACGCTATCTTAAGAGGAAATAGGGTCGGTCTTTTCTCTATACAAAAGGTCATAATTCGAGGTTCGGCTCTCGTCTATTTCCGCCTCCAATATTAGACCAATTTGAAAGATATTTTATAAATTGAATAAGAAGAGTATTTACTGTGCCACTATGATTTTCTTTTTTCATTAATAGTTGCCAAATTTGTACAATAGGCCTCTGATAACAGCGGTCTAAACATGCAATTTTGAGCATTTTCCGAGGGTTCTAGTGCTTCTACAGATAAAATGTATCATCAAAACGGAAAACATGGGGGCATAGAACTAGTTGATATTTTACTGTAAAAAATCATTGCTCTAAGGTCATAAACCAGAGAGAAAACAGGCGAGAGTGTTTGTATGGACTGTATGGAGAAGGGATCGAGTCTATTTCCTTTTAAAGCTGGGTTTCAGATTTGCAGCTTGAAAGTAAAACAAGTATACTGATAACATATTTAAAGATTAATAGAGAATGGCTCCAAATACAGAGGAGAAAGAAGGGACTAAACAGATGCGGTTAAATGAATGTCAGCTACAATGTATAGACGTTAGTGTGACTGACACTAGCATGGCTTCCATCAGGGATTTTAATTTTGATAACACAGAAAAATTGTCGCAAGCTGTGGAAGTCAAAGTCAAATAATTTATTTCAATTAGGCACATAAAACGCACTTTTGAACGTCAAAAACAAAGAAATAGAACGTATTCAATTTTCCCCTTCCAAAAGGTAGTTTTCGTATGGAGAAGAATGGGCAAGAAACTCCGCCGTTACCCTTTTAAAAATGTTTTACAATATTTTGTATACATCAATTATAAATTATATGTGAAGACGTTGCACCAGAATAATATGCTTTCCAGATCGGCCACTATCACCCCTTATAACTTTTGTTGCAGTGACCGACAAATTCTGATATTTGGCGACAAATTAGCGACTACTTTTTTGTGTTATCAAAATTAAAATCCCTGATGGTGGCCATTCCAGTGTCAGTAATACTAGACTTTATACGAGATCAGATTAAAACAGTTGGAAAAACTTCACAGACGTGATGCTTATCGATATCTTATGACATTAAAACACACTCATAATTTCAAGTAACTTCACTCGATTATGGGTTCCGTGGCAAATATTTAAATCGTTGGATTTTCCCTCACCTATAAATTATTTTGCAATGCATTACGCCATGTTTATTCTCATATTAAAAAAAAACGTGTGCGGTCGACTCGGGGGACCCACGTCTTACGCGATACTCGCACGCACACACTCACTCATATATAATAGAAATAGACAGAGAGATAAAGAGAATGTCGAATGGAAGGGGCGGGCCATAACGCTGTTTCCTTACGTGACGATTTCTAAAGTCTGTTTTTTAATCTCGTAGACTAATTTGACATTTCACGTGATATTTATTTGTGTTTACTATTTGAAGTTTGACATTTTCACCTGTCAAATTAGTCTACGAGATTAAAAAACATACTCTTATATATTTCTTTCTCATTTCTCCTTTCGCAGGTCTGCTGGAAGAAATTTCTTAAGAAATAAGCAGTACCTTTGTACTCATATCATAATTATGTCATATCTCTTTGTATTTTACTGTGTGTACATAAATAATAAATAAAAATACTTTACCAGCCAACTCCTACGCTTCATTCCAATAAAAATTACGCTTCCATGGCAGTCAAGTCAAATCTCTTGTGTGTGACACAGAAACGTGACCATCTTTTGACGCGATAGGGCGAATCTAACAATTTAAATCTGTGGTCATTATTAGATTTCGATACCTACCCAACAACAAGTCTGTGAAGTTTCGCTAAACCTTAGAATTTAAATTGACCTTGTATATCTACTGAGTTGCATCCTTGCATCCAATCAAATATAACTCTGTGAGACCAATATAAATGAAAAAAAGAAGAAACTTTTTTATAATTGAATTAAATGACATTTTAGCTTACTGAAGCTAATATCTGACCTCGCAAATCAAAATGGGATAAATGAGTTTGCTTTGACAAACTACATACCTATGAAAATCAATAGGGATTCCAAAATACTATATTATTATAATAAATAGGTACCATAAACTAATTATTAAGATACCTAGCAAAACTATATTTTAACAGAGAGGCTAGTGAGCGATTTGCCACTATCCAATGTACACATTTTGTAATGTAGCAGACAGCTCAAGAGCGAAAATATTGTGTAAAATGAAGAAAGATTAGCGGGGCAATTCCCTTATTTTTAAGATCGTTCAAATTCGCATCTCATTCGCTATCTGCCAAGAAACTTTAGGGGTATGAGGAACAGGGTGTAGAGTTCACTCATCCACCATAGAAAAGGGAGGATCCTCCAACGATTGATGTTGGGTTCTTGTATATATGTCCACTGCACGGTAAACATTAATTGCGCGATGCAGGATTTATGTGACGTCAGGTCTTTGATGCGTAGTTCGCAACATTTTTGACAAGTTTGACAGATTGGGACTTGAATGTGAACGTTTTTTAGATAAGAGAATTGGCCCTCTGTTCTTTGTTCTACTAACACACCACAAACTCCAAAACAGACGTTTTACATGGGTAATAATACTGGACGCAACCAAAAAAAACGAGATTTGACTTTAACCTTAGTTCCTATTTTTTGTATTTCGAACTTTATTCCGCCTAAGGGTCAGTACACACCGAGACGCGACGCGACGCGCACTTTTTTATGATCGATACAATAACGAATTTATATAGGTACTAGCTGTGCCTCGCGGTTTCGACCGCGCAAGTCTTGATCCCGTGGGAATATCGGGATAAAAGTACCCTATGTGATAATCCAGGTTATAAACTATCTGTTTGCCAAATTTCATCCAAATCCATTCAGTAGTTTTTACGTAAAAGAGTAACAAACATTCATCCATCCATCCATCAATACTTACAAACTTTCGCGTTTATAATATTAGTTAGATATAGAGACACTTTGACACGTGTCAGCGCTCGCACGAAATTATACCTTTTTGTGAAGAAAATAAGTTCGATAATAATTTGTTAAAAAGTGCGCGCAGCGTCGCGTCGCTTCACGTCGCGGCCTGAACTGACCCTAAGGTGACCAACAACTTACACACTAAGTTGTTAGTTTTGTATAAAGAACTGTATTTCGATTACATTAAGATTCATCTTTGATTATTTATGGCTAGATAGTGTCGCGCTGCAAAAGAACTTAAATAAACAGTCCAACTTTTTTTATACTGGTGTGCGTTTCTTTATATCGTTGCGGGCATGTTACCACACGCTTATATAGGACGCGAACAGACTCGCACGTAAAACGTCTGAACTGGACAGTTTTTGCAGCGCGAACGAATGTGTCTTCACTAATAAGAAATCATTACTTTGAATTAGAACACCAATGACGTGGCCATTGTATCCAATCTTATAAAATGTTGTGACATAGTACTGTGACCTAATGTATTCTGAGAACTATAAGTTTACTTAAAAATAGGTAGGTAATACTGATACTTTTGTAGTTATGAGCTGTCATCACAATAATGTTTTAACTTTTATTGTAGTGTAGTTACGAATTCATTGTTTTTCTTATCGTGAACATATTCAAATTAGGAATGTTTTAGGTGAAAATCGAAACGTGAAATTCAAATTTTAGATCTCACTTCTTTTTTTATTGTTACTCATATTTGAGATGTTTTTTTTTTTGTTGGAAAATATTGTGTGATGTACTAAAGAAGCGGGATATTTGGCTCGGCGAGAAATTTTTTACGCTGCTTGTATGTAGTTCTAAGCCTTATGCAAAGGGTGGCGAAAAAATAACCGCGCCGAGCAAACATCCCTTGCCGTGTTAACGGGGGTTTAGTTTTAGTGAACCCAATTTGCCAAGACATACCGAATGTTAGAATAATATTGTGTGAAATGGCTTAAGTAATGGAACATGTACGCTTGTTGACTGATTTAATTTATTAAAATTATTGAGATGTTTAGAGAGCTAGTTTGTATATTCAGTTACAGTAACGATAAATAATTTTCTTGTTTCAACATATTTCTAGGTAATTAATATAGAAATGGATATAAAAACGCTTTGCATCTTGGAAAATGAATGTAGAAAAGACAAGTAGCATCTTTAGCATAGTTTAGATGTAGCTTAGGTGTTGTTATGTGATTTAAAAAAGTCGTATGATTGTTGTAGTGACGTACTGTGGGTTAAAAATGGTTTAGACGTACGTACGGTGGATTAAAGATGGTTGGCTAAGGTTATGTTCAGATGACAAAAATTTGACCGCGCGTTTCCATCGCGACGTCCAGTTTTCATGCTCCACCAAAAAGCAAACAACTACTGCAGTCTTACCGCGCGTCATCTGAATGTTTGAACGCGCGTCAAAATCTCGACAATCTATACAAAGCCCAATTCTTATTTAAAAAACTGACGCATTCTGAGAACCCGCACCTTGAGAACCTTTTAATAGGTATATAAAACACAACTGATCCCATGAGTGCACGTTAATGCGCTTCAAGAACTGGCGAATGAATCATTAGATGTTTCTAATGATTATAATTCAATAAATAAATGCTTGTTACGGTCGCGAATCATAATTATTTCGCGGGCTACGCTACCCTGGCCCTTATGTCTATGTCTAGCGTTTACATATAGTTTAAATAAACCGTTTACAAAGTCCGTTTACAAAGTCCGTTTACAAATAGCGCGTAGTTAATGATAATGCGCGTCACATTGTTTATCATGGGAATCGGGTCTACCTAAATATCGTAACTAGAAATACAACTAATTAAGACTTAATGATGTTTTATACACTTTTCGTACCTAGTATAATGATGACAGTAAAAGGCAAGGCAAAATAACTCACGTAGTATGGCGCGCCAAAGATATTCAAAACCATAATTTACAGAGCTCGTGGCTAAGTAATAACAGACGCATGGGTCGATCCATCAGGTAAAGCTACGCTTGCCGGGGTTGGTCCGTGGATGGGTGACCATCTTTACATATCGAGACTCCTCCGTGACTCGGAAAGCACGTTATGCCCTTGGCTGTCGTTCGTGGATCTTTGACAGTCGTTACGGGTCGTCAGTAGCCCGAAAGTCTAACAACCAGTCTTACCAAGGGATATCATATTACCCGGTTAGTTACTGGGTTTTGGAGGTCGGATAGGCAGTCGCTCCATATAAAATACTGGTATTCAGCTGCATCCGGTTAGACTGCAAGCCATCTCCAACATAGTTAGGAAAAGGCTAGGCAGATTTGACTTTACAAATCATTTTTAACCCATATTGTACCTACCTATGGGTCAGTGACTAATTACTTAAGTACCTTAATGAACAAGCAACTTCTATTAATTCTTTGAGTGTACCACAGTCACAAGCATTTTAAAAGCGATCGTCGCGCAACAAATACGCGGTATGTCGCGTGCATACGTCACTTTTTGTTCGGAAAATCGGAAAGCGCCCTCTGTCGGCGCGACCACGCGTTCAGGTTCACCGAAAAAAAAGTTCGAACGGTCGTGTATTCGAGTAAAGATCGCTTTTATACAGGACGCGGGGTAGTATCTTATATTTACGCAAGATTCAAAATCGTTTTTTCCTAATGTATTTGATAGATAGATATGTTATGATGTTTCGAACCTCAGACCAAATAAAAGGTTTTTTATCTGATTTTTTTTTGATCTGAGTTTCGAACATGGTATTCTCGAAACCATACGATTAAGAAGTAGGTAGGTAGGTCTTTAAGGGAGAAAAATGCTTTTGAATGTGGCGTAAAGGTATTTTTACTCGTGACTGTACATCATTGTATTGTTTATTTGTAAGAGATGTAGGTATTATATTTTAGAGAAACAATTGTAAACAATATTCTTATGTGATCTGCCTTAGACCAGAATTTGGTTGTAGCCTGATTATTGTTGATAAGTTCCGAGATATATCTTACATTGTATGTATATACCTACCTAAAGCAATAAAGGAAATATTTATTAAAAATCATTTTGTTTTAATTTTAATATGTTTCTTTGACGTAAAATATTATTATAATATTGTAGAATTCCTGAGTGCATTTTATAAAGTCTAAAAGGATAAGTGTGCGTTTCCACTGAAGCGGAGCTGAGAGGAGATGTGCAGGAATCGTCCAATCTCAGACGAGACGAGAGATACGATGAGGATTTCAACCATTGCGATTGGTCGATTCCTGCAGGTCTCTGCTCAGCTCCGCTCGTCTCCGCTTCAGTGGAAACGCACCCTTATAATTCCTCATCTAAGTGTGCAAAAATAGAATCAGCAACAGTAAATGCCTAGGTTCATAATGTTATCATCGTTCGTTTCTTACATGTTGAACAAACAATATAATAGTTATTTGTTATACAAGAGTGCAAAGTTGCTTTTTAACCGCGTGTTCAATTTTGATGACCGAGCAAGCGAAGGATTCTAAAATTTAATCACGAGCGTAGCGAGTGATTCAAAATTAGAATCCTGAGCGTTAGCGAGGGAATCAAAAGAGCACGAGGTGAAAAATCTTTGCACTCGAGTGCAACACGTAACTTTTCATTCCACCTCAGCGAGGAAATGACTAAATGCAAAAAAAAAAACGTTTACAATCACAAGATAGGTACACTTTTATTTCAGTTTAGGTATTAATTACTACATTATGACAGGTAAGTAATATAGAATAATCTTTAAATTATAACAAAATATTACTAAGGTATAATTAAGAAAATTTTAAAGTAACGTTGCTACAGTTATTTAAATTGAGTGTAATATTTTTGTTTGGTACTGTAATATTGGTGTTAGTCACTTGTGTACTGTTTTTCGGTAAACTATCTGTCATACTTAATAGTTGTACCGATTCATCGGATTCCCTTGGCGTGAATGTTGGAGAGAGAGGGAGATGGTTAGGTGTTTCATAACGGCTTATTTTTGATGTAGAAGGGCCAGTCCAAGGATCCGATTGAGGCTCTTTCAGTGTAATGGCTCCTACGATGCCTTCACATATTTTAGACTTATTTTGGATGGAATCCTCTATGTATCCCTCTACAACTGCATTGGACTTCCAGCCTCCGTGGCGCTTAAGGGACAGGAGATCAGCTCCGGAATCAGCCAAAAGTGTGGCTGAAGTTCGTCGGAAACAATGACCCGTGTACAACAGGGGTTCTGGAAGTTCAAGAAATGTTGCTATTTCTCGTGGGATACTGCCAATTTTATTAGTACCCATAGGCTGTCTAACACACTTTCCATTGCGATACTGTAGAAAAAATCGATTGATTGGAGTGTTAGGCGGGCGTAAGGCTTGATATTTCTCAACAATCGTTACGTATTCCTTGCGAATGACGAAGTTGCGGTCTCTTTTTGTCTTTGTATTAGGTAAATTAATTAATAGTAAGTCATCTGAATGTTTCTCAATGTTTTTGACATTAAGTTGTGTTAGTTCATTAGTTCGACATGCTCCGTTTATTCCAATAATAAGAACAACCTGTAACGTAAAGAGTATTGTAGTAGATAAATGAATAAAATTGATATGAACGCATAATTATGCCTATCAACATCTACTAAGTATACTATTTAATTGAGATTAATATACTTAAGTAGATACTGAATGTGCAACTGACTTACTTTTGCCGCCAAATATACGGAATCGGGTGCTTCGTTAAGAAACTTTTCAATATCAGATACTGTGAAAACCTTCGATTTTTTTGGTTGATGACCAGATGAGGCTCTTTTTAAAAATGCCACTAATTTAGGATAGGTATCGATATGTTTGTCTTTTTTCATCTTTATTGTTGCTTTTAGCATCGAATACGTACTCCATAGAGTGCTTGCTTTCTTGTTCTCGGATAATTCTATAAAATATGCCAGCAAAACGTTTTCTGAGAAAGTTTTGGCTCCTTTTGCTAGTCGCCACGTGTTGAACATATCGTACTGTTTTAAATACTTCTCGCGTGATTGTTGAGGGAGAAAGCTCATTTGCGCATTATTAACAGTTTCAGTTAATTCTGTTGGCGTCAAGCAAACTTCCTCGTCGCTAGAATCACTCATTTTAGTTTTTTCACTTGTTTTCAAGTTTCTTGTTTTTAATATAAGGTTTAACAATGACGTGAAAAAATGCCGCGTAAAGAACCGCGTACAAAGCAAATTGAAAAAAGAACACCAAGAAGGTTCCGAGTCTGAGTTTTTAACAAATTAAAAAAAAGTTGTATGATATATTCGGCACCATAGAGGTAGCAGTAAATAGGTTTAATGTTTTTTTTAATTCACAAACTTAGTGCACACGATGTTCTAAATTCAATTTACTTTATCCTCTAGAGAATAAAAACGGCTTTTCCACTCAGATATTGAAGATTAAAAATACTCTTTCCGAGATGGTGGGATGAAAAAGATATATAAAGCTGTAAAGAGATAAGCTATAACAAAGATATTGCTCCCAAGAACATGTAAGTAATCGAAACTCGCAAATCAATACCGGAATGTGGCGTGGTCGTTATGTTTTACAACTGTCATCTGATTACATCACAAGTCCGCCACCGCAATGATAATACAAACATACAGACAAGTTCAAACCTGCATAGAATGCCGTTTTCCTGCCGCGGATTCGTGTCTCGCCGTGTCTGATCGCCTTCATAATGAGTAAGCGCGATGCGTCATAGTGTTAGCGCTATGCACACAGTGCAACTCTGTGTCTAGCTTTGAAACATTCACAAGTATGGAAAAGTGCATACAACAAAGCAGACATTAGTGCTGCTCTAGATGTTTTGAGGCTTCTTGCCTCGTGGCAATCTATTTAAATCGAAGACTTACTTACGTATACATACGTAGGTATTGTTATCTGTGAAGGTATAGGCAGAGAGATAGGACTGCCAGCGCCGCTAATTGCATAGACAGACATTCCTTTGTTTTCAATTTGCTCCACTTGGTGCAATTGGCGGGAATTTATTGCCACGTAGCTGTATGAGCTGTATCAAATATTCTATTTAGAATTAGACATTCTATTCGCGTTTTAGATAAACTTTCTAACTGTTTGATTTAACCATGACATATTATTGCATACTTAGAGGTAATGTACCTTGACCTGTCCAATTTGGTATTGGTATCGTTTTCCTTATACGATGAATTGATAAAACTTTATCTTAATTTATTATTCTGAGCCACAGCAAAACCTTGAGCAAATTTTTTTTTTAATAGTTTGCGGAGATGGCTTGAAAAATCAGAAAAAGAATAATAAAGTCTGTAAGCCTGTGTCCGTTTATTGTTATCTGTCCATATGTGGTTAGGTACAGGATAAATTTGATTTATTATGCCTCTGATTGGCACGACATATGAACAGAATAGTGCTCGAAACTGAACAGCACTACGGAGAGCGACATGTCGCTACACGAACACCCAACTCTGTTGTACGATGCGAAGTTGAAGCAAGTTTACTACTATCAAATTTATTTCGCGCCGATCAGAGTGCTGTGTGCAAACTAAGACTTAACATTCTTCAAACATTCTAGTCAATATTTGAAGTGATAAAAATTAATATATTTGATCAAATTATTTAAGTAACTACTTTGGCTTATTATGGGTTTTTATTGCAAATCTCAAGAGCAGAAAATTAGAAAGTTTTCGAAGAGTAAACTCGTTGAAAGAGTTAAGTCAGAAAAATATGTATACGTAAAAACAAGGAGAGGGAGTGTTATAATAAATTCAGTTTATTTGCGTCTTTGGATGGATGCAAGTATTAGGTTGCGTTTGAAACGGTGAGTTGTTATCTTGTACTTACTTACCTACTTACTTAATTATTTATCTCGGTTTTAGTGTGATTTTTATATTTATTCATTTGAACGGCAATACGATTAGGTATCAGCGGACAGCGCAGGATCACTCGTTTAGCGATGCTTGACCAACTGTGAACCTGTTTCTCTATGTATAATGAAGACATGGTTCAATTTTGAAAATAAGTTTAAAAAAAAAAAATCTGCGCTTTAGATACCTATCAGAAAAAGGCCGCTGACCCTAAGCAGATTGCTGCTGACTTGACAAGAAATCAAAAAAGTGAAGCTGGAATAAAGAAATAGGCTTCAAAAAAATATTACCTATGCAAACATTTGTCGATTTTAATTTATTGATCAACTATCGTATGATTGCTGTACATATTAAAACTACCTATCTATTGTGTTCTACAGTTTAGGGAAATGACCAAATTACCATAAAGAAATGAAGTTTTATAAGCCCTACTTGTAGGTCTGTATCAGTCATGGTTCTCGCCTCTCGGCTCTCAATTCTTTTTTTGTTCTCAACAAATAAAAGAAACTGCTGCGGTAATTTAGTTTTCTTTGATTCGTACAAAAATAAGGCTGCGTAATTTAAATTTTCCGCGCCCACAGACTACTTAGAGATACGTGCTACTACGTAGTATCCGCGCCGGATGCGAACCACCGCGTTAAAAAGTAATATTTTTCAGCGTGATATTCTCAACAATCGGTCTGTCTCAAACATAACTGCGAACCGAACCGAACCGAAAACGTGGAGAATATGAAACGAAGCGGAGACGTCAAACTAGTTTAGTAATTTGTTAATAAATACAACCGTCACGCGTCGCCCTCGCTTCGCGTCTCGCTTATGTAGTATCTGTAAGTAGTCTGTGCGCACATTCGCTCTTCACTCTCACATTCGCTCTCTGTTTGACGTTGGGTGTTGTGCATGCATACAAAGCCAGCTAATACAACTATCTTGCTCACGCTTCGCTTCGCACGCTCGCCTATGGTTTGTCAGACACACGTCTTAGCGGTCCCTAGACGATCATGCGGCATGACATGCAATTCTTGGCTGTCATAGTATTGCATTGAATGTTGATTGGCAATTTTTGCATGACATGCAATTCTTGGAATTGCCGCATAGTCGTCTAGACACCGCTTTTCGGTTCGCCGCGGTATTGGCACGTATCGATTCGCTTTCGCTTTTCTATGTGACTAGATTCAAACCATACCATACATTACACAACAAAAACGCATCGCCACGCTATCGGTTCGCTATCTATTTGATAAATAAGGGCTTTAAGGTGAATCCGCAGTAGCAGCCCGCGAATTTTTTTTTTCAATTTGCAGGTCAGTGTCAGATTGTATTTTGATCAAAATATGATTTGTGACCATAAAAAATATGTATTTCCAGGCTTGATCCTCCTAAGAGTGTATTGTAAACATTGAGAGAAATAGAGATTTCAACATGTTTCGCCAGTGCAAACGCACGGTTAAGGTAATGCTAGATACACACGCAACGACTTTTAGTTACAAAAGACTCGCTGGCAATTAGGCTTGCAGAAAAAATATCGATATATCGATTTTTTTTTTCGTGCGTCTATAATTTTTGGCGATATTTTTTATTTCGATATACAATATATCGATATAAAATATCAAGTATCGAAAATGTTTCAAAAACGATATATTTTTTCCAATAGCAATCCATATAGAATACAGAGCCGTTAAAAGTTTTTTTTTTTTAATTATTAATTAAAGTTCGTATTATTTTTTTAAATTTCAAAATGTCACCGATATATCGATATATCGTTTTTTTTTTTCGATATATCGAAATCGATATCGATTTTTTTTTTTAAATATCGATACGATATATATCGATATTTTTTGGCACTTCTTGCATACCTACTGGCAATTTCAAAATCTCACGACCTCACTCGGATTTTGACATCACTAGCGACAAATCGGCTGACTAAAGTCGCTGTGTGTGTACTGTGTACCTACCTAGCAAACTAGCAAGAGGATGCCCGCGAAATTCAAATTTTCTTACGTTTTCACGTATCCAGATATTATCTATGACCACTAACAACAAACCACACACACAATAAACGGTACAGACTGGGTGAATCGGCCGGATTCCGTTATTGGAAATGTATTCCAGATCCACATACTTACCAAATCTCGACAAACCATGGATGGATGCCGTTTGACTTGACTTGTGGTGTGCATTATTTCCTGCCGATCCAATCGAGTTGGTTTTTGTACACAAATAAAAAAAGCTTGCGCCAAGCACTTGTGATGCATCCATACTTACGTGCGTTTGTAGTCTGCCGCAAGTGTTAAGAGTGTGGAACCAGCTTTACAAATCAATACGTCGGATTATCCCCACATTCACAGTCAGACAGAGTGTGTGAGTAGTCTTTAGCAGAGCGGTGAGAATATCAGTTTGGTCAACAGCAAAATTGTAAGATTATGTTGGCTAAATTGACGCCACTAATTTTGAAACCAAGTTAACATCAGACGTTATTTTCTCAGGAACAGTCTTGAAAAAACAAAACTTCAGAATTTATTAATTTTTAATTATACCACGAGCAAAACAATATTTTTGGTTTCAAAAACTACGTTGTAGAATAATTAATAACTTTATGTACTTTTATTTGCGGAATGTTGGCAACTGTGTAATGTTTTCGTCGTCGGTACATACTGTAGTGAAGTTCGTGCTGTTGTAATCTAAAAACACATTTTAGTTTTAGTTTGTGTTTATGAGATTTGATGTTCATCAAAGTGGAGTGCGAATTATTCGAAGTTAGTGAAATAATGAAGAAAAGTGTGTTTATCGCTTTGTAGCGATGTGTGAATTTCGTAAATTGAATTGATGGTGATATAATAAAATTCATGGTGTTTCCGATATTGTTAGTGCCGTTTGTAAAGTATAGTTCGAATCATAGGGTCCACAAACGAGGAGACGGATTCTATCATGGTCGTAAAACGGTAAGTTTTTATCTACAACGTAGTGCCTTTTACATTATGTTTATTAGGGGGTATAACAAATAAGATATGCATAAATGCAAAATGCTTTGTTTCATGGGTGGATGTTCTACAAAGTAGACCGAATGTGTTACATATAGTCAAATTCTAGTCGCATAGATAGATATTTTTGTTTGTTTATGTTTGGTAGCAATTCGCAGAATATTAAAGGATTCGTGATTTTCAGTGTGAAATTGTTTCGTAATGTAACTGAACATGCGTTTTATTGCACGTATTCAAATGCAAAACATGATTACGATGCGTTTTTGTCCAAATTATCGATCACAAGAAAATACTTTTTCTCAAAATCCTGAAGTATTTTGTTAGTTGTTCCATAATTAAAAATTAAACATAGACTATAAAGAATACAGCTGTTATCTTGAAACGTTCGACCATACAACAGCAATGTCTAACCTACCCTTTTTTTATTCATTTCATTGTAATATTATCCTGTATTTTGTCTATTGTAAGTAATTTAATTGAATTTACATAAAAAAGTACTTACATACCTACTAGGAAATTAACACAAATAACTGTAATATACTAGTCACTAGTATCAGTTATTCAGGTTTGTATGTCAATTAACATGCAGATCATACAATGAATCAGTTAAACATATGTACAAACATACATAGGTACCTATTTTTTTTTAATATTTGTATTGAATTAGTATTTTTTTTCATTGTCATCATTTCTCAATGCCAGTATCATTAATGTAAACATAGATAAGAAAAAATATTCTAAACAAAAAGTTATGATAGGTAATGGCCATCAATGTAGGAAGAAATATTATTATAGGAAGAAATATAATTATACAAAACTGTTTATACACTGGCTGAAATAAGAAGAAAATGTTAAACTACTCCTCAGCCCATTATATTTCTGAAGGCCTATTTATTTCAACCTGTTAGCAAATCTCATGCAAAATAGACAGTAACAAAACAACAGTTAACATTATTGTGCTTTGACAGCCAGTCTACTGATTTAAATATTCAGCTTTTTTTTTGTTGTCTTACTTTTTTTTTATTTGTGCAAGAGTTCATTCTAATACCATCAAGGAATTCATCACCCACACATAGCCAGTGAAATATTTTCCATTACACTGTCGTAACAGACCTAGAAAATATATGGTTACTTATATTTTGAAAATAGAAGTGTCCGTTTTTCTTTTTTCATAATAATCCTGGAATGTTGTGATCCTTACATACGGAGGTGGAACTCGACATATGGTGATATTTTTCTCTAAATTGTACTTAATTTAGTTGATTCATTCCAATATGCTTTACATACTTACTGTTTAAGTAACTTCTTGTGGTTTTTGTCCTCTACAGGCAAATTATAGGTATACAATTATTGCTGTTACATTTAAATTCTGAATGTCTCAGGGCTATTATATCATGTTACATCTATCTACTTCATACACTCTTAGATATAAAGGAAATCCTTGTTGTAATGAGTTTAAAACAGGAAACTTAATTATTTGTTAAATAAAATTAAGTAGATCAAGAATGAGATCAAGGTAATGATAAAAATGTAGGCAACGATAAAGATTATCAGCTAATTGGACAGAACATCCTTTCGAATCAGTTTAAAAATAAACACTCAAATTAAGACCTCAATTTTTAGGTCATTCCACTTGCAATTATGAAAAAATAGCAGAGACATACTCTAATAAAAAAAAAATTGCGTGATTTATAAAATTACACTATAGCTACTGTCCAAGATTATTTAAAAGCATCCCGCTGTATTTATAATTCGCTTTAGATTCAGCTCATGACCATATCTTCATAAAATTAAACGCTTCTTAAAACTGCCGTTAGAGTTTTTATCATCAAGATTTATAATGATTACTTACTACATAGATAGGTATTTCGTCATGACGGGGTCGAGGTCTGCGTGTAATCATTGTCAATCATTCTCAACTTATCAATCAAAGCTGCGTATATGTAGAAATTATTCAAAATGCGTCTTCACGATGATGTCCGTAGTACCTACGCACATGATAATGTTCCGTCGTAAGATGTTTAATAATATGGCAACCGTCATATAAGTCGTAATACCTACCTAACCAAAGAGATCTAAGGGTGTATGCACGTAGAGAGGTAGTTTCATACTTTATTCAAATCAGCGCGAACCACTGCGAACTGGCGCCGACTAATTCAGATAGGAACTTGTTCGACGCGGACGGTTCGCGCTGATTTGGCAAAAAGCACGAAAACTCTCAGTGCAACAACCAGCACTTGTCGGCGACGACAGCTGGCATATCGGTTACCAGCATTCTACGTGAATACACCCTAAACTACTACCCTACTACTGCGTGTTTGCATACTTCGGTTCACAGTGTTCACATCACACCACGAAGTATGAAAAGACGCGGTACCTACCTACATGGGCGAAGCTAAACGGATTTAGCTTCGTTCCCAGTGTCGCCTGGTTATACAGTAACGTTGTACCTATTGTAGAGGCGAGTCTATTACGATTTATCGGCGGCCAAGTTAATCCCTTACCGCGAATTTATCTAACTTAAGCACACACTTTCGCCATTATTCTCGATCCGGCTTAAACATAGGACCTGGCGAGAAGCAACCATTCACCTAGGTAAATTTTATTTGTTTGACCTTTAAAACCTTCACATTGTAATGGCCTTCTTTGTTTACCGTTTACATTGTTGCCAATTAGACTCCAATGTTCTTATATTTTTTAAATCTTTTGTAAACTCATTAGGGACCTATATGATAATAATCGTTATTGTACGGCTTCCTTAATAACAATAGTTATTTAGGAACTTATTATATTACGTGCCGATCCCTGTATCTGGCGTGGCCTTGTATGCCTCTATTGCGTCGCTAGTATTCAAGTACAGACCGCCATTAATGTTATTCTTACGTTGTTATCTCAGCCTGTCGTCGACCTCTGCCTGTGCGTCCATTTTATGGTCCATCCAAACAAAGGAATCCACAGACTCCTGTCAAGTCTTGAAATATGAGTAAATTCAATCATTGTTTACTTTATTTTATTGGCCACAAACAAACATTTAAGCCTGTTCAGGTACTCGAAGGATGACGTTTAATAACACTCGAGTCTTATTTTTAACGAAACCTGTACGTCGAACAAAGCCCTGACGTTTGCGTGGAGCCCTCTTCTAACCCTCGCTCATTAAAGTTTCAGCTTGGTAGGGCCATGTCCGACTCGCTTAGCTGATTGTGCGAAATATGTGTCGCAAAACGAGTCCGTAAAATGTTTAGGACTTAGGTACATTGTATCTCTTAAACGTAATAAAACAATACTCCGCAAGAAGCTACTTATCATTAGTAGATAAACATACTGTAGGTATCTCTAGTTTACGCAATACCTATTTCCCAGGAGTACATAATTATCGAAGTTCCTAAGAAATTAGAATCCAATCGGGAACGACATGAGGACTAAATGAATCATTCCTTCCGGCTTCATGCAATGTGCAATGCATTACTTAACTTTTTGCAATAAGTACATGATTTAGATGTCGAGTACCTCTTAGTAGTAATGAATTCAGCGGAAATTATTTCGTAACTTCGCTTAGTGTGGTGATAAATTGAGAGCATTTCCGAGAAGGCTGGTACCTGTTTCACGTTCACAGACCCCACAAGTTTACCCGGTATTGCTAGCCGTTCACTGATCCCTACCCCACCCGAATTTACACGTCCTTTCCATAAATGGATGACTTGCGAATTACCCATCCATGGCAAAAAGATACAATTTCCTACGGGAAATGTGCTAGAAAGGAATTCCACATAGGCCATTTGGTTGGAGCACTATAAAATCAGAGACGCGAAGGATGGAATGGGAGCTACTTCAGCAAGCTGAGCCGAGCTAAAGCCGTGTCTAGACGTCATTATATTTTTTTATCAAACTAATGCACGTTCTGCACGCGTTCCGCTACCTATACTATTATGTCGCGTTCAACTTATGCAACGTAATTTAGGAAAACATGACACGAGGAAAAAAACTATACTTAACTAGGTGCTCCCCACTGTTTCATCCGTGTAAGTCTTGATCTCGTGGGAATATCGGGGTAAAAAGTATCCTCAGGTCATGGTCTACCCATGTGCCAGATTTCATCTAAATCCTTTAAGCCATTTTAGCGTGAAAGCGTAATAAACAAACTCACTTTCGCATTTATATAAATTAAGATAAGATTAGGATATTATTCTCACCCGAATTGGCCAAATGAATTTAAATCATTTATAAAAATATTTTTTTTATAGAAATTGCGGTTTCAAGCTAAACGCTTACTCATAAACATTGAGCGCGTAAAACCCCTCGGTTAGTCTGTCACGCCCCGAGATAACGGTTCCAATGATTCAATAAGCAAAGGAAAACTGTAGATCACACAAAAATAGGGTCATGTTTTTGTGAAAGAATTGTATGCATAACTGTTATGACGTTTTTTGTCCGTCTTTTATTGGAAAAAAATACTCATAAAAATTAAATAACCTATATTTCACTTTTTATCACCGACAAAACGTTCGTTGTTATCGGTGTGATGTAAGAATGCAGAAAACTATAAACGCAAAATAGAACATAGATGATAGATACAATCTTTTTTATCTCATTCAAAAAACTTTTTCAAATGGTCCTCCTAAACAATTATGGGCGGCCGCTCTTCGGCACCTGCCTTAGATACCCCAGTGTTGGCGTGTTGGCTCACACCTGCGCGACAGATGTGTTTATCTTGCCATAGAGACCCCCTATACCCATTTCCTACAAGCAAAGTGCTATTTCTGGCCTTCCAAAGAACAGCATTGCAGTTAAAAACTGCCATTTGCAAAGGTTGGCGTTGAATTTTTAAATAGCTGATTAAATGAATGCACCCCTCTTTCGGGACTTCAGACCGGGCACGTGCCATGCGCTTATGTTAATGCAATCGAATAAAGGAGTCTGTTATATCCATTTGATTTATTGGTCAGTCCATTGATCGAATTTGGTCGCTTATTCGTAAGGTCACCCGTCTAAGTGCTGGGCGGCGTGCGCGCATGGCCGCATGCGAGTGCCGACATGTTACGGTTCGCTGACCGCATGGCATCACTTTGGCCTCGTTCATTGCATAGACTTGCCAATTCTTTCCGGTAATTTAAGATGTCTCAAATTAAGAGGTTATTGAAAGGCGATAAAGATATTTTATTACCTAGTCGCACGGCGGAATTAAATTCTGTGAGAATGAAATTACATCTAGCTATGTCAGAATCAGAATTCAAGTCAAAAACTCAGTATAAACTCTTAAAACGCTTGGCCCGGAGATGATAGGTAGGTATTTTTATACAAACGTTGGTGTGCATTCTACCGTTCATCCTTCCGGATTATTGCTAGAGTTGGTGTTGCGGTTTAACACTCACAAGCCAATAGCTCATGCAGTTTCTTCGGCTTATAAAACGAGTTTCTGGTCATTAGAATTTTGTCCTTAGAAGGCATCGTTAACTTGAACTTACAATTACTGCTCTAAACACCTATTTGGCAAGATATAATGTACTGTATACCAACGGTGGACAAGAAGGTTAACCACTAGGTAACAATTGCAAACGTTAATCACACGTTTATTGACAGCTAATATATCGCAAGAGTCAGCACCTACAAGCTATTGCTGTATTTACGACCATACTGTTTATATTTGACAGATGTATTGATCTAAATGGCTCCGCAAGATTTTGCGAGTACTGTGGATGGTGTTTTGATAGGCTGTTTCGAAGATTCAAAATATTTATTTTGTGTAGACATTATTTATCTGTCATGTTCTAAAACACAAAGTAAATATACAGTCCTGATAAATTATCTCTTCTTCATGATGTTAAACATCGTATTCTACAACTTCGCATAATTCTAGAGATTGCATGCCCTAATCTCACCTTTCGTCATTTTATATAAATTCTTACATGAAATGAGCATCGTCACCATCTAATTATCAGCCGTCAAAGAGGAGGTCAACTGTTGAACGTTGAACTCCTCATAAACCGCTAAAAGAAACGGTTCAGCCGTTTGGCAAACGAATCGGTAATCGCAGTTTATTTGGAACATAACTTCTGCACAATATCAATCTCTTGAGTATTGCTTGTCTTCTCATGAATCGTTCATACTGTGCAATGATTTCTTTAAATTTTTACTCTACCTAGATCTAGAGGAGATCGATAATTTATTGCGAAGAACCGGTTTAAATTAATATCGGATGGAGTGTAATCGCGATCTTGACATCGAAATCCACGCAGAGGCAGCGCTGATAATGTATCCACAAGATGATTCGAACAATTACCAACTTCCGTCCTCCGAGCATTACACGATATGACTTAAACGCTTGGATTTCCTCCAGATGTTTTTCATTTGAATGCAATGTTGATTGAATTCGTATCATTGTCATTCATCTCCTGTCTTCCGAATGATTGCTCAATTTTCCATGGGCCTATCGTATACATTCATCATGTTGCGTTTCAATACTCTATATTAACTGTTTCTTTTCCTTATGCCTAATGGTTTGGCCAAGTTGCATGCTTCAGTGCAGTGACCATGCTTAGAAATCGATCCATTTTGTACCATCATCATCTGCCTAGCCTTTCCTGTATTTTGTGGTCGGCTTCCAATCTAGCCGGATGAAGCTGAAAACCAGTATTTTACAGGGAGCTACCGTCGGGCCTCGAGTAACTACGTAACACGATACCCATCGGTAAGACTGGTTGTCTTGTCAGAATTTCAGGCTTCTGACTACCTGTAACGACTGTCAAAGATCTACAAATGACAGTCGCGACCCACGGCTTAACGTACTTTCCGAGGCACGGTAGGGTCTTTTGAACCCTTCTCTATTTAGTACGAGCTAAACGAGAACTGCACATTACAAAACATACAGTTTTGAAAAGTTGGATTATGCGTATGGCTAGTAGCTACATAGAAACCGAGGATGCATAGATACTTCGATTTTACTAGGAAACATTTTGGAGGTTTCCTGTTGCTTGTTAGTTCAGTTTCTTCCTTGCCATTAATTAACTTAATAGTTATGACTGAGTTGCGGAGTCATCGGCAGACACTTCTCACGCTCAGGCCTTATAATTCAATGTATTTTGCCCACGGCCAATACTAAGAAACCTTACCTCCTAATGCAATATAACCAAATTTAAGGGCCCTACGAATCCAATAAACTCGAATCCGTTCGTGCTATATCAACAGATGTTGGCCCAACGTTCAGGTGTGTCATCAAATCAGAAGCAGACATAAATCGCTTCGTGTCCGGATAGAGCGTCGATTCAAAGTAATTTCCGCATCTTGTAAAAAAAATGACCGTTGGATCATCGACCGTTGCCCATTGGCAGTAATTACTCTGTGCGACTACACTTATATACCTTTGCCTATGTTTTCTACCCGTCGAATTATAGCCATACCTTTTCATTCATCATTACGGTCTCCATTCCATAAAGGACTCTTGTCAATTTAATGTCCTTTGTGCCACAATCAGCTCTGCAGAGCGTTGCACAAAGGTTTATATTCTACTTTTATGACTGCTCTCTTTGTTCACTTCAAAAGCACTAAAGGATCATTTTAAACTGAATTGAGGTGCACTAAAAGGAAAGTATGAATCCATTAAATTGATGCACTTGCCGCACCCAGCAGACAAAATTAAATCCAAATTCAAAACAGTGGGAGTGGGATGGCTTAGCAGGTGGTCGGGGTAAAAGTGTTAGTATCTGAATACAGGAGAGTTTAGTGTTGAGGTCGTGACTACGGATGGTGAAAGTACAGGCACAACAAGGGATTGAATAGCCACATTCATATCAAAATGTTATTTTCGTTCTGTTTCGACGAGTATCTTCATTGAAACCGTGAGTACATTCTGAAACTGGTTTAGGCCCCGTGATCAAGACGCGTCCACACTGAGTAGGTGTATGTACTGTATCATATTGCCATACTATCATGCGTTTTTCTTTTATAAGAAATGAGTCAACGGAATTCTCGTCGTGTAGGAGTGATTCTTCGTAAACTTCCGGCGTTCCCACATTCGCCGCATTTGGTGTGTTGCGGCAAAACCGGATGCAACGTAGCCTTTTATCGCCACGTGCTTGGTGTGTTGAACAGTCAGTAGTATAGACCATCGTCACCCCTGTGACGTGAATCACCTCCGTAGTAATTCAAAGAAATATCACTACGATAACACTTACACACCTATTGTATTCTACATGTTCGTTTCTTTATTATTTTCCTCAATCAAACCGCTAAATCAAAATGGAATCGGATCAGAAATCGTAGCAGACAAAGGTGAGACAAGCGGAAGAATCATGCGGAAAAAATATAGTTAGACATGCAAATGAAGTTAATTGTGTACTGTCACGGAATCGCCATGTTTTTATGTAATACCTAAAACAAGGAACAATTACTGGCGTTATAGCTACAATCTAGATTATGTGGATGTGGTTAAAAGCAGTGATTGTGATTTTTAAAGCAATAGAAAACACTCCGCCTTTGTTTCAAATGATTTAATATTCCATATCGACAATGGACCGTCCGGAGAGTGTTATTATTACCTATTTAAATGCTGGCCCTCGCTAATTGTGGGTCGGCATTAGAAGAGTGTCCTATCGTGGAGCCAGGACAGAAGGGGAGGCGGAGGGCTTTGACCCCGTGCCCGTAATCAGGGACGCTGTGGCCGGCGCTGTCCTTCCTATCCTCGGTCTCGTTCAATTTGTAACTTTTTATGAACAACGCCATTATTAGATATCAATTCTTTTGTGTTATTCAACAACACTGATACAATTAATATCTAATCGGTCACAACACATAACAAAAGCGATAGTTGAACTGTGCCATCGACAGGTACTTTGACTGAAAGTGTGTTTAGAGATAGAGTGGCCTAGTTCGCAGGCAGCCGATAAGTTATCGCGATGCGATCGATAAAGCACTCAAAGCACTAAGTTGCCTTTAGGCTGGAGAACAAAGTAAACCCTATGATTGCGAAACGTTAGTCGTTGCTTAATTAGTTCATAGACGTAAATAGAGGGTTACGAACGTTTTATGGTTTTAAAGTTAGGTTTATGTGGCTTGCGTAAGTGTCGGTGCATCGAACGCAACCGGTTTCAGCGGGCGTGGTTATAATTTACCACTAATCTTGACCCACAGCTGTCCCGAACCAGTTTCTCGGCCTGATGCAAAGGCTGACCCGTCATATCAATAAGATCTGTTGGGCGGAAGTACATGCATACTGAATAAAACTTGTGGGTGGTAATCCTGTTGATGACTATCCCGACAAAGTTTGGCTTATTAAAACATGGTCCCCTCCTAACTATCCGATTGTTTACGTTCGTTAAGCTGTCGTTAGTTCATTATGAATGTAGAAGATATTAAAAACTTTACTTAGTACACTTTCTTTTGTTCTTTTATGATTATGATCTTAGTACTTGTTTATTTATGTTATGCCTTGCATTGTTCTAGTGCTGCGGACAGTGCGGACTCACCAATACTGGAGGAAGCTGGCGAGAGCGGCTCGGAACAGAAGCCAAAGCCTCTCATCAAATATGGAGAACTCGTTATACTCGGGTGAGCATAGTATTCTTTTGTTTTTCGACCTTCGTCTGTCCACTGTAGATGCTTGACACTTTGGTGCGACATTGTAAGGAAAAAAAACTTGATACTCTATGACGTCCAAAAAAATCTGATAAAAGAATGATGTTGTGTTGTTTCCTCAGACCCAATCAATTGAGTAACTGACCTGACAATAGTCTCACAGCCCCTGGAGACAAACCCAGATTGTATTCCTATAGTATTGCCGTGAAAGCGTCTGGCAATATCCCATTCCATTTAATATTAAAATTCCCTAGAGGGGCTCTGCGTGTCGAACCCATGTCTCCACGCCTCTTAAGGCACGGCTTCAAAGTAAGAAAGCCCGAAAATTTATAAAGAGGCAATAATATTGTAAGATGCTAATCAGATCGTAAGAGGCAACGAACTCTTGTTTATAACTTTATTGTAAGTATAGTGGGCTCTTTGAGAGCCGTCTAGCAAAAGAGCCGCTTGATAAGGAAAAGATAAATTGTCGTGGCGCAACATTCAGCTGGCTCCACAAGTCCACACTGAATAAGGCAGCTAATCACATCACAGAAATCAGAATACAATATCAGGAAGAAGCCTGTTTCAATCGCCTTCCAATTATCTTAGAATACGGTACGATCCGTTGGAAGCGTGGTCCTTGTATGTAAAGAGAAGGGTCTTTTCGATTCAATTTAGTATCAGCATGTTTACGGTTTCAAGTACTTCAAAATTAAAACTGCGTAGCTGTAACTGGGGCGCTGGATAGTAAGTTTAGTATACTGTATAACGTAAATGATTATCAAAATTAATGTAAAGTAAGTCTTTTTGTTCTATCAAAATGGACAATATTTTGTCGGATGTTGATTCTATTTTCGTTATTTAGGTCACTCTTCTAAGTAACTTGATAAAATTCTGTACTTTGTTCGATAGCATGTACTCATCAAACGAATTAACGACATGATCAAATAACTGATTTAGCCGGTTCATAGCGTCATATCAAGAGACAGTACTTGCAGCTCATTATCCTTTGTGCGGTCATCTACGAGTAGAATAACAAGGTTAGCGTGCGAGTGCAAGGCAGAAGATGCGACCGGTATACATATGTATACCTAGTACATGTCTGCGTAGATAGATACGCAGTAATGGTAGGTTTGTCGCGACACGGAGTAGGATTACATGGAGTGCGACTGTGTACTGGCCACAGTGCTAACCACACGCTACCAGTAACAGTATACAGGGTGGAAATAGTCCCATCACCAAGCTGTGATCCACGCATATGGATCATCATACCTGGAAGTAAACTATGCTTTGGGCAGGTATCGCCGAAACTGAACTATATTAATGTATGTAATTTCCCAGTCGCGGCAGGCATATTGCGTTTTAATGTGCGATTCCTCACATGCATTCTTTCTCTACTTCTTGATTCTTTCACAATTACAGGGATGAGTTGTCAGAAATTCCAATTATGAATAGTTGTTCAAATGCAACGTGCTTTTTCATGCTTTGATATTGATAATTTCATGCGTGTTATTGTGTTATTCGGTTCTCCCGAGTCGCGTACCGAACAAAAGGAAGGTAGATTTTTGCAAGCAATCCTGTTGCTCCATTTGTTTTCTACTCTGTGGCTTGCACTTTGCACATTCCCAAGTCTATAATAACACAATCAGAAATCTTAGTGCAAGTTGAAACAAGATTTTTTACGAGCAATAGTTTTACGCTTATAAAGCTCCGCATATTTAATTGAGATACTCTTATAATAACTGTATTGAAGCATGACATGTGTTCTGTTTGAGTTTGACGCATGTGTTCTACGATTTGCAATAAACTACTTGTTATGCAATTTACTTTGACCATCATCATCTTCCTGCCCTTGTCCCATGTTACTTGGGATCGGCGCAATATGTACGTTGACAAGGCATTATAAACTATTATGTGCAATGTCAAAAGATATAGATACGCTACACGAGCCGCCGCGAGGCCCTGCGCGGCGCTTTCTATTCTATCAAGCGTATCTATATTTTTTTGATATTCCACATAAAGTTGATAATGCCTTGTCATTAAAACTACTCGCCGCGACGCTGCCGGCCGCTGCCAGAATTGAGCCTTCTTCATCCATTCTCCCCTGTCAACTGCCACGCTATTATGCACTCCATTCTCTTTTATATCATTCATAATTATGTAATGTACTTTGACCGATTTCCAATGCTGATATAATTGAAAAAACCCACATGGCACACAATGACATCCACGCTTACTTTTCTTACAAATAAAATACACCCTTAAAATAATACCACCACAAAGGTTATTTATTGATGTATCATATTCCACGCGAGCAATAAATCTATGCGATATTAACCATTACATATATATGGTACCAAAGATATATCGTCGTAACTCATAATCTTCTTTCTGACCTCGAAACGTACACCATTTTTGTGAATGTCACCCTCTAAAAGCCTTACATACACGACACGATAGGCAGTGTCAATCACATATCGTGATTAATTGCAGTAATGGAACATAGTTACCTATATTACAAGCATGAATGTTGGCAACATTACATCACTCGAACAAATTTTATGCCAGCCTGCAGACGCTTCCGGTCTCAATTTGATTTGAGTTCCGTATATACGTCTGGATTGAATGGTTTGGGGTGACTGTGATAACAACTCTGATAAACGTAATAATATTATTGTATATACAAGACGTTTCATTTGTTCATCTTGTACACATTTGTAAACGTTTATTTTCTTGTTTCTTGTGTGTGTTCCCCAGGGCTATAGCCTAGGGCCACATAAAAGCTGCAAATAAAATTACTCTCGTAGCAATGAGTAACATGGTCATTATAGTTTTAAATGTCACATGCATTTCTTATAATAAATTATTCGAACGGCGTTGGCGAAGCCAGAAAAGTGCAACCCTAGCATTAGGGAAACTAGGACTGAAACCACACGAAACAAATAAGTACTTAAGTATGTCATTACAGGTATATTTTAATAGCCAGTATTGGTAATAATGTCGCTTGAAGTGTTCCGTAAAACGTTTTATTGTTTCTCCTAAGACAAACGGGTGAAAGTGAAGCTTTGTCCCTATAATAAAACAGAAACAAAGAAAATAAACAACAATTTTACGACACTACGCAGATTGTCTTGCAAAACGGCTTGCCAATTTCGATACAAAATAGAAGTTCGCTGTAAAATAGAAATCTTATAATTGAAGTTTGATTCTTTACGGTTGAAGGTTATCGCGACTATTCATTACTTAAATTAAGAACTGTGTCGACATTCAAATTATCAAAAAATCTTAAATTCACTGACAGACAACGCACACCCTCAAAATCAGGCTCTAGGACGCATGAAACTTTGCACAAGAGTTCCTAATGTACATAACTAGCTGATGCCCGCGGCTTCGCCCGTGTGGATGTCGGTTATTATATACTAAAACCTTCCTCGAGAACCACTCTATCCATTGAACAGGACGACAGACAGAGCCCGAGAGTTAAATAGGGTATGAAAGCTTCTATGGTAATTCGTCATAAGTGCTTACACTCCTTCGTTCTACATGCTCTATCTATTGACTCTTCGACGATAACTTACTATGACTAATTTTAATCAACTTCTAACTAATATTATAAACGCGAAAGTTTGTAAGTATGGATGGATGTTTGTTACTCTTTCACGTAAAAACGAAATTTGGGAAACAGATAGTTTATAACCTGGATTAACACATAGGATTTTTATCCCGATATTCCCACGGGATCGGGACTTACGCGGGTGAAACCGCGGGGCGCAGCTAGTAACCAAATAATTTCTTGGAAATTACAGAGATAAATTATCATCGTTGCTGTCACTATGGCTTACTATTCTTTTTGTTCTACATTACTAATAACCAAGAAAACAAATAATCACTGTCGTTGGCATTTTCATCTTTATTATCTTCCGTGTTGAGGAAACAAAATGACATATACAAATAATTATATTCAATTCTTAACATTCAATTGTTTTATTGTATAATATGCGTTCATGGCAAGTCTGCAACAGTCTCTTTTCTTCCATATCAGGCAGTATAAACTCGTAAAAGGCAACTCTTGATCATGTGTAATTCTGATTATTAATCAAAATGTATCATCATCTTCAATAATCCATGTAAATCTGTCTGTGTGTTACCTTTTCACGGCTGAACGGATTTAGATACAATTAGGCACATGGATAGACCTGGACCTGGGTTAGGAGTTTAGGACTTAAAAGATACTTGTAGTACGTTCCCGTAGAATTTCCGACTACCACGAGAGCGAAGCCGCGGGTGCTAGTCTTGCCATATTGTCAAAAGCTTAATTATCAAGTTATTACTGGGTTCATTAGGAGGATCCTGTTCCTAATGATCTAGACTAAAGTCCTTTGGCATCGTTTAATGGCGAGATCGGTGGACAGGCGATATCTGTGCTGGGAAACACACGACTATGTTCTGTACAATATTATGAGTTTTTTTTTAATATTGGATATGTACAAAAGCACATACCAACCCCTATTATTATCTCACTGGTATAGGTGGTATCTCAAAGGCTGCTTCTTTCACAGAGGAGAGCCCGCCCTCTATCAGAACAGGCCCTCCTGAGGAGGCATAAGCGAATAAACATTGATCACCACGATTGCTAATTGCGAGTTTGTGACTGTGACTAAATTTTCCTTATCTTGTACAGTTTGTGACTGTTAAAATATTTATTACTAGCTGCGCCTCGTGGTTTCACCCGCGTAATTCTCGATCCCGTCGGAATATCGGGATAAAAAGTATCCTATGTGTTAATCCAGGTTATAAATATAATTTCATCCAAAATAATTAATAATATAATTTCATCCAAATCCATTCAGTCGTTTTTACGTGAAAGAGTAACAAACATCCATCCATACTTACAAACTTTCGCGTTTATAATATAAGTTAGATGCAATCTGTCATTGAACTATAAAATATTGTTACACAACTTTAATGTTCTATTGTTAGTGAAGAGCCTTTTATCATACCTCAGGGGCCCTAACCCTATCTGACACTTGAACTACAGGGGATATACCGAATAGCAAACACTATGATTGACACTCGATTGTAAACAACTCCTGGAAAGGGTTGCATAGAAAACTTATCACAAAAGATTTCCGGATCATAGAAAAATACCAAAGTTCCCAGACTTACTAGAAGACCTACCAAAACTGTTTGAAGACTACCCATCTCTTCCTGGCGTCCCAATTGTATACCGTGTCCAAAATTGAAACAGTAAAAGGACAGAATTTCTGAAGGGTCCTAAAACGTCTTCGCCAGTTTTCTAACAGTTTATGTTATTTTTCATCTGAATAACCTTTGATCAAGAGATTTTATGATATCTTACTACTATTGTTCTATCTATATTAGGCGTAACACGCAAGTTATCAATACAAGTTTGATCTGGCTATAAACCAATCGGACTCCCCATTGAGTAAATGTGCGGTGCGGATGGCTAGCAGACTGATGTCATCACGGACAAAGTTGTCTTGTTTAATCTTTATGGACAACGCTTATCGTGCATACCATGCCTTTTGAAGACTGTTTATATATCTTTCACGTACTGTACTAATGTCGCACTTTCTTTATGATTGCCATCATTATCATCATGAGTCCTCAAAAGCCCCGCTGTAGTAGGCAACACTTTGATATAGCCATTGTCAGTCATTACATGGGAACATGATTGGTAACGGCAGTTTGTTACTAGCACTCAGTAAAATGTGTATACCTATCCTTGATATAGCCGTACATTGGTCTTCTTGGGGTGCATTCAATTAGCAATCTGCTTTGCTACCAACAGTGCCAACCTTGCTGTCTGACCAATCATTTACCGACTATCGCTTGTACTTTTATACCGAAGAGATGGAAGAAGCATGTCTTTTACCGCAAAACTATACAATTTGTGTTAGCTTATTCTTCGCCAAGAATTACAAGGCTCTCGGATTAATACCTAGTTTAATTTGAGATATAATATTAACACCTTTATTTACAAAACGATATAAATTACCGCAGCGTGATCATAACAAACGGCGTACTTAGTTTCTGTAATCTACGGCACGCATGTGGATTCTCATAATCACGGTCATGACATGAATTCATAATAATCGCAGTATATCGAGTTCAAGACCAGCTGACCGCAAAACTTGGTTTCTCATAACGTAGAGGTCATGAGCATGGAACATCTCTTTAGCTTCAGCATCACGTTCTAGCAATTTACCTCCTGGTTTCTTGCGGCTCATTTTGACCCAAATACACATACGAATTCGAGCCAGATATACAAAGCATGTGTGATTTAAATATGACGTGAGAGGAAGAGTGGAAATAGCGACGAGTCTCGCATTACTGAAACGTAACTCCGGTCTTTAATTATGTACGAACGAATTTGGTGCCGACTTTATTTTCTCATTTCGTCACGAAGTTTTAGCTTCTGTTGTGATTATTAGATTGCGTACAGTGATTTAGTTACGTATGCGAGATTTCTTAGTCTGCCCACTGCCAAAGTCACTGCTAATTTTCAATGTTAATGGTATGCTACATGCTACCGGTCAAATTATGCCGATAGCGTATTCAGAATTGAATTAAACCATTACATCATCGGGCAGCGTCTCTAGAATATGAGCTATTAAATGCAACAAAATTATCAGATTAATAGGTTACTATGTCAGTTTTAATGTTTTGTTTAATTTATCTGTAAAAAACGGCGCTACTAGAAGTTTCCTTACGGTAGTAGTAAAACTGAATAACGATATATTTTACAGTAGGCATATGGGTTTATAGGGTTTACAGCTGCATGACGTCATTTTCATGCGTTTACTGCGTTCCTTATTTCTTTGTACCAGACAAGCTGTGATGCGCGGTGCGGAAGTACGTCTGCGAGACGAGCGATGCTGCTAAAATAGCTCTTCTTCTATGCGTTAAAATCATAACAAGCTAAAATTGTTTCTCGGATCGTTATTCATTACATCATGGGGCTGCGTCCACGTCCAAAAATACACTGTTCACTTTCGTGGGTGTCGTTAAGGTCAATTAAATATTGTAAACAGCATATTTGGGTGCTGAATTATTGACGCCATAATATTCACGGAATCCCCATATTCCCAAAATAATATTCGTCGGAAAAGAAGATATCTATCGGTGTCCACTTAGCGGGGCGACATGCATACCGAATATCTGAATTTATTTCTTTGTATGCAGGTGGATAACCGTTAACACGTCTAGCTATTAATATTCTGCTGGCACGTACATACAGTACAGACACAAAAAATACGATTTCTAATCAAATCATTTTTCGGCTAACGGATGTTCAATTACTTAACTTTGACGAAAAACATTCTTGAACCTCGACCGAATTCCAGATTTCTATTTTATTGATCGTACCTAGAAGGCTCGTTTCAAAGCCTTTAGTACTAATTGTTTGTAATCGAAGTTTCGGAAAGTTTTAGATATTGTTAGCTTGTTTAGATTTACGTTTAATTGAACACGGAGGTCGAACGAATTCACATGGTTTGTGCTAACGTGGCCTTTGTTTTCAGTTATTTGGATACAGTTACCAATCGGGCACGTGGTGAAGCACAAGTTTTACACGGTATCTGAAACGTGCGGACTATTTGGTCTGCTACTTCAAACGTAATAAAAATATTTATATTGTAGAATGTAAGCTCTACATTCTAGGTTTATCAGTGGGTGGATGTGGTTCGAATTAATATTTATTTATTTATCAAGGTTAATACTTTGTAAGAAAAATAAACACTTGAGAATGCTGAGATGTAAATAATCGTCATAAATATCGATAGGAAAACTTGTTTGCCACCCCTAATTAGCATTGTTCTCTTAAATGCAGTGCCGTAGAAGAAAGGTATCTGTTTGCAAAAATTAAAAGAAAATTGGAAAGCGCTGGTTTACCTAAAATGAAGTAAAATGTAATATCACGAGCGTGAAATCACTTTCCGCAACAGCGGTAAAGTACTTCACTGTTCCGTTTCGAATTCGGAAAAACCAAATATTTATTAAATCAATGCGGTGCGTCTACTCTTTGACCCGTGATATTGGCTTTTTGAAGATACCTACAATAATAATTGAGTTTAATTGAGATCGTTCGTTTCGATGAATCAAAAGAGACTTTGTCTCATCCGAAAATAAGTTTGTCAAAATATTTGATTCGTTATGTCTGGAAAGATCTAACAGCCTCAATTGCGGCACACTCAGGTCTGATGAGGTTCTACTTATAAACTAAAATCACAGTTGGTAAGCCCCTAATGAAGAATGGCATTTATTCTTACATTATACATAAGCGAGTAAAAAAAAGTACGGACTTTCTAAAAAGTCTGAGAATCTATTATGTCATACTAGCCGCGGTTTCACCCGCATACGTCTCCATACTCTCCATCCCGTGGGTATATCGGGATAAAGAGTATCCTATGGGTTAATCTAGGCTATAAACTATCATCTGTTGAGCCGTTTTTGCGTGAAAGCGTAACAAACATTATAGATAGATACAAATATTATAAAGTACATAGTATGAAGCGGCAGGTAAATGGAACCGTTCTCCTCATTTGGTTTTACAATATTTTGCGAGATGAGAAACAGCTGACTGACGATGATGCCTCCCATCCCCAAGGGGATAAACCAAAGCAATTAGAATTTTTGGTCATGACTTGATAAAGATTTGCAGACATGGGCACTTATGGGCAGTCCTAATAGTCCAATATAGCACCACACCATGCGGTCTGGAAAAACCAAAATAAAAAAAAGTGAAAACTTAAAACTGGTATTACCGTCATCTTTATTCAAAAGTAATGCACTACCGAATCCATAAGCTTACCTCCTACCAAAAATCGCTCAATCTGCCTAAAGAAGTTTTGACTTCAAAAATGCTGATTTGTTTTCAGTAGCCAAAAATATTGTCGAATATAGCCAAAAAAATTAATAATAATAATCATCACTGGACAGCTTCAGTCATTAGCTAACAGGATAGTAGTGGATACCTTAATTAATAGTAAATAATATTTAAGTAATAATATTAATAATATTTTAACAGTAATTAGTAAATAAGTACAGGAATTTAAAACTTTTAAAGACGTACAACAACAAAACTCCGAAGCACTTACTGAAATCAATAACTGATTATCATCCTCCTCGAAATCTCCCTTCAAGATAATAGCAATCTCAAGTGAATGAAATGAAGTAAAAGCTTCAATATATCAGTCCCCTTGCGGGCTCATAATATCCCAAAGATTCCTTGTAATAAAATTTTCATAACTCGGGTTGACATCCAGGGGTAGAGGACTTGAGAACGATACATCATACTACGTGATCCGTCAAGCCAGCCGTAACTTTCCGAATCAATGCTGATTATATCCTTTGTTGTTCTAAAACATGGGGTCTTTTCCCATAAAGTTTAGTTTATGTACGTACCGTATTACTTTTTTATCGTGTTTAGGTTTATAATGCGTGTAATAACGTTAGTACTTCCAACGCTCGTTCGGTGCCTCATCTTACTAATATTATAAATGTGAAAGTTTGTATGTTTGGATGTGGGTTTCTCACACAACATCACGCGTTGCTTCCTCGAAGGGTTGGGCAGAGGTGTCCCTATAGTACACCCACATTTCCATATATGTAATAGGGGGTGAGCCTATTACCATCAACCGGGCACAAATCTAGACTCCGGGCTGCTACTGATAAATTCCAGATAGGCAAACCCAACCACCCACGTTATTTAATCACGCAAAACGGCTGAATGGATTTAGATGAAATTTGACACACAGATAGTTTATTACCTGGATTAGCACTTAGGATACTTTTAATCCCCGTAGTACGTTCCCGTGGGATATTTTCCGGCATCCACGCGATCAAAGACGCGGGCATAAGCTAGCTAAGAACTAAATACGTAATGGTATTATGTCAAACCTTTTTCTGATCCATACCAACCAACACGCAATATGTCTGTACTTGCATAAAGCCGATCTGCAAACACTAATACTATGTTTATATTATGAAGTCTATTCTGAGCTAAAACAAACTTTGTATATAATTAAGATATATTATTCAATACTCTTGTACGATCGCCCCCAGTTGCGAGTTGCGTAACCATGCAAGCATGCAACCGCACTAATTCCATTACACTGAAATGCTATCCCTATTTTCTTTAAGTAATTCTATCGGTACGGTAGCCTACAGGGGTACCCGGTACTCATGTATTCATCATGATTGATTTATTCCTAATAGGATTTTCCAACGACGTGTGAGGCCCTACCGATGTGGAAGAAAACAATTCTATTTAAACATGTGAATTACCAGCTTTATTGACCGAGCGAGCGAAGCGTCTCTGCTTCAAGTCTGGCAAAAACTTGGTTTTACGAATTTATAAAAAAAAAATTGTGGTCCGGGTATTTCCTCCAAGAAGGGCAAAAAGGGAGCTACTGAATATTTCCGCGGAAAATCGAAATCGGATTTTATAAAGCGGAGACGCGATTTTCGAATAATGTCAATAAGGTCACTAGTTGGCGCTACTGTTAAAAATGTGCTAAATATCCAGTTTTAACTTTAGTGGTAGGTATATTAATTGTTGCAAAAAAGTTTGTGCTCGCAACGCAAGGTCTACTGTTCGCAGAACTACTAGTAAATAATAGAACACCATGCACAAGTGTAAAGATAGTACTAAGATACAAACCGTACAAACCTATGGACTATCGTTTAGGTGTTGTGTAAGCGTGCAGATTTATGGTTGGCCAATGTTGCTAACGGAAACAATGGTGCTTTTACTCAATTTAACCGTTTTATTGCTCGGACATAATTCATTGCTTTCTCTCCGTCTATTTCTTGTTTTTCTTGTACGCATTAATATAATAGCTATATTTGTACCAATCTGTACCGCCTGTCTATTCTATATTCGGTGACCAAGCAACCACAAATTATAGACTCGAGGACCTTTATTGGACTTAATGTGGTTAATTATATTGAATACGAATTGAGTTTTCCTTTATAATGGCGGCTCGGGGTGAAACCAAAGGTCGGAGAAGTTTTGATTGACTCTATTTTGAACGTCAAGGTTAAACGACTCTTGGATTCCGAGATTGCCTTTCTTGAATATTTTATTAAAAGAGAATATTTGGTCGTTCAATAAGAATCAGAATTGTTACTTTTGATTAGGTACATTCTTTACATAATGATGTATTTGAATTTAATAATATACTGGTGGCATATACTCACTTCCAAAAGCCATATAATTAAAATTCAGTAAAATCCAACAGAATAATAAATGAATTCTAGTATTTGTTCAAAGGTGAAAATAACTCGCTCAGCGCGCGGAAACGTGGTTTATCTGATGGAAATTCGCGAGAATAAACTTTTTAACAAAAACATCTTATGTCAGACAGTGTTACGCCGACTTATATAACAGCACACAAAAGGTTTGCACTTGTGCAGCTTCCCATGCCTCGAGCTGTCAACATTGTCTGATTTCTTGCCGTTTCATAAAATGCTACACCTCTGTGAACTACTTGAATTGAGTTACTGGCGCATGTTTTATGTTCATAACATTTTAACGCAAATTTTGACGTCATCCTCGTCTTCATATGACGTGAACTTGACATTGCGTTGGTGATGAACTCATAAATAAAACCAATCAAAAATAATTATTGCTTACAAAAAAAATTGTGTTCAAATCGAATACATTCTTCTAGAATACTCAAATGCAATGTTTATAAAATAGTTATTTACTTTACTTGTTTAGCTGTGGGAAATATAAGCCCTAAGATACAAAGTACGTGTCGATTGTTTGATTTAAATTCTCACGGAAGTTTAACCTTTCCCATCGACGATTAATGCATATAATGGCTATAACTAAGTGCCCACAATGAGCACTTATTGTTGTAATTTTAAGCGTTGAGAGCTAACACTGACCTAAGGAATCTTTCACGAATGGAAGGTCGGTCGACAAAGTTGAAATTTGCCTTTCAGAAGTTTTTCACATAGTTTAGTTTTGGAGGTCACCGTTTCAATGTCATTGCTAAATACATAATTTGGTCGATAAAATCTTGACGACGGACAATTTTTCCGATATACTTAATGTTTTTGGGAGTCTGAAAATAGGTCGACTTCCAAGATTTTTGTGCCTAATTACTTTCGCTTCTGTGGATTATCGATAAGAAGTTGATTGATGATCGCGAAACGAAATTAAAATGATGTTTTCCTAAGATGAAAAGAGCTCGCTCCAACTTTGACTGCCAGATGTTGCCTAAATACTTTTGTTTTTCCTAAAGTCCAAAAGTTATAAGAGTATTCTTATTCCAGTTACAACGGATACCTGCCAGCAGGAGAGCGAGGTCGACGCCGCAGCAAGTTCGTGCTGTACCGACGACCTTCGGCAAACGGTGTGAGGCGTTCAAAGCACTATGTGGTCAAGACGCCGCACAGCAGCAAGGCAATCCTCGATGCCAGCCAACACTCAATATCGTACACACTCAGCCGCAGTCAGGCGGTCATCGTCGAATACACGGAAGACCCAGATACGGATATGTTCCAGGTAAGACCTTGAGCCCATTTAACCCATGAATCCACTTTCTGTTAGAGTTTAGATCCCGTCACGGGATTTCCACGTGTCTCCCAGAGTCACTGTAACGAAGAAGTTTTTGTAGACCCACAGAATTTGGACCCAGGGTTGATAATTCAGGAAGAAGTTCTTTCAAACGCATCTGGTGCGTTTAGACAAGACTTGCATTACCTAACCAGAAGATATAGCTGCTAGCAACTAGCAATCGTTTTTCTTTTTAAGAAAAACTTTATTGGACACACAATATTGTTTTCCTAAGTGTCGCTTTGCGTTAGCAAATTATCTTATTTCCATTTGACCTTTCCCGTCTCATAAATATAAGGGGAAAACCCAAATTATTTCAATGTGTTAAGATTGATAGTAAATGATCTCTATACCTTGTCTTGTCACACTCTTAACACACGTGACAAAAGACATATCAACAGGATTTACGTTTGTCCGGTTTCCAAGTGTTGGTTTTTCCAAGATAATCTTGAGGTAAACGGCGCACGCTTACTCAATGGAGTATGCTGAGAGCTACTGCTACGCAGAAAACATTTTAATTGAGCCGTCGTGTTTATAATACAGGCTATTCTTGGTCGTAAATACTTTCTACCACCTTGGAGAATGGAGCCACACCTACATATTCTCACACGTTCGAAAGACATTGCCACATCAAGGGGAACAAAACAGCTTTATGGTTTCGAAATGATATCACAAGATTCCCTCGCATTGGGTCCTCTTATCGGGCACCAGACGTTGTCTGTTTGCACTGCAAAACATCTGAACAATGTGCTACACGAGCTCAAACAATGGGCCTTGATACACGATTGCTAAATGGGGACGCGTATTTCATCTACACCGGTATGGATAACAACCCTCGGTACGGAAACGCTTTCAAAATTTCGCAATGCGCAAATAGAACACGACGCCTTGCCACGAGGCATGCTTCGATTAAAACAAGATTATACAAAGGAAAAAACGTTGGTTTTGTGCCAAAAAAATGTTGCAAACATGTGTCTCTAATGGAGCCGCCGACAGTCTAATGTTGTAACATTTATGAATAATTAAAATTGGGCATCGAAATTGAGCCAGAACCACGAAGGGTCCAACTCCTTTTTAATATAAAATGAGTTGCAAAGTGTCAGACTGTTTATTGTTATAAATCTTGTTGTTTACGTTTTGCGTTGCGCATGAGGCAGTGTGTTTACCCGGCGGCGGCATGTCGTGGCGTCTCTCATATCTAATCGGCGCATATGGGTTAGTGCCCCCCGGGAGAACAATGCGTTGGTCCCTACGAGCGTCATTGATGAACTGAGCCCATGCGGAGCCACAATCATATTATCAGATCGTGTTACAAACACTTAGCCCATGATAACGTCCAGTGAAACCGATCAACAACAATAGTCTGTGATATTGATAACGTTATTTGCTCGCAAATTTTTGATGCGTAGATCGTGACGATTACCTTCATTGAACTTAAGGACCTCCTCTTTATTTAACCCAAAAGTATCACCGGTTAAGTAAATATATAAAATAAGATTACCTGTAGTTAAATTAAGTGTCGTTAAATAGCTTTGTCCTTTGTTTGCGGATCTTCTTGTTATTGTAAGGCTTCAAGCCTTCAACTGTTTTAAAGTATTTACCTCGACTGTAATATTAACGTGTTTGTTTGTTTTAAATTGTTGTAAAACTTTAATCCAAGTGGGTACTTGACGCAGCCGCACTTGCTAATTTCTATGGAGCGTCGAAGTTCGTTGCCGCCGCGGTCGACGCACTGTTCGACATCCTGTACATTTGATTGAACGCCATTTCCATTGTTGCCAACACTTACACATCGCAAACTTGCCGTAAATCCTACTCGAGCATCCAAATAAATATTTATTTCACGAGTGGCACAGTGGGCACCGGAAGTGTTCCAAACATTAGCATATATCGCGTCATTGTTTACTCCTAGATACACAGGCATGAATGATATCCTTCATTTTCCGCAAAAAAATCATTCATATTCAATAAGATAGCAAGTTTTATTCCATAAATATTTTTCTACGTCGTATTCCATCTGGATTATTTCTTTAACAGAATACATGGATCAAAACTTGTTTGAGATTGTAAAAAAATAAATTGTGAGCGTTACAGACAGTTTTTGCGTTTACAGAATCGTTTTGCTGTCTAGTCCTGTGTCATTATCTGCAGTACACTGTTGTAAGCATTAACCGATTTGTACAAGGTCTTGGGTGTCTACTTAAATCTTCGACAATCTTTTCAATTGTTTATATAATTTTCAAAACTTACCATCATTATGCCTAGGTACAGTCACACCATTATAATTATCATCTCCTACAATCTCTACCGGGGTTGCTGATAATTATGGTTAATCAGTCATTGGCTTTGTTCCATATAAACTGCTATTTACAGCAAATAATTCTTGTTTCACAGGTCGTTGGCCTTAGATCTAGGTCTAGCTAGTTTTTGTAAATATGCTAATGCTCCTTTATAACATGGTCGAGGTGAACGGTGCACGACGACAATCTTCTTGCGATGGATTTTGTGACACACCTCTGAAACACACATTATGTACAGGTTTAATGACCCAATGACCTAAAAGTAAAGACTCATTGTATACGATACAGTACTTATAAAAAAAAATACATACTTACCTGCTCTTTCATTCGGTATATACCGTGTTATTAGTTTTTTCATTAATGTCATCATAAAATAATATTGATAAGATATCTGAGAGAGTTTCCTCAGTTTATTATTTCTGTCAAGAACACTGTTAAACATAAGTCACAACATAAGTGTTAACTGTGCAACTAAATGCTTAAAACATAAAAATAACTGCAAAGCACTCTTAACGTCAATAAAAATTGATTGGTTCTTTGCAACGTGCAACGTTAAAAGAGCACTGCATTGCATGAATGAAATGAATTCCGACAAACGAACCAGTGATGACTTGCCAACGTAATAAATTCAGCTTGCGATGATAAATTCATAATTTTCATCCTCTTAACGCCAGACAATGTAATTTGTTTCGTTTCATGAAAGGGTGAAACATTAAACAGTTTGTCATTGATTTAATTTCGGAATCTATCATCCTTGGCTCCTAGCTCCTGTCTGAATTCCGAATAAATTAAAAATTCCGATACCGTTAAATAGATTGCCCGGGCCGAGGTAAAACGCATTGCAAAAATATTTGAACAAAACGTCGTGCCGTCCTCTGTGATTGGCAGCGTCGGTAGTCATAAAATTTCAGTGATGCATCATGTTTGGTGGCGCTAACGGGGTGACACGTGACGTCACGGATGACCCGATCCGCATGTCAACGAGGGTGGGGCGTGAGCCGTGACGTCAGACCTGGGGTGGGAGTAAGAGACGGCGTGGTCGGGCCAAGGACGTCGCCGGGCCGACCGGCGCGCAACACCCGCCGCAATCGATACCGTGGCTTGACAACTGCGATCTGCAATCGACTGCCTATCCTCATATCGAGAGGATCTAGACAAGCACTAAGCTACCTCTTATCAGGAACCTCCCACTGGTCCTTCGAGGCTCCTCTATAGAAAGAAACCAAACAGTAGACTAATTGCTACGCGTGACAGCAGACAGCTCCCCCCATCAATGAACTTGTTCTTCAGCAAACAGAAATTATTTTAATTTCGAGGTCTCTTAACCGGTTGGTTTACAACTTACAACGAATGTGCTCATTTGCATATTCGTAGTAAATCCGAACTACATTGCGATCTTTTGCATCAGATGGAAGGGTTTTTCTTTTGGGTCGTATATTCTGTTTGAATTATGTTAGTAGACGATGTAAGGGTTTATTACGGTTTCTTGGAAAATCATGCTGAGCTTGGGTTATTCTTCTAACGGTCATTCACCGTCTCTTTTATATAGCAAAAGTATATTTGCTACGTGTTCAGCCCGCCCCGGTTAACTTACTTTCACTCGTATTTTATCTTCGTGCAACCTTCAAGATCACGAAGAGAACTGGTTTTAGTTCTCATGAATTTACTCTACATTATGTCACGTAAAAGTCTGCTATTATAATGAGGATATAGCTGTATTAATATCTGTAATTATTTAAAGGTTGAATCAGATCCTTTTGTCAAAAACAGCACACATATAGCACGCTTTTATGGGACTCCAACAAAGGACTCCTAATTAATTGTTGTACCTACTATTATTACTATTATTGCATTATAAAAGCATGTGTTTGATATTTTTATCTGCAATAATTTGTATCAGCCCTTTGCGGAAATCTCGGCGTTATCGTTGAGAGTGCAGCCTTGGCCGCTGTCCAGGAAACAGCCAGCTTGATACTGGTGAAAGTATTCCTTTTGGATAGCTTTTACAGCTGCAATAATATCTGTGCGCTGAAAATTCAAAGGATTTTCCATATAACCAGTACCACCTACAGTCACACGGGAGAAACCGCACGTTTCTCATGTGCAAAGTAATCAAAGAGGCTTTAAAATTACAAAGCAAATCAAATAACGTGGAACTGCAATTTAGCAGCGCCGGCGTCGAGTTCATGCTTATCATCGTTTGCGGCACACTTGCTGTAGGTGAAACTTTTTCCATTATACCTCAAGTCTAATGGTGTCCTACTATTCGCACAACTTACTCTCTGCCAGACTAAAATTAAAACAATACTTCACTCACTCGAAGTTAGAAGGTTGTTTCGATATTGTTCTAAGAACTGAAGTTTCTTTATAACAAAGTGCGTTCAGTCTAAGTTTCCCTTTTATCTTTTAATAATGAAGTGTTTCACCCCAGACAGCTTCCGAAACGTTCACAACAGACTATTTATACGGCTTTTGGAAACTTTTTAAATTACCATCAAAGTCGCCAGGTTCTGTAAACAAGGTGTGCTGTTTGGACAATAAATCTCTTTTATCAATTATGTTTGTTTTAGACGTTTAGCGTTTATTCAAATTACTGTTAAACACATTCATATTATATTCATAGTTTAAGCAGAACTTTAACTATTCAATTAATTAATAACAGAGACGTTCTGGCAATTCAATTTGCTATGAAATGGTTTTTGAAAACCTTATTGTGCTCTTTTTGAGAGATAAATAATCATTTCGATATAGCAAATATCTTACTTAACGCATTTCGAAAAGTTCAAAGAGATCTCAACAGTATACTCAAGCCATACAAATACAAGTGGAATTTAATATAAATATTTGTAACCTTTGTATCGGATTCGCAGACAATATGAACTTCAATATTTCGGAGATTATTCACCTAGATGCCTCAATGGGTTGGGGAGGCCCGGTGGGTACGGGTACCGTAGGGGGTAGTGGCGAGACGGTTCATCGGACCCTGGGATGAGACGCGCCGCTCAACGCTCATTATCTCCTCTACGTCTAGACGAAAGATACTCTTGATCTGAACATGCTCGCCTAGATCATATTCGTAATTGGGATTGTTAGAAATTACATGAATATGGTGGAGCCAATCTCAAGCCCTTTTATACTCTCTCTCTCTACCTACGTAGGCGTCATTATCTTGTTGAATATTATATGGCATATCTAGTTCAATCTTATTGTAGACATAATCACATTAGGGCCCATTCTCTTAGGTAACAGGTAGGGCTGATGGATGCTCGTCAGAAATAACGTATCAAAGAAGTTGTTGATGGTTTTCAAGATGGAAATCATCAAATAGAAAACGCTCCGCGTAAAACCAATTCGTGCAATGATGATTGTAATGATTTGAAGGCTGAAGAGAAATTACGAAAGGTAACCATAGCAATTTGATAAAAATATCGAATGAATTGAATCGAGGGCGCTGAAGAGGTGTGACATATAAATTATGTAGCAAGTTAACGTTTTCATTTTGTCTAAGTCTTGTCTTGTTATCACAGTTTCCTACCTTTATTAACATGGCTGAGCAAATTGTTTCTTTGTTATCGTCGTCTTCTAGGTCACAAGGCTGTTACTGGCAAAAAGAAATTACTTTCTATTGTCTTCGTACTAAACAATATTCTGATTAAATAGTAGGTGAAGTGAAGTGTGATTCATTGATTATTTCACTTGGACTGAAATTGCTCATTGATTTAACATCACTACTAAATTGTTTTCTATTCAAATACACAAGGTTTTTAGGGTTCCATAGTCAACAAGGAACCCTTATAGTTTGCCATGTCCGTCTGTCCGCGGCTTAGCTCAGAGACCGTTGATACTAGAAAGCTGTAATTTGGTATGGATATACATATAAACGATGCCGACAAAATGGTAAAAAAAATCGTAAAACATATTTTTTTTAGGGTACCTCCCTTACACGTAAAGTGGGGACGGTTTTTTTTTCTCATCAATCCCTTGGTGTGGGGTATCGTTGGAAAGGTCGTTTTAAAATAATGTGAGTTTGTGAGAACCATTTTTGGATTCAGGGATCCGTTTGCGGAATATTAAGCTTTAAAGTGCTAATTTTTGTTAGAGCCAAGTGTCCCCCCCCCCTGCCAGCTAAATGTTTGGGTTTGGATATGTGAAAAAATTCACGGCAGTAGTATATATAACGAAATTAAAAGGAAAACTATCACCGGTACGTAGGCTTCACAAGTTACCGAGTAATAATCGACCAACTTAAATTATTATTTATTGTAGTTTTTCAACTACAATGTTATGTTTGTTTTATAAATTCATCCCAACTACGGAACCCTTCATTGTCACTTGGCCGGTTTTTGTTTATAATCATGATGTAACGGTTTTTTTTCTTCCATGTGATATAAGTATCTATTAACATACCGTTATTGAATGTCAAGAAAACATGTTTTGAATAAGTTCACAATGTTAATGATATGGTATTCAAAAGGTTAAAATGTTGGTACCAATTTTCGGAAACGCATTTAAGTATCTAATTTTTTTTTATCGTGATCTTTATATTTCGAATCCCTAATTCGCTTCCATGAAGCCTTTTAAAGGGGCAATCGTGTAAAATGGCATTCAAGTTAAATATTAAATTCATATCGGTTCCAAAGACGGTAATTTTGTTAAGGACGACATAGCGTGAAAAACGGAACAGTCCATAATTCATTCACCACACGAAGACTATTATATGAGTACCGTTAGGCTTGTGCATTTGACCTCCTTGTGGGTTGGCTGTAAAACCGCTTGACACTTGAATACACTTCTCTAATCGACTTCACTTATGGCTTATTAATGCACTTATTACCTTCCATAAAAGAATTAGTCAATCCACGCAGTTCCTTGTGTCACTTCCTTGCAGACGCTAACGATTAAATAGTGAATCATTTTGTCTACAATGAACAAAATATTGACACATTGGATACTAATACAATAGACTAGAGACGTACATAAATATAATCCTAGCGATTGTAATATAACAAACTATTAGTAGTACGATTGTACGAATGACACTTCGGAAGCACACATATACCTACAGAAAAACTGTATTCTTGTTGACTTGACAGATTTGGAGTATTTTGGGTTGATACTTTTGCCGGTAGCGGCAGTAGCACGTGGCAATGTTGTCTACCATCATGAAGATTTTTTGACCCAGTTTCGAACTTTCCCAGTCTGAATGTAGTTTCAATTCAACATGGTCATAGTCCTCTTACAGCATTTAAATCTGATTTATTTTGGTCTCCTACTTTCCAATTCTCCGGACTGTTTATTCGGTAAAGTCGGAACGAATTTATATCAGTTTAACGTTACCTAGTAAGCTGTCGGTAAATAACAAGATTTGGTTAATTTATTAGAATGTATCGCTGTTCAGGCTTTTAGAGCAACATACTTGAAAGCGTTGGAACCGTTGCCACAAGAATTTATTGAGCGACGAATCTCTTCGTTTTAATTTCACTAAAAGCAAAGCGTTACACGAGTATACCGGAACTTAAACGCAATCAAAGTACTTTCACGGCTTGAAACGCAGCACTGGGTTCATAAAAGGCGTAATTTCGTACCTTGGGGACGCTCCAAATTTTGTCATCTGTAGAACCGCCGGCGTCCGTCAGGCCATTCCATTTTTTTTAAAGACTACAAGTAAGGACGTGGATATGATAGTACTTGCCGCCAGCCATCTTGGAAAATGGCCTTTGTTCATAGGACAATGGCGCCGAGAATTGGGATGGCCTGTCAAGAACATGTGCGAATATGTGGACAATGGCAAACAATCGGCTACTCATTAAGAATCATTGTAGTGACAATTTTATTTTGTAAAGGACATTTGTTTTGTTGTATTGTATAGCCACCGTATGTTTTTCTACTGAATGGACAGTTCGGCAATTTACGCACTGACCGTCAGTACGTAAGGTCATGCAGTAGAAAACAATGATGTGAATACGACAGCATCTAATGTCTTACAACGAGACATAAATTACACACACTTGAGATAATGTATGTGCAGTGTGTGGCGTATCAAATAGTATTGTCGCAGTAATTCACTTACCTTGAATTCCGCATTGTAAAATCTGCTGGAGTCGAATTTAGATGAAATGATGTGAAGGTCTTTATTTACCTGTAGAATTTTCGGTAAACAATAATCATTTCAAAGCAACTTCATTTGGTGCTGTAGCAAAGGCACAAAGAATTAGCCCTGGGCTGTGGCCTGTGCTCCGTGGCTTTCCTCAAAAGTTATGCAATTTCATAATAATATCAGAATAAACCAGACGCATCGGAATTCCCCCAACGCTACCCCGCAGGCAAATACGAATACATTTTATATACAGTTTCAATTCCCGATATATTTGAGATCAAAATTCTGGTTTTCCGATTGTTAAATTGTACGTAAAGTTTGCAGGTTTCGGGAAAAGAATTAGTCACAGAAAACGACAATGCAGCTGTTAATTACGATCAGATTAACCCGCGATTACGATTCTTTTCTCTTGAAGATAAGTTTTCAGCATGTATTTGGGTGAATCACCTTTTTATCTCCATGAGTCAGCATTCTATTCCGTTTTGTTTAGTTTCCCCATAGCGAGTGATAATTAAGTATTTTAGGGGTATTTAGTATTTCCCACAGTTCGGTCACATATTTTTAATTGGGGAAAACATGTTTTGCTTATTTATACGTTTTATATAATATCGGTGCCGGTGATATTTATTATATTTACCTGCCGGGCAATGTGGATGAACGAATAGTTTTAATTATAAATATTTCATTCAACGCTTATTGAACATAGTTTTAAATAAGCTATGTGAGTACAGCATTCACATTTACGTGCATAAACGTTAATTATTTCTGTGTAATATGTAAGCAGCAGTATGAAATATGTATGCATGAAAAATAACGATGAAATTTCATAGTTAGGATCAGATAAAAATAGAAAAAAACGAACATAATTCTTCGAGTATTTTCTAGGTTAAAATCAAAACAAAATTTATATTCGTAAACGCCTCGTTAATCACGTTTTAATTGGAAAATAATTCAAGGAGCAGCCGCTACTACTGTACCGATCATTGTGTAAACAAATTAATTTAATTAATGCTCTAGTACGCAAGCTTGCGAAACAACAATGCAGCTCATGCAACTAGAACGAAGGATGTCCCATTTCGCGCCATTTGCGTGGGTCGACCTCATTGTGCGCCGGAATTCGTCCAATATCTATCTATACCTGGTATTGCTACTATTTGCAGCAGCGTCACTGGTTTTTGACCAGAGCTAGTGCATTTTTGAAAGACTTCGCAACTTACAAGATGGTGGGACAACTTGAAAAAGATGGTTGTCAAATATGTCCAATATTGGTTTACAGTTGCTCCAACACGTTACCATTGGTCTTCATTTTATATCTGTCTGTAAGTTCATTTAGTACCTAATAGTAAATAAATAAATTATTTATTTATTTAAAAAAAGTGACCACATTATTACAGACAGAAACGTGTCTTAACCATAGGCCCCCTGGCTCCCAAATTAGGTTTATAGCTGTGACTTGGGAGTCAGTGTTCCTCCATTATAAAAATCGTTACGTATGTCGTTGGTTATAGTCGATGTGGATGGACTTGTAATGTATATTCGTTCCTTTGCAGAAAGGGGGAGACTACTACCTGCTAATACTACTATATCCAAAAGTATCCTGGATTGATGGATTGACCGCCCCCCCATAAATTCATCACACTTCAGTTGCCTTACGATTGTGAGCAACTGTGAACTTCCAATGTCCATTGGTTGTCCTCAATACATAAGTGGTCATGGTCTTGAAAGAGTTCTAGTTCTATTCTTTCCCGGAAAAGCCACGGCCAATTTCACGATACAGTCTGAACCAACAAGCCAAGTTTACTAGCTAACACATAATACCTTGAGGCACATACTACTTTGCATACAGCTACTTGATTATTGGTTGCTTCGATGGTGAATGTTCCATGCCAGTGCAGCGTAATGTCTGTGTAGGTAGCATACAATTGGCATTAGCCTTACAGGTTCAAAATTGAACGGAACTTCGCAGTTTCGTAATGTAGGTATGTGAAACTACATAAATATGTAGGTATACGTTTAGGTCAAGGATGTGTAATTTAAAGGAACGTGATTCTTTTTCGTCCATCTGAATACTTCCTATAACTTAGGTACCAGAATTCGCCTTGTTTGACGAAAGAGGTTTTACCATATCAGCAGAAATAAAAATAAATGCCACAAGTTTTAGTCAACAACCGATCAGGGCTTCCATCGATGACTCTTCGTTTCCAGTTGGAACTTTCAAGGCAACTCTGTAATTAATTATTATTTTTATCGTCGAATGGCATAGAAATTAAGGGTGACATGACACGATAAAAAACTTTTTACAACAAAAAAAAACCGACTTCCAAAAAAAACACTCAAAACTGAAAAATAACTTTAATTTCGGAAGTCGGTGTCTTTGCTTTTCAATTTTCGTTTTTTGCCACCGACTTCCGAAATTAAAGTTATTTTTCAGTTTTTTTTTGGAAGTCGGTTTTTTTTTTGTAAAAAGTTTTTATTTTTCTTTTTTTAGTTGTGGTACCTACCCCACACAAATTCGAATACCACTAGCTGATGTAAATAACAGTGAAGGAGTAAATGAAAACATCGTCTAGATAAACTAAGTGGGAAAAAATCGTAATATTGAAGCTAACTCAAAAACTACGCAAGCATAGTTAATAAAATATATATGGGACCACCTCGGAAGCATGACCTACCATACAAAAAAATAATCATCAAAATCGATGCATAATTGGCGGAGTAATCGGGTAACAAACATAAAAAATTAAAAAAACATACAGACGAATTAAGAACCTCCTCCTTTTTGAAGAATTCGGTTAAAAATAAAACATAAATGTTTCTGTTAAACTCATCTATACGAGGTCCCAATTTACGGGCCAATTCAACCATCTTGTTCATTTCACGTCAATCACTTTCAACCTTTTCAAAAGACCTTCCGTTGAGACGTCCTCTAGTAGGGGAAGCTGCCTATCGACAGTCAGCCAGCGGTATGTCGCGAACAACGGGGACTCCACACAATTTCTCTACATTCAAGTTTCCATAACCTATTTAATATTAACACATGGGTATGTAATATAAACTGTATCCAAAGAGTTACAGAGCTCACTATAGCATGATGCGAATTCCGTGAAAATCCAGGTAGACAAATGAAATGTTGTATCCGCATATCGACATGAGCAGATGCGTTGACTCGGAACACGTGCCGTAACATGCTTATGACATGCGAGGATATGAGGCTCAGGAGTTTACAAAACTACATTTGGTAATATAAACAAACTTCACCGCATTTGTGTAGGGTTCTGACTTCAGTTCAAACTTGTAATGATTTATGACTTGAAGATATAGGACCTAGTTACAAATACAGAGTTTGAATACGTGCAGCCAACTACATACGCTATTGAATCTCTTTAGGACAGAGCCAGATTACCAACTATGCTTTTAACGAATGTAAAAATCTGGATCATGCAATGACTCTAATAGTTCGTTACCTTTTTGGCACGAACCTAATTATGTAGATGGGATTAGAATAAGCCAAATTATGTAGGTTCATTGTTCAGATAATGTGGTTTAATTATGTATACTGAATGTTTTGGAGATAGTCGTGTGAGCCCCCGTATCTTCGCCTACGTTACCGCCTACACGAAGCTATCGAATGCTCTGTCTTCGATCGCTGTCAAAGCAGGGATCCACTTGATATATTTCGTACTCAATTACGCATTTGTTATCGTTGCTGTATGTAATTACTGTACAAATAAATGGTATTGGAAAAAGCTTTCGGAAAATTAATTATATTGTTCCAAACGCACGATGGATTGGGGAATTTGAAATTGTAAGGAACCCTTAAAATGTTACAACTTTTCCAGAACATCTGGCAGCCCTAGTTAATATTGTAATACATATTTGCATAGCATCCGATTGTAGGCGTATTAAATTCTCGACGAGCTCATAACATAACTTTGTTTGATCGAAATTAAATCGAGCTTAACTGAGCATTGCACAAGCGAATTGATCAGTGAAGTTTGTTCAATAATCAAAACTGTGTAGATAACGATAACATACACGTGAATCGCTAGGATCCACTTTCAACATTACATTGCAAGCTTACACAAAAACGTCCAATATTTTGTTTATCACGACACTGTAAACCAACAAAGAATAGAGGTCTCAGAAAACAGGCAGAACGGAATGTAGTTTCTCCGTTATTTACCGAAAAATTATAGTGAATTTTATACGAACAATGCGTTTAATAGTGTTTGTTCTGTACCTGAGTTTTTGTCGCCACGTTGAGTGCCGAGAGTCGAATAACAGGAAGCAGATGAATGTAAAGCCACTAGCCAGGTAAATGGCGCCCGAAGGCAGACAGACGGTACTTTCGAAAGAAAGAGGGTATTTTTGAGAAATGCAATTATGTTTTGGTCTACGATTTTTTCAGCAGATTTGAAGACTGAAAAGATTTCACTTTTATTGTAGAAATTTGTGGGTAGGATTGAGATCTACGTTAATCGGTTTCAATAGACACCAGTAGGAGGCAACTAGATACAAATTGTATTAAGAAATTGACCATTGACTCCACAACAAAATCCTTTTAATAAAGTTCTCTCCAACAAATGCCTGTTTCAATGACAATGGCAGCCAAATGTGAACATGATACCACTTCCCCGTTCTCAAATTAGATTGTAAAGCAAGCGAAGCGTGGTGATAACGCCAGTATCAAATTTATGGAAAGGAAATTGCCTTCGAGTGGAGGCTTCATTGCTTGCCGGGTCGAAGCACAACCCTGCCTTAACCGCTCACACCTGCGGTTGCTATGAATTTGTTTGCAAGAAGGGGAATATTTATTGTCTCTTACACGGCTTCATTATTGAAAACAATAAATTCAATTATTTATAGCAATACCGAGAGTACATTGAACGAAGCCAATTGAAATTCTCTTTCGAATTTGCAAATTCGATCGTTTGAATATTGAAGTACTGTGTAATGCTCCATGGCATAAAATATCTCCGAAGCCAGTCAAGAATAACAAGCGGACATATCTAGAAGAAACCAAATCGAATTTCCTTTTCAAATGGCAATCTTGAAGATGCAGCACGCGCCAGACACAATGGACCTTATAGGACTAAACGGTTCAAAGAAGTATTTTCTTACGGGTGCCAATAGAACTGCGTAGTATTTTAATTCGACTATGTTTGTAGGCTAGTAATTTACCTGCGACACGTATAATGGAATTTTTTTTAATTCCCTTAATGATTTATTTCTTGCTTTTCTAATTATTCTATCGCTCAGTTGTGGTTTTGTTATGTAGGTGCGTTTTACTTATCTGGCTGCGGTCAGCTGATATCAGTTACAGGCGGCCACTGCATTACCTTACCGATAGCCAGCACAAAATGGCGCAGCTCGACACCTAATATTACAGCTGATTGTAATAAATAAATGCCTGTGTCTACTGACGTAAGTTCCCTAGCAAATCACAGTACTCCAATTACCTGTTCACACTTTAGAATTTATAACAGTTGATTATACGTTAGTTTTATGTGCATTGTTTATCTTGTAATGCTTTAATTTACATAATACAACGTTTCAGCAAACTTCAATCGCTAAACCTTGACCGACATTTAACCTTGGTCAATGGTAAAAAGACAATCGGGCGGAATGATTTAGATTTAGGAACAATAGCATTGAGTTTTTCTCGTTAAACCTTATGTATGTACAATTTTACGCCGTATATTATACTTGTGGGACGATTAATGGCGACAGGTGGTGAAATATTATTAGAAGTAGCTACGCAATTACAGACTTTGAGAACAATACACATTCGGAACACGACCGATACCCGTGCGTGAGACGGCTCTTATCTCTTTGCACAAGATGTAATTATCGATTGTTTTGGTTAATATTTAACCGTGGCTAGATTAGATTAGTCTTGGTGCTAAGGAACAGACGCACTGGACGCAACTCGCTGTGTAACGGGATGGTAACCGGATAGCATGTAATCTCCACCATCTTTATTCTCTCGTCACGCCCGCTGATCCAATTCTGTGGTTTGGAGGGAAAAAATATAATTCAGAGTTGTTCAATTGAAACCTAGATGCAGCTGTCGTTGCGCAATGGGTTTAGTACCACTTCGATAGAATTTAGACACGACAAATTGGAGTAATGATGTTCTAGCCAGTTACTCGCATAGAATAGTCGGAGATTCGTAGACGTTTAATAATATTACGAGGAACAGATTCGTGGTCATTTTAGATTAGTTTTGAGAATAGTAATTTTGAAATGCATATACCTACTACATGTTGACTCGCTGAACTACGAATGTAATAGGATTTTATTGGATTATATAACGTATTCTCAAGAATAAAGACAATTACTGTTAAAAGTACGAAATAGATTCCATTTCCTATGCAGCCTTGTTTAAAAGTCGGCCGATCGATTGTCATAAAGTTAATTTCACAAGTGCATAGGTCTCGTGTACTGGTAATGCATGCGGGCGTCGCGCCGGTTTCGTGACGCAAACGCCTCGTCGCTGTCGCTGCCTCAAGTTACTCAACAGCGGCAATGCGGCGTCGATCACGCTAATCTGCATTCTTATACTCGACTACGATACGCTCCCAACAACTACTGCACTATTGAAAACATTGCCATTTGACGCAACGAATTCCGATGTTGACGGATCAACGCCTTCACCCATTGTCTTTACACCATGGACTTATTGAACATCATGTGCGTGATCACGCGTGTGAACTTACCCGATCATTTTGTAATTTAAATTATTACATTTCAACGCTTATCTTCACCGATTTGTACGTTACGAAGTACCTAATCTAAATGGATGCCACGGTTCAAATGCGTATTTCCATCAAATCGTTATGCTCGTAAACTTCTAAAGTTATTATAAGTTAATTGAACTCCATCTTACCCAACATGGAGTGAAATTGAATTTCGAATTTCTCGTAATTGGGATTAAAAGGTTGCTACGAGAACGATATGTGTAAACAAGCATTAATTAGGGATTATTTGAGCTTTTTCAGCTCTGAAGGTAGCCTTACAAAATCCGTTACACATGAAAATACTTTGAAATTGTGTAAATACAATGCCTGGTGGAAGTGTAAAAATAAAATGATGATACTGACGTCCCAGTTGGCTCAAGAAATAAGGTGCGCGATTGCCAAACGACAAATAGGACAGCGTTCACGAAATTGTTAAATATTTTAACAAAATTGTGGCGGTACTACATCGCCACATGCGAACTACGCATCAAAGACTTGACGTCACATAAATCCTGCATCGCGCAATTAATGTTTACCGTGCAATGGACATATATACAAGAACCCAACATCAAATTGTTGGGCAGTTGCCCGCCAGTCACAACACCCGTCTGGTCGGAGGATCCTCCCTTTTCTATGGTGGATGAGTGAACTAGTGAACTTTACACCTTGTTCCTCATACCCCTAAAAAATCATGAGCACCAGCTCAGACAGAGACCCAAAAATAGTTCCAAACTATTGAAATTTCTAAATTGTTCAGGATAAATTCGTCGAAATTATAAAACGGAATTTGTTTTTGCACAAACCACCGATTAGTTAGTTTGGTTTAGAGAAAAGTCGTGCTGTTCAATTTTATATGAGCCGGCTAATTCAGTGTTGCGAATCTCTTTATTGTGCTACCAATTATATTCTACAAAAAAAAAAAAAAACTAATAGCATTTACATTCACAACTTCCTCTGGCCTCTACGATGCACTTTGAGGAGCATTTGACAGGAGCCTCGCGAATGCTTCTCGGCATTGCTAATCAGAGCGCTGCAGTCAATCTTTGGAACGGGTGACGTAACGCAGCCTTCACACTCCTCGGCTGCAGGCTGCTGCTGAGGATTTACTTGTTTATCATCAAAAAAAACTTTTGTCACGTCCAATTTCCTCAGTCTAAACGTTTTTTGCTCGTGATGAAATCTGAATTAAAAAAGATTACTGTGGTTTCAATTCAATGCGTATAAAACGTCGTTGCTAAGCGGTTAATTAATTTAGGTAAAAACAGAATAGTACTATCTTATCATGTAAAAATATTCCTATTCTATAATATGTAATATTTTATTATCGTTCGATTTTATCTTTCATACAACACACTTCGGGAATTCCACTCTCGTAAGCAAATCTTTTATCAGAGTTCTATTGTTTTTATTTTGGTTTCTGCTCAGGATTTTTTATGACATCTCGGTATTCCCCCTGACCACAACACATTTGAATAGGATATTTTCCTTGGTTATTTACTAAAACAGTTTTACTACCTATAAAATCTATCTGTCTATTCCCAACTATGTTGAGGTCGGCTTCTAGTTTAACCGGATGCAGCAGAACACCAGTATTTTACATGGAACGACTGCCCATCTGACCTCCACAACCCAGTAGCTGGGTAATGCGATACCCCTCGGTAAGACTGGTTGTCAGACTTTCGGGCTTCTGACGACCCCTAACAACTGTCAAAGATCCACGAATGACAGCCGGGACCAACTGCTTAACGTGCTTTCCGAGGCACGCAAGAGTCTCGGTATTAGAGATGGTCACCCATCCACGGACCAACCCCAGTAAGCATAGCTTAACCTAATGGATCACCCGTGCGGCTGTTATTACTTAGCCACTACATAATGTTTTACTAATATAATGTATTACGTATTATTGTGTATAAGTTCTAAAAAAAATGGTATGTTCACATGGGCCTTTTTTTTCGTTTACGTCGCTCAAATCAAACAACACCTTCATTAAAGGTATACCTCTACTTTACTTTTACGCAAAAAATGGTAAATTCTATTCTTAAACGGAGAAATATTATAATTAACAGAATTCTTTCCTTGTCTCCAGATCGGTAGATCATCAGAATCGCCGATCGACTTCGTGGTGATGGACACAGTGGCTGGCGACAAGAGTGGCGATACAAAAGTGCTGCAGAGCACAATATCACGGTTCGCGTGCCGCATCATATCAGATCGGAACGATGTGAACAACTGCCGCATTTACGCAGCCGGTTTTGACTCCTCCAGAAATATATTTTTAGGGGTAAGTGACCGATACTTTTACCGTAAGATTGGGTAAAAAGTATTTTTGTTGTATTTAATGTATTGTCAACGAATTTTTTCGTGGGTCGAACTTTAATGATCAGTTTCTGGAACGTAAAACAACACAAAAATTGTCGAAACAAATTGTCAAACGCTCGTAAACTATTGTGATTGGTTGGTTGACTGAATTATCAATTGCCAATCGGATCAGTTAAATGAAAATTATCGACGTGTCAAAATTGTTTAATTTTGACACTTCGATCATTTCCATTCCAGTAACCGAGTGTAAGTAAGCTTGCGTTTACGATGGCTCCTTCTAGGTGCTACCTATATTCTGTGTCTGGTTACCGATCACCTAAACGGTCTCTGAAATTATCTAGTAGGCATTAATATACTATTTTTATATATCAATACTAGACTAGGAGGACGATAAGTTATTGATTGGATGTTTTGTAACTTGAGTATAAACAAATAGCGATTGAGAATACCTCCGTGATCTTTTATCGCAAGTACAAACTGAGTACAAACCTGGTACAGATTTGACGCTTCTGACGTCATCCGTAGGCGTCTGTGACGTAGCTGCATCACGTAAATGAACGGCTAATGCCAACAATTTAGTCGCCATTACTCGCAATGAGCCTCCACTTAGATTCAGCGATCTTTTAATGACAGACATTCAGAAACTTTTTGGAGCAATTTTTTTTGAGGATTTTTAGTGCTCATGAATAGATGATGATTTATTTAAGACCAAAAGATTTTAACCTACCTTTTACGTCGTGTGGGGATCGTGTACGACGAGAAGATCCTCGTAAATCAATTCGGCTTATCGCAGTCCCCGGCTGGACACTACGCATTTCATCCATTGATGGATAAAATGTCTGTCCCCAACTCCCCAGTTATGGCACACTACATTTATCGGTCTCATTAGTTTAGTAGTCACCTCTTATAGATACCTACCGCCAGAAAGTGTTAGGATTTTCCTTAACCGAAATCATAATAATTTTCATCATAATTTTCCAGGAAAAAGCGACAAAATGGACAGAGAATCACGAAATAGATGGACTTACGACAAATGGTGTCTTGATCATGCATCCGCGCGGTGACTTCTGTGGCGGCAGCGCCACCTGTGGGCCATGGCGCGAGACTTCCGTTGGAGGCGCCGTGTTCTCGCTCAGGGAGAGCCGCTCTGCACAACAAAAGGTAATTTACGAAGATTAAGGTACATATGGCTACACATCCAGCTATGCATTTACAGTTTATACTGATTTCCGTACAATGCGAGATCAGCATAAACTGGAAATGTACAGCTTGATGTGTAGCCGTGTGACACACAGCGTCATCAACTATTTACCCCAGCAAAAAACACGCAAGTTAAAATCCGACATAACTGGATGCTTCACAACAGCTGTTTGTGTATTTTACTAAAACATGATAAAAAAATTAGGTACTAATATCGACAAAGAGCCGGAAAAAAAGAAAACAAAAATAGCAGGCGGTCAAAACTGTTATCATGTATGAGAGTTGGGATTTTGATAGGTCAGAGTAACTTTTTCAACTGTGGCCTGAGAGACACTGGTACCCGACAAAAAATCGTGGCGAATATTACAGTAGAAAAAGTTACAGATTGGCATTTGTGTGCATTTTGTGCCAGGATGTTGCATGTTAGAATCCTAGGCCTCCTGTCCATAGGAGGCAATATGTTTGTATGTACTATGGTAGCCAATACCATAGTCCATACAATATCAAGAAGACTTATAAATCTTATAAAACCAATTCTGCTCTGACTAAAATAAATAAAAAAATGTTATCCTGCAAAGTTTTAAACAAAAAAATTACTGTCAGCTGTGTAATCGCGTGTCGTTGTAAGGGAACCGGATGGGTGGCATCTGGATACAATAAATTGTTTAAACCTCAAGAAGAAACAGGTGGTACAAATGATTCCAAGAATTTGTTAGGAATTTGAAACACGCGTGGGAAACCCTTTGAGATATTCCTTCAACGTTCAAACTTGCCGATTGAGTTGCCGATATTTATTTATTCTATGTGCGCTCCAATACTTAGCTATAAATTTTTATTATTTCTTTTGTAGGGCCTACCCTGTCAAGCAGAGACAAACGTCCTCAGAGACGGAACGATGATAGATTTATGTGGCGCTACGCTACTGTGGAGGAGTGCTGAAGGACTTAAAAACTCACCGGTAAGTTGATGACGTCACTTTAAAATTGCTGTCAAGAAATATGACTAATAAAATTTTGGGTATTTTCTGACGCCATCCAGTGGCCAACAGCGGTATTTTCTGGCGCCAAAATAGGTCATGACGAATTTTTACACGTAATACTGATTTAAATATCATCAACCCAGATTTCTAAATAATTTGACTGTTGCCAAGTCTTTTGATAACAGATTGCTTGTTACATTCTGGTACATACAGGCTTACAGAAAAACGTGGTCACACTTAAATTTAACCCATTTGTGTCGGTATACTTTATAGTCTGATCCTATTACGTTTCCACACTTTTCACTGCTGGAACACAGGAACACAACTCCTCTTTGTAAGAGGGGGCCCACCTAGCGGGCCCAGGTCGGATTAGTGGATCCTTTTGTGCTGGCTTTAATTTCTAAAAATCAATTCCACAGACAAAACGCGATCTCGAACAATTAGTGGACGAGCTGAACGCGGGGCGGCCGCAGTGTCCCGTGGGACTGAACACGCTCGTCATACCGCGCAAGCTGTCCGCCGCGCAACAGGACCTCAACCAGCCCTACGTGTACCTCAACTGTGGACATGTACAAGGTAAACATTCTAATATTATATTGTGTGTATCCTGTGTGTTTTGGAGGGGTCCTATGGCTCCTAAGTCCCAAGCCCAACAACTTGAACATTAGTGGTCTATCCTCAAAATTACTTTTAATAAGGCTATTTGTACAAGACACGACGGATTTGGTATTATAGAATGTTTTTATGCTTCGAAATGCGAAAGTGAGTTTGTTTTTTTGTTTGTTAAGCGTTCACGCTAAAACGGCTGAACGGATTTGGATGAAATTTGACACAGGGGTAGGGATAGAAAGTATCCTTTGTTAGGATCTGGTAAAAAATAATTTAGGGAAATGTGTTATTGCGAAATAAATGTGTAGAGAAGCTAATTAATTTATTTTTGACGTGACAACGTCTTATAAATTGGTTTGCCGGGTGACACTTCAAGAAACTGCGTTACGCTCCGCTCACGTTATGCGCTCACAATGAGAGCGAGTGAGAGGCACGCGTCCCTTCCACTCGGGCATGGTTAGCCCGCCTAAGAGCGAGAGAGACAGACATAAAAAGTGAAAGGCACGCGTCCCTTCCACTCGAGCACAGTTAGCCCGCCTAAGAGCGAGAGAGACAGAGCGTTTGTATATAATTAAGTATGTATGTGTAAAGGTAAAAATAAAATTTTGTTAATATGAAATTCAGTGCGAGATTCTTTGTATAAATTAATGTTTTAAATATAATTCTTTGTATAAATAAATGTTTTAAATTGTTACTATTATTTCATCCTTCTTCCTACTATACGAATGAATATTCACATTAAAATTATTTTACCACTCAAAGTCGTTGTCACGTAAAACTTTCGCCCGTATACCGACTTTACAGGCAACCAATTTTTTTATCATATACAGGCTAATTTGTGAAGCTTATCTTACTAGAGTAGGTATAGGCCTTTCCCAAAATATAAGTGTATTGGGTTTTTCCTGTAGAGTCGGACTTTTTGATTCGGTGTAGATCAGGATTAGTCAAAATATTAGTTGTTTGCTTAGTCAACATAATTAATTCGATTAAAAAAAATTGTAAAAAAATAACTGTTATAATTTTCAATACTAAAATATCAAGTTTATAATGAAAGATTAGTTATCAATTTTTTGGGAAAGCTTTAGGATTTTCGGTCTGGAACGCATTTCTCCGCTCCATAGACAGGACGTGGTCGTACCAGTTACCATCGTTAGCGAAAAATGCAACCTATTGGATTCTAAGGATCGATTTGATTTATCACTTCGAGGTAAGAGGAACAAGGTGCAAAGTTCCGTATCCTCCATGGAAAAGAGAGATCTTCCGACCAGAAGGGTGTTGTGTCTGGACTGCCCGACCGAGGTATCTGTTTGTATATTAATCGCCCGATAACTCTGATATCGCAATGTAGCTTTCGTCAGTGTAGTTTCATATATAGCGGTAAAGATGTTGCCAGAACCATAACCGATCCTTGAACCGATTTGGTTCGTTATTAAAAGTATGTATCTACTTACATGTGGACATGACTTACCTACATTCTCTTCTCTCCCCAGGCGAGCACTCTTGGGGCGCAGAGGGCAGCGAGTCAGGCTCGCGGCGCTGTCCCATGTGCCTGACAGCCGGCTCAGTGGTGCGCGTGTGCATGGGCATCGAGCCCGCCTTCTACGTGGACGCCGGCCCGCCCACTTACGCCTTCAACCCCTGCGGGCACATGGCCTCCGAGAGGACTGTCAAGTAAGTATAAAATAAAATAAAGAAATAAAATATATTCATAAATAAAAAAGAAAGAAAAAATATGTATTGTATTGTGTAATAGTAAAGCTTTTTAGTCAGACACGAGTGATCCTATACGAAACCCTAAAAACTACCTCGTAATCGTATTTTCGCCTTCAAATTCATATAAAGATTTGTCAATGCAGATTCCAAAATGAGCATTAACTATAACATGTGATCACATCTTCAGATACTGGGCCAACGTGGACATCCCGCACGGCACGAACGGCTTCCACGCGATCTGCCCGTTCTGCGCCGCGCCGCTGCAGGGCTCGCCCGGATACGTGCGCCTCATCTTCCAGGACAACCTCGACTGAATCTCGCTTCACTCGCACAGGTATGTTAAAAAACATTACACTCCTTTTGATATTAGCCGCAATCGGGTAGATAGGCTACTTGTTTCTGGAAAGGCAGGTTGGCCTATAAACCACGGCACACGACACACTGAACCGAGGGTCACAAAAAAAATGCGTTTTAAAATACGGCGTCGAGCGCAAAATCAACTCTATTTTCACAATGGTAAAGTTGATAGTCGTTTAGTTGCTAATTGATTGGAGCGTTTTTTCTTCGTGGTTCAGGTATTTTGCGTGCTAGCGTGTCAAATGCTGAGGTAGCTTGGATACTCGGAAGAGTACACGCAACCGATGCGTTCGCGACTAAAAAAATCTTCTGACTAGACGAAAAAAAAGGAGAAGGTTCTCAAGCCGACCCGTGTATATATATTTTTTTTCTGACTATACTCCGTTCGAAATAAGATTAGACATTTAAACAAACCTTTTTACAGTCCGTTCAACCGATTTTGTCTTCTATACCGTAGGCATAAGGATGGCATTAAAAGCAAAAAAACGTTACACAATACCAACTGTCTACTGCAGCTGTCATTTGTCATGCCACCAACGCAATAGAAGTCAAAATCGGTTGAACGGACTGTAAAAAAGGTTTGTTTAAATGTCTAATCTTATTTCGAATGGAGTATAGTCAGAAAAAAAAAAAATATACACGGGTAGACTTGAGAACCTTCTCCTTTTTTTTCGTCGGTTAAATTTACACCTAAGGAACATCCAAACTATCAGCAATAAGTTTCAGATGTGACCGAAACGAATATGGCTCATCGGTTGCGTGTACTCTTCCGAGTATCCAAGCTGCGTCAGTCACAACCGACAGTCTGACTCGTGAAAAGTCCTATATTATAATTATAACTACAATTTTCCTATTACTTCAACTTTTTAAATATATAAAGCCTCAGACTAAAGAAAATCCGCGAAGCAGTGCCGTAACTAGGGCGGTGCCAGCGGTGCCCAGGCACAGGGCGCAGACCCTGGAGGGGCGCAGAAATGACCACACCAGGGCCACTAACAATACCTATTATTTATTTATTTATATGTGTGGATTTGGAGTCCGCGTATATTCTTCTTACAAATAAATAATATTATCAATATTTTCGTATAAACGTTTTTTCACCTAATTTATAAATGCAATGTATTTGAACTTCCTTATTCAAAACTTTACTTACTACTTGACTTTAAGTACCTACTTAAAATTAAGTTTACAAAAACGTAGTTTTTGGATGATAGATTTATTCATAAAGACACTCCTTTTTATTGTCAGAACCGGTTATGATTAGAAAACATTTCAAGGGCGCGGTTATGGCAGCTCGCACCGGGCGCATAAAAGGCTAATTACGGCACTGCCGCGAAGCACTAGATGAGCGATTGAAACAATAAAAACATAAAATTGATGAGATAAAAAGATAACAGCTGTACGGAAGGACGTTATTGTTCTCTTCCATAGGCTTCAGGATACAAATAAATGAACAAACATCGTCATTGAATTGAACTTAATAAATAATTCATAAAGGTTGAATACACATACTAACGGAAGCAGATGTTATTGCGTTAATTGAAAACATTTTCTAACCACATTCAATAAGTCCTGGCCAACTGGTCTTGCCTACATGTTTATTTTGATTCAAATACATGAACACTCGGGCTTGCTAGCGAATTTATCCGGGTAGTTTTTGGTTTCATTCTCCTTTTGTGACTCCGAATATATTTTCTCAAGAGAAGAGGAGTCGTGTCTAGTAGAATCTATATCAAATTTAAAATATTATTTTACTAACTTGTGCCCGCGACTTTGTCCGCGTGGAAGTCAACTATACCATAAAGCCTCGTGCAGACTGGCGCGTCGCGACACCGGTAATTGTTATACCGTGTAGTTTTCTTAGAAATTGTTTTGTTAGAGTCGCGCCCCGCCAGTCTGCGCGAGGCTTAAAACGTAAATAAAATAGTTTAGCTTTCTATAGGTGTTTTTTTAATCCTTTCTTCCAGAGATTACCAAACAAACAAATAATTTTATCTCTTTATAAAATTTGTTTAGATTTCTGAGCAGATTTTTTAGTCGTCTGTCGTTCGGTCTAACAATTCTTACAGTATATGGAAATGTTTGTGTTACAGGTCGCCAGCGGCTATTGACGTGTGCGTACAAAGTGCATTAACGGACGTGAAACATGACGGTAGGCCGTGCAGCCCCCGTGACGACAACACTCAGCTTGCGCTACGTTATCAACGCAACGGTACCTAGCCATGGCACCCTCACCCCGTGAGGGGCTCACATGACTACGTACACATACTGACTACATGCACACACAGTGAACTAACACTGTGGCTTCAAATACAACCTTACACTTACGCAAGTGATTGACTAAACTAGACCGTTAAACAATACATTTATTTATAAAATTATATCCAACTTTCCTGATTATTTATTATATTAATTTCGCAATTACAAATAAAATGTTTTATCATCGAATATTAATTATTGATAGTCTATGAATAGTTGTGTATGCAAATATGTTACGTTCATAATTCTATGTTTTCGGTGTCTGTATGTTAACTTAAGGCTCATTATAAATTCGCGATAAAATATTAATATTTATTTGTTGAACTCAACATGTAAGATACCTACGATAAGTCGAAGAGAAAATTCGGGAAATAACAAAAAATATTTAATGCTTTGTATATTGCTGTGCTGATTTTATTGCTAGAATTAATAATTGTTGTAATTATGAATGAACTGAATTATTTAAATTTACATGTTTCGTTTGAAACTTATCTAGAATATAATAATTTTGATTGCACATGCTTCTCAATATTTTTACGAATTCACCTGTGCTTTTTATTCGGTATTACACCATCAGACAAGTGTAAGACCGCTATTTAACGGCCGTCAAAACAACACACAATCGTTCGTTCGTCAGTTGGTAGTCATGTGAAAAACTGCACGAAAAATATTGATGATAATTCTATTCTAAAGATAAAAATGGTATATCAACAATAATTTTCAGAGTCAATACAATATCTTTCATGTTAGTTCACAACAGTAAAATAAACAATTTCAATGCTGTGAGATTCGAAAAATTCGCACAAACGCCCTATACACGTGACAAACAATATGCTATGAATGACTATGCACCACGCTGATAGTGTAGTACCAGCCCTATTATTGTAAGGTAATCAAATGTAAATATTCAATGTACGTTCATTTCTATACATGGTAGGTAAGTAACTTATATTGGTTTTTCCGTAGCGTGTGAGATGTTTAATAGTTAAGTATGAGCCAGCCTTTTAGCGGTAGAATTATAGACACTTCTGGTGTAAGCTTCAGACAGTAAGTTGGTAATTATATGTTCAATAAGATTCAATTTAATTTTCGAAATGGTCTCATTTCTTATTTGACAATCAACATATTGGGATAATATTTAAAGTAAAATATACATAAAATAGAGGATAAGCAGTTTTTTTTTTTTCAATTCGATAGTCAGTTGTAAGCATCAACTATTATAAGAATATACAGTGGATTGTCAATATTTAGAGACTGTGTAATTATCGAATGTGTAGAGATTTGTATTTGAGTGTAATGTTCTATGTTTAACTGGCTGTTCTGTCTAAATGTAGATATCAATGTCTATGATGTTGATTGATGTTACATGCTGTGCATATTGGTGTAGTCATAGGCAGAAATATGTCGAAAAAAATGCAAAGATGACTAGACACCATGACTAAATAAACATTATCGTATTGGGAGGTTGGATGGATATATTGGTTACAAATTTTGCAGTTGACTACACAACTTATGTGAAGACTGAGGCCTGAAGCAAGTGACGAACTAAACAGCTTGGCTGTGTCACTAAGTGCAAACTTACTGGAGGCTACAACCTGAGCGTTAGATAGCTCGGAGTACCTCGTTTAGGTAAATAACCTGAGCGTTAGATAGCTCAGACTACCTTGTTTAGACAACGTTTGTCCGAACAGGCTTTTTAGTGCACCATTTGTCTTACCTCTGGACGTCAGTTCCTATAAATTGTATATTGGACGTTGTCAAAGCCCAACATGCAATCTATTGTAATAATCTATTGTACCATCGAGAAAAAGGTCTCAAATTAATGCAAAATGCAATCGCTTGCTCGAATGCGATCTCAAAATATTTGAAAACTCAACAATTTGGCTTTATAATAAGCTGATCGAAATTTAAATACATAAGTTCATCATTTATGGGAGTGTAAAAAATAATGTAAGTTTTATAGAAGTAGCGAACATTAGCTTATGGAGTATGAAAATTTAGTTTTTGTACAATTCACTAGTTAGGAGTTACACGTAACTATTGCCTTCGAGTGATAAATTACAAGACAAAAAAACTAATGTGTTGTCCAGATGAAATTGTGAACTATAAAAAGCAAGTGGATTGCACATCATTGTTTTAGACTTAGTCGTAAGAATTTTGGTAAAAAAATGAATGCTTATTTAAAGAGTCGATATAATGTAGTCGTTTAAATCAGCGTAGAAATGTTATCAGCCATGATATGAAGGATGATTTTGAATTAATTTTATTAGTGTGGTTGTATAATTAAGAACCATGAAGCTACGGAAATATTGGACCATACGATTTAACTTAGTAGCGATGGTAATGTCTGTGTTATATCATAAAGTTGCGTTTCTTATTAAAAATATTAATTAATTAATTATTAGCATTATTTTCGTTAGGGTGAAGAATGTAGTCAGTCACGCTTTTATGTCGACTAATCGTCGCGACATTCTAAAGTCGTGGGTAATGACGAGACAAGGAAAATGTCTCACCTATCAATACGAGTGATTGTGTTCAGAGGCCAAACTAGTGTAACTTATGTAATGTCACGGAAACTAATTGTTAAGCAAATTGACTACCAACTTAAATTGTCCGTATATTCAAATTACAACTGTCATTCTTTTACTCTTGTATGAAATGGCTTTATCACGGCAAATTGACACGGGATGCCAATTTGTTTGACTATTAATTTACCTACGAAAGTTGTTTGCACTTCGATTTCCTATTCATAATGTAAGTATAGAAATACTTACAATGATATAGTAACGTGGACTACCTACAAAGCTTACACCTAAAGCCACTGTTCACGATACAATGAGCTCGACACGACTTTAGTGTGGTGCGGACGATTAATCAACTTGAAACCTATTAGTGGTCATAAGAACTGAATGCTAGCCTTAATTTTATTTATAATGTGTACCTAAGTACTAGGGCTAACAATAAATCGCTCTTTTTAGTTAGAAAATTGACATTTTGTTTTATTTCCTGCAACTTGAAACGTAAGCGTAAACGGTCAGTACACACCGAGACGCGACGCAACGCGCACTTTTTTATGATCCAATACAATATCGAATTTATTTACTCCACAATAAGGTACACGCGCTGCGCAGCACCGCACATTTCAGCATACTTTGACACGTTTCAACGATCGGACTGAAATTATACCTTTTCGTGAAGAAAATAAGTTCGATAATTGTTAAAAAGTGCGCGCAGCGACGCGTTGCTTCACGTCGCGGTCTAAACTGACCCTAAACTACTAGAATCAAACAACAATCAATTGTGTGGAAAATCCCTACAAACAAAACACTAATTATTATACAATTTCTTGTCAAACGAGATATGAACAATTTACTTTGTCATACTAATTATTATTGATTGCTGCAGCAGGCATCAGTTTATGGTTCGATACTTACAACGTGAATTTAAACTATAAATTATACTTATTTATAATCGTTATGCACAAGGAGTAGGTACTAACATAAAATAATTTGAAATTAAAAATACAACTTTAAAACTTAATTATAAATATATTTTTGTTGCAATTATTGCAAAAGACACGCAATCACACAAAAAACACGTATCACACAAACTATTGCAAATTAAGTTTAGTAGTCACTAAAACCCTGACATACTGGTCGTAGGCTGTAGCGACGGCCAACCCGAGCTGGTCTCGGTTCCACTCCCACGCGTTGATTGGTTGAGAGCTTACGACCATGCGCTGGAGCCTCCTAAGCTTGCCTGCCACGCCGCTGGATACGCCTTGAGCGTCCACGTTGTATCTGTGGTCTGGGTACTCACTGGAAGGGGTAACGGTAATAAAGGCTAGTAAGCGCAGTATGAAAAGTAAGCGTTTTATACGAATATGAATCTTATTTTTACGATATAATATATAATGTTCATATTTATATTAGCGAATGTGAATTAGCACACATACTACATATTTAGAATGTTAACTTTATACAAAATATAATGTTCTTATTCGTATGCGACGCCTACTCAGGAAAGTAAAGTCATAGTGCAATCTGTGAATCTTGCCCTAATTGATAGAAAGGATAAGTAAAATCAGAGTGGAAGAAGCTTGGAAAAGGTCATACAAACCAAAACCCAGCATTTCTTAAGTATCCCGGTAGTACGTTCCCGTGGGACGATATCCGACATACACGCGGGCGAAGCCGCGGGCAAAAGCTAGTAATAATTTATGATGCCTGTGAAAAAGACCGACCGAAAGTGGGACTTGCTAGATAGTAGGTAACTTACTATTTCCACAAGGAGACTTGACCATTACCGGCACAAGTTATGAAAATGTCCCGATTCTGTGGGACATGACGCGCCACCCAAATTGTTCCACTTTTGGATGTATTGTCCAGCACCTAAAATAATTAAAGAGTGATGAATATAAATGTTGATGGATGGAGAGGTAGAGGAAGACCAAAGAAAAAATGGATGGATTGCGATTGTGTGAGGGATGATATGAAAGACAAATGAGTGAATGATAGAGTTACGGCTGACATGAGAGAATGGAAGAATAAACGTGTTGCCACGACCCCAAGTAACATGGGACAAAGGCAGGAATATGATGTTACCTTCTATTAAACAAAAAATTCTTCAAAATAACTACTTACTTGTGCAAAACCTTTGGTAGGATTCTGTGTTCTAACATCAAACACATGGAATTTTCCTTCCAGAGTTGTTGCAACTAACTTATTCATTGGAATGTCCCTGCGATCAAATTCAGTTGAGCATACCTGTGAAAAATATGATTATCAAGTCCAAATGCATAGGTCGATCCGACTGCTCCTGTTGCAGAATTAAGCACCAAGTCTAGGAGATACTACACTATTAATGATTGAAACTGCAAAAGAAATGAAAAATTCACATACCCCATTTTTCAAATTACATTCCCATCTAAGTGACATGGTCCGTAAGTCAAACATCTTGAGGTCACCGTTGTCATAACCAGCGACTACAATCCTCTCTGCGTCATTGAACGAGTTTCCAAAGGAAACTGCCCAACAATCACGTTTTGCCTCTCCTTTCATAGGCTGCATGTTTGCAACCGGTTTGCCCCTTTGGCGAGGGTCCCATACTTTGACTGTGCCTGAAGTAATAATTTAATAGTTATAGAAAAGAATAGTCTGATAATCATCTATAACATTATTTTTATATTTTTAGAATAGCTGATAAAATCCATAAGCCGTAAACATAGTGCAAGCATGTCAAAAAAATTTATTTCTTTCTTGTTTATAGTTACCGTCTCGGCTGCCAGTGACAATTTCGGGAGCACCACAGTTTGTTGTATTACCGCCCATAGCATCTATGGAATTTATTATATCGGTATGTTCCTTTGTGATATATAACTGACAACTTTTCTCTAGGTCCCTGCACAAAAAAGAAAAGAAATACGAGAATACATCTCTACTCTACTCAAGGGTACTTGCATATAGGCGTTCAATAAGTCAATAGACTCTCACATCGTATGCAGTACGCTTGTCCACCCTGTTTGAGTATGGTTGTGATCTTAGACTAGATATTAAATCAATATTTTAACAGGAACTCACCATATTTCTAAAGTGCCTTTGAAGTCACCAGTTGCTAATTTTCTTTCAACGTCGCTGCTGGCCCCAAATGTTCCACATTTGAACGAGTTCGGTCTTTCTATTTCCTTTATCTTGCGGACCTCACCAGACGTAATTTCATACAACTCCACCGTTCCACTTCCATTCGGCAGATGTCCGATAACAACAAACTTTGCGGAACATGGAATCCATTTACAATCGAATATGGTATGGTTAATGTTATGTTCGACGTGCGTTATAACTTGAGGAGTTTCTAATTCTTCCATGGTTGATAAACTTCTCTTCTTTTGTGCTATTTCTACAGAGACTGAAAGTAATTTCAACTCTCTTTTCTAACCTCTAAATGTAAACAATCATCGTTGCTACGGCAACAGATGATAATTATGTTGACACATAATGATTGACACTGATTGACACATCACGTTTAGTTTTTTGAACTGGCCAGTCCAAACTTGAAAATAAAACTTGTTTTATAAGCCGTGATTACACCCCACGTTGAGAGTAAGGGCCGAGTCACACCGGAATGGAAGCAGCCGGAAGCGGCCGGTAGCGGCCGGCAGCGGCCCCCAGCGTCGCCGCTTGCAAATAGAACTGTTTAGAAGTTTAGGGGTGTAAAGTTCACTCATACTCCATAGAAAAGGGAGGCCTCCGACCAGACGGGTGTTGTGTCTGGCGGGCAACTGCCCAACGATTGATGTTGGGTTCTCGTATATATGTCCACTGCACGGTAAACTTTAATTGCGCGATGCAGGATTTATGTGACGTCTGTCTGACGTCAGGTCTTTGATGCGTAGTTTGCATGTGGCGATGTAGATACCGCCACAGAAACAAATGAACATATTGGCGCATGAAATTCGGCGGGAGTGCGCGAGGCCTCCCGCGGTGCCGCGAGCGGCCTCGCGTCGCCGCTGGCAGCCGCGGGCAGAACCACAGTCTTGCGACCTTTTCAAGCGATACTGATCTTTTAAGTATGTAGATAAACTTTAAAATTATTTCACACTGAAAGTGCTCGCCGCGTCGCTGCCGGCCGCTGCCATTCCGGTTATGACTCGGCCTTTACGATGTTTCACCTTTCTTTTCGCATCCTTAACCTTTTAACCGCTTACGACGGATTTATCCGACAAATATTTTCGTGTCCATTTCGCCAGAGTCGTATATTTACGACACTCATTTAATCATTTTTTTTATTTAATTACGCTTTGCTCACCATCTTTGTTGAAGGTATTTATTTTTAGATTTTTCGATGCCAGGCGCTGGGGGCACGAAAACCGATATAAAGCCGGGCGGTTAAAAGGTTACGTAGTAGTAAATACAGATTTGCTAATCTGTATAATCGCACAATTTTTTTTTCTAGCATTAGCATTTTCCCAACTAGAATAATTATGCTGTGATCGGCTTTCAGTCTAGCCGGAAGCAGTTGAATACCGGGGGTAGTAGCAGTACTATTGTTCCAGTGTCAGAAAGAGATGGAGCTATACAGGGCGAGTAGCACTATCCCTATTTCACAATGAAAATTGATCTATTATACCGTATTATGATCGTTACGACCGTCTAAGATCCACACCATTGACGGTCGGGACTGGGCAGGACCAACCCCTTCGTGCTTTCCGAGGCACGGACCCCTCCGTGCCTCGGAAAGCACGCAGGGGTTCAGTATGTTATCGTTGGTCACCCATCCATGGACTCGGTAAGCGTTGTTTTACCGTGAAGATTGAACCTTTCAGCTGCTGTTGAGTGGAGTGTTATTGCAAACTCACAGTTGCAAACACTCACTGGCGAAACATTCACAACAAAACATGTTGAAAATTGTATGGAACATTACGTGACAGAAAATAGAGATTTCAGCATGATTTGTTGTGAATGTTTCGCCAGTCCCGCCAGTGCAAAACACAGATAACTATATATAGTCGGAGAGTGCAAAAGCATAGCAAGACTCTAAAAACACAAGAGAGAAAAAACTAAAGATTTTGTCTAAGGGTAACAATAAAAAAAATGATAATGTCAAGAGTAGTGCAGCGTTGTCAATTTGTGGGGATTTCCCCAAATTACGGGGAATCTTAAAATGATTGGGGATTTAGCAATTTACCAAGTCAAAACAATATTACATTGCAAACATCATTCCACTACATGTATACTGGGATATGGATCAGTCATCCATTAAATTTCAGTCTAAATTTATATTTTTTATGGCCACATTACATCAATTTCAACAAATCTTCGGGAGAAACCCATGCTATAATGTACCTGCGTGACAAAGAATATTTTTTTTCCTATTGAGGTTTATATTCTATATAATTGTGTTTTTTTTTAGTTTGATTTTTAAATATTGTTTATAATTTAATAAAGTTAATTTTTTGTGTAGATATATGATTATATTTTATGAAATCATTTTGAGGGGATTTTGTGAGGAATATAGACAAAACGTATTTTAAACATTTAAAACCATTTGGGTTTAAACCGTCTTTTTGGTTTAAAACGTTTTAAAACACACTTAGCGGTTTAATAATGGTTTAAAATGTTTTTTTTTTTAAATAGAATTCTCTGAGGCTTCTCACGAAGTGATCTGGAGCACATCTAATCCCTGATATTTTTTAGACATAATCTCGATTTGTCTATACAATTTTTTAAGCATTTTTACAAGAAAATACATTCTAAAAATATGCTGTAGTTGAGTAAAAACCTAATTAGACCATTTTTCATTCTTGCTTAGCTACAATTTATTTTTTAAATGTATATTTTAATAAATAGCATATCAAGATTGATTTCAGTCTGTCTAATCCTAAAAAAGTTGTTTAAGTATGTTAAATGACTCACATAAATTAATAAAAATGGTGAAAGATTTCCAGCAGCAGCAGTTAGCCATCCTTACTTAATTTTTAATGTAATGCGTAATCAATGTACGGCCCACGTGATCGCGGTTTTAAACCGTTTTAAACAAATTTAAAACGGTTTTTAAACCACGGATTATGGTTTAAAACGGTTTTTTTACAACTATAGTGAGGAATCAGGATATTGCTCTCCCCAAATTCGGGGATTTTTACCAATGATTTTTGCGAATCTGGAAATAGGCATTGGCAACCCTGGAGTAGTGTCATTTTCGTTTGTTTATCTATGGTTTAATTTGTAGCCACAGAGTAGGTACATTTTCTAGTTTGTAGCTTCGTGTTGAAAAGATTGAGATTTGTAATTGTAAAATACCGTAAATAATTGTCATATTTATTTACTGCAAACAACAGGTTAAATTATTAATTGATGTGAAACACTAATTAGACCAACATGAGTGACAAGAAATATAAGCAGAGCGTAAGTACAGCAATAACACAAGTACCAGCGCTAAGTAATTTTCGAAAGCGTTAGTGGCTCACACGAAGATTTTTGGTTGCAGAAAGCAGAAATAGCGAAGCAATTTAACTTGCCGGAGCGGCAGTCTAAGATCACAACCTTGCTAAATCAGGCTGGACAAGCGTACTGCATATGCCGATCATCGGACAGTTCCCGTTTTATGATGTGAGAGACTATTGACTTATTGAAAGCGTATCAATAAACGTACGTGTTTAACGATTTGGAGGCTCTGGCCACTTTAGGATAATAGGAATGTAGAAAGAGCGAGCAAAGCAAGCTCGAAGATTTTAGCCCCCGCCTGGGATAAGTTAGGTTTTCTTTTGACGACGACGTTAGCTACGACGTTGGCAGGAACTAGACGGCTCCATGAATCACAGGGCTTTGCCTGATAGCCCTGTCAATCAAGAAATACAGCTATTAACTTTAAAAAAATTATAACTTCTGTAACATACCAAAAAACATTATTGATATATTTTATGTACTTCTCTATGTATTTTCTTAACCTGTTGACTGTATGTTTGCATACCTGTGCCACTTCATTCTCACTCGCCTCATTCTCAGCCATATACATTCATTAATTCTCCTGCCCTAAAACAATTTATTCGTAGTAGGCGCAAAATGGCCCTTTCTTCCATACTTCTCTATTAGCCATCATCTCGGTAGTCACCCCCTTTCTAGCCATATCATCTTTCAAACAGTCCATTTATCGTTTCTTTGGTCTTCCCTTACTCTTATAGCCAATGACCAAAACTATCCTCACTTCATTCAGCCAATACATCAACTGAAAACATAAGTTCATTTTTTGTTTTTTACTTGATTGCTTAACACAATATCATAACGCAATGATTTTTCAACAACTGAAAACCTACATTTATTTATTTATTTTATTATTTATGTACACACAGGAAAATACATAGAAATACGACATAATGCGATATGTTAATATGATGTTATGTTGATGTTCTTTGTTTTTCATTGCTTAACCCAATGAAATGGCAATTGAAATAAAACCAAGCGGTCTATAGCTTATGCTGCCAATTATTATAGTTAGTTAATACTTATGATTGATTTTAGAGCTTGCGACTCCTGCGAGGAGTGGTATCATGGAGATTGCATAAATATATCAGAGAGAGAAGCTAAGTATATTAAGAACTACTTCTGTGACCGCTGCAGAGAAGAAGATCCTACTCTTAAGACTAGGTTCAGACCACAGAAGAGAGAGAATGATGGAGATGCTGGTATGTTATGCTTTTATTTAGTATTCTAGGTCGTTAAAATTATCTAAAGAGTTTTATGGCACTATTTATATGTATAATTTTTAGGGTTCCGTACCAAAAGGGTAAAACGGGACCTTATTACTAAGGCCTGCTGTCTGTCTATCTGCCTGTCCGTCTGTCACCAGGCTGTATCTCATGAACCGCGATAGTTAGACAGTTGAAATTTTCACAGATGATGTATTTCTGTTGCCGCTATAACAACAAATACTATAAAACAGAATAAAATAAATATTTAAGGGGGCTCCCATACAACAAACGTTCTTTTTGCTCGTTTTTACTCGATATTGATAACGGCAACAGGTAGACGCTTGAAGTATTCACAGAATATTTAGTTATATATTCACTTTAAAAATAAATAACTAAATTAAAATAAAACAAATATTTAAGGGAGGCTCCCATATAACAGACATGATTTTTTTGCCGTTTTATAGATAATCTATAAATGTTTTAGCCCCCCGTGATGATAGAAAAAAGAAACGCAAAGAGAAAGACCATTCTGAGAACAAGTCATCAAAGAGACCAAGCACTAAAGATGGCTGTGGGGACTGCCCTGGATGTCTGCAGATGAATGACTGTGGGCAGTAAGTAACAAACACAACTTCTGTACTTAGAACAGACATCTTAATCAAAGAGGAAACTTATTTAGAGATCAAATCAATTCACACTTACTAACACGTCACATTTACTACAGTCTGTTCAAAAATTATATGATGAAAGTGTAAACAAACCCTGTTTAGGTTAAATTCTTATATAATCACTCACTAAAAGGAATTAGTAATACTTTATTTGTATTTAAACTTTATAATACGCATACATTTATATAAACTTACGCCTTCTTCCCGGCGGTAAATCAGAAACTACAGAACGCCACCTGGTATGATCCCTACATAATCCTTTTGCCTCGTCTACGTTCATACATCTGGTCTTAATTTCACGCCTAGTACTAAGCACCTGAACTTTCTGAAGAACAACACTGAAAATCTCAATCAATCATCATCAACGAAAATTGGGGTTATAAAATTAACCTCAGTTGTCTAATGAAAAACGTCTATAAGGTTATTCAAAATTAGAATTAAAAATAAAATTCAAATTTTTTAAATAATCAAATTAATGCACTCAATCAATAAGTGGCATTGCAAGTTGGCATCCACAGCTACGTTTTCTGATCCATATTATGTTTACACTTTATCACATACTTTTAGAACAGACCATGCACACAATTTTTATTTCATTTCATTTCATGTATAACTTGCATGCTTTAAAAATAAATCATGTTTAGTGTTAATGATAACATACTTCGTTGACATTTGGAAAGCTGGATTGCACAGGTTATTTTAGAATGAACCCATATTTTTTGCAAGGTACTTTTTTTTTGCAGTTATTCTCCATCATGTATAATAGCAAGAAGAATAATTGTCCTCATGAATGTTGATAGTCAAGTACTTATAACAATCACATACATTCAATTATCCTTTCCTGCTGTTATCATAAATATTTAGTTAACACACATAATATTATGAACTACAATACTTTTGTTCTGAACCAATGTTAGAGAAATATTATCTTTCAGTTGTGATGCCTGTGAAGATATGTACAAGTATGGCAGCAGTAATAAGTTGAAACTCAAGTGCAAGATGCGGTTGTGTATCAAGAATACTAAAAAGCCTTCAAGACAATCAAGGTATACAATCATTTAGATTGAATTTATAGGTTTACTTTTTGGCAATTAGATTTGATTTTGGAATTGAATTTCGGTTATTTTAAACCTGCGGGTGATTGCGTAACCCACATAAAATGGCAATCGATCGCAATGCCTTTTGTTTTGGCATCCATTGCTTTATCTTCTTCTTCGTCATTTCCCTTAATGCTGAGGATTGCGACTACATATGACGCGTCTCCAAGCTATGCGGTCTTCTGCAGTGTGGACCGCTCGGTAAATGCTGCCTCCAACAGCTTTCTTGATTGTTTGCCGGTGCTTTGCCTTGAGCGTGTTTTCCTTCCACCCGGCCCAGTATCATAAGCCTTTCCAAACCGTGCTCCATGTTCATACATGCATAGTTTCATAGGTTTGAAAAATTCTGCTCAAAAATTAAATAACGTAATAAACGTGCCTGTGCAGTCAAAATGCAAGGTAATGGTGCCGATTCTCTTGTACACCGAACTAAACTATCACTAAAATTCCTTACTTTTGTCTATGGGAATCATGGAGCTATTCTGCCAAATAAATTCTCTAAATTTAAAACTTATTTTGAAACAACTAAAATAGAATTTGACAACCGCGCGCCTCCACTTGGTACTTGTTTTCCCTACCCCGTGATTTTTTTTTAGAGGCTGTGCCGCGCATTTACTGCAGCCTCGACGTGTTTTTAATGGAATTATTCGGTTTTTGTATGGAAAATAAGGAAAAAAAAATACCAACAACACAATTAGGGGTAAGGGTTTTATAAAGGGGGTCAAAATTTTCATTATTTTTGCGATAGGACACACCGTTTTCGAGATATAAGCAAAAGAAAAAAAAAAAATAGATACAGTTCTGTTTTGTAACTGAAGTCGAGGTGTTGGTTTGAATTTTAGTTCATGACATCTAATTCTATTCCACACATTTTTAATCGCTATTAAATATAGTCAGATTTAGTTAGAGGACTTTAGATACAGAACAAAATTTAAGGTTAAAACATCTTCAGAATAGCATTTTCACTAAATTAAAACTCAGTGCAATCTTAGTGCTGTCAAACTAAAATATAGTTAAGTTGTGTCACTATAGTCTATTTCAGAATGGGAAATCGTCGTTTGACAGGAATAATGTAAATTATAGTGATTTTTAGTTTAGTTAGAGAATTTGTGACAAGAGAATCGGCATCATTGTGATTTTTTTTGCCATTTTATTTGTGATAATCAACTACCCTGCTGGTTTGTAACAGTGCAGTGTGAACTTTTTAATGTCATATTAATTTATGGACCAAAAGAAAGATAATACAGTGAAAGAACACTGAAATTTCCAGTAAAGACAGTACCATCATAAGGCTGCTGATATGGATTCTGTGAAAAAACTTTTTGTTAGTGTCTAAATAAAACTGTTTAAAAAAAAAACTTGAAATTATTACAAATTCCCAACTGTATATATAACTTCCAATTTCCACATCCCAGCAGTAGTAACAGAATAAAGAAGAAGCACCATGAGCGAGAGCAGCATGAGCCAGAAGAATCGATATCTCACCTACAAACGACAGAGGCTCGCCAGTGCTATGGGCCCCAGTGTACACGCCCGGCCCAGTACGGCTCCAAGTATTGTTCCGCGCAGTGCGGTATGAGACTCGCGACTGCAAGAATTTATCAGGCAAGTGGTAGTTTGTTAATGGCTAAATTTCGTGCCAATCTTGTTGCATTGCTTCTCATAGTTCTCATAAATATACTTACACAGAGACATCGACGAACAAACTGTTACCATGAATACAGCACATAATTCTAGACTAGTTAGTTATAAAATAAATCTGTACCTACTAACTACAAATCTCTTTCAGGTGCTACCCCAACGTATTCAAGAGTGGTCCTTATCCTCCTGTGTGGCTGAACAAAAGAACCGCAAAGCGTTAGAGGTGGTGCGCGGTGGACTTGCGCGTGCGCAGGCCGCACTTAGAGCGTTGGACACACAGCATTCTGATCTAGATGCGATTGTGGCGAGGGCTAAGAACGCGACTATTGTTTATACTGATGATAAGGTAATAAACACTTATTAAAATATACTATCAATTTATCAATAGAACTTGACACTAGCTACACCAAATTCATATAATAATGACACTAAAGATATTCGGTTTAGATATATACTTATTGTTAAAAAAAAAATTAAAAAAAACTTTTTAAATAAAATAAATTTGAATATTAATTACTTATTAAAAAAATAGAAAATTAAAATATTTGCTGGATTAATATTTTTAGGGAAATGGTTACCTAATTTATAAGTACACTGAAAACTTTTTTTTGTATATTACCATCGGCCATAAAAGCTACACAGTGGGTCACTGTGTCTAAGTACCTACAGTTTTTAGTTAGTAAAGCACGTAAATCATTCAGTCTCTCGACAGCTTGAATGATTTTGGGGGGGGTTCGAGGCGCGGTCCGAGGGGGGGTCCTGGGGGTCATCCCCCAGGACCCCCCCCTCGGACCGCGCCTGCGTGTTACGCAGCTATTTAGGCTGCGATAAAACGATTCTGCTCTAAAACCGCTGTACATTTGGCAAGATATCGGTCAATACAAAATAATACGTGCCATCGACATAATAGAAGAAAAAACTTTACCACACCTGAGAACGAAGATATCACTCTACTCTTTCATTTCCCAGGATGCGGACGACGAAACCTCAATGTACTGTATAACGTGCGGCCACGAGATCCACTCGCGCACCGCAGTCAAACACATGGAGAAATGCTTCGTAAAGTACGAGGCGCAGGCGTCGTTCGGCAGCCGGCATCGCACGCGCATCGACGGACAGAGCATGTTCTGTGACTACTACAACCCTATCAACGCTACCTACTGTAAGAGATTGAGGGTAGGTGGAATAAACTTGTGTTATGTTACGCAACAACACTAAATTGAGTAAAAGAGACAGTTTTTTTTTACTGAAGAGAAAATATTAAGGTTAGAAATGGAAAAACAAACTGCCAATTTAAAGCCTTTTCTTGCACTCGAAATGTTACCAACTGAAAAGACGAAGTAATCCCAATAGCAGTACATGGTAACCTTCTCGGACATAATATCAACTATCAACGCTACCTATTTTAAGAGATTGAGGGTAGGTGGAGAAATTTGTGTTATTTTACAGTTTTACTAAGCACTTTTAAACAATTATGGAACTTATTTTCTTCACGAAAAGGTATAATTTCAGTGTGACGGTTGACTCGTGTCAAATTACGCTGAGATGCGCGGTGCTGCGTAGCGCGTGCGTGTATCATTGTGTAGTAAATAAATTCGATATTGTATCGGATCATAAAAAAGTGCGCGTCGCGTCGCGTCTCGGTGTGAACTGACCCTTAGTTACTAACTTCTGCGATGCGAGCGCTCCGCGTGGATGTAGAAAAACGATATTTCTTACGTACAAACTATGTGCTCGATGGGGTTTCGCATCAGCAAAAATAACAAAGTCCCATACAAACTTTGATGCCCTATGTAACCTCGTTAGGGGATGATTTTTTGGCTTTTAACAATCTAAACCTTCTGTCCTTCCGCAGGTAATGTGCCCAGAACACTTCAAAGACCCTAAAGTCGGTGACCACGACGTGTGCGGCTGCCCCCTCGTCCGCAACGTGTTCAAGCCGACAGGAGAGTTCTGCCGAGCCCCCAAGAAGGCTTGCCTGAAGCACTACCAGTGGGAGAAGCTGCGGAGGGCTGAAATCGACATGGAAAGGGTCCGGCAGTGGCTGAAGTTGGACGAGTTGGTCGAACAGGAGAGGAGTATTAGACTGGCTATGGCTTCTAGGTGAGTAGAAAAAAAGTAGAACTAAACTTGCGACAATCTAAGAAGCCCGTTTTGACGTTTCGTGTTATGTGATTTTGGTGTTATCGTGTAAACTCGTCAACATGTCTAAAAGAGGAGCGACGATCTTCGCAGGGTGTTTGGTAGCAGCTGGATGAGTTACCGAGAATCGAGCTGAATGCCGTGCAATTGGAGAGGTCCAGTAGGAGACTGTTGTAGGCTGATGATGATAATGACGTGTAATAAAACGATATGACTCGAGAATCAGTTAAAGTAATATAGATAAATTGTCGATTAATAACTCTGAGTATGATAAATCGATATGTCTCGTGAATCGGTTTTTAAAACAACCGTTTTTTTCCCATCACTATTAACAGTATTTTGAAAGGTGTCAAAGCGGGCTTCTTAGATTGTCGCGAGATTAGTGAAGAAATCGAATTTGAATTCCCAGAAGATAAATTATTAAGGACTGTTAGATCTCTGGTCCAGGCTGGATGCAGCTGAATACCAGTATTTACATGGAGCGACTGCCTATCTGACATCCACAACCCATTTATGCCCGGTTCCTATACTCGCGAAACGATTCGTTTTGCTCACAGATGGTAAAATTATCTATGAGACGTAAACCAAGTGTTCCTTTAAAAATCTCTTCGTAAGCGAAGTTACCGGTGGCTTGCTACCTACGGATGGGAGGGCTACGAATAACGGATAGTAGGGTAAATGTATGGAGATGACAGCTATTAGTGTATCTATAAACATTTAGAAAACATTAACGTCAACGTTACTAGGCGTATGTGAAATGAAATGAAATTGTTTATTCTGTAAATAGGATATTGGAATCACTTTTACACGTCATGTCATTTCCTTACCGCCCGAAATTTGGCACAGGGGTAGACCATGACCTGGAATAGGACATAGGCTACTTTTTATACCGATATTCCCACAGGATCGAGACTTAAACGGTTAAAACCGCGGGGCGCAGCTAGTTTTAAATACTTTTTCCTTTCTACAGGGCTGGTGTCCTCGGCCTAATGCTACACTCTACATACAACCACGAGGTCATGGAGCGAATCACAACCAAAGCGACGGAGAACGGCAAAGTGACGGCCAAGGAGGGGTCCTGACATAGAGATGCGGGGCATGCCTCCGAACTCCCCGACTCACAGAATAGAGCAGAGCTATAATATATCTAAGATAGTATAATAATAATAAATGTATTTGATTAAACTGGTGTTTTTTTGCATTCTTCCTTTATCGATACAGGGTCTGATACTAAAGCTTGTAGCTCCCTGTTCACTGTCTCACCCTAAGGCTGAGTCCTGAGTGACGGCGCACCGCGTAGGCGGAATGAATGGCGGATAAAACAAATGTTCGAGATGTTCGAACTTGTCCGGAGTGCGAGCGGGCGCGCGCATTTCATGGCGCATTTGACGTTTCTCATTGCGATAACTGTATGAACGTATATGTAAGAGATCGAAAAATCAAATTCTTAATCCTTATTAATTACTATGTTATCCATACACTATAACAAAGAGTATCATTCGAAAGCACCAAGTTTCACTTTATATTGGAAAAATGCACTCAAAAACACTAATTAATCGTAGATTAATATTCTGACAGGGCGTTATTACAATGTCATATCTTTCGGTTCGGTGCTATGGCAACGGTAGTGCCATAGCAACAAAGAACGGTGGTGCACCGTCACTCAGGACGCCCCGTCTGATAAATCCGCTCCGCAATCCGCTTGCGCGGTGCGCCGGCACTCAGGACTCAGCCTAAGTCAGTTGCCCCAAGCCGAAAACCGAGTAGCGAGTAGAGCTAGCAACAAGGAACATTATACTCACCTACGGCGAGGCTAGCAACTGTAAACACGCGACGACCTCTGAACACAAAATTGGCAAATTATGTAAGTCGGTAAATAAGTATATTCCTTGATGTAACTACTCGAAGCTAACGCAAAGGAACGAGTAACTAAGTCATAGGTAGGTAGGTAGGTAAGTCCTTACTGAAGGGGACTAGAGAAGTCTCCCCGGGATCGTGGCAACTACTAATAAAACACGTTGGTATTGATTATTCGTATTTCGTTCTTATTCGAAGTAAAACTAATTACCTATTCCATAGATGAACAGGGTTGACAGGCTCATTTTGTTGTTCTTTTTTTAATCTAAATATGAATTAATTTTTATCTAACTCCATTAACTTATTAAAAGTTCGTGGTGGTCGGTTGGCAAAGCCATGGTTAAATCTCTACAGTACCTCTCTCAAGTTAATATCTACAAAACTCGTTTACACCTTCAGCCATACCAGAAAAATGAAAATAACCAAAACAGAATAGTAATATGAAAATTGTTGCTGGGCTACCCTTCGTAAAGTCACCCCGCGTCATCCCCATTGTGTGAAAGTGTGTCCAAATCATCGCATTATCTTCGGTTCCGACTTATTAAAAACATATTAGCGCATTTGTGTAGAAAAGGAGATTGTACGCTCGTGTGGCGATTAGAAAGTTTATTATTGGATTTTTAAAATATAAGTACCTATATTCGTGACTCGTGTAAGATCACTGAATACGTAGTACCTATCTAATTTTAAATTTTTGGGTCAAATTCGGGCACGACATTATAGATACCTATGGAAGTGATAAGAAGATTCGAATGACGTTGTTTCGATACACGCTGTTTTGAAAAACTTTGCTAATGGTACGCCATTGCCATCGCCACGCCAGTTCGAAAATAACATTGAATCGAAAACCGCTTTAACGAATCACGTTAACGCAAACACGCTGATGCGAAAAACTTTTTGATTGGTACGCTACGCTAGTACCTACCTACCTATCGAAATCCACTGTTGTGCTAATTTGTCTAAGAAGGAATGGAAAAAGTTTAAGTTTCGAGTTCGATTCGTAGACAAATGAATTGATTTTATCTACTTTATAAGGTTTCTACTAAGACTTAGAAACCACCGCTATTCGCTTGCCAGTCAGAGCAAGATTAAAAAACATCCATCTAAATATTAATAAGAACAAGACCGATAGATACCAAATTTAAAAGCTCTAATACATAAATAAGTTTCAAACAGCCAATTCAAAACACAAACCACTATAAAATAGAACACTTGCGTAACAAGACAGCCCCCTAAACAATTAGATCACAATACAAAGCATTAGTTATCATATCAAAACATATTTTGTCCCTCGGCGCCACGTGCGACCGCTCTGACTCTAACGCCCCTGACTTTTAATAACAGCCCCTTTTCTATTGTAAATGTAATTGAAGCGTGTAATTCGTTGACATGTTTTGTTAAATCTCATAATTTGACACGGATAAAGATCTACTCTTGTTAGGATTGAGTTTTAAGATTGCGGATTTTCATTTTGGTACCTAATTGGTGGGCTGTATTGGGATTCCCGTGCATTCTGAAAGTGGGCAACGTCGCAAATAACTGGCAGATAAGTGCCTATTTCGCTGTTTTGATTAATTTGTCAATATTAGAAATATCAGAAAGAAAGAAAGAAAAGAAAGAAAATACATTTATTCAGCACAGACTAAAAGGCACACAATATACAGCAGATAACAAAATAAAAATAAAGAAACAAATAAGAAGGTAAAGTAGGACATTATCAGGGGAGTGTGCCTCACGGCTGCGCCAAAAAGGCCCAGTTCAACAAAAATGCCAGACAACTAGTGCCTGACGCTGGTTTTCAACCGGACCCGAAAGTGTGAAGTTACGGATGCAATTCAGTTTTATATTGTGATGTGTGTATGCATACCTACTTAAATAAAATAAAACAAAATAAGTGTCACATAATAATAATAACGAAGTACACATTTATATACCTACATAATTAGTGTGATTGTGTATAAATTGTATTGCAGACCAAATAAAAATTAAATAAATTAGAAGACTGATAAATAAATAAATGAGACGGACGCATGCTAGACCATTGTTGTTGTTGATTGATTGTTTATAGGAGGTATGTAAATAAAATAAATAAATCCTTCGCAACGAGTCAGAACCAAAAACCAAAAAAAACCTGTTTTAGCCGATGCCAGACTTCCACGGTCCAAACACATAGTCATAATAATTTATTTGTTTTTCCGTGCACTTGCTACCCACTTCATCACACAATACGCTGCAAGCAGCCGAGCGTGGCGGACTAGTCACGGACAGCCACCAGACCTTTTGCCTTTTAAACTTGTCTTAGCTATGGTTTAAGTATCACTAACTAGTGAACTAAAATATTGATTATGAAATGCAATAATTACCTACCTATTAGGTACCATGACACTGTAGATGTAAAAAAATTTAAGTATCTATTTTTAAACTTTCAAAATGCCATTTTTACACCTAAAACGTTAAATTAAGTAATCACTTACAGCATTATTGCAATTCAGTATTAATATTTTAGTTCACTAGTTAGGTATATTTCATAATCCGTATAGTACCTACCTAGGTAGGTAATATTGCCAAATTAATCAAAACAGGTAAATATCCCGACACAGGGCCTAGTGGCACCCGCTTCCCCTAGTCCCAACTAGGGGAAGCGGGTGCCACTAGGCCCTGTGCCGTAACTCAAAATCCTAAAGTAAACCAAACCAAATTCAGATTCCATATCAAATTATCGCTTGACTCTAGCACAGTCTAACCGGTCTAAGCGACTGCCTATCCTATAATCCTATCTGACCTCCACAACCCAGTAACTGGGTAATACGATACCCCTTGGTTAGACTGGTTGTTAGACTTTCGGGCTTCTGACGACTCGTAACGACTGTCAAAGATCCACAAATGACAGTCGGGACCAACGGTTTAACGTGCTTTCCGAGGCACGGAGAAGTCTCGATATGTGAAAATGGTCATCCATCCACGGACCAACCCCGGCAAGCGTAGCTTAACCTGATGGATCGACCCGAGCGGCTGTTATTACTTAGCCACGAGCTCCTCCACAGTTGTCAACCTAAAAATATGAAAATAACATTTCAATACAACCCCTCGATGAAAGCATGAGTACAGCTACCCTGCTTTACCCTATCCGCACTAATTTCGCGTCAGACTTGACAAATACGCTCAATTCTGTCAGTTTTCTGTACAATGCACGCGTGGCCAATCTGCCATCTGTTCGGGTCACGCCTATCTGGATAATGCGTTATGATCAATAATAGATTATTTAGCCAATGTGCTTCGAATTCGTTTTACTGGGTGCAGGTGCATTATGGTGGTGGTGTTGGGTTAGTAAATCAGTGTAGTATGATGAAACGAATGGGTACTAGGAAAGCCTAGAAAGATGTAGGTAGGATGCACCTAATGCAAAAATCGAAGTTAGTTTATGCATAGACAGACGAACTGCATTTGAACTGCATTCCGACTGCAAATTGCAGTGACGTAACTGTATCGATATGAATAGGTACCATTGGCGACGTTTTTGGCAGCTTTTCTGTAGCTACAACGGTTAAGGTTTCCTGCCTTTACCTAATGCCCCGTTAAAAATCCACCCTGTGTACCTAAATGTTTTGAAGTCCCCGAATTCATCAACTATTTACAAAGATTTTGAAGGAATACGGACGCGTTGTCAATTGAGAATATTTTTTTCTAAGTAAATAGGATTCTCAATATTTCTTTCTTTTTCGTGTGGCAATCTAAGAAGTCCATTTTGACGTTTCGTTCTCGTACATGTAATAACACGTTATGCCTTGATAATCAGTTTTACGCAATGTAGATAAGTCGTCGATTACAAACTCTAATTCGTGTGTCGATACTCTTGCACCATCCCATCTTCCTGGCTCGGCGTGCTGTGCTGGCGCTGCCGCTGCGGCTGCGGAAAACCTCAAGCGGCGAAAGTATAATAGCCTTATAGGCAATTATATTTTCGAGCCGTTTGGGGTTGAAACCCTAGGGCCGTGGGGTCCAAGTGCTCATAGTCTGTTTAATGAAATCTCCAAACGGCTGCTTGACACTTCCCGTGACCCAAGGGCTGGCTTTTACCTTGGTCACAGGCTAAGCATTGCCATTCAACGTGGCAATGCCGCCAGTCTCTTGGGTACATTACCAGCCGACAGCGATGCGGAGGAATTTTTCGACTCCATACTTTAGATATAGTTAGTTAGTTCTTTTAGTTTTAGTTTTTTATGTAAATAGTTAGTTGTGTTATAAATATTATATATCTCTAACTAGGTATGTTCAATCGATAAATGTCTCGAGAATCAGTTTATGAAACCAATTTTTTTTTTCATCGCTACGCAAAGGATTTTTATAGCTGTCAAAACGGACTTCTTAGACTGTCGCGAGTCTAGTCTTGAGTTAGGTACTTGGTGTCAGAGTTTTTTATGCCGCCCATGGGCTTCTGATTTGCCTACACAAGTACTTACACATGCCGTCGAGAAATACCTAAGTCACTCTCAGGCAGGTTTTCCTTCACCGTTTTTAAAGCATGTGATAATACAATACGCACATTATGAATCCGTAAAGTCAGAGGTGCGACTGGGCAGTAGCAAGAGAATTCTCAAATTGATTGATAGACTGGTACCTATGTTAAAATGATGCGTCATGTTGTGTTGTTGCGTTTATTTGCTTCATGTTTGCCGCAAATTTTCATCTTAAAATTACAGGAAACATGAAAAATGCCTGGAAGTAGAAAGGATAATATTTTAAATATGAGTAAAATTCTATGACCAAAATAACATGTTTTTTGATAATTAGTAAGTAGGTACCAAAATGTTTTTTACTGAATATTGATTTATCTACTCACACAACGTCGACTACTTCGTTGAAAATTAAAATGGTCAAAATTCACTTCGTACAATTAATCAAGGTAAACTATTTGTTCATGCTTTAAACAGTTTTACAGCAAAATTCAGGAGCAAGAGGTCGATACCGACCGCCTCCTGCGCCTGCTGCGGCCAATCACAGCCAACCACCCTCATCTCACCCTTTGTTCCGCCAATCAGGACCGAGAAGACTGACGTTACCATGGTTAGGGGTGAAGTTAAGACGAAGCAGATGCAATTTCAACTGTAGGACTGAGATTTTTGGGTATATTTTTGGTTAACAAACAAAATTAATAAAACTGCGAAGCTCCGGGTATAGCGTGAAGATATTATAATAATTTGATTTAGTCCATTTTGATGCTTGGTGGCTTCTGGTCGGTCCGTGGCTGTCAGTGCGTTGGTTCCTAGTTCTCAGTGGGTCGGTGGTGGTGTCAGTTTCGTCCGGGAGTCTGTGCAAAGGTATCAAGATTCATTTCCCGCTGATGTCATACGGCAGCGAGACGCCGCACGTCTGGAGCAGCTCAGCGGTATGTCCTGGACTTATCCTTTTCTTATTTTACCCAGTTATCCAACATTCTGGTCTATCATATCGGGTAGAGGCCTCTGAGATAAATAGATTGCAATAATCTGAATATTGGTTTAATCAGTACCTACTCATACCTAGTAATTCTTTTCCGCATTAACTTTTTGAACTCGGCTTAGGTAAGTTTGGTTTATTGACTTTTCCAGCAAACTCGACGAAAAAAAGCAACTTTAGTACGTACCTACTTAATAGTTACAAATAAATACCCTGACTTTGACTGTCTTCCATTAATCGCTACCTAGGTATCTATCTAACCCTCGAGCAAAGCTTAAAAATAAGTCAGATTTAATTCGTGGTAGCTTGGAACACTTTCTTCTTTAAAATAACGTTTAGAAAGTCTTATAAACGGAAGTCTTATAAACCGATGTCCAGCTGAAGATAATAAATAAAAAAAATAAAAAATGTGTTGTTTAAGATGTATACCTAGATTTAATTAACATGTTCTTAAATATTTGTTTACCAGTCCATGGCGAAACATGTAAGATCATAACTACATATACAGGGTGTTAGGGTAGACACCGTTATCCTTGAAAGTAGTGGTTTGGTGTCATCTATAATATACTACAAAAAAAAAAAACTGCTGTTCCATACATTTTGTCGATTTAAGTGAACACAAATGTATGGAACAGCTGTTTTTTTTTCGCGATTTGAACGTTGGTCCCATAGAAAAAGTATATTATAGATGACGCCAAACCACTAGTTTCAAGGACAACGGTGTCTACCCTAACACCCAGTATATTAATAACACCTTAAATGTATCGTTTTTAGCAAATAAATATATTCTATTCTCTTTTATTATAAATAGGCTTAGTTTGATCATCTTTTGTTCAGGGCAGCGAGGTGTCTCCGTATGGGCCATTGTGGGACGCACCTCCGGCTCCGGTGCCCTATCCTGACATCCTGGCGTTCCCGCCGGCCGACCTAGGTAACTATTATATTACTTTGATTTGTAGTTATTGTACCTGTAGACAATCCAGAGGCCCTAGACAAAGAGACGTTCTATCAGCGATAACGATGATGGAAAAGGCAAAAAATGTATAGGCATGACAGCTCGATAGCTTACTATCGAAAAGCTTATGTCAATCCCGTTGAAAGTCGTTGTAGAAATTCCTCAGAGGCCCTCTGTACTATTTGTTACCTTAGAATCCACACTTTCATACTATAATATTGTAAATACGACAGTAACTCTTATCTGTCTGTTCTTCTCTGATCAGATTTCGATGATATTGGGCTATAGGTAGACCATGACCCGGGTCAGGACATAATACATCCCGGTAGTAAGTTCCCGTTGGATAATTCCCAACCACCATGCGGGCGAAGCCGCGGTAGAAGCTATTTTCTAGTAATGACTTAGAAACCGCTGTCAATGAGCAGTGTGTGGTACATGTGGAATGGTGCTGATCCTGAGTCCTGTTCGTGAGCAGGCGCCGTCAGTAGGGACCGGTCAGACTCTTAGCTGCAGCCACGGCTTATTTAATTTTTAAATGATTTTTTACTCTTTTTATCACGGACGAATTGAATGCTTTGCATCGTTCTTTCATTTATAATATCAACATGAATGATGTAACATATTTTCATATTTAAAGAGATCTGTCGGTGAATTTTCTTGCCCGTTTTTCTCCATAGGAACCTACTACGCTTAGTAATGAGCAAGTACAGCTTCATCTTTCTGTCTGACCGACCCCTTGAAAATTCAAAAGTGCCTGTAATTGGTTTATTTGAAATAAATGCTTTTAGTTTGATATATTTAAGTGCCAGCTTGAGGTGATTACTGTGCGGTTGTATTCAGGATAGACCGCGGTCTTGCTTTGAACCACCAGTGAGCTTTACCAGAGAGCCAACAACATCCCTCGATGGTGGAGCCCTTTATATCGGGTGGAAAAAGATGCTTAACAGAGCCGAGAGTTACTTATACTCCCCGTCATTGTGATATGTTTTTTGTACTGGATCATACCTGTGGCAAAGTTTGTTTATAACTTAGGTAACTTTAGATACCTCCACAACTTCTGTATCGTTGTATGCACTCATAAGTACAATGTTTTGCGTGCGTTACCTACATTGTATGCTGCCGAATTACAGCAAACATAAAAAAAAATTACCTACAAGAATTTTTACTCTATGTTAGTTAGTTTGATGTACAGAATGCGTAGATAACGGCTGTGTAATGGGTCTTTTTACACCCTGTATTCCTATTAAATAACAAATTGGCCTGACCAGTGTGGTCGGCGGCGGGTTGCGGAGGCCGCGCCGGTGCCCGAGTCCCTTCCGGCGGCAAGAAGCCGCGGCGACGCGTCGCCTCCGTCGCGCAACGTCGCGCCGCCAACATTCGTGAGCGACGCCGCATGTTCAATCTCAATGAAGCCTTCGATAAATTACGTAGGAAGGTTGGTATTCAATACTTAAGCTAAACCAATGCGTGTCCGTATCCAGGTGGCAAGAAGTCGAGACATCGTGTCGCCTCAGTCGCGCAACGACGCGCCGCCAACATACGCGAGCAACGACGCACCTTCAACCTTAATGAGGGCTTCGATAGGTTGCGGAGGAAGGTTTGTACTTGATATCTTCTCTAAACCATTGTTAGGTCCACCGTGAGTACCAAAAAGTAAGGCCATCAACATATGCAACTGAATACGCATGACTATAAGCTTTTGAAACGCTCAAGCACAAGAAGGTTAGTGGTTCATACAGTTTATTTAACAATTTCAATATCACGGCAATACTTCAGCATAAGAACGAGACGATGAATATCTAGCAGACCGTTGTGCCGTGATTATACAACGTTAAACTTACCTAATCCCCAATTTCAGTCACAGGGACTGAGTAAGTTGGTAACCGTCCTTGGAAGATTTTTATTCATTAAAGCCAAAAGCACCAACGCCATGCACTAGCAGAAAAGTTCAGTATAAGTCGTTCCTAAATAAAAAGGCAAGTCTCACCAGGCGGTAAGGATCTACAAATATTTTTGCCGGCGTGAAACATCCAGATTCCAGAACTGATATTTGATCAAATTCAGGACTACACAGAACACATAACTGGAGAACGAGGTATCAAATATTTTTTATCTGCTAATTTACCCCGAAGATGTGAGCCTTTGTCCAGCCAGACAGTAAAGCCGCGGTCCCACGGCTGACGCGCAGCAACGCCTGTCGAGGCCTGTCGCGGCCCGAACATTCCCACCACAGGCCTCATCGGATCAACGGTTCCTACGGACTGTCGACTTGGCCTGCCACGGGCCTGGAGAAAGTGGGTTCTGGGACTGCAGTATAACATGTCGCACACTTGCTTTTCTAACTAATGACATACATTCTTAAAAGTCATGTCAAAAGTCATTTGAAAAGTCATTGTTTTGATCCATTATGATCCCCATCTTCACGAGACACCGCTCGAACTGATATAGGAGAAAAAAACAATATCTCATAATATTAATTTCCCTATCCAGGTTCCGACCTTCGCCTACGAGAAGCGTCTCTCCCGCATCGAGACCTTAAGGCTAGCCATCACCTACATCAGCTTCATGTGTGAGCTGCTCCATGGGTCTCCCCAGCCTCACCATGCGCCCCACGCCATCCATCCTCCAAGACATGTGTTCGATGCTGAGGTGCCCTGGTGCGCGTAAATGGATCCAGAAGGGTTCAGAAATATGGATATACTAGGTTTCAACCCGATTTTAATGTATTAACGAGTGATCTCATAGTTTATTCTTATTCTAAGTCTTTATTTTCGTGAATCTGGAATCGGGTTCAGGTACAGCAGCAGCGAAACGTGATCGTTATGTTGCGTTTGAGGGAAATATGGAATTCGACTCATAATATTCGTTCTCTTTGCTGCGTTACTTCTTTTTACATCCAACTACGATATTGATTATATCTTTTTAAAATATGTGTAAGATGTCAATTGTTTTTAACTTTTTGTATATAGGTAGTTTGGTATATAATTTATTTAAAGATACTTATTAAGGTATTTATTTATTAAGATATTTTCTTAAACCTAGATTTGTATTAGTTACTCTCTCTATATTTTATTCACAGTGATTGTTTTCGGAGTCCTTTTGAACTGCTTTTTTGTACTCTAGTCAAAGAAAATTCATTATTTTATTTTTAATTGAACATAACATCGCGCCTGTAGGTAATCCAGGAAGGGTAAGGCAGTGTGTAATATTATGCAAATTAAACTATAAAATACTCATAGCTATATGTACTTATATATATTTAATTATATTTATTTCAGTCTTATAACTGCATAATTACCTAAAATATCAAGTATGTAAGTGGACACGATCATACGATACTCAACCGATTGTAACCTTGTCTTCCACTAGTTGTATTAATAAATATTATATTGATATGAGTATTGGTTTTATTTTAAGCTAAGGTTGGTATAAGGTTGGTTGGTAGGTAGGTGGAGCGTAGATAAATATATGACTATGAACAGCTCGGCAATAATAATATATCTGATTCCGTGATTCATCCAATAATACTTATCTGTCGTTAAGATGAGGACAAATTTATGTGATCTTTTGTGGCACAAGTGGCAGCACAAATATGTGTCATCGAAGGAACTCTAAAACTATCTGAAGAGACAAAAGACGATGACAAAGTCTAGGATGCTGCATCGGCTTCAAAAAGGTGTGTCACATCATGGACTTCAGAAATGAGAAGAACTCTCGAAGCGCAGCTGGGGACTGCAGAGAGTACCTAACTTGCACATGCACAATCAAATTTGTTACTTTGATGTCCTATTTTTTTTCGGGAGGGGTTTTCTCTAGATTTTTTTCAGAGCTTCAGAGCTTTAACGTCGAGTAAACTTCCTCTCACATTTTTTGTCTACAGTGTAACTTATTGCGAGTCCAAAACGACGATGAAAATATCCTTGCCGTTTTAAAATTTCTTTAAACAATTAACATTATCACAACTTAAATCGTAATCCCTAATGCATTATCTCGTCATCATTTGACGTATAAAACTAGTAAATTGATAGAAAGGTACACTAGTACTAAAATACCTGTGTCCATTAGGGTGTCATTAGGGTTGCATATTTCTATGAATCATTAATTTAACTAATCAGTCCTAAGTTGACTCATTTCCTATAATGGGGGCTTTCTCCACAAATACGGCTATATAAAACACGGGACAGGGTTTATTTTAAATTCAGTTTTGAAGTGCAGTGCGTGAGTGAAGTTTACCAATTGTGAAGTTTGTGAGACTTTACTATGCGACTGTTTGTTTTTAATGTGAGTATTCATATTCATTATTAAGTCACCCTTCGTTCCTTCTAGATACAGTGGTTCACATGCTCCAGATTTGTTCTCCACCCTCATTGCGTAAAACACGAGCAATCACAATCATTTTCATTTTGACAGTTAAACAATATTCATTGTCTGCGCAACAACGTAAATAATTACGTTGTTGAGCAGATTTTTCAAACATAAGAAGCAATGGATTAGCAATTTCCTTCAAAATGATTCAGATTATGATTGATCGTGTGTTACGCAGAGTGCTTGGTCGTCTTATCTGGTATATTATTTCATACAGATACTGATTCTGCATTTGAATTTAACTGATAGACAGTGACTACCCGAACCTTGTGAAACGGCCTTTAGATTAATTTTTAATTTTGCTAACTTGAAAGACAGTTTACATGATTTCATATTTAATTTTGTAGACATACTGACAGTTAGTGCTCGTCGGTAGGCGAAGGTTTATCACCAACCCCATATCGATCTTCTTTTCGCGTCATCTTTCTTCTACAATAATGACCGACACACATACTTACTACACTTTGTTTTTAGTAGTGATCGTATACAATTTTGCAAATGTAAACTTTCTGAGTCTTACCAAGTTTTTCCTTCACCTTTCAGTGCTTGCTCCTGGCAAGTGTCGCCGTAGCATTACCAAATGGACGGCACAAAAGAGACCTGGCATACCTCAAGAATTTGATCACATCAGCCATCTTCGGTCGAAGCCAAATCAATATCCAGCCAACGCCAATTTTACAGGAAGAAAATGGATACAAACTATTTCACCTGCCTGGGAATGATGACATTATGATTAAAGTTACACCTAAAAAACCTGTTCTAGAAGAATTCGTGTATCCTCCAGCAGTGGAAAAGGTAAACTTAAATGCCTTTGGAACAGTCGTAGGTACAAAATCTACTGACGATACTCTTGTGGCTGTGAAAGAAGTCGACAATTTGCTTTCAACGGGCATTCTGTATGGAGGACATAATAATGTGATGAAAGAGACTGTTGTTCCGATGTTTCCTTCATTAAACAGTCCTAATTACGTCGTAGAAGAAAAGATCAAGACTGTTCCAGTAACTGAAACAAGACCAGTTCTTAAAGAGGTAACTGAAAGTAGGCCAGTTATTACAGAAGTAATTGAAAATAGACCGGTTCTTACTGAAGTAATTCGACCTGTCGAAGAAAAAGTGGAACAAAAAGGGCCGTTTGAACAAACATTTTCGTACAAACAAATTCAGAACAATGAGCCAGTGATGACATACTCAGCTCACAATAACCCTGGAGTGGAAGTGTTGGAGAGTATTAAGATGAAGACTGAACTACCGATGTGTATTAAGAAGAGGGTTGATGAAGCTATAGTGTTGGGTGCAGACCCAAATCGGTTCGCTCCTATGCAAGAGGTATTTCAGTATCAGAGTCCGCCCGTTGTTGACTTCTCATACCCAAGCGTACAAACTAATTCTTATGCACAGAATTCTTTTCGTGGGGAGGTAGGTCCTGTGCAAGAGGTATTTCAGTATCAGAGTCCTCCAGTTTTTGACTTCTCTTATCCAAGAGTAGAAGGCAATTCGAACGCACAGAATACTTTTCGTGAGGAGGTATTAACAGAGGGATTTGGAGCCGTTGCTGATTTTGGATTCCCACTTCAAAAGTGGAACCCTTCAAACGATAGTCCTGTTCGTTACAATTTAAGACCAACGAAGACCAAAGCTATAAATTCTCGCCCTATACCTTTACATTCGCACAAATCTCTCCATTTTGAGGAAGATATTAGTGTTTCAAAAGACAAAGTTAATTCACAGACTAGGAAAGTACAAGCTTTTAACAATTTGGGTGAGAAAGTCGATATATCTCAGACCTTAGGGGCTATTCCACCTCAATATATCACACAGGTAGGCAAAAAAGGAGGGAAGTCTTTATCAAATGGAAACATGAAACAAATGAAAGCTGTTCCTATTGTAGGTTCAAAAGATAATGTTTCTAATGCAAAGATTCCCATTAACGTTTATAGAGTACAGAGTAATCCCAATACAGGGAAAGTGGTCAAAGAAAGTAGCGCTCCAAGGACAAACGTGAAAGAAAGTACAAATCAATATGTTATTGCACCTGCTGTAAATAGGGGAACTACTAAAAAGGACATTGCTCAAATTAAAAATGTTGTTTACACTAATAAAGTAACAGCAAAACCTCAAAGTGTTACACGTCCTGTTGCTATAGCTAGCACAAATACACCCAAACAGAATCTATTGAGAGAAAATATACAAACTTCTATACACAAACCAATAGTTGTAAAAGATAATAAGAATTATTCTTACCAACAGAAGAATGCTGATGGTTCTTCTATGAATGTAAATGGAAATAGGCATGGCGTCTCCGTTAGCGTTAAGGAAAATAATAACAGAGGTAGAGGAGATATTCCAGATCAAAAATGAATAAATAAACATAATTTTAAATATTTATTATTAGATTTACTTAATTGTATAATATTTCTAAATATAAGCTTGTAATAAACAAATATACTTAACAATTTAAAGCTAAATGTTTTTTTTCGTTGGAGCCTTTCTGGGGTCATGGCACAGATATAAAGTGATATGGATGGTTCAACGACAAGATATAGAGTAATCCATAAATTAATAAATGCATTGTTCTAACTATATAAAAGACACTTTTGCTTTTAACAAGGCTGAAGAGAATAGATTTTCAAATAAATTTTGCATCACATGCATTTGAAATTGGCAAAGTAGGTATTAATTTCATGTTTTTTTATTTCTTTGTTCAGATTAAGTTACGACTGGTAATAGTTTTAAACGTCAACTTGAACGCATTGTAAAATGTTTTACATCGATTCATTGCTATTGCTAGGTACTGCTGAAACTCTTTTTCACCGTTTTATGAAGAGACCGTTTTCAGTAGGTATCTTGTCTAATTTTGAAATAGAAATAATATTTATATGCGTTCTAAATATTTCATTCACTCATATGTTCAGAACAGTCACTTTTAGAAAGTCATATTTTTTTTACAACAGCATGGGTTTTGAAAATCTTACAATAGATGCGGAACAGTAACTTTTTATTCGATTTAAGATTTAATCTTTTGATATTTGTATTTTTGAAACTGTATATTATGGCAGTACAATTTGGATATTTTTGTAATCCTAACATATAAGAACAGACAAAACCATTAGAATAATATATTTGGGTATGGCAAAATTCTAAAAGAGTCGGAAATATAAATTCAAATTAAATTATTTAGCTGTTTTTTTAACGACTTGGATCTTGTTTGATTTAAAAATATAACGGCCTGCAGTTGCAGTCTATAGATAGATAAGTAGTACAGTGATCTGAATACACGATCTTTGATGAATCATAGTAAAGCCAGCCAGATCCAAACTAGTGAACTTCAACCTTAGAATAGAACAGGACACTAGTCCTGTCAAACTGTCAACTTACGTCATCAATTTGTTGTTCATCGTTTTTTGCCTTGCTCAGATTTATCAAAGGTCAGGTTAGAAAAATAAAATAAAAATCAGTCGAACAAAAAGAAATTAAAAGTATACCTTATTTACAGCAATTGTCTTCATTATTTTAATAATTGAGAGCTGTTCAGACCAGCGCTTCCATATCAACCCATTATTTAGGTTAAGCACTGATGCCAGGGGTTTATTTTATCAGAAGCCTTCTTTTAAATCAGTCATATTTTTAAACAGCACTCTCTCTATGTAGCGTGAGGGTGACGTCAGGCGGCGGCGGCTCCCAGCGCTCCCACGCGGCCGGCTTGCGGCGCCGGTCCGGCGCCGGCGCCGACTCGCCCGACGCGTCCGAGTAGTTGCTGCTGCACGAGCGCAGGCTGCATGACGCGTGCACTTTGTGCTCTGGAATCATAAAGATGGTTCTGTATTAGTAAGGACGGTTAACGAAATAAAAACTAAAGTTTTCTGAGAAAGTAAGGTGCCAAAAGTTGTGGGAGCCCAAAGTCAAAATTTGGAAAAGTCGTTCCTCCAAAGTTGTAAGTAAAATTGTAGAGTGTTTGGCTCATACGAATAGACTGGTCCAAAATGCTTAATGGTCTCGATCTTCACATGAAACGCAGGAGAGAACATTTTTTTTGGGATTTCTTCATTTTACCACACCAATACTAACTAATAATAATTATTGAACAATCGAATCAAGGAGCTACGCTAACAAAATGAAAACTAATTTTTACCTACTTTTCACTATGAAAATCTGTGTCAAAAAACCAAGGGAAATCCCCTGCAATGGGATAATTTAACCTTGAAATGTAATAAATCCGACCTACCTCCAATATTATCCAGATAGTTCCTAGCCACATCATCCAGCTGCAGCACCTGTATGACGGGCTGCGGCTTGGAGCGCGGTCTCCTCGCCAGTCGCACCAGCAGAACTGAGGATATGATGAACACGGCCACCAGTACCACGGCGCCTAGTGATATGCCCACATCTTTTTCCAGGAAAACTGAAAATAACAAAGATTTTTATTTTTTTGTGAATTTTATAACCGACTGAGGAGGTTATACATTGCGCGAGTTTTTCATTAGCTTATTTTTGTAAAAAGATTTTTCTGGTCATAATAGTTTATAATAAAGTGCAAACAATGCCCTCTATTTTAAACACAGGAACAATGAATGAAACGTCACATTTGGAAACTCTCATAATATACCAGACAGGATGTTGTTAGTGCCATCTATTGCTATCGAATGAATACATTGGTAACGTAAAATTTAATGTAATTATCGCGCCACCCGCTAGGTGTCGCTGGCTATTGGCGAGGGGTAAAGTATGACGTTAAGAAGCTTTTGTATGTGATACCACGGGAGCTTTTTATATTTAGTTCTAGTTGTTATGAAACCCACTAGGTGTCACTACCTAGTGGGTTTGATGAACTTAGTTTTTGTAGCTGCAGCTATAGATAGGAATTGGTAAACTTTATCACTAAGTTTCATTTTTGTAGCTTTATAGCTTTGAGGAATTAGAATATGTCTGTTAAGAACCAATAAGGGGCTGGTTTGTACTCACAATGCCACCACGGCGGATCAGCAGCGTGTAACAGCGTATCTGTCGGCCGCAGCAGTAGCGGCGTCGAGCAGCCATATCTATTACACGCTCTGGCCCCCGCCTCATCACCGCGCCGTACGGCACCGAGGCCGGCGCGCACGGCTAATCCTCCGGACACGCCGGCACCGGCGGCACCCGGTCCGGCGGCGGCTAATGCGCGGCCACTACCGAACCCCATGCTCGCGCGACGCTCTAGGACTAATGTGGAGTTGCTCTCTGACATTCGCCAGACGGATACTTCGTAGTATGTTGCGTTTTCCACTGTAAAAGAGATTGAGTAATAGATTTATTAAAAATCCCTAACAGATTTACTGATATGTATGTGTAGTTAAAGCTGTTTTTAATGCGTTCACAAAAGAAAAGGACACGTAGTTGTCCTCACGTAGATGTTAACATTTTCATAATTCCGAAAGTTGGAATCAAAAGTTTTGATAATTATTTTTGATGATGACATTTTTTTTTTGATCTGATGAAAGTGAAGCGTAGGTACTGTTATTTTACCTGGTATACACCTCATCTGAAACTCCCCAAACTCGTACGCAATATCGCACTGTTGAGGCTGCGGCGGTCTCAGATGCTCAAAGGTGAACAACCTGTCACAGGGCTCTTCTTGCGACGCAACCCCATTGCTGGCCTCACAGCTAGCCTTCAAGGTCTCCGCTAAGGGTCCTGTGATTTGATCCAGGGGTAATAGCGGGGACCCTGTCGTAAGGTGTTGGATTTCGAAGCCAGAAGCCTGTAGGTGCCAGAAGTAAGTGTCGGGAGATGGTAACGCTTTTACGACGCAGTGTATTGTCTCTTTGACGAGTCTGATGCCGTAGCCTGTGCATTCTGGTGGGTCTGGAATTTCGACAATTGTGAAGGTTAATATCCTGTCAATGGTTCAGTGAACATTTCGTAGGTTATTATTAGCAGATTTTTAAGAATACTAATTGAACTACTTAGTTATGGCTATTTTGTGTAGGTACTGTCTTTTGTGTAGTCAATAAATATTCTCGAGTTGGGATCAAATATGAAATGATTACCCTAGTTCGGAGTCAGTTTAGTAACTTACGTATTACGGAGACATTGCAACGAGAGCAAAATAAGTGAGTATGTACCGCTGAAGTACTTACAAAAAACAGTAATGCTGATAGTGTCAGATCTGGTCTCCCCTATCGCGTTGGCAGCTGCACAGGCATACCGTCCGGCGTGCGCGCGCGTCGCTTCCTCTACAAGCAACTGGTAAGAGGACGTCGCATCGCCCCAGATGCCACCAGGCCTTATTTCTACATCCTATTAAATAAGCAAAATTTTTTAATTTATTGGCCTATACACCGAGATCGCATATTGAGAACATGCATTACTGGAGATCGCCTGCCGAGACATGCATGACTGTGTGTATTTAATTGTATTTAATTTCAATTTCATGATTTTGTAATTTAATTCATCATAATATTATTATTACGAATCGTTTAGGGATTCTAAATTATTATTCAGGCGATGGCTATAAGTAATCCTTATAATTTCAATATAAAAAGTGTAATAAAGGGCAAGGACTTACATTGAAATACCACATGAACTGCTCAACGGGTGGGTTGGCTCTGACGTCACACTCTAACTGCAGTGAGTCTAACTCAACCACATCATTGAGATTGCTATCGCCCAACTTTATCACGTCCACCATTGGGCTATCTGAAAATATAATACAGAAAAATATCTTACACACATTTGAAAATAGTCATTATTTTGAATGTTGTAATCACTGCTTAAATTCGTGCTCAGATTTTACTAAAAGGCACTGGGTAAAATTATGTTAATAACCGATTCAATTGTTTCATAGAAAATAACAGAATTATTTACGTAACAAAACAAATTTCCCACGAGGGCTAAAACGAATTTACAAAAAACTACATATAAAATGAAGCCTTAAATACAGTACTCCCAATTACTAGATGAACTATTTAGATAACTTACATGTAATGGCAAGCGTAACGACATTAACCTTGGGAGTCCCAGTTGGGTGCCACTACCGAGTGTGTACTAACGCAGAATCGTGTTATTACGGGACTTTATTCTAGATATGATAAATTTTAAGCAAAATTGAACTTTAAGTATGTAGTAAAGTAGGAACTTGAAACCTCAATTGAGTGCTACAGTTTTGTAGTGACATTGGCACTTAAAAGGTAACATTAAGGCAATTAGACAAAAAGTTATTATCCCCGCAATACCTGTTGGGCGCCATTACGAAATTTTCTCTATCTGATAATTACAGAATTTTCTATATTTATTTTAAATTCATTGCAATATATTCAAATTTAAAAAGTGTTGCACAAGTCCTAATGACAAATTATACCATTGACCACTACCACTAGCGTCATAAGGTACATTAAAAATAGATGCTATTGGCAATACTTGCACTAATGAGAGTCAAGTTGTTGTACTTTTTAACACCACTTAGGTCTAGGTACGAAATTTTTGTGATAAATTATATAACATTAAAGTATTTAAAAATAAAAACATCATTCCTAATGGCGCCCAAATGGAACATCTGTTGGGCGCCATTGCGAATTTGATTATCAACGAAGACATAATTCGGTCACACACAATACATTGATATTATGATAACTCACATGTAACATTAAGCGTTATGACATTGGATTTAGAGCCTTCGTTGGGTCAGGGTGCCCTTACGAGTGTGATTAAAAAGGTAGCAGAAATCTTATTTTTGTCGTATTCGGTGGTACCTACTTAGGTATAGTAAAGATATCAGTGTTCTAACATTTAGGCCAAATAAAACATCACCCCTAATGGCGCCCAATTATTGGGCGCCATTACAAGTTTGATTACAAGGAAGTAAATACTTATTTTCTTTACTAAGGTCTAATTATGACATCGGTATGATAACTTACATGTTACATTAAGCGTTATGACATCAGCTTTGGAGCCCCGGTTGGGCGCCATTACTGGGTTGGTGGCGACACATGCTAGAGTAGGGGTAGAGGCGCCATTGTCACCTACCGCGGGAGTTAGCTCTAGATATGATACTGCTGTGAGGGATGAGTTGAACCAGGTCTGCAATAAATAGAAAAACATTATAAAGAACAAACAAGCAATAAAAGTAATTATTTGAGAAATTTCCTACCACTTAAAATAAGTAATACCTATTCTGAAATTACTCTATGCAGGAAGTTTTCGAGCAAACAATTTCTTTAATAATGTGAAAGTGATATGGGTAGAATAGGTGATAACATAATTAGACCGTCGATTTAAGGCATTTCATATTATTACTTACATTGTTTGCATTATGTATAGGAAAATTCCTTTGAACTCAATATAAAATTAAATTACATGCTTACTTGAAAAAACATTACATAAATGATATTTTGCTCAGGGAATTTAGCGGGATTAGTTTTATTATTAAAAAGAAGATTGGATTATCGATAAGGGTTGAACCATAAGAATAAATAATTTCTTCTATGGTTGAACTGCACACATTCATAGTTTCTTTTGATTCCTCAAACTTAATATAAAATACTAGCTTCTGCCCGCGACTTCGTATGCGTGAAATTTCTTATTTTAACATAAATAATATCATATTATTATGACACTCGGTAATAGCTTCCCTATTGTGAAACAATTTTCAAAATCGGATTAGTAGATCCGAAGATTACACCCTACTTACAAACTCACAAATTTTACCTCTTTATAATAAATATATATTTAGATGTCGTATATTCAATAATGTGATGATGAACTCATCATACTGAATTCAACAAAAGAAAAATAATTGATGCTTGGGATGAAATTCATATTCCCGTTCACTTGTAGTTAATAACTTTGTCTGCATTAATTAAAACAAAATTCTGCCGAAGCTTGGTTACGAGTCCAAAAAACATTTTAGATCCAGTGGAAGACTACCCGCCTAATAACAATATTTGCTCACACAACAGCTACCCTCGTCTCCAAGCGCCCTTTATGTGGTTGCGGCTGTGTACCTGACACAAATCATAATTTTGTCAAACGAGCACCTTCATAGTAGCTAACTCAACGTTTTCGATGATTGACGCGCGATAATTACCTGGATCCCTCGTTAGTTAATTGATTTCCTCTGTTCGCTTCCGGGGTTGCAGTTTTTTGTAAGTCATAATGGACGGATCGTGAGTTGCTTCATTAAGATTGGGTTGCTGTTTTTATAAAAGGTGTGTGATTTGGTCGAATATTATAACCTAAAAAAAGATTGACAGGAAATGGAATTCTTATCTTATCCTAGTACAAGTATCTTTTTACCAGATTGCCGCAGAAAGAGAGATAATTATGTTTTAACTTCTTTTAGATCGAAGAATAATGTAATTTTAACTTGGAAATGGATCTTTATGTGTAGTTGTTTTCTATGGAGAGTAGGTAGGTAAAACACACTAGATTCCTATCATTTTATTTGGGCTGAGTATACTATTGGGAGTCAACGTTTTATTTAGAAACGTAATACATTTATAGAGGTATGAGGAATACGGTGTAAAGTTCCTCTACCTCTATTGAAGTGGGAGGATCCGACCGGACAGGAGTTGTGTCTGGCGGGCTACTGCCCGACAGTTGATGTCGGGATTTTGTATAATATGTTCATATATGTGCTAGTAGCCCGGACAACATTGATTGCGTGATGCAGGATTTGTGTGACTTCAATTTCTTGATTGATTAGTTCGCATGTGGCATTGTAAATGCCTACTCAAAAGATGTTGTTTACCTGGTTGCTATGATGCGTGAGGTGCTTGTGGTCGAGCCACCAGGACAGCTCGGGCTGCGGGTACGAGCCGCGCGCCGTGCACTGCGCTAGCGCAACGGCGCCAGCGCGCAGGGCGTCGCCTACCGTGCCGCGCACCCAATGGATCGACACGTTGTATGCAGGCACTGGTAATAATCATTATTATGTCAGGTTCACAACACACAGACCTCCTCCTTACTGTGACAGGGAGTGGTCAGTAATCTACCACGCCAGCCCAGTGCGGGTTGGTGGATGGCACATGTCTTCCAATTTTTTGGTTCTAAGGACATGCCGGTTTCCTCACGATGTTTTCCTTCACCATTTTGAGAGCAGTGGTTATGAAATTAAATACACAAAGTAAAGTGCCTGTCTGGTTTCGAACTCACGACTTCCTAAGTCGAGGCTGAGACCCGTGCCATTACAAAAATCTAGACATCGGGTTGCTAACTGAGAAATAAAGTAAAACAAATGAATTATTTCAAAATGTTAAACTTACAATACAACTCAATCTCCAAGCTGGCAACTATAGGCGGCGCGAGGTGGGTATTCGAAGCTCTGCAGGACAGTGCTGCAGCGTTGTCCCTCGTCAATGGAAGGTACAGTTCGTTCTCCCTCACTGCTGGGATCTCACTGTCCCCGTCGGAAGCGTCCACTAATGTGTCGCCGGAGTACCAGCTTATGCGGGGTGGAGGGCGACCTGCAGAAGGAAAAGAAATAATGAATAATCAAAAACGAAAAACAAAATGAAATAAAGAAATGCTTTAAAAGCATAATGTGTCAAAAGCCTCACGGATGCGCCAAAAGTCAAAGAAAGAAACGGTTACTACTTTGGATCAGTTTGTGACCAGCATCCTAATTGCGTAATACACGATGAATCACAATCTGAATTGGTTTGAAACAGATGTCTAAACCATAGCTTCATAATTCGATAAAAAAAATCTGCTCAACAACGTAAATAACGCAATGAATGTTGTTGAACTGTCAAAATGAAACAGATTAGTCTTAATCGGTTTCAAAAATAAGTTACGTAATTAGATAGCAGGTCTGAAGGTGATACAAGTTACGGTTTCAGTAAAACGCAGGTTTCTGAAAACTGAATCAGTTTAAATCTGCAATCCGACATGTTTTCTTGTAGTATTTTCCTTACTGCTCGATATAATGGTGCCGATTCCCAAGTTCCCAAACTAAACTAATCGTGGGCAAAACACACCCAGCTCCGCCACAGATGAAACCACTGTAGTTTTGAAGACATCACTTCTCCCTTTACTCAGGCCAAGGCTCATCAAAATCTGTCCCGGGGTTATTCAGTTCCGATAATGTTAAGTTAGTGTTAGGTTCGGTTAGCTTATGTTAGGTTTGGATAGGCTATGTTTCGTTAGGTTAGGTTAGGTTTTATATCTCTCGACTTTTTTTACCATTTTTTTTTGTTGTGTTTTTAAAATTATTACTCTGTAGTGTAGAGTCTGCTACAATAAATCTCACTTTTATGCACACTTAATACTTTTTTTATTTCACTTGCTTGCAACACAGTTAGTAACAGACTGACCCAAAAGCTAAGGCGCTACACCTGCAACCAACAAAAGTGGGTACTGGATGAAGTGCGCCCCCTCGTTTGGTAAAAGAGACTCCCTATAAGTTTAGACGTGATTAAAAACTTTGCCTACTAAAATTACGTCAATTTACGTCAGGCGCTGATTAATTTGCTAGGACTAAACAAAAATTTATCTTCTGTCCTTTTCTTATTGAAATACAAAGAAAAAGATGCACTTAATTTAAATTTAGTTTAGTTTGTGAACAAAGGAATCGGCACCAATGTCAATAATTAGGTATGGCTTTATCCCACCAACGATTGTGTAATGCACGGCTGGCCGAGGCCCCAATCAGAATAAGTATTCCTGAAATTGATAGAATTCCTAGATAAATACAAACCAACATCCAACTAACAAACTATCTCCACAAACTCATACTTACATTTATTCAGGGCAAACGCCACGAAAACGAGGGTAGTCGGCAAAAATGAAGCGATAACCGGCCAGAGCTCGTCCAACAGTTGGAGATGTTGGAATGTCGGTAGTGGCGAAGTTAGGAGTTCGACCTACCCTCTGAATTATAGTGACGGACCCGACCCTACACAAAGTTATTCATTTGGAGGAACAGTAACGAGGAATGTTGGTAATGAACACACGTTTGATATGTGGGTATTTCAAGGCCTACGGTGACTGTAGGTACTAGGCACTGTAAGGTTTTATGCAATAAGCAACCTACAATTTATTTATTTATTTAAGTTTTCTTTCACAACATTACAGAATAAGAATAATCCTAAGGCGTTGTACAGAACAAAATACAAATTAAAAAGTGACACACATACGTAGGTTGGGTAAAATACAAATCAAAAACATAAAATATAAACACGAGGAATAACTAAATTACGAAATAAAATTTATATAATTAACAAACTGCGATCAAAAGAAAAAAGTCCCAGCAAACAAGTCACATTCCGGTGTTGAAGTCAGAAGAGCATTGAGCATGGAAAGGGCCCGAACGAGGGGCGAGTTAGCTCGCGACACTGTGCGTGCTGACGGTACGGCTAGTAGCCGGTGACTTCGAGGCCTGAGTTGTTGTTTGGGCACAACAGGGACAAAAAGCCTCACCAACTGCTCCACAAGTTCCTGGCAATCGTACTCACCCCGCATAATACGACAGGCAGTAATAAGCAGGAAGTACTTACGCCTTACTTCGAGAGAATTAAAATTTAGTACACCGAGTGAAAATTTTGTAGGATAAAGGAAGGGGTAGTAACCAAAGAGTTTTTTATATAGAAACCTTAGGAAGGTCTTCTGAACTTTTTCAAGAAGTAACGCGTAAGTGCATTCGTAAGGGTTCCAAATCATTACAGCTGATTCGAGCTTACTCCTGACCAAGGCCATGTAAACAAGTTTAATGGCCAGTGGATTGTTAAACTCACGCATATTCCGGATAACAAATCCTAGTCTCCGGAATGATTCAGCAGCGAGCGTCCTCATTCCACAATTGTACTGGCTGTAAAGAAAGGCTTCATTCGAATGTTCTAGCAGTTTGTATTTTAGAATAGGAAGACATATTGAGTCAACCCTCAGCTGGCTTGCGGGCTAGATTATTATACAATTCATCTTTGATTTCTTGAGTTATTATGATTAGTTAAACTATCTAGACGTGTTTCATTCGATCCGGTAGGTACTGTAGATTCACCTCGGGGTTCTACAGTACTGTATGGGTGAACGTGACACTTTAGGGAAATTTGGACAGCGTGAAATACCGATGGTATTGCCAGAAGAAAATAAGAATATTAATAATAATATGTGTGTGAACGAAAATATCTTCAACAATCTCAGCAACATTGAAAATAATTTAAGAAAGTAGGAAAAGACAGATTTATGTAATAAGTACGACCCGTCAGCAGGCTCCTAATTACGTAACACACGATCAATAACAATCTGAATGATTTTGTAGGATATTGCTAATCTATCGCTTCATGTGTTCGAAATTTGTCGGCTCAACAACGTAGATAACCTAATGAATGTTGTTGAATTGTCAAAATGAAAGCCGTTGCTGGTGTGTTACGCAATGGCACCGCAGAATGGTCCAATGAAAGACTTATTTGACATAGACAGGCTTTTTTCGATAGGAAAAGCAACAAATACCTATCTAGCTATCGCAGGTATGCTGGAAGAGATTTCTTTAGAAATAAGCATTGCCTTTGTACGTATTTTTCTGTTCCTTTCTTGTTGTCTGTATCTATATGTGTGTGCATAAATAGTTAAATAAATAAATACCGCTTTACTAATACTTAGATATATCTCTATCATGGATTACGTACTTTTTAATCAACCAACTTATTTGCTCAAAAAGGAATTCTCAATAAACTAACCCGTGAATCGAGCTCGCTAGCTGTAATGACAGTTCTGAAAGAAATCCTTCCGAACAAGTAAGAGCAAATAAAACGTTAGTGAAATAGTTGTATTTAATTGATCTTTTGCCGTGGTTCACTGGAACGTCGAACTTTTTAAGGTTCCGTACTTAAAGGGTGCCAACGGGACCCTATTACTAAGGTTCCGCTGTCCGTCCAGCCGTCCACGTTTGTTCTATGTACACAAAGATATATCAAATTTTAAGAAAATGTCCGATATTCATAGTATAAATACCAGGAACAAACACAATCTTGCTGTACATCGCACTCGTCTCCACAGAGTAGGCAACTCGTTCATGGGTCAATGTATACGCTTTTACAACAAACTTCCCATTGATATTAGAAATTTACCCATTAAACGATTTAAAGGCTGTATTTTATAGTACCCTTTTTTACAAACCAAACTTTGTAAAAAAGGGTACTATAAAATTGCGGATTATTTAGAAGACAAAAAAGCATGGGATTGAGCTGTTCGCTCTGCTAAGCCTTGATAAAACCCTAGAACTTGACATTTTAATTATTATCTAAAATCATTGCAATATCAGTTTTATAAACCTACAAATTGACATTGTTGAATATTTTATACAAAATGACATTATTACTTTGTAAAGTATTATTTTATTTTAATTATTGTGAATGTGAGGACTATGTGGATAATTTTTATTATCTCCTCTTTCTCAGTTTTAATGATGGTCTGGCAGTTTGAGTACTTTATGCGGCCTACCCAAATGTCCTTTCTTTGGTATTGTTCGTCGAGTCGTTGAGCTCCTTAAGCTCTGAGTTGAGCTCCTCGGTTACTGACAAATGCTTGCACTGACTGGACTGGTCCACTCAAATCTGTGTGGTTCTTTCCTCAAAAGACCATTTCAGACATTAATCTACATGGTCCTCATATGACCTGACCAAGATTATGTCTGGACCTTAAAAGAGACTGCGACCTCTGAGTTTGTTTCGGCCTTACTTCTCTGAGTAGTCAGATAGGAAACGCCGACCTCATCTAGCTTATTTTTAATATGACGTGTAAAAGTGATTCCAATATCCTATTTACAGAGTAAACAATTTCATTTCATTTCCACATTCCAAATTAAATCACTTTTAGTCCCTAGGGATTAAAAATTATATATTTTAGTCCCTGTATAAGATGAATAACTAGCTCTATTTGAATAGTTTTGACACAGATCTTCTATATATATAAAAATGAAACCCGTTTTCCGTTGTCACGACATAACATGAAAACGGCTTGACCGATTTGGCTTATTTTTTTTTTTGTAGTTTTCTAATACTCTGTACAAGGTTCTTACGGAAACAAATATTAAGAAAATCTCTCAGAAAGATTGAAAAATATACATTTAATTTTGCATATTGATGATCTAGACAATCACCTATTGATCGCCACGATATCACTGCAAGGGTGTTCAAAATGAAACCCGTTTTCCGTTGTCACGACATAACATGAAAACGGCTTGACCGATTTGGCTTTTTTTTTTTTTGTAGTTTTCTAATACTCTGTACAAGGTTCTTACGGAAACAAATATTAAGAAAATCTCTCAGAAAGATTGAAAAATATACATTTAATTTTGCATATTGATGATCTAGACAATCACCTATTGATCGCCACGATATCACTGCAAGGGTGTTCAAAATGAAATTAAAATCACTCATGGATTTCATTGTTAAGCATCGCGTGTTCGGCGAGACGCGCTGTTGGATGTACTCAGTTGAGTGGCAAAAACGCGGATTGCCACATGCACATATCCTCATTTGGTTAGTTGAGAGGATAAGACCAAATGAAATTGATAATGTGATATCAGCAGAAATTCCCGATAATAATGAAGACCCACTGTTACATGAGGTTATTACAAAAAATATGATACATGGTCCATGTGGAATATTAAATCCCATTTCTCCGTGTATGGTTGAAGGAAAATGTTCAAAACGCTACCCAAAACAATTAGCAGAAACTATTACTGGAAATGATGGATATCCACTTTATCGCCGCCGATCCATTGATGACAATGGAAAGACAACAATAGTCAAAGTAAATCGACAAGACATTGAAGTTGATAATCGTTGGGTTGTTCCGTTTTCGTAGGTAGGTAGGTACGGTAGGTAAGGTAGGTAGGGTAGGTAGGTTGGTAGGTAGGTAGGGTAGGTAGGGTAGGTAGGGTAGGTAGGGTAGGTAGGGTAGGTAGGTAGGGTAGGTAGGTAAGGTAGGTAGGTAAGGAAGGTAGGGGTTGGGAGGTAGGGTAAGTTAGTTGGGTAGGTAGATATGTTGGTAGGTGTAGGGAGGTAGGTGTAAGTAAGTAGGTGTAGGTAGGCAGGTATGTAGAGTAGGTAGAGGGCAGGTAGGTAGGGTAGGTAGGTGGTGTACGTGCGCCGTAGATAAGTACTACTACCCGTGCGAAGCCGGGGCGGGCAGCTAGTATTATTATAAAAATTATATATTTTAGTCCCTGTATAAGAAGAATAACTAGCTCTATTTTAATAGTTTTGACACAGAAATTATAATACTACGTACAGATACCCAATACAGATACCCCAAATAGCCAGCTCAATAGCCAGACTTTGGGTGGTGTCATTTCTTTGTATGGGACAAAGAAATGACACCACCCAAAGTCTGGCTATTGAGCTGGCTATTTTTCTTCCTCCATTTTTTTAACAGATGGCTGCATCATCGACTCCTTTATAAAAAATAAAATAAAACGTTTATTTTCAGGCATCAAGGGCCCATAGCTTGTTAGTAATACCAAATAAAACTTAAAAATTATGTTAGTAGTAACACACACAAGTACAAAAACCAAAAACAACAATAACACATCATCCCATTGAGGAAGATTTATCAAGCCCCATGTCTGACATGTAGCTTGATAAATTTATCCATAGTAGGCCCTTCTAACCTATCTGAAAAGACCTTCAGGACGCTATATTTCCCCCCCCCACTCTACGCATCAATGATGCCACTTTCTTGCGCATGATCGCGAAATAATCGTCAGTGTGCGCATCAGCGAACATCCCTGACGCACTACAGCAACGCGGAAGCCTCAACAGCGCCCTGAAGGCATTATTGTATTGAATGCGCAGTGTGTTGTCTGCTTTTTGGGTATGATTGGCTCACAGACTGCTGGTGTTAAAAATTTGACAAAACGCCTAAAAAAGTGTTATTTTAACCGGTACTGAACAACCAGCAAACGTGCGAGCCAGCATCTTTTGTTTGTTAATTGCCAGAGACTGTAGTTCTACAACGCCATCTAGGAGTCTTGCCTAGTATCTAGTCAAGAAGTCTGTGACTAGATGTTTTTCTTCCTTTTCTTACGTTTTTTCTTCCTAGGTTTTCAATTCTTATATTTCTACGTAAAGTACGAGATAAAAAAAAAAATTGTTTGAGTTCCATAATGAAACGACTAAACGTAAGTTTAAAAGTAATGACAGGACAAATTGAGTAAAACGCCATCTATTGTATATCTAAAATGATTAACAGATAGCTAGTGAATGTTGTTGAATTGTCAAAATGAAAGCCGTTGCTGGTGTGCTACGCAATGGCACCGCAGAATGGTCCAATGAAAGACTTATTTGACATAGACAGGCTTTTTTCGATAGGAAAAGCAACAAATACCTATCTAGCTATCGCAGGTATGCTGGAAGAGATTTCTTTAGAAATAAGCATTGCCTTTGTACGTATTTTTCTGTTCCTTTCTTGTTGTCTGTATCTATATGTGTGTGCATAAATAGTTAAATAAATAAATACCGCTTTACTAATACTTAGATATATCTCTATCATGGATTACGTACTTTTTAATCAACCAACTTATTTGCTCAAAAAGGAATTCTCAATAAACTAACCCGTGAATCGAGCTCGCTAGCTGTAATGACAGTTCTGAAAGAAATCCTTCCGAACAAGTAAGAGCAAATAAAACGTTAGTGAAATAGTTGTATTTAATTGATCTTTTGCCGTGGTTCACTGGAACGTCGAACTTTTTAAGGTTCCGTACTTAAAGGGTGCCAACGGGACCCTATTACTAAGGTTCCGCTGTCCGTCCAGCCGTCCACGTCTGTTCGTTTGGCACAGGGTATCTTTTGAACCGTAATAGCCATAGGTAGACATTTGAAATTTTGAGAGTAGTTTTTAGTACAGAGTGTGTACTTACCTACCGCTATACTTTTTTTTTTTTTTTTTTTTTTTTGGTTGGGAAATCATCATATGACTTCTCCCGCTCTGGGCGGAGTGGAAGGGCGTGTCAGACTCTTACTGACTAAAACCCACCCGTGTTCCTTCAGTTGCCTGTTGCCAGGGTCCCGGTATCCCTTTCGGACTATTCCGCAACCCTGGCAGGCATAGCCGCTATACCTAATAACAAATAATAAAAATCTGTATTGTTAAATATTGTACGGTGGTACGGAACGTTGGTGTGCGTGTCTGACTCGCACTTGGCCACTTTTATTTTGAGAAAAAGTACTAACAGACATTGCTACGTTAAAAAAAAGTCTGTTAATCGAATCAGATGTCGTTATTTGCAATTAATGGAAATCATAGGTACTTTCTACTATAAATAATGAGAAGTACGTAACTATACGAAATTAGCGATAGATATCTACGGGACAGTGACAGTTCGGCCCGAGTCAACTCAACCCGAATCGTCGTTTCCTGCTATGTGTATGCGGTAAAATATGTATGAAATACTAAATATGTATACACAAAGATTCTTGTACTCTTTTTGAGTGGTCTACTGTGCATCAGGTCGGGCAATAGGCACAAAAACCTTACATTTACGGAAAAATCTAAAGCGATGTTCTCGTGCAATAACGAATAATAATCCTTTATGAAAAATAACCAGGTTTTTAATATTAGCCTATTAGATTATTATGAATAATATTAATTACAATCAAGCCTATTTGATTATTAAGGAATTTTAATCTAACTTATTTTTTTACGTATTTTAAAACTTAGAATAGTTATGATTGTACTCAATATTTACACGTACAACCAATATTTACCCGACTACGGCGAAGAAAAAAGGAGGGTTATGATTTTGACCGGTATGTATGTATGTTCATCTGTTCCCTCCTGTCTTCTAAACCACTCATCACAATTTATCAAATGAGGTATCGTTGGAAGCGTCTTGATCGTCCGCTGGTTATAGGCTACGTGACGTCACATTAAATTGAAAATGGCGCCTTCCAGAGGACAAAAAAATATTGTTTAATCGTACCATGTTGGGTGTCAAATGAAAGGGCTTAATGAGCACATTTCAAATTATATATATATTATAACCCCAAAAGTCACACGTAATCTGTTCGATTTTTGCCCTAACACGTGTGACTCCGGATTTTTAATTTGTCCGTCTGTGGTGTCTTGTTTATACCTTTTTAGTCGTAGTTGGGTTTTAGTTTTTATTACTTCTTTTTTTTAGTTCACTAGTTAGCGATATTTCATTTTCATACAGTTATATTGCCAAATTAATCAAAGCACCGAAATATTTTAATTAAGTTCAATAAAGTCTTCTAAAGTCAGTATGTATGTATTTATGTATGTATTGTATAGCATATATATTATCGTATATTGTATCTATTGGTAAGTTACCTACTTATTATTTTGCACCAATGACAACCCCATTTTTGATGTCCACGCAATCACTGTCCATTCTAAGGTTGCCTGAAAGAGATCGCAGAAAGCGATAAGGCATGTTTTTGCATTGTATGTTTTGTAGTGTTCAATTTATTTATTTTCGCTATGTATTTTCTGGTGTACAATAAAGTATATATAAATAAATAAACTAAAATAAATAAATAAAATAAATAAAAAAACTGCCAGAAGAAGTACAAACGTTATACAAAGAGAATTCGAAAAGTTATAAGTACACATCCAAACGTTTCCTTACACAAAATTTCTCCTAATGTATGTATGTATTAATGTACGATAAGTAACATTTTTGTAAAATTCATTTGAACGGCTCGCCACACACGGATAAACCTTGAGAGGTTTTCGTTGTGAGGCTAAAACCAAAATGTATTAAGTTAAGTGTTTTAGAAAAAAAAAAAATGACAGCTATTTGCGACGTTGACCTCTTTCAGGGGGCCATTAGTCTACTAATTTACAAACGTGTCAGTGATCTCACAATGATCAGTTTTTGACAGATTTTATTTACAAACGTGTCAGTGATCTCAAAATGATCAGTTATTGACAAATTTTATCTGTAAAAAACTGTCGTAGACTTGGCCCCCTGCATGCACGCTCATAAGTTATGGGAAATATCTAAGTACCCCTCAGGTGTTTCTAATATTCATCTAATTTACTCTACTAATTATAATGGAGGTTAATTAGTTGATACACGAGCACATAAATCCTTGATTATCAATTACTGAATTCACTTCATTTTGCATGACATTCGGTGCCGTATGATTATAATATTAATAAGGAAGGGAAGGATAATATAATTGAAATTAAATTAACTCCTGTGCTAAGCTAATCGAGGATATGTTCTACATGTTTGCTCATCAAATTAGATGACATGAGAGATACCAACTGGAATTAATTGCGTAATGCATGTCGGTCAGAATTTGCATCGGTTTGAAACAAATGTATAATCCATCACTACATATTATAAAACAAAGTCCTCCTCCGCGTCTGTCTGTCTGTCTGTTCGCGATAAACTCAAAAACTACTGCACCGATTTTTATGCTGTTTTCACCTATGGATAGAGTGGTTCTCGAGGAAGGTTTTAGTAATATAATTTGTCAAGCGGGCGGGCTTGCTTCATAAGTTCGAAAAAGAACTGCTCGACAACGTAAATAACGAACTTATGAAGAAATGGGTTACAAAGACATTTGTTTCGAACCGATTCCAATTCTGATTGATCGTGTATTACGCGATTAGGGCGCTGTAGTGATGTTGGTTCCATGTTATACGTGCTCTAATAATACCTACACATCTCTCCAGAGTGCTGGCGGAAATATAGACGCTACCAGTGGCGAAAGCACCATAGAACACGATTCCTACCGGCTTCCCTTTGGAGGTTCGCATCAGCAAGTCTACTGCTATTGAAAAATGGCACAGTCAATAACGTCTACTATTGCCAAAAATATAGTTACACTACTACTACTATTTAATTTACCATAACATTCAAACAACAAAAACGCCTATTTCTACCTTTGAATTACAACAAAAACCAAAAGTTCGCCAAAACGGCAGAATCGGGAACTAAAAATTCATACAATGGTGATCCCGTTATGACGTCACTTTAGGTCACGTGGCACCGCTCGATAAGGACGAGAGCAAGCCGGTGTACGATAGAGACAGATATAGAAAAATGCGTCAGCGAGAACGAGATAGAGGAATATTGCACATTTTATTTAGTTTTCACCTGTTCACGTGTTTTTTTATTGGATTCTTTATATACCTTTAATAATTTTAAAATAATATTTGAGTTTATTTCTGTTTTTTTTTTTTAAGTTATCTGTTTAAGCGTCTGTTTGGTTCTGCTACTTGGCGATAGATGGTGTTAAATAAAAAAAGTTAAGGAAAGTCTTTAATTAATGTTTACTTTATTAATAAGTAGCTAAGTTCAGACAGGCACCGCTTCGGCTTCGCTCTCATAAAAATTGACCCCTCGCCGCTGGACGCTACTGACAGTGCAACACTATACTCCATTTGAAATAAGATTAGATAGGTATTTAAATAAAACCTTTTTTAACGTCCGTTCAACCGATTTTGACTTCTATTGCGTTAGTGGCAAATGGCAGCTGCAGTAGACATTTGGTATCGTGTAACCTTTTTTGCTTTTAATGCCATCCTTATGTTTACGGTATAGAAGTCAAAATCGATTGAAAGGACTGTAAAAAGGTTTGTTTAAATGTCTAATCTTATTTCAAATGGAGTATAGTTGCTACGTTCTATTTTAAAGCAATTTAGATAACTATCAAGAAGATGCGTTTCTTGCGGCGCATGTGTGGTGATTGTGAATGATAGGCTAAGGAATGATGCGATAAGCCAATGGTGCTGTTTAAAAGAATATATAGTGACAAGAATTTAAAAGAGTGTGCTTGGATGGTTTTTTCATGTTGAGAGGATGAATGAAAGGCGACTAAAAATATGTATTTGGAAGACAGATGTGGGTGGTGTTGGTTGTGCTTTTTGGTTATGTTCTTCAGAAAGGACATGGTGCGTAGTACTCGCAACTGGCGTGCGTATAAGACCAGAGGCCCTAGACAAGTGACATTCTATCAGCGATAACCATGATGGAAAAGGCAAAAATGTATAGGACTGACATAAGCTATCGAAAAGCTTATGTCAATCCTGTTGAAAGTCGTTGTAGAAATACGAAACGCTTTCGAAGCGATTGTCACTTGTCTAGGCCCTCTGAGGCCCTATACAAAGTTACATTCTATCAGCGATAACGATGATGGAAAAGGCAAAAATGTATAGGACTGACATAAGCTATCGAAAAGCTTATGTCAATCCTGTTGAAAGTCGTTGTAGAAATACGAAACGCTTTCGAAGCGATTGTCACTTGTCTAGGCCCTCTGAGGCCCTATACAAAGTTACATTCTATCAGCGATAACGATGATGGAAAAGGTAAAAATGTATAGGACTGACATAAGCTATCGAAAAGCTTATGTCAATCCTGTTGAAAGTCGTTGTAGAAATACGAAACGCTTTCGAAGCGATTGTCACTTGTCTAGGCCCTCTGAGGCCCTATACAAAGTTACATTCTATCAGCGATAACGATGATGGAAAAGGCAAAAATGTATAGGACTGACATAAGCTATCGAAAAGCTTATGTCAATCCTGTTGAAAGTCGTTGTAGAAATACGAAACGCTTTCGAAGCGATTGTCACTTGTCTAGGCCCTCTGAGGCCCTATACAAAGTTACATTCTATCAGCGATAACGATGATGGAAAAGGCAAAAATGTATAGGACTGACATAAGCTATCGAAAAGCTTATGTCAATCCTGTTGAAAGTCGTTGTAGAAATACGAAACGCTTTCGAAGCGATTGTCACTTGTCTAGACCCTCTGAGGCCCTATACAAAGTGACATTCTATCAGCGATAACCATGATGGAAAAGGCAAAAATGTATAGGACTGACATAAGCTATCGAAAAGCTTATGTCAATCCTGTTGAAAGTCGTTGTAGAAATACGAAACGCTTTCGAAGCGATTGTCACTTGTCTAGGCCCTCTGAGGCCCTATACAAAGTTACATTCTATCAGCGATAACGATGATGGAAAAGGCAAAAATGTATAGGACTGACATAAGCTATCGAAAAGCTTATGTCAATCCTGTTGAAAGTCGTTGTAGAAATACGAAACGCTTTCGAAGCGATTGTCACTTGTCTAGGCCCTCTGAGGCCCTATACAAAGTTACATTCTATCAGCGATAACGATGATGGAAAAGGTAAAAATGTATAGGACTGACATAAGCTATCGAAAAGCTTATGTCAATCCTGTTGAAAGTCGTTGTAGAAATACGAAACGCTTTCGAAGCGATTGTCACTTGTCTAGGCCCTCTGAGGCCCTATACAAAGTTACATTCTATCAGCGATAACGATGATGGAAAAGGCAAAAATGTATAGGACTGACATAAGCTATCGAAAAGCTTATGTCAATCCTGTTGAAAGTCGTTGTAGAAATACGAAACGCTTTCGAAGCGATTGTCACTTGTCTAGGCCCTCTGAGGCCCTATACAAAGTTACATTCTATCAGCGATAACGATGATGGAAAAGGCAAAAATGTATAGGACTGACATAAGCTATCGAAAAGCTTATGTCAATCCTGTTGAAAGTCGTTGTAGAAATACGAAACGCTTTCGAAGCGATTGTCACTTGTCTAGACCCTCTGAGGCCCTATACAAAGTTACATTCTATCAGCGATAACGATGATGGAAAAGACAAAAATGTATAGGACTGACATAAGCTATCGAAAAGCTTATGTCAATCCTGTTGAAAGTCGTTGTAGAAATACGAAACGCTTTCGAAGCGATTGTCACTTGTCCATCGTAGCAGGTGGCTTTCTGTAGTTTCTGCCTCCCCAGATGAACTCCCCTTCTTCCCCAGGGAAGAAGGCGTGAGTTTATAATGTAAGATAAGATATCAGATTTCCTTGTGTGATTTTTTTCTGTATGTGTATGCTAAGAATATGAATTTGATCTTTTACGGCGTAACAGTCTTCTAGTTATCCAACTTTGACCTACAGTTCCTAAGCTAGGACTGTAGAAGCCTTCACTTTGATTGGTTTCCGCCATGTCTCAGGGGATTTGCCGACGTTATAGGGATACGGACGGAAGTGAACAAGCCGTAGGAAATAATGTATCTTGTCGGAGTATTTATTTGTCTAGATAGTGTAGTATAGATCTTCTACCTACACCATTGTGTTAGTTAGGTAAATGAGCCTTTTTACCCGACTACGGCGAAGCAAAAAGGAAGGTTATGATTTTGATTATGTATGTATGTACCTATGTTCATGTTCCCTCCCTCATAACTTTTAAACTACTCATCATAATTTGACAAATGAGGTATCGTTGGAAGCGTCTTGATCGTCCGCTGGTTATAAGCTATGTGACATACTACATCACATTAAATTGAATATGGCGCCCTCTAGAGGACATAAAGTCATGATTTTTTTTTTGTGACGCCCTTTTGGGTATCTAATGGAAGGGCTTGAATAGCACATTTCAAATAGATATATATGTTATAACCCCAAGAAATTGTAAATAAAAATAAAAGTTATAAAACTAAAACCAAACTACGAAATTACAAATATGGTTTTAGCTTTTATAACGTTTATTATTATATCTATTCAAGATTTAGCTCAGGAAAAGCGAACATTATAAGAAAAATAACATTTTGATAGTATAATGACACTGAAATCCAAAGGAATATTTTTTTTAGATTTTTTCTATTCCTTTGCCTCACTATCAAAGTGAAGCCTTCTACTATCGTGTTAGGTTGGTTACTTATTTGACGCTAATGACGTGGGCGTCGCGAAAGGAAAGAATTTCTCTTTGATTTCTTCAACCTCTTTTTCGTCATTCGTAAGAAGTGTTTTTATGTTTTTTTTGAAGTGAAAATTTCTTTATGCGGTTTGATAGATTTTGTTAGCGGAAAATCTTATGGGTTCGCACCAATATGCTCAAGTTAACAGTATACTACAAGTATACTGTTAACTTGCTAAGGAAACATTTTTTTTTTGGTTGGGAAATTATCAAATAACTTGCGTGTGCGCGTGTCAGACTGTTACTGACTAAAACCCTCCCGTGTTCCTTCAGTTGCATGACGATTACTTGACGAAACCATGAAATGCCAAAGGTAGTATATTGTTATGTATTCACATTATAACAATGAGTAACATTAATGAGGTCTGTAGTGTATCTACTTATTAGATATGTAAACACTATCTCATGCACGTCAGCAGTGAGGTCGCTGTCACTAATGTCAACTGTCAGTTCACCACGAATGGCGGGAAATTGTTTAAAGTGAAGCGTGCCTGCACGAGAGGCTGGTTGTGGTGACGAGCCAGTGTAGTGTAGCTTAAATACGGGATTAACATGATTCTACAAGCACTACTTACTTTATTTCATTATATTTTGAATATTAGTTATTGCCCACGATTTCGTCCGCGCTAAATTATCGCCTAGCCGCGCTGTTACTTCATTTTCGCTTAGCGTTCCGTCTAACGTTTTTTAACTTTTTGCTCAGCTCTTAAGGGTCGTAGCGTGATGTTAAACTAAGAATTGGGGTACCAAATACAAAATATATTTTGAAATCCGATTGGTAGTTCCAAATATTACCGCGGTCAAACAAACTCTTCAGCGTTATTAAATTTTGAATATTTACACAAAAAAACGAATAATCTGCCATCGATATTTTTCTATCAAACGATGTAACAATGTTGTGTCTTTGGGTTCGTTGCCATCGTTGCCATGGTTACCACTTTGTTGCGACTAGTTTTTTTATTTTGATACCTGTTCAGGAGAACCTGCTCAATTATTTGGAGACTACTTTACTCACCTTTACCTATTATAGATATTACTGATTATTCCAGATTCGAATGACCGCAATCGTTCAGCCTAATTGACTACAGCAAACGCGACTTTCAACAAAACAATTTCTGAGAAAACTACACGGCGAACAATGCGGCGGCGTCGCGTCCCGCGACAAGTCACGCCAGTATGTCTTTACAGTTTGGTCCTAATATACCTACTGGCTCAGACCAAATAAAAAACCAAGACATAGCGCTGCGAACAATACAGTCATCATAATCATCCTATAACGTTCCCACTGCTCGGACACTGGCCTCCTCTCTGTGAGAGGGAGCGGGTCGTAATTCACCACGCGGGCCCAGTGCGGGTTGGTAGATGTCACATGTCTTCGAATTTTTGGTTCTAGGACATGCCGGTTTCCTCACGATGTTTTCCTTCAAAGCAGAGCCTTTCCTTGAGAGCAGTGGTGTTGAAATAATTGTTTTAACAATACAGTGAAGCATGCCAAAACTTCACCTCCGATCCTCACGCTCATACGCACACATTTACAATCAAACTGCACCTCACTAGGTGCACACATGTTTACGAAACCGGTGCTCCGTCTTCTGGGTCAACATTCAAACAAACCTTGGCTTAGTTAAAGCCAATACGCAGATAAGTAGAAAAAGAGTTCCCTCACCTCCTATGACGAGGCAGCGCAGCACTAAGGTGTCTCCATCGTGGTAGGGACCCACTCTGCCGACCACCTTGTTGCTCATCTCGTCCATGAAGAACGGTGGGCTTGGGAGCACTGCAAAGACAAAATGAATATAGTTAAAATATTTAAAAAATGCACTGGTTTCTACGAAATTATATAATCTGGATTGGAATTTTTTAAGTGAAAACTTCTTTAGGTGCGTTGAAATTTTTTTGGTAGGGGGTAAATCGTGCTTTAATAAAGAATGTAGATGGCGCTAATACCAGTTTTAAGTGACTGCCTATTTAAAAAAAAAATACATGTCAGTGTTTTCTAAAAATACATCCCGTACGTAATCCGATTTGCAACTGTTGAGGATGATCTTTTAAAATGAATTAAGGGGATGCGCTAAGGTAGCTCGCGAAATTCATTTTTTTTTACGTTTTTTGCAATTTACAGGTCAGTATCAGGTTATGTGTTAAATATGATTCGCGACCGTAACAAATATGGCTTTACAGAATTAGAATCAGCAATACAACTCTCTAAGTTCATACAAGTGTATTGAATGACTATTTCAGGAGGTTATGACATTTGGCAGTTATTCTTACATAGGGAGCTCCTATATAAATAAAAATAATTAATAAAACAATTAAAAAACACGACTGCCCTGCTAAAAAACGAACTAAAAAGTAAAAAACAAGTTGATAAAATTGTCATTGCAGTCGGGGGACCGTTCTATGGAACTCTTTTTAATCTAAGAGGTCCCCCGACTGCAATGACAATTTTATCAACTTGTTTTTTACTTTTTAGTTCGTTTTTTAGCAGGGCAGTCGTGTTTTTTAATTTTTTAATTAATTATTTCTATTCTATACATTTTAGTGACAAGTATGTATTATTATTTTGTAGTTTACTATCTTATACTTTTCTCATTACGTTCAACAAGAAAATTCAACAACGTACCTAGGTGTTGTGCTTTTAAAATGATAAAATAGTTGAGATATGAAACTGGTAATTATATACCAGGGGTTTGCACATCTTGAGTGCAAATTAAAGTCGGCAAAATGCAGCGGTAGCTCCATTTCAGTGGTGAGAAATATGATACTTTCAGTACCTAGCTGAAATTATTTTGAGGATAAAGTTGCATAGACAAAGGATGACGTTATCTTAATCCTAATTCTAACTATATACCTATCCTAACTAATATTATAAATGCGAAAGTTAGTTCGTTTATTTGTTTGTCACGCTTTCACGCTAAAACGGGAACGGATTTAGATGAAATTTGGCACATGGGGTAGACCATAACCTGGAATAGGACATAGGATACTTTTTATCCCGATATTCCCATGAGATCGAGACTTACGCGGGTGAAACCGCTGGCCGCAGCTATTACTATCATGAATGCGAAAGTGAGTTTGTTTGTCACGCTTTCACGCAAAAACGGCTGAACGGATTTAGATGAAATTTGGCACATTGGTAGACCATAACCTAGAATACTTTTATTCCGATATTCCCACGGGATCGAGACTTATTCGAGGCGCAGCTAGTAATTTTTATTATTAGTATATTACTGTATTTATGCGGCATGTACCTTCCCCGTTGCTTTCGTGGTCGCAAGCGCGACCACTGAGCGTGGGCTCCTGCGTTCGATTCCCCGGTCGGGCAAAGTGTTATTGACTTACCTATTCCATTAGGAATTTCAGTAGCAGAAGTTCCAAACTCCGGAAGTTTGGAAGTTGGTGGTGTGCCACGCCCGTACCTCAGATATCACGCAAAGCCGTTGGTCCTGCGCCTGATCTCTTCCCGGTCGGATTGCCGTCCCATCGGACTAAGAGAGAAGAGGAACAGAGCGTGGACCTGTGTTTGCGCACACACTTGTGTACTATAATAATCTCCTGCATAACTCGATAATCTGCGTTGACATTGGCCACCGTGACCGAAATCGGTCGGATGGATATTAGGCATAAGTTGGCATAACTTATGCCTAATATCCATCCGACCGATTTACCTTGCGGTCGAGAAAGTTATAAGCAGTATGGAGGCATCTACATCGCCACATGCACACTACGCATCACACTGACGTCATGGAAAACGCGTCCTGCATCGCGCAAGCAGAGTTTACCGCGCGACTGGTATATATACAACGTCCCGACAGCAACCGTAAGTCAGTAGCCCACACAACACTTGTCTGGTCAGAGGATCCTCCCCTTTCTGTAGAGGATGAGTGAACTTTACACCCGGTTCCTCGTACCTATAGTAGTATTATTAATGTTCGAAAATTCTCCATAGGTAGGTAGTTAGGCTAATTAGGAAGTCCCAAAAGGAGATAATATGTCCGATTAATGGCACTAAAGCCTAGCTCTTATTACACGATGGGGCTTTCATATCGTCACACTGATTTATGTTTTTGGGAGTTGGTAAGATAAATTGATTGTGCCAAACTTAAAGCTCTAAAAATGTATGGTTAATCTGAAGCTTATTACTGTTTGTAACTTTACTAAACGGGGATGCGTTAAAGTATTCCGCGAAATTCAAATTTTCTTACGCTTTTTGCAGTTTGCAGGTCACGGTCAAGTGGTCGGTTAATTAAAATTTGATTCGCGACCGTAACAATATGGCTTTACTGAACTAGAATCATTAGAATCAGCAATACAACTCCTTAAGTTCATATAAGTGCCAAATGTCATGATTTCATGAAAATAATAGTCATTCAATACACTTATATGAGCTTAGAGAGTTGTATTGCTGATTCTAATGTTTATACTTCTGTAAATCCATATTTGTTACGGTCGCGAATCATATTTTAATCAACATATAACCTGATACTGACATACAAATTGCAAAAAACGTAAAAAAAATGCAAAAAACTTAAGAAAATGTGAATTTCTACGGGCTACCCTGAAGCTTTCGCCATAAGAAGGACCTCCTTCACATCGCCTGCTAAGACATAGATACTACCTAACAGATAAATACAATCATTTAAATTAATTGTTAAGCAAATTGAGACACCAAGTCAATTTGCCGTGTTATAGCCATTTCATACGACCTGTTACTGGGTTGTGGAGGTCAGATAAGCTGTCGCTCCATGTAAAATACTGGTATTCAACTGCATCCGGTTAGACTGGAAGGCCCCAACATAGTTGAAGTAGTAGTAGTAGTTAAAAAGACAATTGAAATTAGAATATACAGACAATTTAAGTTGGTAGTTAATTACTAAATTCATTTTCCTGACTTTACAATAAAGGAAACAAAAGTTCGAAATTATCTGCCAAGGGTGTAGGTGGGGGACCGTTCTGTGGAACTCTTTTTAATCTAAGAGGTCCCCCGACTGCAATGACAATTTTATCAACTTGTTTTTTACTTTTTAGTTCGTTTTTTAGCAGGGCAGTCGTGTTTTTTAATTTTTTAATTAATTATTTCTATTCTATACATTTTAGTGACAAGTATGTATTATTATTTTGTAGTTTAGGTACATTTTTGTTTACCGCTATTAATAGTTGGCGTTGTGTTAATATTAACATTTTTTTTTAAATTACTTGCTTAAGTATTGGTACCTACTGTGTGATTATGAATGAATTCTAATAATAAATCAATCATCTACCAAACCATTCACTCAATTAGACATTTGCAGTGTTACTCAAGTCTGATTATCGTTTGCAGCCAAAGATGAAATGTTTTTTTATTATTTATTTCTTTATTTGCATGTACACCCTACCTATGTAAAATTTATGCCAATAAATTATATAGTTTTGGAATGTGCTCATCAAGGCCTTCAATTAGATACCCATATAGTAAATAACTGAAGATTTTTTTTCACATTTTAAAATGGAGCCATACTGCCGCCACATTGATTTTTTCAACAAAAAAAAACATGGCCTTTGTCACTCGGGATAATGTAAAGATTCTAACGATACCCCATACATCCAAATCCGTTCAGGTATTTTAAAGTTATGGTGGAATAAAGAAACATACATACATACATGAACCCTGAAAACATTACACTCCTTTTTGGGCAGTTGTGTAAAAACAGGGAACACGCCGTGACAATAAACACAGAAGACAGTAATTGACATTTATTTCAAGATACCGTATTCAAATGTAGCTAACTTAATATTCTAAGGTAAAAAACAACCGTGAGTAATATTTGGTATTACCCTCGTACCTGACGACGCCCATGGGAACCAATAGAATGGTTCAATTCCTTCTATTTTGGGAACCACACACCTCCGTCTTCATACCCTAGTGAATTAAGATTAACGGAAATACATAAAGTAATGTTTTAACACGTTAGTCCTAAATTTACGGAAGTTGACTTTGATACTGCCTCCGAGTAAATTCCGGTTAACTTAATAAGTACTTGGCAGGGTGTAGGCCCCACTCGCCCCTTGAATCTTGCCCCTTTAATTAAAATGTCCCACTCGCCCCGTTTTGTAATATTTTTTGTGTACTGACTCGCCCCTTACTAAGGGGCGAGTGAAAAATTATATTTATATAATTATTTTGATGTACCGACTCGCCCCTTGCGGCATTTCCTTTGAAATTTAACCAAAAAAGGTACAGTCAGACATGCACACATTATGAATAACGCTATATTTGATTACTTTAATAACTCTATTTGTAATCTCACCAACTCGTGACACTTGTGATAGTTGTTGCTACCTGGCTTACCTATAATAACAAAAGGAACCTTTTTCATAGGTCCAATAAACAAAACGTTTGGTAAAATATGTTACCCGTTGAGAAAATCGTAAGAGAGTCGAATATATTATGAATGCTTTCTCTTTCTATGTTCGTATTATAATGTGGAAGGGATGCGTTTTGCGATATTTGCTAATTAGTTTATTTCCAAGTGTAACTAAACATGAATTTATGCAAGCCTAGTACTATTTTGTTAGTTATAAACTATTTGAGTGCCTTTCATTCAAATCTTATTATGGGGATAATACTAGTGATGATTGTAATACTATCTTGAATTCATGCAATCCTAGTACTTTTTGTTAGGTATAAACTATTTTTAATATTGGGATAATACTAATGATGATAAGTAATATTATCTTGAATTCATGCAAACCTAGTACTTTTTGTTAGGTTTTGATTGAAGTTTTAAGAAAACAATATTTATTTTAATATTTAAAAACTTAAGAGTGCTGACTGTACTTTTTAACCCCCGACTGAAAAAGAGGGGTGTTATAAGTTTAACGTGTGTATCTGTGTATCTGTGTATCTGTGTGTCTGTCTGTTCCATCGTAGCTGCCAAACCGCTGAACCGATTTTGATTTTTTTTGTTTTGTTTGAAAGGTGACTTAATCGAGAGTGTTCTTAGCTATTATTCAAGAAAATCGGTTCAGCCATTTGAAGATTATCAGCTCTTTTCTAGTTGATGAATGGATGTGAGCATCTTTCACAGGTCTAATCGATTGGAAATTTAGAATTCTGTTATTTCAATGATATTAGAAGAATATAGTAACCTTGAACTGATGCTGCAGCATCACCTGGATGCAGGATACCCAACTCCCACCAACTTACAGCAGAGGTATCGTGTTTGGGCTCATTGGAAAGGTCTCAAAAATAGATTACAGATGGATGGTGATCAGGGTCTGATGATGGAGTAGAAAAGAGAAATGAGACTAAATTAGAAACTAGCTTCACTGTGGCAAAAGTACGTACAGCTACGCAGATATCGGCGAGCCGCGGGTTGATCATAGCGTTTGTACTAGTAATATAATATGAAATTTAAAAAGCTGGAAATAAAAGGTAAATTAAAAATTTAAAAAACCCCCGACAAAAACAAAGCATTTAAAAAGTAAACAAATAATATGTATTGGCCCTTTAAGTTTAATATAAAAGTTGTAGGTAATATTTTGATCCAAGCGTCGTCGCGTCGGGGGACGGCTAATGAAAACGCCAACATACACTAGGAATAATGAATATATGCTATTGTAGAAAGGATAGCTGCTGTTAATTTCCTATTTTCATGAGCCGTCCCCCGACGCGACGACGCTTGGATCAAAATATTACCTACAACTTTTATATTAAACTTAAAGGGCCAATACATATTATTTGTTTACTTTTTAAATGCTTTGTTTTTGTCGGGGGTTTTTTAAATTTTTAATTTACCTTTTATAACCTACTAACAATCGGGGGCGACTGGGGCCATCTAATATTGAAAGGGGCGAGTGGGTACACTTAGGTAATTAGGGGCAAGATCCAAGGGGCGAGCGGGGCCTACACCCTTGGCAGATAATTTCGAACTTTTGTTTCCGTTATTGTGAAGTCAGGAAAATGAATTTAGTAATTAACTACCAACTTAAATTGTCTGTATATTCTAATTTAAACTGTCCTTTTAACTACTACTACTACTTCAACTATGTTGGGGCCTTCCAGTCTAACCGGATGCAGTTGAATACCAGTATTTTACATGGAGCGACAGCTTATCTGACCTCCACAACCCAGTAACAGGTCGTATGAAATGGCTATAACAGGGCAAATTGACTTGGTGTCTCAATTTGCTTAACAATTAATTTAAATGATTGTATTTATCTGTTAGGTAGTATCTATGTCTTAGCAGGCGATGTGAAGGAGGTACTTCTTATGGCGAAAGCTTCAGAGTAGCCCGTAGAAATTCACATTTTCTTACTTTTTTTGCATTTTTTTTTAGTTTTTTGCAATTTGTAGGTCAGTATCAGGTTATATTTTGATTAAAATATGATTAGCGACCGTAACAAATATGGATTTACAGAAGTATAAACATTAGAATCAGCAATACAACTTTCTAAGCTCATATAAGTGCATTGAATGACTATTATTTTCATGAAATCATGACATTTGGCACTTATATGAACTTAAGGAGTTGTATTGCTGATTCTAATGATTCTAGTTCAGTAAAGCCATATTGTTACGGTCGCGAATCAAATTTTGATTAACCGACCACTTGACCGTGACCTGCAAACTGCAAAAAAGGTAAGAACATTTGAATTTCGCGGAATACTTTAACGCATCCCCGTTTAGTAAAGTTACAAACAGTATATAATAAGCTTCAGATTAAAACCATACATTTTTAGAGCTTTAAGTTTGGCACAATCAATTTATCTTACCACCACAATCAATTTTTCTCCCAAAAACATAAATCAGTGTGACGATATGAAAGCCCCATCGTGTAATAAGAGCTGGGCTTTAGTGCCATTAATCGGACATATTATCTCCTTTTGGGACTTCCTAATTAGCCTAACTACCTACCTACGGAGAATTTTCGAACATTAATAATACTACTATAGGTACGAGGAACAGGGTGTAAAGTTCAGTCATCCTCTACAGAAAGGGGAGGATCCACTGACCAGACAGGTGCTGTGTGGGCTACTGACTTACGATTGCTGTCGGGACGTTGTATATATACCAGTCGCGCGGTAAACTCTGCTTGCGCGATGCAGGACGCGTTTTCCATGACGTCAGTGTGATGCGTAGTGCGCATGTGGCGATGTAGATGCCTCCATACTGCTTATAACTTTCTCGACCGCAAGGTAAATCGGTCGGATGGATATTAGGCATAAGTTATGCCAACTTATGCCTAATATCCATCCGACCGATTTCGGTCACGGTGGCCAATGTCAACGCAGATTATCGAGTTATGCAGGAGATTATTATAGTACACAAGTGTGTGCGCAAACACAGGTCCACGCTCTGTTCCTCTTCTCTCTTAGTCCGATGGGACGGCAATCCGACCGGGAAGAGATCAGGCGCAGGACCAACGGCTTTGCGTGATTTCTGAGGTACGGGCGTGGCACACCACCAACTTCCAAACTTCCGGAGTTTGGAACTTCTGCTACTGAAATTCCTAATGGAATAGGTAAGTCAATAACACTTTGCCCGACCGGGGAATCGAACGCAGGAGCCCACGCTCAGTGGTCGCGCTTGCGACCACGAAAGCAACGGGGAAGGTACATGCCGCATAAATACAGTAATATACTAATAATAAAAATTACTAGCTGCGCCTCGCGTAAGTCTCGATCCCGTGGGAATATCGGAATAAAAGTATTCTAGGTTATGGTCTACCAATGTGCCAAATTTCATCTAAATCCGTTCAGCCGTTTTTGCGTGAAAGCGTGACAAACAAACTCACTTTCGCATTCATGATAGTAATAGCTGCGGCCAGCGGTTTCACCCGCGTAAGTCTCGATCTCATGGGAATATCGGGATAAAAAGTATCCTATGTCCTATTCCAGGTTATGGTCTACCCCATGTGCCAAATTTCATCTAAATCCGTTCCCGTTTTAGCGTGAAAGCGTGACAAACAAATAAACGAACTAACTTTCGCATTTATAATATTAGTTAGGATAGGTATATAGTTAGAATTAGGATTAAGATAACGTCATCCTTTGTCTATGCAACTTTATCCTCAAAATAATTTCAGCTAGGTACTGAAAGTATCATATTTCTCACCACTGAAATGGAGCTACCGCTGCATTTTGCCGACTTTAATTTGCACTCAAGATGTGCAAACCCCTGGTATATAATTACCAGTTTCATATCTCAACTATTTTATCATTTTAAAAACACAACACCTAGGTACGTTGTTGAATTTTCTTGTTGAACGTAATGAGAAAAGTATAAGATAGTGACGAATCACGAAGACGCGCCCCAGTCCGCTCCGCTCCGTACTAAATTACAGCTTACAGAACGGTAATCGAGGAGCGGGGCGCGACTTCGTGGATGTCACTATCTGTAATAATATTTAGCCCTATTAGAATAGTTTGAATATGAGTAGTTAAATTAATGAGTACACAAACAAATTATAATGACTGTATCTACAGTAATACACAACAGTGAAAAATTTAAGTAATAAAAACTAAAACCCAACTACGACTAAAAATGTATAAACAAGACACCACAGACAGACAAATTAAAAATCCGGAGTCACACGTGTTAGGGCATAAATCGAACAGATTACGTGTGACTCCGGATTTTTAATTTGTCTGTCTGTGGTGTCTTGTTAATACATTTTCAGTTAGTTTAATGTGACGTCACATAGCCTATAACCAGCGGACGATCAAGACGCTTCCAACGATACCTTACTTGTCAAATTGTTATGAGACGTTTAGAAGATATGAGGGAACAGATGAACATACATACATACATAGCGGTCAAAATCATAACTCTCCTTTTTTCTTCACCGTAGTCGGGTAAAATGAAAATGGTATGTTCGGAATAATTATGATGCAATTGATATCGGTCGTTTTAAAAGTAAGAACATTTAGTTTAAAAAAAAGTGATTACAATATAGATATTTCGTAGCTTTGTCATTTCTTTTTCATGGTCGCTTTTAATTAAAGTGTTTTCGTAGTATTTTTGCTCTTTTCAATACAAAAAGAAGTTAATTTAATCCCGTTTCTACAAATTAAATGGATTGCGGTTTCATTGCATGTCATATGTTAAATACAGATGCACAGCAGCTTTAAGGCTCCCACAAACAGGCGCGACGCGACTTTAACAAATCAATTTCTGAGAAAACTTCACGGCGAACAATGCGGCGGCGCGGCGTAGCGTCGCGCGACAAGTCGCGCCAGTATGGAAGAGCCTTTAAGCGCAGAACACACTTGGAACGAAGCGAAGTTCCGTTTAGCTTCGCTCATGTAGCTACATCGCCTTTTCATACTTCGGTTCATACCGTGAACTATAAAAAAAAAAAAATATAGTCCTCCTGACCGTATTTTCGGCCACGGCGGCCAATCTCGCCTTCGGCGCGGGAGTTACTATAGTGCACAAGTGTGTGCGCAGACACAGGTGCACTCTCTCTTCCCTCACTCTCATAGTCCGATGGGACGGCAATCCGACATGACCGGAGAGAGATCAGGCAAAGGAACAACAGCTTAAAGCTTAAAGGCTTTGTCGACAAAGGTACCGCTGCCTGTCACGCCTGCGATATCGCTCCTGTTTGCACGAGCCTTTACGTGCTTTCCGAGACACGGGGGTATCGCACCGCCAACTTCCAAACTCCGGGCTGTTACTACGAATTTCCAAATTGAAAAACCCAATAACACTTTGCCCGACCCGGGAATCGAACCCAAGACCCCACACTCAGCAGTCGCGCTTGCGACCACGAGACCAACGGGGCAGTTGCATAAAACGAAGTATATGAAAGGCGGTAGCTACATGAGCGAAGCTAAACGAACTTCGCTTCGGTCCCAGAGTGAGGCCTGCGCTTTAGCTAGGTACCTGCCATATTTGTCCCACCCACATCGAATTTCAATCGACTCGTATGATACCCACAGGCATACTAGAGTTGACATTAACTTTACATATTTCCCTTACATTACATTTTCTCCAAAAATGATTTCAATATACGCATTTATTATTAATAGATACCCAATAAGTACGTCATATCCTGTACCCCACCTTCCGGAAGACATAAGGTTTATCTTGAATATTATGATGGTTTATTCCTTTGTGATTGCCGAACAGGGGATATCTTTGAAATCTTTTTTTATAAACAGGACTAATGTATCTCATTGTTCTATTTTGTAGGGTGACCCGATTAACTTTTGATCCGGGATAAAGTAATATTTGGAAAGGGATAGGGGTCGGCTTTTTGGGTTCTTTGAAATACCGTGGGTGGATCGTAATTTATTTATTATTTTTATGTGAATTGTGGAACCTAAAAAAATATGTAAGCAGTAGATAGGCTATCGATCGCTAGGATATCGATCAATAGACATGTAAATACTATTTACATGTCTGAACTGTAACAATACTAAAATGAAACAATACTAAAATGTGACAATACCAAAATGTGTGTATGTATGTGCTATGTAGCTTATAGAAACTGAAACAATACTAAAATGTGTGTATGTATGTGCTATGTAGCTTATAGCGATATTCACAGCTTATTGATGAGTTTAGGAAATATTAAACGTATGTAGATTTAGGTATGCACCTATATCTACATATTTCATTTTTCCTACTCTTACACTAAGCAAAAAATAATTGTTGGTGAGGATTGTAAGATCAAAATACTTATTTATTCGTAGGTACCTATACAGGGTTATTGGTAAAACACGAACAACCTCTTAAGGAGTCATTGTACTTATCATTATGAACAACTTTTACTATGGGTACAAATATGAAATCGCGAAAAAAAAACAACTGTTCCGTACATTTATGTTCGCATAACTCGTCAAAATGTACGGAACAGCTGTTTATTTTTTCGCGATTTCATATTTGTTCCCATAGTAAAAGTTGTTCATAATGATGAGTGCAATTACTGCTTAAGAGGTTGGTTCGTGTTTTACCAATAACCCTGTATAAGTCCATCACAATCATAAATGTTAAATTAGAATTGGTCGACATTCTTATCTTAATTATGTTTGTAAACAACTTGAACTGCCTTGATTTGAGTTGAATTTACATTGAAAATACAAGCATGAATGAATGATTGAATTTACAATTCAATTCCATTACGAAACCATTTACAATGTGTGTCAAAATAACCCGTATTTTATACGGCATTAGAAATGAATATTCATAAATCCAAATATTAATTTGTTGTTCACCAATCTTCGTAAAACTTTAGCCGTAAATTATTTTTCCTAACGACTTCAAAACTTTTGAAGTCTGAGATAAATCCGAGAAGATCTAGACGAATGGGGTCCCTACATAATGTATTCGTTCAGGGCCGATTAAAGTTACAAGGCGAAGTTTTTCCTTTGCTAATGTTCCCGAGAAACGTTCATTCATCGTGCGTCTGTAGTGCGCAGGCGTCAAAATAAACATGTCTGCCTCTGATTTATCCAACATGTTTTACTAACAACGGATTTAATGAAACGATTCATTCGCTCTCTGTTAATTATTTTTGGATTTTTGCTACATATTTATTAAACAGTAAATACAGACCTGTGCATAGCTACAATTATTTTTAGGTAGCTACAATTTAAAGTTACGTTTTCCTAGGAGAGCGGTGGCCGCCACATAACGGCCGCAGTGACGGCTGTCATGAAAATGATGGCAGTGAGTGTGTGGTGGCCGTTATTTTCTTTAAACTTAAACTTTTTGGTCTTCGATTTTATGACAGCCGTCACTGTGGCCGTCATGTGGCGGCCACCGCTCTTGTAGGAACCCGTAGCTTTAGTTGTAGAAGCGTAAAACAGCAATTACAAAAAAAAATGGTGTAAATGGATACTTTGTACATTGTAGAGCCTATATAAAGAAATCCTTTGTATATTTACATTTTCACGCAAACCATGTTTTTAAGTACACTGACACAATTTCACACATCGCGGCTGAAGCATAACAAAAAGAAAGAAAATTAAAAAAAAACCTCTCTTGCAATAAAAAACAGTAATGCAGGGTTGCCAGAGTGAAAACAAAAAGCCCTCATGTATTCAATAAGGCGGCAGTGCGCGCCGCGAACGCACGTCACTAGATAAATTATTGCTTTACTTTTGAAGTAATTTTTTTCTGTAAGTGTTTCAGGAAGATAAAGCCGCGCTTCTTATTAGATCCCTTAAAGATTTATTAAAAGCAGAACAGGTGATCAATTTAAATTCAAAGTTGTTTTTTTCTATAAATTAAATCTGAGTTTGCTAATAAATTAAATCGAAAGTTTTGATCGTCTCGATGATCTAGTGGTCACAAGTGCTACTGCTGAGCTTGAGGTTCTGGGTTAGATTCCCAGGTCAGCAAGTGTTATTTGGTTTTTCTATCAGGAATTTCTCAGAAGCAGCCCGGAGTCTGGATTTGTGCCCGGCTGATGGCAATAATAGGCTTGCCCGCTATATAGGACTTAAACATTATTATCGAAAGGGTGTACACCTCTGCCTAACCCTTCGGAGATTAAAGGTGTGATGTTATGTGATGAGATTTTTGGTTTTGATTTTCTGATATTGCGACGTTGTATAAATCACGTAAGTTGCAAGAAGCTAAAGGAGATAATTTATTTTGGGCTAAATTGTGAAAGTCTAACAAAAAAAGCCGAACAAAAAAAAATATATATTCCGTTAGAACATGTTATTATCTTCACTTTTCACTATCGGACCAAATCTGTAGGGCAATTCCCTGCGCTGTTATACGATTTTGTAAAATACTGTTTTCAGTACGTTTTGGTTAAAATAATTAATTGTAATCTAATTAAAGTAATATCTTGTAGTAATAAAAAATGAAGAGAACAACATACTCTTTCGGAATATAGCTTTTTTTTTTGTTTGGCCACCGGCGGCACTTTCACAAATATAGCCCAAAAATGTATGGAAGGTGAATGATCTCCTTTGTGAAGTTTGTGTTAATACTCCTAAATCAAGATTTTTTTATTTTTTTATGGTAGGCTACACTGTCCCACTGCTGAGCAAAGGCCTTCCCCAAATATCCTTTTCCAGGGCCACCTCGATCCAACCTTTGCGGTACGCGTCTAGATCGTCTCGCCACCTCTTCCTGGGCCGGCCTCGGCGGCGCCGTCTATCCTCAGGCACCCACCGTGTCTGACTGTTGCCCAGCGGTCGCTAAGCATGCGGCTGACATGACCCGCCCAATCCCATTTTTTCTTGGCAGCCTTCGTCTAGCTCTAGGATCGCCGTTTTGAGGCGCAACGTGGTGTTTCGTAAATCAAGAACATAAAAGTGAATATATTATTTGAATATAGGTACAGGTAGAAACTGAAATGTTAAAAAAAAACTAGCTATTCCCTACATTTTGACGAGCTATGCGAACATAAATGTAGGTAGGGAACAGCAGATTTTTTTTTCGCGATTTGAGGTTTGGTCTCGTCGTGGAAGTTGTTCATAATGATGAGTACAATGACCCCATAAGGTGCCCATGAATAAAATTTCAGCTAGTAAAAGTTTATTTTTTCCTTACTTGTGCATACTTATTATATTGTTTATTACTGTTTTTTTATATTTTTATAAATAAAAAACAGTAATAAATACCTAATAATAATTAAAAAAAATAAAGTCATAATTTTTTATAAGAACAGGAAATGTCTGCCTGACACATCAAAGTGCCAAAAAAAGACTTAATAACTTAGGTGCCTACAATACTATGATACACAACACATTATTAATCTTTTTGTCCTTGAATGTTGATACAAGCAATAATTAAACTTAATTGGTCAGATTTGAATGATGTCAACACTCGGCACGAAGTTCGAGAGTTTTATGAGTTCAGTAGTATTTAATTTGTTGAAATACGACAATAATTTAAACTTCGTATATAGGTCTAATGACGTTCCAAGTGCCGACACACAAATTAAGTCAAATATATCCAACAGTTTAGTCACTACCGCCACAGATAATCTAATATTACGCTATAGCTATACCCGCTTTAGCGTCGCAATAGCGGTCATTGCCCTTTCACTAATATCTCTCCGTAAGAACCCAAAAATTAACTATCTATGGTTTTTCGTTATTTAAACATGTTGAAGATCACGATAGATGGATAGATATTGATTCAGGATTTTAACGGACTTTATTTCAGTTTTTTAAATGAAGAATGCTTATAGGTGGGGCAGTGGCCCGCTATTGTCACGCTAAAGGACCGTCCAGACAGCCGCGATATCGCTGGCACGATAGCGCGACAAGGGTTGCGTTGCCTGTCGCTCCAGTTTTCACGACCCTTATAGCGATTCGGGTTTAGTCGGTTTATTGGCAAAACCCAAAGTTGGCCCATTACTACTATACCAATCATCTAACCTAAAATTCCTACACAAATCAATCCGAAGTTTGAATCAAATTACCCACACGTCAAACTGGTACCTTCAACTCCTAATTAAGAAATGCCTAACAATCAACGTCATCCGTACGGAAATAGGCGGTTCTTAAACTTGTAGAACAAAAGTCTGGCATTTTGTATCGCCTAACTTTCTTATGACGCCTCAATCTACTTCATGATGATTAGGATGACTTTTATGGTTTTTTACGCTTGTCTGCTGTCTCTAATATTTTGTCTAGTATTTAGCAAAAAAACCGGTCAAGTGCTAGCCGGTTCAAGAACTACAGCGATTATTAAGGTCGAGCAAAAAATGCCGAAAAAATCACGTTTCTTGTATAGGGCCCTTTAATTATTTTTATAGCGGCAATAGAAATACAGACTCTGTGAAAATTTCAACTGTCTACCCATTAAGGTTTATGAGATACAGTCCGTTGACAGACAGACTAAGTAATAGGGTCCTTGGCACCCTTTGGCAGGAGCGGATCCAAGCGTCTGGTCACGTTCGATTAGGAGTCGCTCACAATAGGTACATTAAATATCAAAACCATATTGCTATAAGTCCATAGACCACTTTTAACAAAATAAATAAAAAGTCAGTGTCTTTGGTTTTAAATTTTCGTTTTTTGCCACCGATTTTCGAAATTAAACTTATTTTTCAGTATTAATAGTGTTTCTTTTGGAAGTCGGTTGTTTTTTTTTTTGTAAAAAGATTTTATTTTTCTCTTCTTAGTTGTGGTACCTACCCCACACAAATTCGAATACTATCACCTGTTATGTAAGTAACAGTTACGAAGTACCTTAAAATATTGTCCATAATATAGTGGTGGTGGGAAAAATACGTATGCAAGTTAATAAAATTTATATGGGACCACCTCTAAAGCATGACCTAGCAAATAAAAAATCATCAAAATCAATTCATAATTGGCGGAGTAATCGCGTTACAAACACACAAAAAAAACTTACAGTCGAACTGCGAACCTCCTCCTTTTGAAATCGAAATTAAAAATTCCCATTACATCCGCTGGATTAATAGCGCTACTGCAGTAGGTACTGAAAGCCGATGTTTTCAGTTCCACTAACTTAGTGGTGTGAAGTTAAAAGTATGCGGCACAGGTGGTCAAAGCGTTCGGTCATTAGGAGTTATTCATTCCCCTTTGGAAACCACTTTTGTTTAGTTTTTATTCCACTTTACTTTAGTGTTTCGACTTCTTCAAGTTGTAAATCAAATTATGATTCAACATCGCTATATTTTTTTACTATCATTTTTGCGTAGCTATACTTTTATAAATGGAACTATAATTTTATTGGGTAGCTATTCCATTTCTCGATGGTAATTTATGGAAATGATTTTCGATAAAAGATATAATATCGATATTTGCGTACGCGATTCACACACATATTATTTTTTTATTAATGGTAATATTTGCAATCTGAATATAAAATCATTTTTTCTATGGACGGATTTTTTTACAATTTTTGCCATCTTTTCTTTGATGGATTTAAATGTCTACCTACTAATATTAATGCTAATAAGTAGCTTGCTAATAGTTTTAGATCAGTTAATATACTAAACTAGCTAGCGAAACTCCGCATTCGTGATGGATTATCAATATCTAAACATGATAATACAAAAAAAAAGTCATTTGATAAGTTTTTTTGGGGTTATCAACCGCAGTTATTGTAGCTGTAGTATCATAGTACACTTGAAATATCAGTGATTTTTTGTAGGTACCTATACTTCTCAGACGTGGATCGATAACTAAACATGATAAAAAAAAAGAAAATAGTTTTTCTCAACTCATACGTGACTCAAGGACAAAAACTACCAGCGGTCCTTGACCCCAAAAAAAAACATCAATTTTTATTTTTTTGTCTTTTTGGGTATCGATATCCATTACTTTTGCGGTGTTATACTAGCTTATTTAATTTGAACCTGTATCTATAGTAATTTTTATTTATTAGGTATAAGTTGTTATTTATGGATATATCATTTTAATTTTGATTAAAAAGAAAATTTCGCTTTAAAAAAGCTAACAAAAATAAACGGATATTTGAACGTGTTCACGACCATTAATTAATTTCTTTGCCATCAGTGTAGCCTTGGATCATAAATGTTTAAGTGGGCGAGGGCTCGCATCTATGTGTACATGACCTGATACCGTGACCCATACGAAGTTTAAGTAACTTTAATATTCTAAGTATAATCCAATTTAATTTGTAATACGCATCGGTGATATAATGATAAGTGATAGACACACCACTTATATTGAAAACTTCTTTGTAAACATAATACATTAGTTAGAGCTTTTAAGAATAGTCAGAAGTTCAATATCATAAGTATGACGACCTATCTGTCAACAAACTATACTTAGTAAGAAATGGCGAAAACATACCTAAAAAATACACTGTCATGAATAAATTAAATATACAAACACAAGATCAAAAATATTCTGCGAAATCCTGGGAAAGTGTATTAAATATTTAACATCCATGCTTTTCTGCCACCCTGTATATAATTTACACACACAGTTCTACACTTCTTTCTCAATAGAAAACAACACCAACAACAAAAATATTTCTTTTTACATTTTGGTCAAAATGTAGTTGGTACTTTACAATTCCAGCCAAATGTTGGTAGTATGTATTTCAGCTTCTACGAATAATAACATGGACTTCAAAGTTGTCTTGCAGGATGGCAATAAAATTGCAAAAAACAAAGTCTTCTCATAGAGAGGATCGTTGCTAAACAACTAAGAGCTGATTTTACCAACGACACTTATCATTATTCTGATAATTATTTTATTATCTGATTAAAATTTTAATTAGTGAATTGTTTTTGATGTATGTATTTTGTTTCTCTTCTACTCTTACACACGTTGTCTACATCTCTTTTATCTACTTTCCTATCGCAGGTATGCTGGAAGAAATTTCTTTAGTAATAAGCATTGCCTTTGTACGTATTTTTTTCTGTTCCTTTCTTCTTGTCTGTATTTAAATGTAAATACTATGTGCATAAATGGTTGAATTAATAAATTATTTGATTTTTTTGAAACCTTCCTCTTCTTCGTGTAGATCGCACGACAGATTATTAATCGTGGAATCAGATTGAGCCGGTCAGAATAAGCTTTATGTCCAAGTCCATGGAACAACAAAAGCGAAAAAGACATCATTCGCCTCGTTTCAGTTTGGACGACGCGACTCGACGCGTCGAACTTAATGCGACAAGTGTACGTGATCGACTGAAGCTGAATCCAAGTCGATAAGTGTGGACACTCCCTTATTCCAAGGATAAAAAATTATTTGACGTTGGTAAAATCAGACCTAAGTCAGATCTACTTAGTCTTTTCCCAACTGTGTTCGGGTCGGCTTCCAGTCTAACTGGATGCAGCTGAATACCAGTATTTTACATGGAGCGACTGCCTTTCTGACCTCCACAAACCTGTAACTGGGTAATATGATACCCCTTGGTAAGACTGGTTGTCAGACTTTCGGGCTTCTGACGACCCGTAACGTGCTTTTCGAGGCACGGAGGGGTCTCGGTATGTAAAGATGGTCATCCAACCACGGACCAACCCCGGCAAGCGTAGCTTAACCTGACGGATCGACCCGTGCGGCTGTTATTACTTAGCCACGAGCTCCTCTCACGAAATCATCCCTAAGTAAATGAATAATATAAAAGCCTTACCAACAACAGTAACATTGATGCCAACGTTCCTTGTGGGTGATAGTCGGAAGTCGACCCGGCAGTGGTACATGGCCTGGTCCTCTTCCGACAGCGAAGAAATGGTGACTGAAGTCGGCTGGGACTGGATGTCGGCGCGAAGCCTGGAGCTCGTGTTGAAAGATGGTTCCGACCATTGCTTGTCTGGAATCTCGAAGCTGGGGACAAAGTACAGGGTTAGATTTTAGTGAAAAGCAATGCTGAATATTGTATTTATTTATTATTTATGTACACACAGTAAAATACAAAGAGATATGACATAATTATGATATGAGTACAAAGGTACTGCTTATTTCTTAAGAAATTTCTTCCAGCAGACCTGGGAAAGGAGAAATGAGAAAGAAATGTAGACAATAGTGTGTGAGAACAAGAAGAGAAAAACATGATTATGCGAAGTCTTAACTAAAATATTAAATATATACGCAACATATACTCAAGAAAATTAACATATTCTTAAATAAATACATAAAGCTTAAATATATAAACATAAATACACTATAGGTACCTATATAATTATATACTCATAGTTGAGAGGAAAGATAATGCTCTTTTACACGAAATTTAAATAAAGAAACAGTTTTCAAATCACGAATGCTAGGCGGAAGTGAGTTCCACAATCTTACAGCATGTATGTATTGTCAAATGCCTACCAATGTTTCCAATTGTTTATTTATATGGTGTAAAATAAAGAATGCATAGTTATTATTATAAATTCGAAATTAACTCTTTCTATTATCTTTTCATAGCTTAAAGTCTCGTGCAAACTGGCGCGATATCGTAGGCGCGACAGGCAGCCTTGTCGCGCCTGCGATATTGCGCCTGTTTGTGGGAGCCTTAATGGCTGAACGTATTTCGATAGAAATTAGGTAGACTATGACCTGGGTTGGCCCAGTCCCAAGAGCAGTGGTGGCCCAGTGGCAACGGCCGCGACTTAGGAATTGTAGGTCGTAGGTTCAAACCCAGACGAATTATTTCATCACCACTGCTGTCAAAACGGTTTAGGAAAACATCGCAAGGAAACCGGCATGTCCTAGAACAAAATATTCGAAGATATGTGACATCTAACAACTCGCACTGGGCTCGCGTGGTGTGGATTACCGCCCACTGTCTCTCACCGAGAGGACACCTGTATCCCAGCAGTGGGAATATTAAGGCTGATTATGTATGACCTGGTTGACATAGGATTTTCGTCCTGAATATTTGTATTAAACAAATCATGAGATACAAAATACACGCTGACGAAATCGTGGGCCACAGCTGGGGTTCTATAAATCTATACATTGAGTTACCACGAGCGTTTCTTTTGCGCAAGATTGACACAAAGTGACATTCTATCAGCGACCACGATGATGGAAAAGTCAAAAATGTATGGGACTGACTTATGCTATCGAAAAGCTCGTGTCAATCTTGCTGAAAGTCGCTGTAGAAATACGAAACTCTTTGAAAGCGATTGGCACTTGTCTAGGCCCTCTGTTTCACATGAATGCTTTTTAGAATTTTCGACGTTCAAAACTTCAAACATGGAATGTGCAAATCGCGTATGCACGCGTTTATGGCTTCGCTAATTTCAAAAACGGTGTAGTATCAAACGCAGCATGACGGTAGCGGATTAAAATTGTTCTAGTAGCTTTTTCCAAAGCTGTTCACATTTCAACGCTTCTATTGAATTAGATACAGGAGCTGTAGTACCAGTGATTTTCACACCAAAAATAAAAGTCGTTTCCCAGCAATATTTTTTGATCAATGTTACTTAGTTTGATGTTCACAATGCGTAGATATGTGACCCATCACGAGATCATTGCGATATGTACTACCTGCCTATCTACAGGATTTTAAAATACCCATCTTTTTATTACATCCTGTATAGCAGATGTGAGGTATTTATTTTACATCACATAGTACCTACTACAACTCGCGATTGGTCAATACAATACCTACATGCGCGTGCTAGTTTTGCCCACAAGTTCGTCGATATCCTCGTTTTTAACTTCAAAATAGAAAGAAGTTTTTAGTTCGTCGGAATCTTTTTTTAACGTAAAAAAAACGTTCGTGCAAATCAGGGACTAGTCGGTTTCTATTTTTGTTTCGTTTCCAAGCCGTATTTTTGTTTGCGTATCTGCTTAGTCTCGGCACAGAATAAATAATTCAACTTTTTGGTTTGATTGTTTTTCGGATTGTGGGATTTAAAACGGTGGGTGTGAGATCGTTCATCTATGGCTTGATTTAATTTATGTTGTTGAATGATCAGTAAGGCGTTGACGAGTGCCGAATATGGAGATATTATCCACACCTTGGCGTGAGATAAAGCTGGGAAATTATGTCTGTGTGAATTTGTATAGTATAAGATTGGGCAACTTCTCGTATCGCCGATTTGGTTAACACCAGTAGTGATATTCTATTAGTGACACCACACAATTGGAAAGTGAATTCACATAGCATCCTATAATGTTCCCATTGCTGCGACACAGGTTTCCGATTTGTGAGAGGGAATTGGCTGTAATCCACCACCTCTTCGAATTTTTAGATTTAGGACGAGAAAACCGGCGTTTTCTCACGCTGCTTTCCATCACAGTTTTGAGAGTAGTGGTGATGAAATGATTTACACAAAGTAATGTGCCTGCCTATTTTTTTTTTGAGGGTGGGAAGTCATCAAATGTCTTCTCCTGCTCTTGGCTGAGCGGAAGGGCGTATCAGACTTTTACTGACTAAAACCCGTGTTCCTTCTGATGCCTATTGCCAAGGTCCCGGCATCCCTTTCGGACTTTCCCACAACCCGGCAGGCTAAAGTGCCCGGCTGGGTTTGGACCTACGACTTACAATTCGTAAGTTACGGCCGTTTTCACTGATTTACTTGTTTTTATTAAAGTAAAACACTCGCGGTATCACACTTCGATCTACAGATGAATTTTGAATAATATATTTTTAGAATAACCGAAGAGGGAAACCTCCCTCCCCTGTCATGTCATAATTTTCAGGGAACTCAAAAATTCATGACAAAGTCCCACAACCCTTGTTCTTGCGACTTCGCGTTAAATCCAGCGAAGTAGTGCGCTGATCCAGTGACATGAATCACGATATATTTTTTCGAATTATTATAGAAAATATAATGTATTCGTTTTGGGAGTGGCTCCGCTGCCGGCGCCGGCACCCAAAAATAACGCCGTTGCGAACCGGCAGTACAGAAGTATCTACTGCTGGCAGCCGAGATTAAAAACATCGCCTGCCGGCGCCGCCCGCCGCCGGCTCTCATAATGAACATCAGCGGCGGCGACGGCGCGGCGTTTATGGAAAACGTTCCAGTATTCAGAACTCCAATTAACTAACCCTAACTAAAGTATTTTTTTTCTATACAGGGTGTTAGGGTGGACACTGTTATCCTTGAAACTAGTGGTTTGGTGTCATCTATAATATACTTTGAAATCGCAAAAAAAAAACCAGCTGTTCCATACATTTTTTCGATTTAAGTGAACACAAATGTATGGAACAGCTGATTTTTTTTTCGAGATTTCAAGGTTGGTCCCATAGAACTTTTTCTATGGGACCAACCTTGAAATCTCGAAAAAAAAATCAAATGAAAACACAAATGTATGGGAACAGCAGATTTTTTTTTCGAGATTTAATGTATGTTGTTATGGTATAGGTTAATATTATGATGAGTTTACCTGTATATGGGCATATTATTCTTGTACCACACAAGGATCATGAACTCGTCGTCTGAGGAGTCGGGGGTTGAGTCGCAGAGCAGGGTAACGTCGCCGCCCTCCAGAGCTTCCACGTTGGACACGGGACCTGGCAAATAAGGCCAACCTATTAAATAACAATCAAAAATATGTATTGAATAAAAAAATCTGATAATTCCTTAATTGTTACTTTTATTATGAAGGTAGATTAGCAATTTAGGAGCTCGTGGCTAAATAATAACAGCCGCACGGGTCGATCCATCAGGTTAAGCTACGCTTGCCGAGGTTGGTCCGTGGATGGGTGACCATTTTTACCTCCTCCTGCCTCGGAAGGCACGTTAAGCCGTTGGTCCCTGCTATCATTCGTGGATCTTCGACAGTCGTTATGGGTCGTCTGATGAAATGAAAGTCTGACAACCAGTCTTACCAAGGGGTATCGTACGTATTACCCAGTTACTGGGTTGTGGAGGTCAGACAGGCAGTCACTCCATGTAAAATACTGGTATTCAGCTGTATCCGGTTAGACTGGAAGCCGACCCCAATATAGTTGGGAAAAGGCTAGGCAGATTGATTGGTATTCCTTATATTACAATGTTTTAATGACGGTACATTAGCAATTTAATTCCGCCTTTATCGCTTTCTACTTTAGTGCCTTTGATTCTTATAATATTCAGAGTCTCTGTTGGCCTGTCAACATTATCTACCAGATAAATGAATAATGGAACGGACTTCGAACTTACGTGCCAGTTAAGAAAGGTGGAACTGATCATTATTCTTTTTTGTTTAGGTATGTGGCTGTCCCCCACGGACCTGCTTTGTGAGACATACTCTTCCAAAATTTCAGCCATTTTGAAGTAATATTGAATTTACATTCTGTAATTTTAGCAGCCAACCGTAAATTTCGGCTCGCCTAATAAATCTAAGTAAGCATCAGACATTACAAACCTGAATTGCGTTGACATGTAGAAGATATATTAGCCAATAAATCTGTAGGAGTACTGTTTGAATTGTTAGAGATTTATTTTGAAGCAGACAGAATTTTCCATTGTTGTTTTATCTGACGTTTGCGGTTCTTAGCTGTCATCCGATAAGGGCGCCCAAATGGGACTCGAAACTTGACTTGGAAATTAGGGACGGAGGACTACCGAGCTCTTTAAAAAGATCTTAATGAAAATGTTTTCCGTTTTTCTTTGAGTAGGTCTCAGAGGTCACACGCAATGAGTTCGATAGTATTCTACAAACTATTATTTCAAAATGACTTCTGAAGGGCTCTAAAGGTTTTTAATAAGTATAAATTTCTTGTAATATTTGGAAACTTACCATCAACTCCAGGTATAAAAGCATAGCCACCGGTACAGATGAGAAGGAATATGTATATCGGCGCCGGAGTGAGGCGCATTCTACGGCCCATCCATGCTCCCGCGCTGCTCTGTCATTGGTCGAGGGCAGCGCTGACCTCGCGCTTTCGTCACGAGTTGCGTGACATCATCTGTGTGACCGACTTGGAGTCATGGTATCTGAAAAAAGGGAAAATATTTTGAGTTATTAGGGCACGTTGCGAGGTTAGAGGACGATAGATGGACTAGCAGGGTAACAAAGTGGAAGGGCCCGTACGGCAAGCACCTCCAAGGTAGACCTCATACGAGATGGGCAGACGAAATAACAAAAAAACAACCGACTTCCAAAAAAAACACAAAAAAAGTGAAAAATAACTTTAATTTCGGAAGTCGGTGTCTTTACTTTTCAATTTTCGTTTTTTGCCACCGACTTCCGAAATTAAAGTTATTTTTCACTTTTTTTGTGTTTTTTTTGGAAGTCGGTTGTTTTTTTTTGTAAAAAGTTTTTATTTTTCAATTTTTAGTTGTGGTACCTACCCCACACAAATTCGAATACCACTACCTGCTATGTAAATAACAGTGACGGAGTCAATCAATATATCATTTACATACACTAAGTGGAAAAAAAAACCGAATATTGAAGCTAACTCAAAAACTACGCAAGCAAAGTTAATAAAATTAATATGGGACCATCTCTGAAGCATCACTTACCTAACAAAAAAAGAATCATCAAAATCGATTCATATTTGGCGGAGAAATCGAGTAACATACACACAAAAAAAAAATGCATACAGACGAATTGAGAACCTCCTCCTTTTTGAAGAAGTCGGTTAAAAAAATAGCTGGTCGCTGCTGGCCGCAAATAGCTCAGGATAGGGACAAATGGACTTTTTTAGAGGAGGCCTTCACCTTCGCCTGAGGAGGGGCTTGCATAAGATTTTTTTAATTTTTTTTTTTTTCAGTATGAGTGTTAACTTAAAATTAGTAGACTCATTTCTTTTTCTTTTTTTCGTTATCACACTCTGTAACTTTCTTGCAAGAAATAAAAGGCTTTTTATTTTTTATTTTATTATGGCCATACTTCGTGGTTCCTCACGTCTGCCTTGTGTCGTGCAGGGGTTCCTCCATGAGAGATGCAAGGAACCGGGAAGTATGGCAGAAGGGAAAGGTGGCCTATACCCAGGGCCGGATTTAAGGCGGGGCAACAGGGGCCATGGCCACGGGCCTCCACAAAATAGGGACCTCCTAAATATGATTTTTTTTTATAATAAAAAAGTATTAATCCAACAAGAATTTAAAAAAAAAAAAAAATTATAACCTGGATTGGTCTTAAAAATGATACGTTGAATTACTTTGATACCGAAAGCCGAATTAAATCTTTATTTTTTTCATCTTTTCCATAAAATTTTCGGGGCCACCACTTTTTGGTTGCCCCAGGGCATCCATAATTAATTGGTGAAACGTAGTTTTGTTTAGACCAATGGTTTCATATCTAGTAGTGGACACTGGACATCTCAGGTCTTATAAAATAAACCAACTTTTCCCAAAGTTTTCCGTCCTAATTAACAGAACATGTCAAAACTTTTTTACAGCGACATAAGCCTAGAAGGTTGATGATGTTATAATTAACTACGTAACATAAAAAGTAAATGTTGTTCGCAGTTATTTCAACCTAAAAGTAAAACAGTGGACACTCGTTATTTCAGTTCGTTTCAAATGCAAAAGTTTGTTTTGAAACAAGCTGAAACTGAAAAGGTGACATTCGTATGACAGCATTCATAAAAGCATAGTGCCCGAGAGTTTGTTCGACCGTGTGCGTGCGGCGGCCCCAGGTCATGTGAACCTCTTTTTTAATGAACTTTGTTACGGCATAGCTTGGTAATGTCATGACGGCTGCTGAAAAACAGCCAGGACTTTTTTCAAAATCAAAATCAAAATATTTTATTTCACATAAGCCTACATGGGCACTTATGAAACATCAGAAGCTAGGTGCACGGTTCCAATTGGTCGTTTCCTATGGAGAAGAGCCGGCAAGAAACTCCACGGTTACTCTTTTTAAAAATAATTGGCTTTAAAATATTTTCGATTTACAGTGTTAATAGTTATGGGAGGACAGTGTAGGCCTTTCAAAAAGTTTCAGGTAGGTTAGGCTAAGCCTACAATGTTCTCACATTCACAAGGTAGAAAAGAATCTATATAAAAGATAAATAAGATACTAAAGATAAAAAAAAAACCTATTTAAACCAAATGACATGATTGCCATTACTACTGTAACAAATCTGATTAATTATTATCTCCGTTACCCTAGTCCAACTGCAAGGCAAAAGCATACCTATTTTCATACAGAAAATCAACGAGAACTAACCGCCACGCTTATGCATTGCGGTTTGGTGGTATTAAGTAAATAAGTGGTGTTATTCTCTAAAACTCATTTCGAAATTCAAACGGGCGTCGACGTGTGAAAATATACATTTGCGTTCTTTTCAAATAGTTGAGTTTTTCGAATCGTGTGTAGTGAGTGAGGTTCGAAACTAACGAGTGAACTTTACAAAATGACACTACAAAACTAATTTCATTGTGCTGAAGGGTTATTCTGCAATGTTTACAGTTAAGACGGACACGGAGTTGGAGGAGCTCGTGGCTAAGTTATAACAGCCGCTCGGGTCTTTTCATCAGGTTAAGATACGCTTGCCGGGGTTGGTCCGTGGATGGGTGACCATTTTCACATATCGAGACTCCTCCGTGCCTCGGAAAGCACGTTAAGCAGTTGGTCCCGGCTGTCATTTGTGGATCTTAGACAGTCGTTACGGGTCGTCAGAAGCCCGAAAGTCTGACAATCATTCTAACCAAGGTGTATCGTATTACCCAGTTACTGGGTTGTGGAGGTCAGATAGGCAGTCGCTCTATGTAAAATACTGGTATTCAGCTGCATCCGGTTAGACTGGAAGCCGACCCCAACATAGTTGGGAAAAGGCTAGGCAGATTGATTGTTTACAGTTAAGACGGTTTATTGATTGATTCGCACGAATTATCCCAAAACTTAAATTATTTTGATTGCAATTCGCACAAATGTAATTTATTTGTGGGTGAATAGACAACTCCGTAAATACCTACTTAAGAGGCAACTCGCCAAAAACGTACACAGAAGTGATTAGAGTCAAATATTTTGAAACTTAAAACGTCTATGTTGGATTTGGGTTGAATAATTTTAATGAAACAATAATAAATTAACTTCATGGGAATCGCCTACAGAAAAAATCGTAAGTAGGTACCTATTATTTAAGAGGGTTGATTTGCCAGTTTCGGGCGAGATAATTCGTGCGAAACAACCAATACGCCGCGCCTTAAGACGTAACTTGTGTTATAACTACAAAATGTTTTATGATCAAATTGTATCAACGCAATTAATATTCTTATAGGTACCTACTACCAGAACGAAAGCTGTTCGAGTGTGTTTAATTAGACGACAGAAAGTCGTCAGCCATAATTAGCATTCACGTAATTGAGGATGTCATGCTCAAATTATTATGTCAAATTATGAGTAATTGATTTTATTTTATTATTTATTATTGAGATTACGAAGATTAGTAGTTATAATTCCACTATTTGATCACTGAAAACTGTGGAAATGGAATTGGACATAATTTGTACTTTTGTTTGATAAATTGGACTTCAATGAGAACCGTATTATTTGTTATTGACATTCATATTAAGCGTACAGTCAACACAGACATTCGTCATTGCTGATATTATCGGAATTATGTCAAGAGGAGAGAGGGTAATCGAATCAAGTTAAGTTTCGTTTTTAGTGGTTATTACAAGGATGGGTGGTCTCAGTCTTAAACCTTACTTTTGAAACTTGAGCATTACGGACTAGGTAAACTTGCGCTCAGTTTAGTAAAATCTTATTTAGACGATAGACAACAGCAAGTTCAAATAAATGATGTCCATTCAATCGGTTTAAAAGTAAAAATGGGTGTTCCACAGGGCTCGATATTGGGTCCTTTCCTCTTTCTAGTATATATTAATGATCTACCCCATTTATTAAAAAACCAACCACAAATGGTGTTATTTGCTGACGATACTTCATTAATTTTTAAGATAAATAGACGTGCATCAAATTTGGACGACGTAAATAACGCCTTACTGCAGGTCCATAGTTGGTTCACTGCTAATAATTTAGTATTAAATGGGAAAAAAACTAAATGCATAAGATTTGCTTTACCGAATGTTAAAAGTAGTGATTGTGACATAGTATTGGATAAGGAGAAATTAGAATTCGTCGATAAAACTGTTTTCTTGGGGATCACCCTCGACTCAAGGCTGCAATGGGGTCCTCATTTAACATCTCTTGCAGGACGGCTAAGTTCAGCAGCATATGCTGTGAGAAAAATCCGTCAATTTACTAATGTAGATACCGCGAGGCTAGTTTATTTCAGCTACTTTCATAGTATCATGTCTTACGGTATTTTATTGTGGGGACGGGCTGCAGATATCGAGTCTATATTTATTCTGCAGAAAAGAGCCATCAGAGCAATATATGGGCTCCGCAGGCGCGATTCTCTAAGAGAACTGTTTAAAGAAATTAACATCATGACGGTACCTTGTCAATATATCTATGAAAACATCATGTACGTAAGGAAAAATCTAAGTCTTTTCAGTAAAAGAGGTGAAAGACACACTTATAGGACTAGAAATAGGGACCAATTAGTTCAACCGGGTTTCAGACTGGCTAAAGTAGACTCATCCTTCATGGGGTACTGTTTAAAATGTTACAATAAAATACCTCCCCACATACCTCAACAGAATGAAACGAAATTTAAATCTTGGGTAAAACGCACACTATGCCGCCAAGCATATTATAAATTGGGGGATTACATCGCTGACAAAAATGCTTGGCTTAGCGCTGCTCCAGCTCCACAAGGACGCATAAACTAATTGATTGGCATTCGAAAATATTGTTGGAGCTGCTGAATATTGTAAAGACTATCTTGACATTGTATAAATTCAATCTCCTAGTATTGTATAATTTCATAGCACATATGTGAGCACTATGTACTTACCTACCTTAAAGCTACCATTTACTAGGTACGTCGTTCATTGACTTGAATGTGCCCTGGCGGCAGAGAGTATGTCATGCTCACTCAAATGTCTCGCTGGTGGTGGCGTGTGTGTTGGATCATTAAGTTCCCTTCAAAATGGTTGAGCTGAATGGTGCTGATCCATGCGTCATGTTCGTGAACGGGCGCCGCCAGTAGGGACTGGTCATCTCTAAGCTGCCACGGCTTATTTTTAATTTATTTTAATTTTTGAATTGTTTTTATCTTTACGGACGCTTTTAACGTGCACGTCTCTTTTTTTTCTTTTTTACATTGTTCTCACATGTTTAATTTCAAATGAATGATGTAACCAATATATTGTAACAAAATTTTGATTTAAAAGAGTGTCCGTGGAGTTTCTTGCCCGTTCTTCTCCATAGGAACCTACTACGCTTTGGAATGGGCAACTAGCTTCATTTTTTTGACTGACCGACCCCTTGACAATTCAAAAGTACCTGTAATTGGTTTATTTGAAATAAATGCTTTGAGTTGAGTTGAGTTGAGTTGAAAGGCACGGCTTTTACTCTGTGGTTAAAAAGCAAATCAAGATATTGGTGCCTAATGTCATAATTCCTATGACAGTCGTTAGAAGCGCGGAATTTTGACAACTGGTCTAACTTAAAAATATCGGTGTTACTAAACAATTCAACAAAGCTTTGTTATTTACCATGTATTTCTAAAATAGGTAAGTATTATTTCACAAAAAAAAACATATTTTTTTGTGTTTTTAAAACACAAATGTCGCAATCATTTCAGTGCGACATTTTTTGTTTTGAGCTAAACGAAAATATTGTTTCGAGAGCTGTAGGCTGGAGGCTCTACACTCGTTCCGATTTTGCACGGTTGAAGAAAATTTTTCTCTCCATTTTATATTTTTCTTTCGAGTTATTTCAAGAAGTACCTAACGCCATTCTTCCTTAAGGAAGATATACAGTTAGAGATTCCGCAGACTGGCGCAACGCGACGGTGCGAAGTTTATATGAAATTAATGAATAAGTGAATGAAAGAATAAGTTTTTATAGAAATTCTTCTACTGGAGTCGTGTCCACCCCAATTTTATTTTAGAGCTTGAATTATTCCTTTCGTACCTAGGCTAGGTATACCTACCTCCATCGTTCATCATCTCAATGGTCAAACCCTTTTTATCCATTACAGATTCACACAACAACCTCAAAAAATATCCCTCATTATACATTCACTCTTTATCTGGTTAAAAAAAAAAGCCTTACAAAAAGAAAATGCTTCGATAATTCCACATTTAAATTACATAAGAATAAGTAACGGCCTCATTTAAAAATGGTGTCAGTTTTCTAAAGCGTAGAACATAGATTATTTTATATAATTATTATCTATATTTAAAATATAAAAATAAAAAAGTTCGCGCCAAAAGCCTTCATCATTTGGCTAGACTTTTCCCAACCAAGTTGGGGTCGGTTTCCAGTCTAACTGGATGCAGCTGAATACCAGTATTTTACATGGAGCAACTGCCTATCTGACCTCCACAACCCAGTAACTGGGTACTACGATACCCCTTGGCAAGACTGGTTGTCCGACTTTCGGGCTTCTGACGACCCGTAACAACTGTCAAAGATCTACAAATGACAGCCGGGACCAACGGCTTAACGTGTTTTCCGAGGCACGGAGTCTCGATATGTAAAGATCAAGGTCACCCATCTACGGACCAACCCCGGCAAGCGTAGCTTAACCTGATGGATCGACCCGTGCGGCTGTTATTACTTAGCCACGAGCTCCTCAAATTTACACACTTGTATAATGTTGATATTAATTTGTATAAATCCCATGAAATAGCATAGGGGCAAGCCTATTGATAGTAACTTTACCAATTCAGATCAGACGGCCTATTATTGTGAATTTCTTAAATTATAATCGCGCCAAAAGCTTTACAAAAAGAAAATGCTTCGATAATTCCACATTTAAATTACATAAGAACATGTAACGGCCTCATTTACAAACGGTATCAATTTTCTAAAGCGTAGATCATAGATAAATCTCCATAGGTGCCAAATTAGCGGGCCCATTGGACATATTAATTGATGTTAATGACTTTAACCGGTTTAGGCGTGGTGGGTCATTGACAAAGTATTTGACACGCAAAAAATTACATACGGTCGATGACCGGCTGTTTGTGTTTTGTTACTTTATGGGCTACTAGCTTCCGCCCGCGGCTTCGCCCGCGTGGTATGTCGACAAAAAGAAGCTTATAATAATAATAATAATAATTTATTTGTCAGAATATTGTTTTACAAGGTGTTATAAATTATAATATGATGTCCATAATATTCTGCTGTTTCCAGCGTACAAATATTGAAAATAATTTAAATGATAAGGATTAGAAGACAATGGTGCCGATTCTCTTGTACACCGAACTAAACTAACTAAACTATCTCTAAAATTCCTTACTTTTGACTATGGGAATCTTGGAGCTATTCTGCCAAATAAATTCTCTAAATTGAAAACTTATTTTGACACAACTAAAATCGAATTTGACAACCGCGCGCCTCCACTTGGTACTTGTTTTCCCTACAACGTGTTTTTTTTTTAGAGCCAGAGGCACGCATGCACGGCAGCCTCGACGTGTTTTTAATGGATTTTTTCAGTTTTTGTATGGAAAATAACGAAAAAAAAAAAAAAAATTACCAACATGTTGAGAATTAGGGGTTTAAGGGTTTCCTAAAGGGTGTCGAAATTTTCATTATTTTTGCGATAGGACACACCGTTTTCGAGATATAAGCAAAAGAAAATAAAAAAATACAGTACTGTTTTTTGTAACTGAAGTCGAGGTGTTGGTTTGAATTTTAGTTCATGACATCTAATTTTATTCCACACATTTTTAATCGCGATTAAATATAGTCAGATTTAGTTAGAAGATTTTAGATATAGAACAAAATTTTAGGTTAAATCGTCAAATTCAGAATAGCATTTTCACTAAACTAATCTCAGTGCCATCTTAGTGCTGTCAAACTAAATTATAGTTAAGTTGTGTCATTTAAAGTCTATTTCAGAATGAGTTTGATCGTTTGACAGGACTAAACTAAATTTTAGTGATTTTTAGTTTAGTTTAGAGAATTTTGTGACAAGAGAATCGGCACCAATGTCAATATTAAACATTAACAAATAAACAAATGTCAAGACAAAGGGAAAAAATAATTACCGCTCAGGAGTTATTAGTAATCATAATGTCAAGAATGAAATACAATAATAAAAATGATATACAATGTCAAATAAATAATAAAATTCTATTCAATTCGCACAAATGTCAGTAGTCATCTAATTTAAATTTATATCCGTCCCCGGGATGCCATCTATCTCCTTGCCAAATTTTATTGAAATCTGTTCAGTGGTTTAGGCGTGAAAAGGTAACATACAGCTGCTGATTTTGTTGCTGGGTCTAGCGATGAATTTAATGGTATTTCCCAAAGGGTAGGCATAGGTGGATGGAACATCTATATATCGCCAGTTACTTTTAAGTCCCATGTAAAAGGAGCTTGCTTCTTGCCATAAACCGGGCAAAGATCTGAATCTGTTCCCAGTTTGGATCTGTGACATCCGTGTTCCGGTTAGGAGTGTGGCGGTATCTCAACGCCACATGCGAACTACGCATCAAAAAGCTGACGTCACACAAAAATCCTGACGTCACATAAATCCTGCATCGCGCAATTAAAGTTTACCGTGCAATGGACATAATATATATAGGTAAAAGAATCCGACAACAATTCTTAGGCAGTTGCCCGCCAGACACAACACCCGTCTGGTCGGAGGATCCTCCCTTTTCTATGGTGGATGAGTGAACTTTACACCCTGTTCCTCATACCTCTAAAGGAGTAATCTAATCAGTAGCAGGGTAGAATGTGAACTCCGTACTGCTATCGACGGCCCCTATTAGAAAAAACCTAATAACATTTTAACGACCTGAGGATTGAATCTAGGATCCCATAGGCTCAACAGTCGCGCTTGCGGTCATTACAGCGGCGATGCAATTCCTGATGGAAAAACCCATCCCTAAGGGCCTACCCTACTTCAAATTGCTTAGCATGATCCTCCGTTATGCCGAAAATACTGCAGCATTCATTTTGAAATAAATATATGTTAAAGTTGAGGATTGGTGCTAGGTCCTATGTTTGACGAAAACACTATTAAATAAAAATTTCTCCATAGAAAAAAAAACCAAAGTTACCTAGTAAAAAATACTTCAAATTAGATCATGAACCTTTGCATAGTAACTAAAATAACTATAAAGCAGGTATAATGTGTAAAATGAAATTACCTCAACTATTCGAGGCTTGGAGTCGCCAGCACCACACTCCGTCTCGCTCTGACTCAGGCCGCGGGTAGTATGGTGCGAGCGAGATAAAATTTGATGTTGGGTAGGCCTCTTAAAGAACAATGATCTATAAAATAAAATCGAATATTATGTAGATCACAAATTTACACTACGTGTATCGTATAAGTTTTTGATCTGCACAATATTCGATTTCGCTTCCATGTATGTAAAGGCTCACTGATAGGTACTATATAGTTTATTACTGGCTATTTAGTTACAAACTGGATATAATTCTGAAAGTGTCACAACTGGGTGCTAAAGTTTTGTTTAGTATAAACTAAACTTGTTGCGACCACGTTAGTGGGTTAGCCTACTTTGCGAAACTGTAACGTACTTTGTAAAATTAATGTGACATAATTAATATATAACACTTGTATGTGTTTGTATAATATGTACCGCTTTGAAACTTACTCACATGTTATTCGAAGATAAATTCACTTACAATTTTAACCGACCTTAAAAAAAGGAGAAGGTTCTATGTTCGTCTGTATGTATTTTACGGCATTTAAGCTGAGCAATGACCTATTGTTGCACAAATGCGACGCATAGCCTATTTGTTCTTATAATTGTTGTTCAAAGATGGATAATTTTCCACTCAGTAATCGGCATTTAGTTTAATTTGTGATTGTTTTGTTTGTTTTCATTTGGTAATGTCGCAACAGATTACGCAAGGAAATTGTCTTTGGCTTCTCATCCACAGATAACTGTATATATTGCTCTCATCAAGCAATAGACAAAAATTGACAAACTTTTATAATTTCTTGTTTTAAATACGAGGCTTTTGACTAATTTGTACCTATAGTGAATGTCACTCTTTATTTTGTATTGTGCGTTTAGTTTGTGCAGAATAAACAATTTTTCTATTTTTTATTTATGTTCATCGATATTTTCATCAATTTTGCACCGATTTTGAAAATTATTATCTAGCCTTTGCTGTTCTGTCCCACCAATTGACAAGAGAGAATGGAACAATAAAACTGCTGCCTATAAACATGGATTTACACCTCGATACCGTTCGAGTTTCAAAGACTTTAGAGACTAACACCACTGGTATCCCTCTTATACTAAAATTGAGAGAAGAATTCACACATTTTATTGTCCGCTATTTGGTCCAGTCCCAATGAATATAATACGGGACCAGCTGATTGCTATTTATTGGAACTGCTCCAATTTCGAACAATGGATATTCAACTGTTTTTTTTTGAGAATATTTTTATTCACATTTTGTAAGCTTTCCAGTAACAAAGGATAAGGGTCCTGTAGACAGGCGCGATTCTGGTAGAATAATTTCAACGAAGCTCAGAAATTGTTCTACTAGAGTTGCGTCCCGCCTCTCCGCGAGAGCCTGATGAGACTTAAATGTATAGTTTCTTTCAAAAGCACACACTACTCAATGAACAATGTCCAGGTAAAATTCTTATTACGCAATCACTCACTAAAAGGAAGAAGTAAAACATTCGCCTGTATTTCTAAATACAGGCGAATGTTTTACTACTTCCTTTTTAGGTTTCTTTCAAATTTCTTTTTAGGTTTCTTTCAAATTTATATATCACACTAATTTTTCAACAATTATTATTTGAATAACAACAATTGAACAATCATCGACGAAAATTGAGGTTGAATGTACAAAATTAAACTCAATTGTTAAATGAAAAACACTTTGCAGTTTAAAACCTATATAGTTCGTGGCTAAGTAATAACAGCCGCACGGGTTGATCCATCAGGTTAAGCTACGCTTGCCGGGGTTGGTCCGTAGATGGGTGAACATCTTTACATATCGAGACTCCTCCGTGCCTCAGAAAGCACGCTAAGCCGTTGGTCCCGGCTGTTATTTCGAGGATCTTTGAATCGTTACGGGTCGTCAGAAGCCCGAAAGTCTGACAACCAGTCTTACCAAGGGGTATCGTATTACCCAGTTACTGGGTTGTGGAGGACAGATAGGCAGTCGCTCCATGTAAAATACTGTTATTCAGCTACATCTAGTTAGACTGGAAGCCGACCACAATATAGTTGAGAAAAGGCAAGGCAGATTGATTGATAGTTCGTGCCGTTATGAGACAAAGGATTTTAACAGACGCGGTAGGAAGATAATTGATTTCCGAACAAATAACGACCATTTTGGAGTGCATGTGTCGCTTGTCTGTTAACACTCTTTGTCGTTTACTCATTAGTGTCTGTTGTCACCTACTAATTAGGTACTTATTTTGAAAGCACTTATTCAAGAAACCGTAAAATACATTATTAATTGGTCCATAATGAATAAATCAAATATCTTATTCTTTGTCTAGGCAAGTTAAAACAATAAGGGCCACAAGCACACTCTACCATATTAATTAATCAATATTCGGAGGTGGTGACACCGCTCATAAATCACCTAAACATGAAATAATGATCATTACAACACACTTTAATTCAATTATAGATATCTTAAACATGAGATTACGCCAGATAGTAAAGTCACGAACTTATTATTGTTTGTAAAACAATACATTTACATAATCTGATAGATTTAGATACGGGCAGCCATATTTACGAGCTTATCACTACTAATTTTTAATTTCTGCATACAATGGATGTCGTATCAAGATGAAAACTGTATCGGATTCTGAGTGTTATGAACGAGCATAAGTTATGTTAGGTATGTACTGTCTGTTCTAAAAGTATGTGATGAAAGTGTAAACAAACGCTGTTCAGGTATTAAGTAAATTTTTATCACTAAAGGGAATTAGTAACACATTCCTCTCTCTGTATTTAGAAGGTTTAATTTGTATATCTTACCACTTTATCCAACAATTATTATTGCGTGAATAAAATTAATAAATTGCATTTGAAAAATCATCGGCGAAAATTGAGTTTATACAATTAACCTCAATCATCAAATGAAGAACTGCTTTTTAAGGTTATAAATTAGATTTTTGCGTTAAAATATACAAAAAATCAAAGCACTCAATTTGTAAGTGTCACTACAAATTGGCATCCACAGATACATTTTCTGATCCATTTGTTTACATTTAAATCACATACTTTTGGAGCAGATCATAGGCTAGCATAATAATGGTTTATTTATAAAAGAAGGAAAGTTTTAGCTTGTTAGATGTTTAGTACCTACAAAGTTAGTAATGAATATCATTTTATTGATTGTAGAACTTTTCGGCACGTGGAATTTCTTCTGGTGTCCTGGGAATCAAGTAAATTTTTTTAGGGATATCGAGCTAAGTATATCCACTTGACAACACAGTCCAGGAACGCCACTCAAGCTGCGTTCACGCGTCCTGCATTTGTGAACGCACGCCTTCTAGTAGTGTTCCCACTTAAATATCCGAGTAATCCAGATATTCCTATATATCCGGGTATGCCAGGGCTGTCCCACTATTCTTGCAGACTGAATCTATGAATTTTGTGGCCCAGTTGGCCACAAAAGGAGAGATTCAGTGCTAGACTGTGTAGTTTAGGATTAAATTGCCAATCTTTTTTTTTTCTTTCGGTGGGAAATCATCAAATGATTTCTCCCGCTCTGGGCGGAGCGGAAAGGCGTGTCAGACTTTTACTGACTAAAACCCACCCGTGTTCCTTCAGTTGCCTGTTGCCAAGGTCCCGGTATCCCTTTCGTATATTCCCGCAACCCTGGCAAGAAATCGCCACTCTTGGCATATATATAGATTGGTGAACGAGATTGGTTTTTATACAAAGACAGGAGTTATCGACAACATGTAGAATACTGTATAGGATACAGGAACAAAAAAATTGATGAAGTACGTTCCAAAAATATGTATTGCCCCCCTATCCGGATTGCCCTAAGTAATATCCATGTAAATGTTCACCTGATTCGTAAATCCCACTTGAAGGGTCACTGGAGCGTACATCTTTACACCACCTGTATTTCGGGCATACTTGCCTAATACGGACTCCACCGGAACCCTTATTCATGAGCTCTTCACGCCGAGGTCGGGGTGCTTAAATTATGCTTGAGTAGAGCCGTACGTATTCATAAAAATGAATGTCATTCAGAAAAGTGATTATGTAAAAACAATTGTAGGTCACGCCATGACGGAACGAGGGTTGAGTTTAAATTAAATTTTGTAAAAAACGTAGAATGCTTTGTTTGATTTAGGTATTTTATACTCCGATCCCAGGAAATTGAAAACTATGTTCACGTGGGACTAGCCTCAGGCTTGAACAGGTTCGTTATGTAGATACAATAAACTATACTAAAAAGTGAAAAATAAAAACTTTTTACAAAAAAAAAAACAACCGACTTCCAAAAAAATCACTAAAAAAGTGATAAATAACTTTAATTTCGGAAGTCGGTGTCTTAGCTTTTCTATTTCCGTTTTTTGCCACCGACTTCCGAAATTAAAGTCGGTTGTTTTTTTTTTTGTAAAAAGTTTTTTAATATTTTTATTTTAATTAAATTTATTTTTCACTTTTTAGTTGTGGTACCTACCCCACACGAATTCCAATACCACTACCTAATAAGTGACGGACTCAAATAATATATCGTCTACATAGACTAAGTGGGAAAAATACGTAATATTGAGGCTAACTCAAAAACTACGCAAGCAAAGTTAATAAAATTTATATGGAACCACCTCTGAAGCATGACCTACCAAACAAAAAAGAATCATCAAAATCGATTCATAATTGGCGAAGTAATCGCGTAACGTACATACATATAAAACATACAGACGAATTGAGAACCTCCTCCTTTTTGAAGAAGTTGGTTAAAAGATCCACATCGAGTCTACTGAATATTTGTCTACGGCTTTTTTCATTAATCTTTATAAATTAAGCAATTGACGAAGTAACTGATGACGTCAGCGATAATTGAAGCCACAAATCCCCACCCATTATATTTTCCCAGCTGGCAACAATAAACCCAGTATGATCAATCACTGATTCCCAATTCTAATTCTACAAACCTACATATTTGCATGTAGCAACACCGTGCTGCGGGTCTAAACGACGTTAATTGTCAAACGTTAGGGTTGCCACACTTCATTACCGGTTGTTGTGAGCTCATCAGTCAGGGCATATTTTACAGTCAACATGATAAATGGACGGACATCAGTCGAACAGAGGTACTGACTGAGTCATTACGTCTTTTCGGCGTAGAATTGCTCAATGATGGTGAGGTTGGTACTCAAGCTGTGATTTTACAACATTAGGCCGAATAATTGGCGTTAAATCAAGGTGACACGTGGGCGATTGATAATGATTTATTTTTGAACAGGAACCACGTAACACTTCACACAAGTGATTTATGTCAGTTTCAATGATAAAGGTAGGTACAGTTTTCACAATCTGTTTTATTTGCGTAACCTGTCAAATTCGAGGACGTCTTGCAATATAGAAATAAACCTATAGATTAATATAAATTGATGGTGTTGTTAATGTGCCAAGTGTTGTCCCTGTCATGTATTCAAATTAAATAAGATTGATGAGCAGTCATTACGACGTATTTAGAACAGACAAAGCTAATTAATAAAACTAGTGGTCGCCCAGTGGTCGAAATTCGACCATACTTCATTTAAATTATTGTAAGTTGTATAGTACATACTAATTCCATGCTGCCATGTCATTATTCTAAGGTAGCCATCTTGTGTCAAACGCATGGTAGTGTGTGTAATGTTTTTGTGCATTTAATTTATTTCTAATGCATATTATATAAAAATATTAGCTTTCTGCACTCTTTTTCCATATAAACTTTAACTGTGCAACATTTCATACTCCTCTGTCCGCGTAATTTTCATTCAAAAGGCACTACGCATTAAAAAAAAGGCACTATTTAAGGGGGTTAAATGTACTGGTTAAATGTTTTTTAATCTCGTAGACTAATTTGACAGATGCCAAATGTCAAACTGCAAATTGAAAAAAACAACAACAATCACTTGAAATTTCAAATTTGTCTACGAGTTTAAAAAACAGACTTTAGTACATTTATTTCAATGAAAAAGGGGTACAAAGTTTTTGCTTCACTTAATCCTACTAATATTATAAATGTGTGAGTTTGTGTTTCTGGGTTTGTGTGTTTGGATGTTTGTTACTCAATCACGCAAAAACGGCTGAATGGATTTGGATGAAATTTGGCAAATAGATAGTTTATAAGCTGGAATAACACATAGGATACTTTTTATCCCGATATTCCCACGGGATCGAGATTTACGCGGGTGAAACCGCGGGGCGCAGCTAGTATGTAGATTGCTCTGTGTGTGACCATCCTTTCATTTAAAACATCATAATTTGCGGTTTCTGGCTGTTTTCAACTTTAACTGATGTCTGAAGTGTTAATCCATTTAGTCTAATCCTATAATCTCGGTCTAAAATGACTGGTACTTTAATATTTAACTCTGAAGCAGATATTTTAAGATTCAATTTTCTACGGCTCATAAATGTTGCTGATATTTCGCTCATTCTTTATGCAAATGTTCAGATATTTCGATTCGCTAATAAAATAGAGTGTGTATTAAAATTCCTAGTGAACCGACAGGTATCAAATTCCTTAGGTAGGTATATGATAGTACTAAAGCCGTTGAGCTTAATCTTTTTGGGCTTTTTCGATATCAAAATATATTTAAACAAAGGTATTTTTAATATCTGTGGGATTGAGTCAATAAAACGTGTTTTAACTATTTTGATATCGATATTTGACAGGTTAAAAACTTGGTTGTTGTAAAACATGATTAGGACCAATAGTAGTGACATTTACATAATAAAATAAAACATATAAAAGCGGCAATTGTTACCCCATCGTCGGAAAGGTCGTTATAAACAAAGTGAGTTTGTTAAAACCATTTTTGGATTCAGGAATCCGTTTGCGGAATATTAATCTTTAAAGCACGTGCAAACAGACGCGAAATCGCGGGCGCGACAGGCAGCGGTACCTTTGTCGACAAAGGTACCGCTGCCTGTCGCGCCCGCGATTTCGTTTCTGTTTGCACGAGCCTTTAAAGTGCTAATTTTTGCTAGAGCCATTTGTCCCCCCCCCTGCGAGCTTAGTGGTTGGGTTTGGATATATGAAAAAAATCACGACAGTAGTACCTATATATAACGAAATTAAAAGGAAAACTATCACCGCTACGTAGGCTCCACAAGTTACCGAGTAATAATCGAGCA